>OY979767.1:81539840-82777229 GCA_963855975.1 Andrena chrysosceles
ATACCTATGTGCCCTGCGTAAATGTCACATACGCCGCACGACTTAGTATCGCTACGCAGAGAGAAGGCCTTCCAACGTGTCGAGGCTGTTGACGCGAGACAAATTATTTTCCTCAACAACACGCGTCGATGCTTTTCACCGCGCATAACGAGTTGTTCCAGCGATTCTGCCCGCACGGAGAATACAAAACGTCGCCTCTCTCTTTATAGGCCGCTCTCTAGCCTGTCGATATTTCTCCCAGGTTTACGAACAAACATCCCTGAATATTTTTGCCGCACAAATTTTTCTGTCGTCGATGACGTCGACGTTGCTGCTGTCTCTTTTCGAAGGAACTGGATAATAGGTAGGAACAGAGCCGTGAGGCGGCTGAAAAGCTTTTGGTCGTTTAAAATGAATTTGTTGTTGCAAAATACATAACGCTCATTTCGCTATACCTTAAAAAATTGAATCGACAATATTACTTAGTATTGTGATATTCGTTTGATTCAAAATTTCTTCTTCCATATAAGAATTCAATATTCCATTTTAGTGTCTTTGTTAAACCTCCTCGTACAAGTCCCAAAGAAAAACGAAAAAGGAAATTAATGTAATCATGGCTTAAGTAACTTAAGAGCTTTGTAAAAAGAAAAGAAACCTGGATTTTATTCTGTAACTAAATTTTTATAATCACCTAATGAATTTTACTTATTGAATTTACATTAAATATATTTTTATCCGTTCAACTCAGTTCCCCCAAGATTAAATCCTGAGTGCGCTACTGGCCACGTACATCACTGAATAGTCTCCTTTCATTTCATTTTACAAATTAATTACGTTAAAAAATAAACAATAATGTTATATAACTTCAATATTTGACATCATTTGTGACATCGTTAATGTCAATAGATCTGTAAATAATCACAATTGCCGCTACAATACTCATTGATAATATCCTTCTTTTTATTGACCGTGATTCCAGGGGTCATGCCTAGTTGGCAGGCCAAAAAGAACGTAATTTTCGGGAATTTTTTTGTGAAAAATGTGATGTATGTTTCTTACAACTATTTCCTTATTTTAGAAGTAGGTACATATATTCAGCAACTTACAGTAATTTTGTTATAGGAAAATATTAAAAAATGAACGAATAGCAGCCACTCTCACGGAAGCTGTTTTGATAAAGGCGCTGCGCGATGAGCACGATTTCTCCGAGCCGAATCATCTGAAATCAGAAAGTGAAGAAGATTCTGTTAATATATGAGTTTACCTGGTGCGTGAACGAAGGATTTAACAAAAAATGATTTCAGACAACTCAAGATTTTTCGATGTCTGAATTGTTCGATTTTCGTTAATTTAAAAAAGTGTTTTCATCAAACAAAAAATCCTTTGTTTACGCACCAGATAAACTCATATACTAACAGAATCTTCTTCACTTTTCGATTTCAGATGATCCAGCTCGAAGGAATCGTGCTCACCGTTAAAAAATATAGCTTCCAGGAGAGTGGCTACTATTCGTTCATTTTTTAATATTTTTCTACAACAAAATCACCGAGAGTTGCTGAATATATGTACTTTTAAAATAAACAAATAGTTGCAAAAAATATACATTAGATTTTCCATAAAAAATTCCGGAAAACCACGTTCGTTTTCGCCTGCCGATTAGGCATGACCCTTAAGTTAAAATTATTTTAGCTTCAGTATTTTTCACTATTGCTCCCTTTTCTTCTACGAAGAAGTCGAGTCAACGCGTATAAGATTCACGAGGACATGCTCTTGTATATTAGTAACCGTAATGTGAAAAGTTGCACCCGACCCTGAAACCTGCATAACTTTTATGCCCTGTAAACTGTGGTTAGTTGCAGGTTTCCTTGAAACGTTGCTGAGGCGGTTATACGCACGTTTGGCTCCATCCGACTTGGCTGTAAACGAAACTTTTAATAATTGCCAGCCAGCCGTTCTTTTTCTTCCAAACGAGTCCTTCTCGAACACAGCGCACGGCTCCACCGATTGTATTCGACGCTCACATGCGTGACCAACAGCAAAGGAGTGCTCCGCAATAAAATGCTAATGAAAATGTCTCGCATCGGTAGCAATGAAAAATGCTCCCCATTTAAAAGCTTTTAACCTTTCTCGCGAATTCGATGGTACTGGGGCGTTAATTCTTCTGATACCGATCCTTTCCACTTAACATTTGTACAATGTATCAATGCAACGGGCAAAATACTTCTCAGATAATATTTATAACATTTGCAAGTAAACTGAACACCTCGTGTTTTATTTTAACATGAGAACTACCAAAGTGATTATGGCTGATTTGTATTTCTTATAAAATTAGTCAAATTTATGACAGTGCAGTTTTCGAATTTTCCCATAATTCTTATTGCAATACCTATGGGAATGACACTACTTTTTGCTTGGATTGTATATGTTTCTAAAAATCTATCGTTTTGGCTGCTGTGGTAGAAATAGAAATACCTACGTTAGTAGTGGATAGTTCTACATAATGCCAAGTCCTTTTCACACGGAAAAGCATCGACAAAAGACAAAAAGTTACATGGAATTGACAGATATTAGAAAACATTTCAATTTTTCTCATCCAATGGACCTGGCTCTCTATTTGACTTTATTGCAAACAGTACCGCCCTCTACGCAGCGTTGCCACCTCTACGGATGCCCAGACACAAAACAAATAAGAAAATCATTTATGACCTGTTGACGAAGCCCTCAAACACTCCAGAGGCCTTTATATACTCCACTAGCTTACCCCCAATCGATTTCTACAGCCCAGCGCGACTCAAAGATAAATATTGGTGGCTGAATGTAAATTACACTTATCTTGGTGAGTTAAAAAATAGAATTATTAGACAGCGGAATAGACAAGTCACTAACAGATATCCGCGGTGTTTATAAAAAAGCGATAAGGAAGTCAGTGATTAACAATTTTTCGATTAACTCAAACGAATCCGGCGCGGACTAAACTGCTGATTCCCTAGACTCAAAGATAATCGTAATGGGATCTAGGAGACGAGCAGTACCAACCCACGCCAGATTCGTTTGCGTTGTGCGTACCTCATTGTAAGGGTTAAATTAATAAAATCAATAGAACGTGTATTTAATACATGTACACCTAACCTGACATAATTGTTTACATGTGACAACTGCGATAAACAGTTTTTGGTATTGTAATTTACACTCATAAAAAAATCCGTAATTCTACGGATTTTCCACGAGGAGGTCTACGGAATTCTATGGAATATTCAATTCTTCCCTACAGACTTTCACAAATCCCAGGTGGCAACACTGCCCCTACGTTCTATCAAATCTATAGATTTTTATGTGCACTCGTTCTGCCAACCATATTTGGTGAGACTGTAGAAGGGATTTAAAAAAAACCGTCCATAAAAAGTTTTAGGAATTTCGGGAACATGTACGTTATCTGTACCTCTGATAACGGCCCTAAAATGTTCGACGCGAAAATAATAAAACTGAAAGGGCTTTTCGTAGTGATTGGAATGTCCTCCTACAACTCGGCAGCATTGGTGACACACCCTACAAAATCGTTTCCGGCTATACCTAATACGCACATAATCGGCTCTACTAATTCTATCGAAAAATGTGTAACATACGTTTTTGTACGTGCCACGCGCAGTTTCATATAGGTATCCTTTTAATGCAAAAACACGAGTAGGTATAATTTTGATTAAACAAATTATATTTAACATTTAATTGCAGTTAACACCACAGTGAAATTACTCTTTCAAATTTACGATTAAGTTTAGTTATAAATAAAGTACAAGTACATACTTATTAAATTAATACAGCGAAATAAATAATTAGACGTTTTCCTTTAGTCTTAGTGTAAAATAGATTCTCTTGATTCTACGGCAAAAAAGTTACGACAGTGTAGCAACGAATATTCAATGTTGGGCTTACAATTATTATGGTTGGTTAATTAACAAAAAGTTACGACAGTTTGCCTACGAATATTCAATGTTGGCCCTACAATTCTTATAGTTGGTTAATTAACAAAAAATTTACAACGATGATTAAATGTCGTCTGACAAATGTCATAAAATTTGCTACATCCAGAATATGTTTGCAATGGATAAAACTAGGAAGTATAATGATGACAAAATATTTGTAGATAGATAAATTAATATCAAAAAATCGAATTACATTTTACATACATGATTTACATAAGGTACGATAAATATGTACGAGGTAAAGCAATGATTCGAGTTACACTATTACTTTCCTTATATAAATTCAGACACGACTAGCATTTGCATTGATGACACGAATATAATATATCGCCAGAAGCTCGAAAGCAGAGCTTTTCTCCAGAGCCACAATGGCCACTGACCACCTGTTGCCTTTCCATTTATATTTTAGATGTGGTGAGAGCGTCATCGCCTTACGTATCCTCGTAAGCGTCTCAAAAGGTGGCGCCTTTTCACCTTGAGAAATGTGCGCAATAATTTCCTCCCTGGTCAGTAATTCGTGTGATGCATCAATTTTTACCTCAACACGACATAATGGATCCTAAGCTGGATAGGGTTGGCATCATATTTTCTGTATCAGATATCATTTGTATGCGTCAACCATGAGATTGCAATATATTATAATTGAATTATTATCGATACTGAGACTTCCGCTTGTAACTAATCTTTTCGTCCTTAAAGAATGCGTTTAAGACCTCTGCCTGGCGAGAATAACTTTGCAAACAGAATTACAGTAATAAGCTGTTGAACAGTAACATTTCGTTAGCAGAACTTTCAATTTATGAAGTTTGCAAGGGAACATATCGAACCCGCACACCCCAATTTTGATGAAATTGCAGGTTTACAGAACAGTGAAAAATATTTGACACATATTTTTTGTTGGGCGGGTGGAAAAAGCTCCTAAAGTTGGGGGTCGAAAAGATATTTTCTGAAATTTTCTCAAAATTGCGCAGGGGGCTGAATATTTTCAACCCCCAAGTTTAGGGAATGTTTTGACCCTTCAACACGGACGATTGCTGATAACGAAAATACGTGTCAAATATTTTCCACTGTTCTGCAAATTTGCAGAGTCTCATCATAATCGGCGTGTGCGGGTTCGATATGTTCTATTGTTAGCTCTTTTATCCGTTCGATTACTATTTTATCATGCAACTGTATGATAAAAGGATTCTTCCAACCAAGAAGGATCGTAATGCTTGCAAAAACGAAATGTAGACCTCCAATATCAGGAAAATTCCGATAAAATATGCGGTTGGGGAAAGTGAACCACTTGATGAAGTGGTTGATTTCGTTTCTAACATGTTATGGGATAGGAATGGCCTTAAGGTTCTCGGATACTTATGCTTGTTGTTGAAACAAGTGTTTATAAAGTTTTCTGCGGACAAGCAAATTTATAAAGAATGAGCCAGAGAAAATGCGAGATTCCAGAAAATTATGCGGCTCTGTGTCGACGACGGTAATCCCCTTGCTCCAGCGCCGCTTCGTCTCATGGTAATTACGAAACGCGACGTCTGACAGCAGTATCTGATCCTGCATTTCAGACTCGCTTGTCATAGGATGGCAATTTACATTGTGAGCAACTTAATCCTGACACGATAAATCGCGTAACCACCCCTTCAGGTCGGCCTCCCACAACGCATCAGTTACATTTTACGGGACCGCTCAGTGAGCATCCTCTTAGTTTCATCGCATGCGTACAGTTCCGGAAATTCATGGAGTGTAGGATTTTTGTAGTTCGCAATTATTATTTGAATACAATATTATAATGTACATTGTATGAAAAATTTCCTGAAATCTTTCTAAAATTCAATAAGAACTTACTTGAGTTACCTTATTACACTGTGTGCTTGGTACAATAAAAAATATATTGTCTATTGCAAATTATTGGTTGGACTTCGTGGACAAATTAAGTACTGTTTAATTAATTAAATCGTTTGAAGTTGGCATTAACAGAAAAGACGATCAACTTGAGTCATTGTCTGCAATTAATTGTTATTAATTGGTGCTTGAAATCAATTTCCTCATTGTCAATACTGTTAAGATGAGATCAGACGGCGCGTGAATCGGCGAACTTTGCGCGTGAATCGCCGATCTACGCGCCGTCTGATCGGTCATGGCTCGCCAAGCCACGCGCCGTCTGATCGGTCATGGATCGCCGAGTCGGGTTCGCCAAGCCGACTTGACGAGCCGAGCAAGTCCGCCGATTCACGCGCCCGTCTGATCTCACCTTTAGATACCCCGAGCCTTCGCAACGAGCATAAGGTAAATGTCCCAATACCTGGACATTTAAGGTACGCCGGACACTCGTTTGAGAATTTTTCGGTTATACAAATCGATTTATATACAAACGATTATGCAATTACATGGGGCATGGTGTGTACTTTATCATTAAACAAAGAAAATATATTGTAGGATTGAATAATTTGGTAAAATATTGAAAATTCGTAGTCCTTACAATGGCCCAATTCCTGGACAGCTTAACTAGTATGTCCCGGTGTCCCGATTTTACGGTCCCAATACCTGGACAGCTTAACTGATATGTCCCGGTGTCCCAATTTAACTATCCCATTACATAGACACATGATAAAAGATCAGCAATTTGGAGGTAAATTAAATAAAAACAACACAATAGTTTCTTTTTGATAAACCAAAATTAAATTTTATTCATATACACCAAAAGTGCTCGCTGCTTTGCACAACGTCATTCCACTTTTTAATCCATTCAATGCTTTAATAACAGATTCTTGACTATACTGTTTTTCCTTATAAGTCTTTCTCTTTTCTTTTGGCATATTTCTTCTATATATTAAGTAATTTATGGAAATCAGTAAATGAAATTGTGTAAAAAGAATAGATTATCGAATGACTAACTTTAAGGTTATATGTCAAAAAAATCTTTCAAATTAAATATTATCGTTAAAACAAGATAAAAAGGGGAAGTATACTTACAGAAGGATAAGTACAATACAAAGTAATAAGTACTCAAGTCCTAAATAACTATTTGTATTATTCCGTCAACAATAACACGTAAGATAAGTCGCAGTTTGCATAGATGGTTTGCGTGGTCAGGTTTCGGGCCGTTCCGGGATTTCACTGTACCGATAGATAGACACGCGAATAAAAAACTAATACGACCATAAATTTTAATAATTCAATCAGAAAATAATACTACAAAGCAACATTTTCCTAAAAATGTATTAGTTGTACCAATATAATAAACAGTATTAACCTCTAGAGGGCCGGGATTTTTTCATTGAAATTGTAAATTTTATTTTCTTAAAATTTATGCATATAAACCACCAAAATGACCGGCAAAGTATCCAAATTCTTAGGTGGCCACTATAGTGGCCAGCCCGGCCCTCTAAAGGTTAATAATATTCACTTAAGAAAAAGTAGAGACTGTTTAGCAAATCAGCTAACGGCAATACTAAAATGGTGTAAACCGGTCAGTTCAAGAAAATTTATTTTTATTACGAGTGTTACGAGTTTACTAAGAAAAATATGTATATGAATATATTTAATTAAATATTTGTGTAATTGAATAAAATAGTTCTTTTATGGATAAAGCATATATTAAATGTAATAATCAGCATTATTTACACTAGTGTCCAGGTATTGGGACGTGTCCAGAGATTGGGACATTTACCTTATCTGGACAATGTCATTCATTTCGACCGTTAGCCACTTTCCGCGGGACTTTCCCTTATACTATGGCTGGTCATCGTCACCCACTTGGACCTTTAGACCTTTTCAGGCGTACGTGCCTTAGCCATAAACAAGCGGATTAGACTGTGGACCGCAAGGTCCTTCTTCCAACCGAAATCACTTCCAACGTAGAAAGTAACTTTCTCTAGTAATGCCACTTCCACCCTCGCCAATAACGAATCCCAGTTTCTATTTTCTCACCTTCGCAACAGCAACCACCAATAGGATTCTTCAGGTTGTCGCCGTTCTTTTCGAATCTCGCAGACGAGAGTCAGAAAGCTCTGGCACTTTGTACAGTGAAGTCACCTTCAATACGCTGTTTAATAAAGACGTGTTATTTTTATATAAGTTTTTGTACTTGCATCCTCCCCGGGTTCACCACAATACATATACAATGTATCTACTGCTAAAATGTTTGGCCAAAGTTTACTGGCGAATTCCATTAACTACACTGTTAGAAACATGTGAGAAAAATCTAAATAGGTATGCAAAGGATTTTTTCGACTTTCTGTGTTTCAAAAAATTATACATTACAGAAAATACTTCAATTTCCTATTTTTTCGAACATTCTTGGAATTTAATCGCGCTGATGAATGCGTTGGTTTAGGTAAGCTAAATATTTAGAAAGAAATACAAACACGACTGTACAATATAGAACTATAATACAATAATTGGAAATGATATATGTTTCAGGGTGCGTCATCCAGCTTAGTGGTAAAGTTCGCAGATACTGAGAAAGAAAGACAACTAAGACGCATGCAGCAAATGGCCGGGAACATGAGCCTTATTCACCCTTTCCCCTTCAATCAGTTCGGCGCTTACGGCGCTTATGCTCAGGTGGGTCCAATTACCATCAATGGTTCTCACGTTACCACATTACCGCCTGGTTGTCCTCGTTATCACGAATCGCAAACCTGTAATAGTTTCTGTCTTGTTAGAAACGATAGGTGACATTCGATATCACCCTCTTACTTTCCTGTGCCAGTAAAACAATGTCGAAACAATAACACAATTTCTCCTTAAAATATTTTCAAGTAACGCATTCGACAAAATGTATACATGTGAAACAATGAATAAAAAAAAGTGTTATCATTAAAGGTAGAATATTCTTTTGAGCGATAAAAAATTTTCCTTAAAAGTCACGCTTCATTAGGTCATTCCATAACTAATGCGGGTTTTCTGTTTGGTACATGTACTACCGCAGTAGCGCATTCAGGATTTAATCTTCGGGGGAGCCGAGTTGAACGGATAAAAATATTTTTATAAAACCCATTAGGTGATTGTACAAAATTTATTTAAAGAATAAAATCCAGGTTTCTTTTCATTTTACCAAACCCCTTCTTTGGGGGAGCCAGGGGCCCTTTAGTCGACTCCCCTCTCTGGGTGCGCCACTGTAGTACAGTAAATAGAAACCGTCAGACAATGATGTATCAAAAGTTCACGAGTGTGGATTGAATATTGCAGTTATTGCGTGTTATGTTTGATGAGTTTAACGAAGAAGGCGATGCAACTGCAGCGGGAAAAACATATTTGACGTGAATAGGCAGAGTATTAGTGCAAGCAAGATGGTTTAAAAAATTTCGAATTGGGAACTAGAATCTCGAAGATGAACCTCGTGCCGAAAGGCCTGGAGAGTTCGATGAAGACGTTTTACGGATTACTGTTGAACGAAGTCCAATAATAACTATTGAAAATTCAGCTCAGAAGTGGAATTCGACTGGTTGTACGGTATCTAGTTGTTTATTTTCTCTCAATACCTATACGTACCGAAAAAACCGCATTGTTTATGGGATGACCTCACACTTTGGAGTCAGTCGGATATTCCGCGATAATGAGCATGCCCTTTCATTGAAATCCATTGAGTTTAACCGTAGTTCGGCTGACGAATTTTGGAACTCATTTAGGCTGCCGCAGTCACCCCGGTTACTAATTTTATATATACATCTGCACGAATAACGTATGTAAGCAATGTTAATAATTACAAGTGGCATTGCTCAGAACATGTGTAGGAGGCAGGAGAATCACTTTGCTAGGAGTAGTGGATAGGTTTATTAAATAACAGTAAGTTGAAATAGTCACCCGGGTGCCTCGTCAGCCGAACTAGGGTTAAACAATTCGAGCAAAAAATATTCTCATGAAAACCCGTTCGACATAAAAGTTCTATTTACAGCAGCAAGCGGCTTTGATGGCTGCTGCAACGGCGCAGGGGACGTACCTCAATCCGATGGCGGCGTTAGCGACCGGACAATTGCCACACGCGTTAAATGGCATGCCAAATCCCGTCGTCCCGCCAACTTCGGGTAAGTTCATTCTCTTTTCGACACCTTATCAAATTCGATGCTTCAAATGCACTCGCGGAATATAGCAACAGTTACATATGTATATACATATTGCCAACGAGTCGTCCTTAAGGGGGAATCCTATTCTTTGGGTTAAAAAGCTAGCAAAATTAGGATTTTTTTTAAGAAACCAGCGATTCGATTTATCTGAAATTTGGGGCATGTGTTGATAGATCTTTGAAGAAGCTGTAGGTTTTATTTATTAATTTTTAACCATAAATAAAGTAGTTATGCATGATCGACCATCATGCCGCGCAAAATTCGTCATCCGTTGGCCTGCATGATATTTATCTACCAGGTAATCTGAAACAGAAACATGAAACGGCATTTTATTTTATACATATGTAGGTTGAAATTGATGAACCAGCCAAAAACAAAAAAAATTATTGCGCAGTGTGGAGAGTTTTCAAACTGAAACGTCTGAACCTTTAATTATTGCTATCCAATTTTGCGCCAATTTTCTTAGTTAATAAAAGAAGTACAGAACTTAGCGATATTCTGGTTCATCAAATTCAAGCTACATATGCACAAAGTAAAACGCTCTTTCATTTTTTTGTTTCAGATTACCTGGAAGGTAAATATCATGCACACCAGCGTACGACGAGTTTTGCGCGGCGTGACGCATAATTCCTATATTTATTAATAAAAATGAATACAAAAAACTGCAACTTCTTCAAGGATGCTTAAAAGCATGCTCCAAATTTCAGATGAATCGAAATGCTAGATTCTTAGAAAAAAAAATCCTAAATTTTGCTATGTTTTTAACTCATAAAATAGTATTACTTAAATTACGTAAGGCTTTTTTGGGTGGAGGGGCCGAGAATTTCTTACGTTTTCGTACAAGGGGGAGTAAAGTGACGTTTTATTTAACATTTCATTTATCTAATTTTCAATATGAGTATCCTAAAAACTGATGTTAAATCGCACACACGAAACCGACTTAAATGAATCATATAAACTTTAAAAGAATTTTAATAACTAAAACAATGCAATGTAAAGATTATTATCTAAAAAAGGAGGGAGGAGGTGGTTGGAATATAAAATCTTACGAATTCTTATACTGGGGAGGGAGGGGGTAAGAAGTCGCCAAAATTACCCTTACGTAATTTAGATACCGCCTGGCGGATACAGGGTTCATTTGGACCCACCCTAAGCCACTTGTGCTACTCACTAAGGTAACTTATCAATATAATTACTATAAGGGGATTAGAATTTTAGATTATAACGCGATCAACATCAGTGGCGGATTTAAGAAAAAAGGCCCAGCTGGCAAACGTTCTGAGGGGCCCATTTTTTTAGGATAATGAAGAGATAATTTACTAAAAACGGGCCAAGTGTTGTAGTATGAAAAAAATGTTGTGTTTGGATACTTATACATATACTGCATTCCATATTATAGCATACCGACGCCCCTCCCGATTTGCGACCGATCTGCGCAGCTCCCACTACTACCCACAGTTTGAACCGCATGCGATTGATGGTGGTAATTTCCGAGGAATAACGCGGGACCTAACCGTTGTCAACGTAAACAGTGCACGAAAAGTTAACAGAGAGAGAGTAGAGGGCCATGCGACGGAGAAAAACTTAGGCGGTTAAGTGGGGAGTCGAGCGTAGCAACGCCTCCTGAGGGTCGTGCCTGCGCGAAATCGGTATGCTCTAATGTGAAATGCAGTATAATCATAATTCTTTTGGCGATGGGCCAGGGGCCGAGACGGCAACTGCTCATCAGCCGTCCTGTTAAATCCGCCACTGATCAACACCTAATGTCAAAGGTTATTCGGAGAATTGTATGAATGATATTGTATTGTGAGTCAAAATGGACCCCGTGCACGTCATCGACTGTCAAGCTATCAGTTCGTCCAAGAGTTGTCCTGAACGGCGATACGGGTAGGTTGTTTTGACTGTGTAACATCTACCAAGGTAAGAGAAATCGGCGAGATGCCCGATTGCCGGGAAAACATTCGACGGTGAGAGGGGTACGCAGAGAAACGAGTTCTGAAGCGTCCATACCCACATATGTATACTCTGCCGAAGAATTGCTCGGTTTCACTGACGCAAAACTCTTTCTTTATCTTTCCCCTTTTAGGGTCTGCGCACACATATCCGTTCCGTGTCAGTTCCGTTCCGGCGTGTCAGTGGTAAGAAGAAGAGGGGCGTAGAGGGTCTCTTCTTCTTACCACTGCTACGCCGGAACGGAAGTGACACGGAACGGATATGTGTGCGCGGACCTTTATCCTTCTCTCCTGTTTGTTCCGCCCGGACCTCGCGGCAGCAGAGGCATGCAGTCCGTTGCCTTATAACCGGCTCGTAAATCAATACAACATTTTCACCGAGCGTGACTTGGGCGAAAGATATTGCCCGTACCGCGAAACTTTATCGAAAACCCGCCGAACGAGAAGGAGGAAAAGCCAAAACGCACCGCTTTCTCTTCGTCTACGCCACCCCGCGGGTCTCTACTCTCTCTCTCTTCCTCCATTTCCCTTTGCTACGCCTTTCATTCCCCATTTCTCTCATTCGTCCGCGCACAGACACACAGAGCGGAAGAGGAGTAGACGGAATAGCACAGACAAGTAAGCACGGAAATCGGCTCTCCGCAAGCACTCTGGTGCCCGTCGAGTCTCGTCGAGCGAAAGGTAATACCGTTTGATAGGGAAATAATATTTTATTTCCTATCCGCCCACTCTCAGTCTCTCGCCCGCTTACCTGCCCCGCAGAATGCCAAGCCGGGTGCGTTTTTACTCTTGCAGAGACCACATCAAGGTACCTGCCACTACGGATTTTCTACCCGTACACGCTTGTTCCTATAAAGCGATCAATTTACTTGAAAGGATTTATAAGAATTCGCGAGAATTCTTCTCAGTTCTCGTACCTTAGAAGTACGTTCATTCAGCAATTATTAATTCTCATTTGCCGCTTTAAACCAAGCATATTTAACTCTCCAGTGGTACTTACAATTTTACATTCATTTGGCTGTTTCTAAGCAAGGAAAACATATTATGGCCGTTTTATGAAAATTCAAATTTCTTTCTCCAAGATAATCTTGGAAAACGGATAAAAAATTATGGACGATTGTCCATAAATTTACTCTAGAAATTTATTCTAAAATACTCATGTATCAAATGCCTACGAAGACGGTGCACTTGTTCATAATTGAGGAATACTGATCTGTAATTTTCGTGCAAATCCGTACCGACCATAGCGTTTCCATCAATTTCTGATACGTCAATTATTGCTGTGGCATAGAAGGAAACAATTCGAAATCTTTAAAGTTCTAATTAGGATCTTAAAATCCTCCTGTATGTAAACGTGTAAAGTTATTCCTAAAAAAGAAACATGGGAATTAGAATCTGAAATAAGCGAAAAAGAGACGACAGGCAGTTTTCAAAACATTTTCACACAAATTTTTATATACTCGTTGAAAAATGCTTTCAATTGAATGTGAGTGGAAATATTGCAACCAAATAATAAAATAAATACGCAGGGTTCCTGCAAAGGGACAGTGGCAGGAAAATGGCTTTACTTGCTATAAATTACTTAGCATGCGTGTACTTATTATTAGTATGTACACTATACGCGCTTATTGGATGATTAGCGGTATATTTTATTCATCTAAAATCAGTGCAAAATGAAATACAGTAAGATTTGACTAGAATGACCAGAAGCTTTATTAACCCTTCGTTGACACACCTCATTTTTCGACCAACTTTGACGTACCTGGGTGGCTCACACCCAGAACAATTTTTGAACGACTGCCATTCTGATTCTAAGGAATCCAATCGTTATGAAAAAATCCTGGGTCAATTGCAAGGTCTCTAGAATGTATTCTAATGGGTTTTGATTGACATTTTATCACAGTTTTTGCAAAAGGATTCTAAATTATGATATATATAGAGAAAACACGAAAAAAACAAATTTCAATATTAGAAGCTAAAAATCTACAGAGTTGTTGTTTAGATATAATATTTTGAGAAAAAAATAGTTTGTAAGTCGGCTTTGGAAAAAAAGGTATTTATTTTACATATATATAGTAGGTACAGAGCGTAAAAATCAGCTTATGGGTGGCTCACAGCCAGAGTGTCAACGAAGGGTTAACATAACAGGCTAAATGTTTATTATTGAAAAAATAACAATCGGATAGAAGCATGTTTACCATGACATAGGTAAGCATAACCCGTGTTTGAAACATAAATTCGTTTTCGAAAAGTGAATGTGAATATATCTGTAGATATATCGATATTCAAGCTTAAGTGGACGATGTGCCGTCAGTCATATTCCATGCACGTAATAAGATACTAGTTACAATTAGTAACGATACGTGTACGTATATCGGAGTCCATGTGTTATCGAGATATCGAGATCCTTTACTATTCCAATCTCCAGCTCGTTCTTTTGGCACAATTAAATTCAACATTCAACAGCCTCTCGACCGTAATTTAAATTCGTACATGGTAGTAAGAATAGCCGATAAGAATGCCGATTGCCGATAGTCTCGACAGTCGTAAAATTTGGTCGCGTATCGATATAAATTGAACACAGTAGAACTCCAATTACCTATCCGAACTAATTTTGTCCCAGTACCTGGTTTACCAGACATGTTGCTGAGCTCTTATTATCCGAACCCAGGTCCTGCGGCGTACCACTTACATATAGTACTTATACGAACTTTTAACGTTGCACAGAATACACATAAATATTTCCTTGTATCCGGCCAGTACAACAAAAGATAGTGTATTCGAACATGTGATGGAAGGGAGAATCAGTGTGAACTTCTATTACTCAAACGATCAAGTTATAGAAACTGTTTGTTCCTCTACGCCTACGGATTCGGATAAATGGAGTTCCACTGTATTATATTATTGTAAATTGAAAAGAAATGAATGTCAACGTATGCGCCAGGTGTTCCAAAAGTTTTGTCGAACAAAAATTATTAGCTTTTGTGTCTTATCTTCGTATGTATTTACCAAATCATTTGTTTCCTTCAAGGAGATAAATCAAAGTTTGTATTCATGCAATTTAAATCATGGACAACATAACTTGATCACTTTAATTATTTCCGTTAGTATTGATCAAATTCAAATTATTTATCTTTATATACCTTGGTTTAGAGGGGCCTACGAACTCACTACAGTATATGTTTTAGTCGTTTTGTTTTTTTTTCAAAGTTTTTAAGGTCCACTTTTAGTTTTTTAAATAGGACACTATATGTAATCCTTTTCCACCTATCTTTTAGCTGGACAGAGAAACAAATTCGGTGAGTACTGCAACAATTTTTTTATCTTTATAACTGAAGAGATGGTGGAAAAATATATTCTAAAGAAATCCTGCAATAATGCCATACATAAACATGGTTTTGTGCGACCAAATTGGTCCAACCTTTTGCGTGACGTTTATAAACGGTAAAATGTTTTATATCCACTATACTGATAGGTCTAGAAAACATAAGTCAGAACATTTTCGACTTTTCGGAAGCATAGTTACAATCATGAGTAATTATAATGGCGAAAAAAGGAGTAAAATACTCTTAATTTACGGCAGCGCAAATTAGCCTTCTCACCTCACTCTCCCAGATTTTTTTACGCGGTACGTTGAAGGGAAAAGTTTACGAAGATATTAGGTATTGTAGTTACATGCTCAGCAATAAATCACGGTGCTAATGTAGGTATTTCAATGAGGGGGGTGGCATGTTGAATTTCTGAGAAGGTAAGACTCTAAATATTTGTTCTCTAAAATACACTTTTCCACCATATTTTCAGTTCTTATGATAAACAAAGTATGTTGTCAGTCTCGGCGCGGCGGTCGAAAGTTACACACGCGTTCCACATAACCTCAATCTGCTGGTAGTGTAGTGCAATGACCACGTGTTGTTCTAAATTTTGGACGGGTACCCTTCTCATCACCCAAATTTGTAGACTTCTGAAGTACAGGGGTCGCAAATTTATAGTTCCCTTCCCCCAAACGTTCCAAATAAACCGAAATGGATCAACCAACCCAAGCATCTACCCCTTTTAACCTAAATAAAAAGTCACACGCCCACGTAACCTCCAATAACTCATTCCCCACAAAAGAACAAGCAATTGTCATGGACTCATTCGAGAGAATCACAATTGGAGAATATGTAAAAGCAGTGGGTAAACTATCAAGCCCAATCAAGCCCAAATGATATTAGATTTGTCTCCAGAATTTCAAATAAACGTATACGTATGTACATGGCTACAAAAGAAGTGGCGGACAAACTGACCGACACATACAAACAAATCACAGTCAATGAAAACCAACTAGAACTAAGACCATTAATGACGAAGGAGAAAAAATTGTGCTGTCCAATGTATGTCCAATTATTCCTCACGGAATAATAGAAGAACAATTCAAACAACTTAATATAAGAATCGTATCTAAAATCCTGTTCCTAAAAGCTGGCATACCAGACCCAAGTTTTTCCTATATCCTAAGCTTTAGAAGACATGTGTATATTAACCCAGAGGATCTACATCTGCTACCGGAAGCAATTCAAATCCAGTACGAGGACACCAAATATTGGATATATCCATCTACAGACTCAATTATGTGCTTTGTATGCAATATGGCAGGCCATACTGCCAACCACTGTCCAAATAACAAATCATCTCTAGTCAATGAAGATATAGAACCTGTAACGCAAGGTCCATTCAGGGAAAATGAAAACAACCTCGCTACGCTAACTCAACACTCCACCATCGACAATTCACCAAATAGTTTAATGGATATCGACTTAACACCAGTGTCAAAAAAGAGACCCCTGTCATCTGTAACTAATTCAAATTCCATTGAGTTATCAACACGCACTACATCATGCTTAGATACTGATGAAAGTAACGATGACAAAACCAAAACAGAACAGCAATACACAGACAGTAATGGAAATAAAAATCACCTTAAAGTTAAAAAGAAAGTTAAACGCAGTAAGTCAAACGATAAATTAGCAAAAACAATAGATGAACTACTGGCTCCAGCTAAACAGGAAATTGGAAACAATCCCAACAGTTATATAATCAACTATATACAGTTCAAATCGTTTTTGGAAAACGCCTTTGGTTCAGCCAACCCAGGTGAAATAGCCTATGAATACACTAACGACATCAACGACCTTGTCACTATGATGAGAAACATCTACCCCTTCTTATTAGAAAGAAGCATTAAAAGCAGGTTTAGTAGAATTATCAACAAAATCGAAACAAAAACCCCTGAGAGGGCATGTTAATGACAATAGTAACCCTTCAATCTCGACACTCCATGACAAAACGCCGAACAAACCTCGTCTAACCCCGCAATTAACATAAATCAAGAAATCAACCAAATAAGCAATCCATTATTCCAAACATAAACCATCCATAACAATGACACTTCAAATAATTCAGTGGAACCTAAATGGCTTCTTCAGTCGACTAGAACATTTACAACTACTTACTGATAAACTACAACCAGAAATAATCTGCCTACAAGAAACCAATTTCAAAAACCTTAACTCCGGCAAGATCAAAAACTATAACACCTTCTTCAAAAACCATATCGCCAAGCACGCAAGCGGAGGGGTAGCCACATACATAAAAAATACCATATACAGCCAAAAAGTTAAGGTTTCATCCATCCTAGAAGCCATAGTCAGTAAAATAACTTCTCCTATAAATCTACACATATGCAATATCTACATACCAAACAGCCAACAACTCGACGTAATTGAAATCACCCATCTAATAGACCAACTACCGAAACCATACATCATCCTTGGTGACTTCAACAGTCACAACCTTCTGCGGGGATCATATAAAGCCGATACACGTGGAGCTACCATGCAGAAAGTGATAAATTCTACTAACCTAATCCTACTAAACACAAACGAACCCACCCACTTCAGCACAGCATCTGGTCGCTTTAGTGCAATAGATTTATCGCTCTGTAACCCTTCAATTGCTCAAAATATCGCGTGGAATGTGGAAGACGACTTATACGACAGTGACCACTTCCCAATCAAGACAACATACCATCTCGGCTCCAACACCATAACCCATAAACCCCCAAGATGGAAATTGCAAGAAGCCAACTGGACGATATTCCGTGAATCAATATCGAACGCACTCCCTCAGCTCACAGATTCAAACCCGATAAAACCCGATCAAATCAACTCAACAATACAAAACCTTATAGGAATTATTATAAAAGCTGCTGATGCAGCTATTCCAACAACAAAAAACCCTACCAATCATAAAGCTAAGCACAATCCATGGTGGAATGAAGAATGCCAACAAACCAACCAAAACTCCAAGCATGCCTTTAACAGATACAAAAGGCACAACACCCTCGAAAATCTCATCAGTTTCAAAAAGTATAGGGCTATAGCTCGAAGAACCATAAAATATAACAAAAGAGAATAATGGATAGAATACCTCTTAACCTTAAACTCCTACGCTTCAATCACAACAGTTTGGAAAAAATAAGAGCAATTAAAGGCTCAAATCATCAATACGCTGTATCCGCCTTAACGAGAGAGGACACCTCGCTTACCACAGATCCATATGAAATAGCGGAAATGCTAGCAACAACATTTCAAAACAACTCTAGCAACAAAAACTACACAAAGGAATTCCAGAACCTCAAAAGGAAGACCGAATCTGAACTACCCAAACCCCAAATACAAACCAGGCAACAACCGACATATCTGCTCTAAATATGCCTCTTCAAGTTGATGAATTAAAATACTTCCTCACCAAATGCACGAACACCAACCCTGGACCTGGCGGAATCCCAAACATCTTCCTATCTAATATACCGCCAGAGGCCCTTGACTATACGCTTTCACTGTTCAACTGCATCTGGTTGCACAATGTATTCCCTGACTCATGGAAGAAAGCTACAGTTATTCTCATCTTAAAACCGGCAAAAAAATTCAACTTACCCAAACAGCTATCGGCGGATTGCGCTAACAAATACAATGTGCAAATTAATGGAAAGAATTATTAATTATAGACTTCGATGGTATTTAGAAAAACATCAACTAATCTCCAAATTCCAAAGTGGCTTTCGACAATTCCACTTTACTCACGACCATCTAATCAACCTGGAGACTAATATATGCGAAGCCTTCATCAACCCACAACATCTGACGGCCGTATGCCTAGACAGAGAAAAAACCTATGATATGGTTTGGAGAAACCGAATACTAACAGCCCTAACAAACCACGGACTCAAAGGGAATATCCATAAGTTCATCACCAACTTCTTACAATCAAGAGTTATCAAAGTCAGAGCCAATAACTTTCTCCTCCACAAAAGTAATCGAAAACGGTGTACCATAGGGCTCCGTTCTAAGCGCATCCTTATTTCTCATTGCCATTAATGATGTACTTATTAACGTGACCAACCCAGCCAAGGGTCTACTATTTGCCGATGACCTAACTATAATATGCAAAGGAAAGAATCCCCACACAACACAGGAATACTTGCAAGAAATATTAAACAAACTACAAAAATGGTCACAGAACACCGGATTTAAATCCTCGAGCCTCAAATCAGAAATAATTACCTTTAGCAGGAGCCAGCAATCTATTAGCATAAAACTAAGCCTTAACAACCCAGAACTAAAAGAATCAACTACGATCAAACTACTAGGACTAACCTTTGACACACGATTATCATGGAAGCCTCACATAGACCAACTCAGAATCCAAGGTAACCAACGCCTCAACATATTAAGAACAATAGCAGCAAATAACTGGGGCTCAGACCTAAACACCCTACTACTAACCTATATGACATTAATGAGATCAAAATTAGACTACGGATCAATAGTTTACAACTCTGCCAGTTCGAACGTATTAAAGAAGCTGTCTACCCTACACAATAACGCCCTCAGGATAACAATAGGTGCGTTCCAATCAAGCCCAATCAATGGCATCCTCAGCGAGATAGCTGAACCCCCCTAAGAGTTCGAAGGAAATATCTAAGCATGAAATTCGCAACCAAATCATCTGCCCTTTCCCAGAACCCTGTATTTCAGAACGTCTTCAAGAAGAATAACACCAACCGACCACAGACAAAAAAAAGAGTACCGCTCTCTTTTTACTGCAGGATACTCACCTATGAAAGAGAACTTGAAATGGATATCCAGCCTACAATAAGGAAGTCAATCAATAGCATCCCTCCTTGGACCATTCCAAAAATAGAATCAAACACCACACTACTCAAGCATAACAAAAAGGACACCAATCCTAGCTTGTTTAAAATCCTATTCCGAGAACTAGAAGAGACATACACAAACCACTCTCATATATACACAGATGGATCTAAAACACAAAATGGCTATGCTTTCACATCTGGACAATCAATAACAAAAGTGAAACTCCAACAAGAGGCTTCTATCCTTTTCAGTGAACTAAGCGCAATAGCACATGCTATCCAAACTATAGCCGTCGAAACGAAATAAATCCTTTGCTATTTTCTGTGACTCTGCTAATGACATTCAAGATATCTAAAACCACTGGACAAACGATTCCACTATCCAAGAATGCCAAAAAGCCTATGCCGAGGCAACCCATAGGAACAACTCGAACACAGTAATCTGGGTCCCTGCCCACACAGGCATTGAGGGGAAGGAAAGAGCAGATACAGCAGCTAGAGAAGTAGCTGACTCACCATTCTCCGATCGAAGCATCAACGTCCCACCGGAAATTTTACTCACATGTCTAAACAAAAAAATAAAAGACAAATGGAATGAAGAATGGAATTCCACAACTAAACCACGACTGACAACAATTAAAGAAGACTTCTTCGAGAAAAGCTTATCACGTTCGCTATCAAGACACGATCAGGTCGTAATTTAAAGAATCATCAAACTCACACACCGGTACAGAGAGGAACCCCCGTCCTGCGAGCTATGCAAGGTGCAACTATCAGTGGAACACCTTATCCTATACTGCAGGAAATACTACCCCTATAGATAAAATTACAACTTGAGGCCCACCCTACAGGACGGACAACTTAAACGATAAAGAAGCAATACAGAGACTATTAGATTATCTAAATTCTAAAACATACCAAACTGTACAACCAACTATAAACCAGGCTCTAGGTCGCTAATAACCCAAACTAGTGGTTGATATGACGATAAATAATGGAAGGAAAAAAAAGAGTATGTTGCGGTGCTTGTCAAATTTGCCTCTCTGCCTGCTAAAAGATAGGCGAAACCAATTATGAGTCATATTTGTGCCGGTGATTATGACAGTGGTGTAAGTCAAAAAATAAAAAAAAATGAGATTTCCCTTATTTTATGTTATATTGATTTATATTTCAATGTTATGAAAGAATTGTTGCAAAATAATCGCCAAATAAGCAATCATCATAAGCCGATGATAGTATCACTTTCATAATGAGCCTCGTTAGTTTCACGTTCATTTCGATAGTAATTACATATTTCGTATTATGTATTAACCTTCGATGTGGGGGCAAGGAAAGAAAAAAAATCAAGGAAACGCGAAATATACTAAATTATGCTGAAAATATGACACAAACTACGAGTAATAGTTTAAATTGTTTAAAAGAATACAATTTCAAGAATGGTAAAGTTGTTAGTGGCAAAGTATCTGAAAATAAAAATTACTTTTATTCAAAAAAATGTTTGAATTTATTAAGTTGCGAAGATCGTAGAACTATTCATGAACACTTTTTGATTTTGGTGAGACATTCAAAGGTTTAAAAGACACATTTTCAGAAGGACACAAAATATTTTAATCAATAATGGAAAAATATTTTTCAGTACGCCCAAACGCAATAATCTAAATATCTTTCAACGAAAATACAAGATTTACCTCACATTCATAATCACTGTCATATTTAAGAAACTAAATGGGATCATGATGACTTAAAAAAAACCTCACAAAAAATATAGGTACTATAGCCAGCCTGTAAGCCCCACTACGACAAAATATTTAAAAAATAATGATTTGAATTTGTCCACTACGTATGGTTAGTAATGGAAATAATTAAGGTGATCGAGTTACGTTGTCCATCCTGTATATGTGTAATATTAGTGTTTCCTTATTATAAATTATATTATAATATAACAGACAGTATTTCGGGAATATTTTTCGATTATTTCTACTGACATTCTTTCCTGCGTTGTAAGCATAAAACAAACTATAATTAGAAAATAAAAATGTTATGTAATTGGAAATGAAATACGCGATTCAGAAGATAACGTAACAACCTGGTACATAGATGCGTATGACATTTCTTTCTTGAGGTTCTAAAGTATTAAGGAAAAGGAAAAAGAAGAAAACCAGTAGTTCCCAAGGATGTAGTTACGTGCGAAAATGAATTTCTGCGTTTCAGTAGGAATTTCATATGAAACAAAATAAATGCTTTCCCATGAGAAAATCAAGTTTGTATATCAATTTGAAAATAAGCAACAAGATATCTCTAATACGTAATAATTTTTTTGTAAATCAATCGTCGAGACTCAAGCCAGCTCAAAACATACATGAAACACTTAACAACCATCCTTACATTTCGAAGTACAGACGACAGCCATTTTAAATACATATGAGGCTTACAATTAGGGAGAAAGCATTCGTCGACAGTCTGTACAGCTTAATTGGCCAAAGCTGTTCCCTAACAAGCGAAAAATCCAGGTTTCGAATCCGGATTCAGCAAAATCCGATACACAGCTTCGTGTCCTCCCTGTACAAACAAAACAGCACGCGTACAATCGAAGCTGTATCTATTATACCTTCCACTGGTAGAATACCTACGCGCTAATCAAAATAAGTGTCAGTGGACAGTACCGTCCCAGTGGGCGAAGTACCGTCCTCTTCGATTTAAATCGCCATATCCAATTCACAAGAGACCAACACGAGGCCAACTAATTGAATCCCAAGTGTGTGCGAATGACTAATTCGGAGTGCATATTTGGCTGTTGCGAGTCGTTATTAGTTCTAAGATCCGATGAACATCCGGACGATCCGCAGATCATACGGACTCCTCAAATGTGACGCGAGGCATACGGATCATCCGCAAACCCGCTCTGACGTCTTACCAATTACACGGTATATACCGTAAATCGATTAACAGGTTGTACAGAGGGCAACTAGCTAAACGTTAGACAGACGTCGCGAACATTCTCGATCCGTTGCCGCGCGCGCTGCGAGAGGGGTGATGGAGGTCGGTGTTGTAAGAGCAAGAGGGTAATCGGTGTGTACTGATCAGGTTTGCTCGTAGGTACTGGTACAGGGCAGCCGGTTAACGGGGCGATACCGTCGTTACCGTCGCCAACGATGCCCAATTTCAACATGGCTGCACAAACACCGAACGGTCAGCCAGCAGGTTCGGATCCAGGTGTCTACACCAACGGGATACCGCAGACCTACGCGGGACGTGAGTATCAACTCAGGCGCAATGTGCCGCCCCTGCGCAATGCTCGGCCAATCGACGGTGGACTTTATTATTCCGCATTTCCGACGATAAGCAACTAACCTCGCCCCGAAACCTATGCAACGATACCCCGATACTACATTGTCGACATTACAGGCACCACGTTAAATCTTCCGAAAGTTTGAATTTGTTCAGATGCAAATGCAAACGATGAAGACATTTACTTACTCGCTAATTCTATAAATGTGTTCGCAAATAATCTTCTGGACGCTAAGTAAGAATCTTAACATCTGTTTGGAGCAAATTCACGATCATGTGAAGCTAAGGAATTTAAATTTTATTAAACCTTACGATATATTTGTAAAGCTGGCAATTGCAATAGCAATTTTACTGTATTATTCTACATCTGGTCCCGTTGCGTTTCGTTTTAAATATTAAATAAAGTTTAAAGAGTTCATAGAACAGATGAAACCCTTGGAGGCTTCCAATTTATATTCAAATTCTAAAAATTAATTCCCATATCAGAAACTAACTTTCATCGGGATTAAACATAAAACCAGAATTATTTCTATCAAGAAAGTCTATTGGAATATTCGTCGTACAATTGCCTGCTTTTTCCCGGCACGTTTCTGTGAAATCAGTTTAAACTGGCCAGGGATCTAGGAGTACACGATAGGTACCGCGCGTTATCGATTGGTCGGTACGTGTTGCGACAGGGGCCTTAGACGTAGGTCTGTCCCCGATAAGAGCTGAGCTTACTGAAGTGTAGATGCCCTTCATCTGTCCATTCCAGCACAAGGGCTGCCCAATGGGGAGGCGACACTTCAGCATGCCGCCGGGTATCCAGGAATGCAACCCTACCCTGGTGTCGGTAAGTTTTTTCTTCTCCATTTACCATTTCCCTTCGTTTTTTCGAGGATTCCGTCAATCCTCTGTATCTGCATCGAATTTTCGCGGGACACTAGCGAGCGCGTTTCATAGCGCTTTTCGATAATCGCGCGACGCTCAAAGCCGGTTTCCAAAGAGCGACATATTTGATTCTATAACGAGTTTCGACCGAAAAATTCAATCAAAATTATTACGTTATCATCCGATTAAGACACTATTGGAAATTGTTATTAAGTAGACTGAATTCACTTATTTCCCGATCATCCACGCCTTCGATTTCCCGCGAATGCTGTACATTCTTAGCAGGTAGACAAAAATGTTCGATCGTGCCGTGGCAAGTACACGGGATGGTAATACTCCTTGTCGTCAGATGTGTTCTTTTAGGTTTTTTAACAATTTACGAGTAAGTGAAAGAAATTATTATTGAAAAAACTGATACATACCTTTCAAGAGAGATTTTGGAGGAAGTCGATTCATGGGGCGCGAAAGCACTTGAATCTAAACGTTCGATTATAATATGCTTTTATCCGAGCACTCGAGCACTTAACTCTGAAAAATTCGATTTCGCTGGTCGCGTTTCTGGCTGTTGCATGCAACTATGGTCGCATGTGTACATTTATATACGTATACATATAAATGTATATTAATTTATATACAGGCACACATATACATACGTACAGGTACACAGATGTCTCGTCGTCGCCACCCTTTACAGTGTGCCCTAAAATAATAGGGTAAGCTGAAACATAAATTCCTGATACTCAAAGAAACCGCAAATTTTTTTCTCATTTCACAGTAAAAGCATCTGAGATTAAACCTTCTAATACATTTTCAAAGCTGTTGTTGCATATTTTTTTGGCATTAACTGTGTCGCATATGCCAAAACTATGTACCTATTGGTTTTACTTTTATGAATGTCACACAATAGAGACGAATGCGTTCACTGTATATTATCTAATCTTGGCTAAGTAGTGAAGTAGTATTTTGATAGTAAAAGTAAAGAATACCTGAGAAATATTCCCTACGAGTGGTTCGTGCAACATGAAAGCTAAAGTCAAAACGTGAGTTGAGTATTAGCCCAATAAAATTAGTTTTCATTCAAGTTTTATTGCTAGGTGAACGAAAATCTGAAAACCATTGATTAAACAAATTGTTACCGCGCTACATTTTATTGTACATTTAATTCATCGAAAATAAAGAGGAACCATATGTACTGCGTGCAATCATTACAGATCATTAATATGCCAGCGATATTGTTTCATTTGATACAAAATATTTTGTGGCGATGTTTTATGTTATTTCATTACACATATATTACAAATCATAAAATTAAAGAGAGTGTGTGGTCTTACAAGGGAAGACCCCGAACCTGGAAGTTCAAAAAAATTCTTAAACCTTGTGAATATGTAGGGGATTTCCTCCTGATTACAACGCAATTTTTGTTTGTTGCCCAAATTCAATCGAGGGGCTGAAATTAAAATGTGGCTATGTTCCAATTTTGTGTTATAACTTGAGAACTGTAAGAGATCCAAAAAAAGTTTCAAGACAAAAATTACTTCTTTTAATTAGATCCATCATTTGGTATAAAAATTATTTTACAGTTCACGAGTTATAACACAAAATCAGAAAATATCCGGATTTTCGGGGGTCAATTACACCGCCTTAGAGTGAATTTGGGCAGCAAACAAAAATTGCGTTGTAATCAGGAGGAAATTTCCTACATATTGACAAAGTTTCAGAATTTGTTGAATTTTGGGCTTCGGGATGTTCCCTTGTTAGTGTGTGGAGCAGCGATAAGGAGGTAATCCTATTCTTTGGGCTTAAAACATAGCAAAATTTGGAATTCTATTTTAACAAACCCGCGATTCGATTCATCTGAAATTAGGATGATATTTTTATGCATCTTTGAAGAAGCTGTAGGTTTTTTTTATAAATTTTGAACCATAAATATAGTAGTTATGCATGATCGACCATCACGCCCTGCAAAATTCGTCGTCCGGTGGTGTGCATGGTATTTATCTACCAGGTAATCTGAAACAGAAAAATGAAACGGCGTTATATTTTATACATACGTGGCTTCAAATTGATGAACCAGCAAAAAAAACAAAAATATTTCTTGAGCGGTGTGGAGACTTTTCAAACTGAAACGTCTGAACCTTTAATTTTTGCTATCCAATTTTGCGCCAATTTTCTTAGTTAATAAAAGAATTACAGAACTTAGCGATATTCTGGTTCATCAAATTCAAGCTACATATATACAAAGTAAAACGCTGTTTCATTTTTCTGTTTCAGATTACCTGGAAGGTAAATATCATGCACACCAGCGGACGACGAGTTTTACGCGGCGTGACGCATACCTAACTCCTATATTTATTATTAAAAACGAATAAAAAATCTACAACTTCTTCAAGGATCATGCATAAAAACATGGTCCAAATTTCAGATGAATCGAAATGCTAGGTTCTTAGAAAAAAAATTCATAAATTTTGCTATTTTTTTAGCCCATAAAATAGTATTCCCCCTTAAGATCAGAGAAAATATGTACCAAGGATTTGGAAAACTTACTGCTAGACAGAAATCCCTGTCCCGTGACTTTATTTTCTTCTTCACATGGTTTTATTCTCACACGATGTTAATTATCCAAGACGAAGAAATCCCAAAACAGTAAAAATCGTACGAATTTCTTTTTACACGAGGAATTTACATGATGCATATCCCATTATTTCGACACTCTGAGTATTATAGACCTGACGCGTTAACATGTCGTACGTAATGCTTCTGGTGTGTTATGCAGTGTACTTCGATGTTCCTTAATATACGTCGTGTACATTATTGTATATTGTAAGTTTTAATCGTGTCGTGTACCATGCATGATCATCAATACGCAAAAAACACAGCCTGACCGAGCGCGGAGTCGGCTAGGCTGCCGAGGGCTTGAGTGCGGCGCAGCGGCAGAAATTATAATCCAATAACCAGCATCAAAATGGACGATCCCGTTTCAGAAATAATCAGCGTCCCGTCGTAACTATGATTCGTACCGCTCACCGTTAGCAATTAACGCACAGCTCTGATAAATTCTCCGTCGCGCTGATTTAAATTAATAACGGAGCATTCGAATTGCGTTTCACAAGTTTGATAACCGTGTCTCATTATCGACTACAAAAACACCGGTCCGGGGGAAACTTTCTGCGATAATAATTACTTTTGCACGCGTACGCGTCTATATTTTCCGTTCTTTTTTCTCCTCCCGTCTGTGTATCTTCCTGTCTCAGGGCGCGCAGGAATTGGTAGAAATTCATCAAATTTGAGGTACATAGATACGTACGCGCGCGTCTGGGTCGCGTTGGTTTCCCGTGTTTGCCGAAGACTCAAAAATAGGATATTCTTTTTCTGTGTATTTTAGTCCAGTGTACACAGTCCGCGGAGATCAGCTAGTGGAAAAAAAGCAATCCGAAATACCGTGGGTCCCTCTATCCGGGCGAACGGTAACCGCCGTATGATCGCGTATTTATTTCATACGTCAAACGTCTATCCATCCCCCTCGCCGGTCCGAAAGCTCCTGGCAACGTTAATCGGAATATATTAAAGTGATGTTTGCACGGAAATAATTAATTTCCAAGCGAAAATTGTACCTCTTCTAATCTGAGAGCGAGCGTCCCTCCATCTCCCTCGCCGCCCGTGTCCGCCCCATCATCGCCCGCGCGTTTATCAGTGATGGTCAAATATTAATCGCGCGCGTTTTAAATATTTGCCAAAGGTGTAATTAATGCCGTTATAATTGCTTACCTTCAATATCATGCGATAAAGCGTCCATCTGTTTGTTTCAATCTATCGGTGGCCGACCATTCGAGATTCCAGTGATCGGAAATTTCTAAAACATTTTACCTCGCGAAATCAATGCATAGCCGTTCATCGTGTTTCAATTTTTCATCTCGACGATGAGTACCCACGCATTCCCTTTGCGAGTGCTCCTCAATTACCAGCCCCACTTCGCGAGGGGTCTCGGGTTACTTGGCGTACGTGATTTTATCGCGGTACGTTTGCACGTATTCACTTGTACGTAATCTTGATTCGAGCCTGTCTTCTGTTATGCAAATACATATATAGCTGTCAACAATCGTCACGCGCGTATCTCGTTCATAATGCGCAGCGCAGCTTGTCGCGCGACTTTGAAGCAATATCGCGTGTCGGTCATTGTCAACGGTCACGGCGATATCTGGTAGGAGCGTTGCGAACTACAAAAGTATCATGTTAAAAGTCGCGAAACGATGAGAACGTTGAGAGTCGAATATCCTTGCCGGAAGAACTGCTGCAACGAATGCAGGCCAGGAAGCTTCGGTGGAAAGGGATTCCCAGGTCTAGCGACTTGGTTTTCGTTTGCTTTTGGTTCGCCCGCCGGCCAGAGCAAAGCTCTTCTCGTTAATTCGACGGTACGGGCTGCGTTTATAAAAGTATCGCGTGCGAGGAAAGTCGAACAAACGTAGTTTTCTGATTCCCCTCTCCGGTTCCTTTTCTGCTTCTGCGAAGGGAATCGTGTGACGTTCCGATTACAGCTTGCGCTCATTCGGAGCAATTATAAATTATCCAGTGAGTTAAAAGAAACCCAAGTTACGAAATTTAAACGTCAGCCGGGAAAGTAATGACGTTAGAACATATAATAGTTGGAATATGCTGGATGAAGTTTCATTTACTCAAGACTTGGACAGCCATGCAGGTGACATTGTTTCCGTGGATAGGATTGTTTCGGTTCAGAAAAAAGAACACCGATGCCCATGAGAAGCTGTACTTAGCGGAAGCAAGATAGGGATGATAAGAAAAGAACCGCATGCATTCCGTGTATAGATGTGGACACATCATGATGTATCTGTTATTTGTTATTGTCGCAGCTTATCCCGCCGTCTACAGCCAGTTTCCTCAGGCTATTCCTCAGCCGATGACCGCCGCCGTGGCACCCACGCAGAGGGAAGGTAAGTACAATACACTCATCAACGTCTAACTGTTGACTGTAAACACGAACAGTTGTAGTCCCGAGATTGTGTATATCCAAGTCCCAAACGTCCAGACACGAATTATCCCTCGTCGTTGCGCCGCAATGTGTTCCATTCAATTACAAGAAAACTGTGTGTGTGTATGCTGCGTGGAAAATTCGTTACGCCGAAATATTCCTCTAATCAAGACAGACCATTTTTCATAGAGCGACATGAAAGAAACTACGATTTTTCTGTGACAATTAACTGAAGGGCGAAATAGTAAACGGACGGGGAAAAAATTCCAATTCTTTTTGCCGGCGCGCTCCGCACGGTCGACAGGTCTTTTTTAATTTGACCAGCTACGATCGCGGTCTTTTTTTTAGTTTAATCATACCTGTAAAAAGGAAGGATGGCCTACAAGTGTTGATGAATTTTCATGTAACTACGATATGTTACCGTTCCAATATCAGAATAATACCGGGTTTCACCGCTGTGAAAACGGCACAACACGCGCCTCTTCTCTCGCATCGTATTCCCTCCGTTAATTACTGCGGCGTTAACGAAAGAATGAACATCCAACGTTTCACGTTGGGAATCCACATCAAGCCTCTCGTTTCTCCCCCGTACAGCCTCAGCATTCAATCAGATTTGTCTGCGGTGGCGAGCAGGAGATAACTACTATTAATTAAATCGATTGGCTCGGATCGAAAGTGTAAGATTAATCGGAATCGACGTTGCCGCGAGAGACACGGGCAAGGGAAGGAACTGTGTTGGACGTTGGCTTCAACGTTACCTTTGTGAACGAAAAGACGAGGACTGGAGCAAGCGATGATGAATAAAAACGCGGCTGGAAAGGAGGATAGGGGAGGGTGAGCCCAGCCAACGCTTAATTGCAATTAACAACTCGCCATTATTAGAATATACGACGCCTAACAATGAGATAATGCAAATAAAACGAAAGTTTTAATTACTTTGCCGCTACGCCTGCCGGCGATCCGTTGTTACACCGTAGGATAATGGGAAGTTTACCGCGACAGCGTTTTCTCTTCCTTGTCTCGGTTAGGGTTTCCTGGCATCCCCTTCCTTCTCACCCCTCCGATGCCGCCTTTCGCCTTCTCCTTCGAACACACAATATCTCGTCGGCGCATTTTTCTGTCATGCTTCCACGAGATACATATATCCTGCATGCGACACTTTCGCTGCAATGAGACTCCCAATCTTTCGTTTGCAACGGAAAGGAATTTTCACTATTATTTCCCTGCAATTAATTTGCAGACTTTTTATTATTCTCCGAAGCAACGTTTAAAATCGCACTGACAGGTTTTCAATTAGGACTGATTCAATTTCAATTAATACAAAATTTTATCGGTTTTAATATTTTAAACGTTGGACACTCGGAGTAAGGAATTCAAAGTATCAATTGTAGCGAATGTGTTTCATGGGAAATAATCACACACACCAAACTTGACCTTCCTATACGATTCTTCCGCGGAGAAATCCGCTTTTGAGCGGATTGTGCGTACAATGCTTTCTAAACAACGGTGTTCGATGTTGAAGGGAAAAACGAGGGACCGCTGACATAGGTAGCCAGAAAGAAGAGGACGCGACTGCCGCGCCAAGAAAAATGGTCCTCCACTCATCTTCTCATTGCACGACAGTGTTGTCACTTCTTGTATTTACTGTAGCTTCGTCAATCATTTCTGCTTCTCTAACCTGTTTCAGTGTTTTATACGTCTTACAAGGTGTTCTCAATGTTCGTGTATCTCCTTTCTTCTCTTGGTCAGTCATTGTGCCACGTTGTTTTGAACGGTTCACGAAAACTGTACTTTCATCCTCTTGATGGGTTACATTGGTGTTTCTTCGTTGCACTCGTTGTCAGTATCAATTTACATAGTTGTGTTCGATGTTACGCTGTTGAACAGCATTGGTCGTTGCCTTTATGCGATGGTCGATTAACCAAGAGTCATAACAAATGTACAGAGTGGGCCTTTTACTGCAATCACCGTGTGTATAAGGTGTGTCGCTTAACATCGGTTAACAGAATAATTTAGATATTTTTGAAAGAAATATTTGGAATATGTAAGCATTATCTTATATTCAATCAATGGCGCACCTGGAGGGGAGCCTAGGTGCCTAGGCATCCCCGAAGAAGGGGCTTTGTAAAATAAAAAGAAAACTGGATTTTATTTTCTGGAAATTTTTATAATCATCTAATGAATTTTATTGAATCCAAATTAAACATATTTTTATCCGCTGAATTCGGCTCCCCCCAAAATTAAATCCTGAGCGCGCCACTGTATTCAATAAGAAATTATATAATAGCACTTTTTTATAATCAATTGGAATCGCTAAAGACAGTTTAAAGTAGGGTAGATGTACCGTTTGTGGCCATTGTACTGTTTTTGGCCATGTGCATAATTATCTTATTTTTAAATTGCTTGCAGATCATTATTATGTGGAGAATTTCACATCATAAGTATTTTGTTTAGTATATCGCCAGAAATATAAGGTTAAATTTATTGCATACATGGAAAAATATTATATTTTTCAAGAAGTGGCCAAAACTGGTACAATACCTTAAAGTGGCTACAAATGGTACATCTACCCTAATCATATTTTTCTTTTACATGCAACTCAATTTCTTTTTTCTGTGTATGGAAATATTAAGTTATGGAGATCGAAGAAATAATATTCAAACATTTCTATTACTTCCCAAATTATCGGAATTATTCAGGTGACCAATCTGACGGAACTTTCTCCACATATATATGTTTTCTTTCTTTAACATATTTGCTTTCAAATACCATCGTATGAATAAATAATAGGAATTATCAGTACTTACCTATATAGTTTTATAATATGACACAACAAAGATTTTTAACGAGAATGATGTTTTATATGTAGATTTTATTGTTCACAATGTTTAGCATTATTTTTTAAATATATTCTTGTAAACATGACACAGTGAAATGTTTTGGATAAAGTTCGATAGAAAGTGTAAAGATATGGATGGCAACATAAGTAATTGTATAACCGACTCTTGCAGAAAGTATACCTACACGTTTTCTAAAAATGATGATACATTTTCGTTAAAACATAACGGAAGAAGTCAGTGGTCACTCTACGTACATTTGAAAGCTCGAATTACTCGGATAAGAAAGAAATTCTGTAGAAAATAATGTTGTGCAAAGTATTTAAGGAAGGAGCATTGTCGAACTGTTAAACACTGGCTTTAGCGGATTCTCAACTTAACAGTTTGTCTAGCCGTTGATACTTCCCCTCGAGTTTTTGGGGGAGATGTTGCTTTCATTAAATTCGCGTGCACGTCCTGCGCGTGGGCCAATTAGAGAGTCGAAAACCAATTTCAGGATCAACGATCGCACGGTACGACGACGTGGTCGAATTTATGGCTCGTTCTTCGTGATTCCGGCGTCCACCGCAATTCCTCCTCCATTCTCCCCATCGTCGGAACGGGAAACCCGTCGACACCAGCTCTAATTTGGGTTTCACATGACAACTACGACCGAGTTATTACCGAGACGAAGCCCGTGCTTACGAAAGAGAAAACATTTGTTACTCCCTGTGTGAACCATGACACTAGCGATAGGATCAGACATATCACAAGTATTAGGTTCTTGCAAAATGTTTGTTGCTTGTACCTATAAGAATAGTTAAATAGAATTTAGAAAGTTCCAGTGATTAAAAAGAAACTATGAATGCAGAAAAGTATTCTTAGCAACTTGATATAATTGAGCAGCTCTGTGATAAAGATGTTTCGCAATGGAAAACAACACGTTAATATTATAGTCATTTCAAACATCAGATTCATGATTTCCCTAGAAGTGAAAAGTTCCATTATTAATTATTGAAAATATTATTCGAATTTTCAACTCCTCGCTTCGTTTACTTTTACTTCATATTTATCCATATACGCTATAGCATTTAAAAATTATTAGATATTCCTATTATACATAAGAAAAAATAAATTTACTACCATCGCTGATTTTGTTTGCCAATAATTAATAGGTACTCTCAAAGTCCCATAAGTGCCCTATTACAAAATATATAAAATATTATAAAATTCCTTTTCTTTAACTCTGCTATCGTATAAAATGCAAGATCTAAAGTCGGTATCATATACATTGGCCGGTGAGTTTCGTGAGGGGTATTTTCCCACCATACAGTTTGCCTGCCACGGTGCTCCTTTTCTCAACGTTTTCTGACTCGCTCTCGTTCCATCTCGTTCTCGCCTTCGCAGAACAAGAGTGAGCCAGAAGTCGTGGGGATAGTGCCAAGCTTCTGGGGTGTAGGCCAAACCGAGCGAAAAAAATCAGGAGCTTTATTGGTCAGAACATTGATACATTCTCGATAACTTCATTTCGTATTGGTCTATGCATAGCTTCGTAACGCACACAACTATTACGCTAAGAATAAATAACAATCAAATGGCTAGGTTGAGACGGAGTCGAGCAACGTTCCCGTTTTCGGACCATTCCCTTCGAGGGCCACGCAACTCCAACTGATAAATCCACGATCGTCAGGTGGTGGTGGTTGATTTCTCCGCAATCGCTGCTCGCGAAAACGAATTCACCGGCCAATATATTTGATACCGACTTTAGTAACGACTTCAAATCAAGAGATGTTTGTTTAAAACTATATTTTATTATCACTGAATATTTTACAGCCCATGTCCAGGTCCTTATCTTAAATTTTTATGTGACTTCAATACTTCCAGAATTTCCCAGGAGTCACAGTTAAAGATTGCCCTCAGCTATTAATTAGAAAAGCCATTTAATCGAGGTTCATTTTTAAGTGACGTGGAAAGGTATAATCGTCTATGAACTATCAAATGAACGAAGATTCTAATTGCTCGCGGAACTGGAAGTGGACAATTACACTCGGCAATAATTCGACGAGGCGACGGTTGTTCGCAAAGGCGAGAAAGGGACAGAGGGTTTGAATCTCCCCAAGGAACGGACGAGTCGCGATGAGTAGGATCCTAAAAGTTGAGTGGCAGTCATCTCATTACTTAAATGCGTCCGTTAGTCGAGAAGTGCTGGCCAAGAGAGCAGAAGTTTCTACGGTCATAATCGCCGCTAATTGACGTCGGAGTTATAAAGTTCAGTGAAATTAGCTAAATCCTTATTTGGACTCTCGTTATTCCGACCCCTCGCTTTGCTTCTTCCGGTGGACTTTTCTCCGCGGACGTATTAATCGTTGGTTGTCTTCGTACCTCCCGTGACTGACATAAAGTAAGGAAAGAATTTTTCGTTGTCCAACGAAAGCTGCGGAATTAAACTGGAGAAGGAATTGCGTTCCATTCGAATCTTTGACAAAATTTCATGAATGCCTTGATCGTCAGCTCGTCGAACGGAGGAGAATTATTATGGGGTTTGGGAAGAGAATGCAAACGTAAAATCATCAACAAACTGGATAAATAAGCTCAAAGATATTGAAATTTACGTTAAATAATTGTTTTTCGTTTATCCACGAGGTAAATACATGAATAACAATTTCCTTTGAAAACATAACGAAACTTGAAGTCTATGTATGACAAACTACGTATTGCTTTAACATGTTCGTATATCATTTTAACGATATATAAGTTAAAATTAAGTAAAATGAATTAAGAGGCTGCAGTATTTCACTAACGAGTTTCCACGCAATGCATAATAAAATTCATGTTCATGCAGCTCACACGATAGAACGAAATGATATAGTAATAAGACGATGGATTAATATGTCTGATGACGAACTCATGTAAAGTGTCGCACTATCGTAATCAATGTCATCACTACTATCACTGTACCCTTCATATCCATTTGCATTCATTAAAAAAACCCATCACCTCGCTCGTCATTGTGTTGTGAGTCCCAGTGTTGTGTGTTTGTATATTTGAAAGTATAAATACTCAACGTTATTTGAACCGCGGAAACTCTCATTGTCGTAACAGACATTGTCTTGACTTTCTAATCATTACTCTCTTCGTCGACAGTCTTACACTACTTTCTCTCACTGGATCCATCTTTATTCTCTTTTTTCTCGTGTAACCCATGTCTCCTTGTTTTCATCTTCCTGCTCATTATCATTTATTCCCTCCTCTTTCGCTCCTTCCCCTGTCTCTCTCACCTTCTTTATTTCCACACATGTTTCTTAATGCCAATATTTCTTTTTACCTTTCGTTAAACATTTGTTCGAATCACCTACCCTGCGATTCGTTAACAAACGAAATATCGCAATTGACTGTCATCCTCTATGATTTTCCACGCGACGAGAGAGAAATCAGATTGTCATCGAGAAACGATCACGAGTCTTCATCTTCATTCATCAAAAATGCATCCAGACGGGAACCGGAAAGAATGAGGGAAGGAGAGCAATGTGTTTAGCCTCTGTGTGTGAGGTGGCTCTCCTATCGCGTCGAGATCATTATGTTGCAAAGAACGAAAACTCATCCAGAACTAACATTCTAACTTGAGTATTATACTTCAAGTTTAGATGTTTAGATGTGCTCTGATTTATATGGTAGGATGCTCTATCTCAGGACCCGAGGGCTGCAACCTGTTCATCTATCACCTGCCTCAAGAGTTTGGAGACAGTGAGCTCATGCAGATGTTCATCCCTTTTGGCAACGTCATATCCTCCAAAGTATTCATCGACCGGGCCACCAATCAGAGTAAATGCTTCGGTAAGTTGACATCTTCACGAAACAGATCAAGAGTGGCCCGGAAGAGAAAAGCAAAGACCGTTGGAGGGGTAAACTGAACGACACGATGGTATCTTCGAAAGGTAGGACAGGCAGAAGATGTGTGTTGGCGACTCCGCTGGGACCATCTGGTAGGAGAATAGAATACATGTGCTGAAAACAAGTTGTTAATTGTTCTTAAAATTATTTATTATGCTAGTAAGTGTTAATAAACTCTCCTAGGTTCTCCACTATATTCATAGATAATATCGTTATCACACTTTAAAGATTTAATAGCTACTTAAATTTCCATTTCTTTCCGTAAAATCAGGCTAACATTTCACACATCTGACACAATAACCAGACACAAATACAATAAATGATCATAATAACAGATAAAACACAAGTAGATTTAGTTGATTTAAAAACATGGGTTTATATTTTTCCATTAAAAATGGTATACCTGTAACAGAAGTATTTTAGTCTGAAATTCAAGTCAACACTTCCAAAAATGGTGTACAGACTAATTTGAACTATGTGAATATTTATACTAAATTTAATACTCCTTACAATCGGGTATTATAATTCTCGTTCCTTGTAGATTTTCAATTCGCCTTAGTAATTACAAAAATTTATTTTATTTTTTACAAAGTCTCTGCTGAATAGGAATAACTCATCTGACTGCAGCTCATCCGTAACGAAAGCAGGAAGCCCATCTTTTTTTATAAATCGAAGGGGACCAAAACAGAAAGGAAGCTGAAAAAGTTGCCCGCGGGGGTTGTGATTAATCGTATACAAGATGAATGCACGAATGTAGTCACAGATAATTTGACGGATGCATTCGTTCATATTCTCCATACGCTGTTCATTAACAAGTAGCGCGATTAATATTTTTCAGTCTGTGACTGCACGATTACAGAGGTACTATGACGGACACAGTCCAATGAATTTCGTCGTTGAAAGAACACGTGTCATTATACCCTAGTTTCATAATACACCCCTTTGCGCATAATTATATTATCGTTGCTAGAAAAGAGGAGAGATTTCCGTGCCGCCCACACCACTCGTTTTAGACACACGTGTTGTAATCGGCTCTGATCAGCTTGCGGCAAAAAATTCTTTAACGTCGCCGGAAAAATAGATGACGAGAATACTTGGAGTATTGCACTTTGCACACCGGGACGAAAGCAATTCGTTCTCCCGCATAACGCGAATCACGACGCATCGAATTATTTTCTGAAAATCCACTGATGGCGAGATTCCCCCGAAAAAGGGCGACGGTTTTTTTTCTATCGAACAAGAGTTAAAGTCCCTTCGGTCGCTTGGTAAAAGTAATTTACAAAGTTCGAGTAGGAGCGGTGGTCGCCCAGCGATGAACAGCCGCGATTGGTCAGACAGTAGGCCGCCATGATGGCAAAACTAAAATTGGATCGGGGCTAATGGTCAAAATTGGCTTAAACTGGGAGGACCCTGATGACCTTTCAGCGGTGCTCCTGTTGTTAAAAGCTTCGTTATCGTACACCTTTTCGCTCCCTCTCTCTCTCTCTCTCTCTCTCTGCCCCCCGTTCTCGACAAAACTTTGATAATACCAGGGCCACTTCGTGGAGAACTTTTTATTCCTCGCGGCGAATCTCCTAATCTAAATCACTGGTTAGCTCGTGAGTACCCTTTCGCGATAATCCGATGCCCCTCGGCGTCGATATTCAACTTCTCGTTTCCAACGTATATAAGTCGAGGAGCCACTTCCTGAACATATACAAGAACAATTCTGACCGCCCTTGCAGTACATTCTCGCGGTGCTTCTACATTGTGATCGATACTTCGATTCACGGGAATACTCCGAGGATGGCCAGTGCCTGGCTTTAGTGTAACAATTTAATAAAAATGCCATGATTGTCGTTGCTTCTTGGCGTTAACCAATATCAACCTAATATTTCAGTTGGACTCTGAAGCAGCATGAACTGCAGCTTAATTTTCGTAGAATTTCATAATTTATTTTCAACTTTATAAACAAGCCGGGCTATATTCATATTTAATAATTACAGATGGGGTGATAAGATACCTCAACTCGTATATCTAATCCGAAGCATTCTGATTGCTTTCAACGTGAAAAACGATATAAGTAAAGTAAACAATTGTTTATTCAAAATACCTAAGTTAATTTTTCATATACTTTCATCGCGATATGTATTGATACTTTTTGTATAATTCTATATAATCAGAATTTTACATAATCGTAACAGAACGACCAATATAATATTGTAGAAATAATATTATCGGTCTATGGATTTATAGTTAATGTTATCGTGTAAGAAATGCTTCCAAAGTAGGTTATATGACGAGATCTCCTGTTTCTGCCATTTACCAACAGCCTTATCATTCGGTTCTTTCAGGTTTCGTGTCGTTCGACAATCCAGGGAGCGCGCAGACAGCAATTCAAGCAATGAACGGCTTCCAGATAGGGATGAAACGTTTAAAAGTCCAGTTAAAGAGGCCCAAGGACGCAAGCCGGCCATACTAACCAAAGTCCTAGCTTAGAGAAACTGGACGATACGCACCTTACATCATTACTTACAGAGTAAGTTTGGGAAATTACTCTCAGTTTGTGGTCGATGAGTATATCAAACGAACTTGATTGTTTTTAGAAGGGAACACCGCGAACCCGCACTCACCGATTAGAAAGTAACTGTGTGGGCTTATAGAACTCAAGGCAAAAACAACGGTATGTTTCATTCGCGCCCAATCGCTCTTTAATCCTTCGTTGACACACCTCTTTTTTCTATCAACTTTAACATACCTGGGTGGCTCACTAGGGTGGCCCTTATTTGCAACATGCGCTTTCTTTTGCTCTCACCCCCTAATATGGTTCCATTTCATAAAAAATAGTCCCTGAAAAAGATTATTGCAATCGGGCAACAGGAAAGGGTGCGGGCCAGGCCTTAAAGTTTACAATTCATCACTGGTTTGAATTTGAAGAATTTCTCAAAAATGGTAAGCCCTATCGAAATTTTATTCAAATAATATTAAAAGATTATTCAATTTCCTACAACTACAGTATACAAATTTTTTCGTGCCTCCAACCATTTTTTAGACAATAGCGTTTGAATATAGAGAGTCGCGCGTCTCACCTGTACGGCGTGGCGTATTGTCTATACGCGCGTAGTGCGGACCTCTCTACATTCAAACACTATTATCTAAAAAATGATTGAAAGCACGAAAAAATTATATATACAGTAATTGTAGAAAATTGAATGCTCTTTTAATATTATTTGAACAAAATTTCGATAGGGCTTACCATTTTTTAGAAATTCTTCAAATTCAAACCATTGATGAATTCTATACTTAAAGGCCTGGTCGACACCCTTTTCTATTTTCTGATTGCAATAAACTGTTTCAGGGACTATTTTTTTATCAAATAGCACCGTTCTAGGGGGAAAGTGCAAAGAAATATAAAAAAATCGACACGTATAAACAAGGGCCACCCTAATGGCTCACACCCCGAGCAATTTTTGAGCGATTGCTTATTCTCATCTCAAGCATCTAATCGTCATAAAAAATATCATGGGTCAGTTTTATGGTCTCTAGAATTATTCCAATAGTTTTTTTCATCGAAATTTAATCACAGTTTCTGAAAACAAATTCTAGATTACTACTTACATGTCGAGAGAAAACGAAGAAAATCTTTAAAAAATTGTAACTTTTACCAATTTTAAAAATAGTTTAGAAGTCGGCCTTGAAAAAGGTATTCATTTTGCATATAGAAGGTGCAGCGTGTGAAAATCAGCTTATGGGTGGCTCATACCCAGAGTACAAACGAAGGGTTAAGGGTGTGAAAACTAACATTAAAATCAAATAGACACTCCGATTTTTTCGCGTATAACTCCTAAAGTACAAGAGACAAAAAATTTCAAATAAATGTTTAATGGTACTATAAGCGCTCCAAACTAGTGTTAACAAAATTTTGAAAAGAGTTTTAAAGAAAGACCTGACAAAAAACTTTTATCTACATATTTTTAACGCAAGTTTACAGCGCTTAGCACACATTAGACTTTTGTTTGAAATTTTTTTCTGTCTCTTTTACTTTAGGAGTTATACGCAAACAAGTGGGAGTGTCTATTTTATTTGACTTGGAGGTTTGTTTTCACACCCTTAAAAGGCGATTGAGCGCGAATGAAACATACCGTTGTTCTCATCTCGAATCACTCCATAAACACACAAAGTTGCGTTCCAATTGTTGACTGCGATTTCGTGGTGTTCCCTTGTTAATACGAGAACACTATAACTTATTGTTAGTTACAATGTTTACATATGTATGTATATGGTGAATCACATAACGTTATTACCCAAAATATATCTGTTTCGTTTGATGATGCGAAAGAATGTCTGAAGGTAAAAATAATTTAGCTTGGACTGAAAAACTTTATGATTAGTTTAATATTGAAAAGTCATATCAATTGTCGGGGATTTATAAGTCGTTAGTGCTTTGTTCTTTTTTAAATAAGACTATGTACTATTCCCGGCCGAAAGAAGATCCCTAGCAGCCGCTCTCGGGCGATGCAGTCCACCGATGTGACGATTGGTCGACTCACCTATTTGGGCACACTTTTAAAGACGGGTCACACGTATTTTGGTTATTGGCTGAAGTAGGCACATACACACGTCGCACCGCGCGACGAAGAGAGCGAACAAAACACATCGAGATCGAGTGGGATAGAGCGATCTGACCGACGTAGGCCAAAGCAATAGCGTAGGAATCTTAATGGTTAACAATTAACATATAATAACATAAAAATTTCCTTATTTTTCACAATATATTCAGGAACATATTATCCTGATACCAACCCAATGATAATACTGTCCTTAACATATTGTGAAAAATACGTATAATTTTATGTTATTATATATTAATGGTTAACCGTTAAAGATGCCTACGCTATTACTTTGGCGTTCGTCGGTCAGATCGGTCTATCCCACTCGATCTCGATGTGTTTTGTTCGCTCTCTTCGTCGCGCGGTGCGACAATGTATGTGCCAGTGATGCCAGAATCGTGGGACGCGGGACCAAACGCTTACCCCCACTATGACCTACCGCCGTCTCCCACTATGCCCTACCGGCGCCCCCCATTTTCTTCCCACCGCACTGCACACAAGAATATTTTTACTCCTATCCGTGTGAGCTGCCTGTTGGGCTGCCGGGCACACGGACAGGAGTAGGGTTATGCTTATGTGCAGTGCGATGGGAAGAAAGTGGGGGACGACGGCAGGCCATAGTGGGAGACGGCGGTAGGTCATATTGGTGGTAAGCGTTTGGTCCCGCGTCCCACGATTCTGACATCAGTGGTATGTGCGTACTTCAAGCAATAACCAAAATACGTGTACCCCGTTCTTTAAAAGTGTGCCCAAATAGGTGAGTCGACCAATCGTCACATTGGCGGACTGCATCGCCCGAGACTGCCTGCTGGGGATCTTCTTTCGGCCGGGCAATAGTACCTACCTACACTGCATTCCACATTAGAACATACCGATTTCACGCAGGCACGACCCTCAGGAGGCGTTGCTACCCTCGACTACCCACTTAACCGCCTAGGTTTTTCTCTGTCGCACGGCCCTCTACTCTCTCTGTTAACTTTTCGTGCACTGTTTACGTTGACAACGGCCAGGTCCCATGTTATTCCATGGAAATTACCACGACTAATCGCATGCGGTTCAAACTGTGGGTAGTAGTGGGAGCTGCGCAGATCGGTCGCAAATCGGCAGGGGCGTCGGTATGCTCATTAGAGCATACCGAGCATGGAATGCAGTGTACATATTTTTTTGTGCAAGGTGTTGTAGATAACATCGGGAAAACTTTATCGATCTATATAGTATTTTCGCTGTAGGCATTAACTTCTGTCTTATTTATTAAGACAGTAATACATAACTCTATGGATTTCAAAGTGATAACTCTGAGTATCTATCATAATACCTACTATTAATCATGGCTTAGAAAATTCTCAACGGATATAAACAAAATTTATAATACTACATTTAGGTTATTTGAAGAGTATGTTGTTCTACTTCCTCAAATTCATCTCACTGCCACCTAAAATGTTGTACAAAAACGTATATAAGGCTATTTTGAAAAAATATCGATGACTTCGAAATCTCGGAAAATATCCAAAGCATATAACTTCTTTATCGAACATTTTTTCGCACTATCCAAATAAACAAAACATTGTTGGCGTTATAATGTTACGTGAATCACCCCTGTATATAACTTAACTTTGAAATATCTTTCAGTTTGAAAATGAGGGACTAAATAGCTCTGACGCTTTCTAATTGCAGATGTCGTACAAGAATACGGGCTCATTGAACGCTCGATGATCAGAAGTGACGAGTTTAAATCGCCGTTACAACGCTCTCCACTATAATAATCTAGTATACTAGTTAGACAATTAATTAGTGGATAAAAAACTAGAAGTCAGTAGAGCGACTTCGCCGGTAGTTATGCGGCGAGAGCGAAGAGGCTGATGATAAAACGTCGGATGTCCAGGTCTGAACTCACGTCAGTCCGAGAAACCAGATATGCGAGAACGATGCACGGTTCCACGTTCTCGGATGCTCGGACAGAACGAATTATTACCTAGAGGCGCATCAATTTCTTCATTCCTTTCTTTACACCCTCCACCCCTTACTTTCCTCGATGCGTACATATTTTCTCTTCCTCATTTTCGAACACCCTACTGCCAAGTGAGAACAGTATCAAAACGAAATTCATCTTTAAATTGAGCATACTAGTAGAATTCGGGCGTCCGATCATCCGGGAAAGGTAACGCGGGAGCCTAGAATCTCTCGCTCAGATAATTACTCCGACGACTAATTCCTACGATAAACGTTCAAGACGGGTGACTTTCCAACAATAACCAAAGAACACTCTTAGTTCCTGATGCAACGGAACGGCAATTATCGCCGGCCGATTGTTAAAAAGTTAACTATCACAGCGATTCGATCCATAGAATACAAGAGAAAATACCTCTTCGACCTCTTCGAGAAGCACGAAACCAGTTGCAAGTTGAATCTATTCGTTTACAAAGCAACTTCGCCATTTCTTTTTATTTCAAATAGAAACGTACTGTCGAATCTAGTAGGGTATCTCAAACTCGGTCTGAGAACGCGCGATTGCTGTAATATCGATATAGTGACATCGTTAGGATCGTCTTTATGCTTAATGAGTACGAACAACATCGATGGCATGGTGTTCGCGCTCTCCTCCTAACGTAAACTTGTCAATCACGTATACAGGGTGCTCGTCTCACGTAACGTCTAAAGATTTCTAAAACCAAAAAACTACGTACGAACAGGAACACGTTCACACACACATATATATCTATATATACATACAGACGTATATACGCATATAAAGTCTACACACATCCACACACACGTATTACATAAATAACACACGCATACTGGACCTGACATTCATAGATTATCAGTTTTCCTTACGTGCATATTGATACATATTGCTAATATGTACATTCATTTATTTTCTATACGATATTTAAGGGAACCATCAGTGCCGTGTGAATGCGGATTCTTTTAAAACAGAGGTGGCCAACTTCCCCACTCCGAGAGCCGCAGGAGTCGAGTCCCCGGTCAGCCTCTTCTTATTTTTTTTGCCAGGAGTTGCACGAGCCCCGGCAGGGAGAGAGTGTGGCACCCGGAGGAGAAATTCATCAGAGTAAAGTAGGTGTGGAGGGGGCCATTCTCCTACGGCTCTACGGAGCAGGCGAAGAGGAGAAGGAGCCACTGCGGCTCGCGAGCCGCTTGTTGGACACCCCTGATCTAAAACGTCGATTGATCCCGCCACGGCACTTGTGCTTCCTATTAAGCACGTATTATTATTACCTCTGTCATCATCGTCGTCACTAATACTACGATCATGATTGTTAATCACGGTTACCGTTAAGTGAAAAAGAGCGAGCGAATTTCCGGCCGAGACTGTATTCCATCGGAGTTCCTTTCGCAGGATCGTTCGAGCTGCTCACTATGCTTCGCGATCGGGAGGGATCGGGATCCTGTTGCTGTTCGATCTCGTAGCTTGACTAATCCATAGGATTGTTCTCATCTAACTGGCCAAACGTGCATCGTCCGAGAAGTGTCAATTAGGCTGTGATTATTCAGACAAAACGAATAAGTACCAAGAGCAGAGAATATTACGACATTGGTTAGATCAAATTTCTTCGTGATACAAAAGAAATGGCAGATCGTCTGAACCCGGCTGAAACGCATAGAGCTCATTTCCTTTAATTTTATTTACCTAGTCAATGTCTAGTCATTTTTACACGTTACCTATCAAATGTTTTTTTGATAGGACACTTTTATTTATTGCTTGTACACGTTTCGTAGGATAATGTATTAACTTTATCTACTTAGAGCGATAGCGGTTCTCGGAACTCGTGAAACGGAGGAAGAAACCTCATTCGATTAGTCAAATTTATAGTAACTCGAAATGAGAATAAGTACTTAATATTTAAAGCGACGTGTTTCTTTTTTAAAAAGAGATCAACTCTTTGACTGGCACTAGGTACACCCGCTTTCACCTCTAAACCGTTCCCTGGCGTTTACACGTTTTCACACCAAGGCAGCACAGAAAGTGTTGCCTACGCATTTAATTTATTATGGATATTGGAGTCCACGATCAACCGAAAACGTAAATAGACATCAACAGGTTTGACGTAGGCAAATTTGTAGCATTTATACAAACAAAATAATATTGTTTGTCCAAACTACTGGCACATTTCAGTTTTTAATAAATTGAATTATAGAAAATGAAATTTATGTTAGTAGCAACTCCTAGAGTTACAGAAGATAAGCTTGGCAATACTTTTCCTGCGTGTGGTCGTAGTGAACTTGTGAAAAGGCCAGTCTGACTTTATGCGGCACTATCTGGCGCTTTGCTGCCAGTTAAAGAGTGAGAATAAGCAGCCCGCAATTTTATTTCTGCACTAACTTCACATGGTATAATATGAAAATTGGAAAAAAGATTCGCACACAATCCTCCGTGTACATTTATATTTTTCACAGCTATACCTAATCTTGAACATACGAAGAATCATGATTTATGATTGTACAGGTTACAATCTAGTCTAATTTTATGACGTTTAGTACATTATGTTGCCTTTCGAATTATTATTCCGTATTTGTTTCCGATGGCATTGCTTGTTGTTGCAATTGATTTGTCGAAGGATTAAAGAGATGGAGATTTGTATAGGGTAGCGGCGGGACATTAAGGTTTCTTTTAAGCACGACGAATACGTATAATTTTCAGACATTTGACGAGCGATGCCCGTTCGAATCCTGCAGTTTCTCCACGAGTTTCAATTTGTATGAACGATCGCGGACGGAAGCCAGGTGAAGGAGTCAGCGATAGAGGATGGGGAAATAGGGGGTGGAAAGGGTTATTCAAACGAAACCAAATGCATTAAGTACGGTAGAGAACTAGTGTAGGCGAGCGATGGAACGGAGAGGAAAACTCTGATCTAGCAGAAATAATCAACCAAAGTACCAACAACTATTCTATATAAATATTTAAATATAAATTATTGAAGAAGAAGTATATAAATATATATATATATCTATATATATATATATAAATATAAATACTATAAATATGAAGTATAATATAAATAAAATAAACGAATAAATAAACAGATGTGTGTGTGTATATGTATATGTATATATGTATATCCGATACAATGTATATATACATATATATGTATACATATATATATATATATATATTGAAGAAACTAGAGACTTAGTAAATTATTAAGATCTAGTTAAATCAACATGAATAGTATATTGTGTGACAAGGGAGAGAAGTAAGCGATTCCGACGAGCGTGAAGTTTACTGCCCGAGCGTAGCGAGGGCAGCAATTCACGCGAGTCGAAATCGCTTCTCTTCCGTGTCACGCACTATATTTTTTCAACATCTGCATGAAAGGTGTGTTTTTGAAAGCCTGCTGAGCGATTCGCAAAAAATATGCATTTTCTTTTAATGAAAAATGGTGCTGTGACAGTTGTAATATCAAATAAAACACGCATGCTCGATAACGATTAGTCGAACAACTGCATCTTCATACCATACGGTAACGCCAAACTCCAGTTTCCTTGGGAGGAAAGTAAAAAATTATGCGAATACGCATGCGCGTAAAGTCTTTTTCCCTTGGGAGAAAAGTAGAAAACGCGAATACGTCTGAAATTGGTCATTTTTCTCCCGCTCAGCAGGCGTAAAAAAACACACATTTTCATGCGGGTGTTGAAAAAAATGAATTATTTTGAGGGGCGGGGAATGAGAAAGACCGGCTCTAGTCTGGCGCAATTTGTGACGCGAGTAAGATGGTACATACATCGCAAATTTATACGCTATTCGAATAAATATATTAATTGCTGCAGATGAGTACGTAAATAGATGAACGAATATATATATGTACATATATACGTATAGTACTATACTTATATACGTATATCTATATATTTATTTATATATTTATAAATATACATATTAAGCAGCGTACTTATATTTTAGGGAATTTAGGGACAGGCAACCCTTTTCCTTGCTTCACGATCATTTCATAAATTTCTTGCCTGTTTACACACTCGCACACAAATCACGCAAACACTATTGTAACGTGACATATACATACACGTATGATATTGATACACAAGTATTAATGTGAGAAACGCGGGGCACACGTGTACACGCGGGTACACGAATGTGATCACGGAGGTGCGTACAAGTAAGTACTAATGAAATTAAAATAATGAAATTAAAATAGAAGGGGTGTGCTATACATTCCCCTCCCTTCGCAAGCTCGAGCGACTTGCTAGTTATTGACGATATAAAATATTATTACATTATATGAAAAAAAAACATTTAATACTACTAACTAATTAATAACAATAATAATAATATTAATCATATTAATAATGATAACGATAATAATATTAATAATAATAAGGATACCTTATAGTATGTACGCATAATTTATATTCAACAGTAAACATACATATATATATTCCTATCATTTTTAGGAGCGCTAAATTTGTTTATACCCATACGTGCATAAATATATATACGTGTATATATATATGTATGTATGTATACGTAGACCGATGTATCGAGGAACGGGGAGCGCAGATTCGAGATGTTGGCGAAGTAAAACGCTATCGTGACGACGTTGCTGAAATGCAAGGAAAATACGTTTTACCTATGCAAGTTTAAAGAAATCTCATATTTAAACAATGTTTCGACAAATACATTTGGAATCGGTCGTATATCACAATTGCAAAACTGGTAACACTCTTATCAACCGTTTTCAAAAAGACTCGAAAATAATAGTAATAATATCGATGTAGCCTCGGAATATCAATTGATAACAGATGAAATTTACAGCAAAATCAGGCTCAGCTACCCGCGAATGCGAATACGAGGGAATGGAGCTACGTATTAAAACCGCCGTACGTTTGCTAATTCATGGTGTGATTGGAGAGCATATGAGCAATCACGATCAAGAACCGTGAGTACGCAAACGGTGGTCCAAACATGGCAACATGAGTGTAAACATAATTAGGAAATGCGTGCATTGCGCTCGTGTCTATCTTTACTCGCTTGATGCATCGCGTGTCCATTCTGCGAAAGGGTCTGCGGCAGTACATCCTACGGGATGAGCATTTCATTTCTCACGAAATTCCGTAAAACACTTCACGGTACACGTCCAGCAAAGGCGATTGGCGGACAGGCTGATCCGATACAACTCAACTAGACATTCGTCGTCTAGGAGTCTCCTATTCCACTGTCTGGTCGGTTGATCTCTCCGTTGAATTCGAATCGCCGCATTTCATTTTTCACACAACATTATCCGCAACTATTATCACTATTAGTAATATCGCCACTATTAGTACTATACCACAAGCTTCCCCATCATGATTTTATTCACAAAATTGCTGAATTATTGATCGACTCAATAATCAACGGATTCTCAGTTACAGTTGCATTTATTAGTTTCGCGATATTGTTTGAGGTGTGAAATTTTTCCCAGCTGTTTAACTATTCACCGCATCGCATACGTCACTTATCCTTTGTAGTCTCATACAGTGATGATGGCTTTAGTTTCCTGTGGTTCCATTGAATTTTATCTGAGATATTCGTTTATGCAATTTGTTCAGATTTAGAGACTTGTTTTTAATACCGTTCTATTGTTTTTAGTTGATTAGATCGAGTTTGAAATTAGAAGATTGTACAACTGTACGATACCGCATAATTAGACGAAGAGACGTTCGGCCACCAAGGTGGTTACATTTAAACGCACGCACAGTACACTTTGTTTCGCGCGTGCCCGCGCTAGCACAGACACAAAGAAACAGAGAGAAAGAGAAAACATGTATACTGATAAAAGCTTGTACGCAAGCACCAATTTATCAATTGGTATCAATATCACTATGATCTAAGCTTCTTAATGTTTAACAGTACTAATAGCGAATATCAAAGAATACAACCAACCCTACTAATAAAATACCCCAATAAATAACTATAAATTCATATAAATTTGAATATATATTATATATATATATATATATATATATATATATATATATATATATATATATATATATATATATATATATATAAATACAAAGGTAACGACGATTGTAAACAAACAAAAAAAAAATATAACTATTTTATCCAACAAAGTTTTTGCTACAACGGAAGTAGTATGCATCTTGCTATGAAGTAAATGAGACTTAAGAAAGAGAGAAAAAAGTATTCTTAGCCCTAAGAAGAAGAAATAATGATAATAGTAATCTGTGAGGATCAGCTTTGAATTTATTTTTACATGACGTGATGTAATACTGGGACAAATTCGCTGGTCGCAAATTAACGGGACACTCGAGTATCGAATTTTGTATTGATTTTAACTCGGTCGAAGCCAAGTCTCTGTTCACACGAACGGTTCTCGAGCTGCAATCTCTATTGCTGAAGCTCGTTAGAATATGAAATCGGTACTCGTAGTCGTCGTCGTCCAATGGCACGGCCGACCATAGAAATTGCCTGGAAACACTTGCGAAGCGAGAAGTGGCAAGCAGCTTCTGTGCGCTTCGGCGACATTAATCTACAGTACGCACTCGTTATAAGCCCGACGAACGGGGCTGGCGGCAGGCGTACGATGCGTTGTTGACACTATTCCGCGCGACCAATGGCGTGAGTAAGAAAACCCAAGAGCGAGCGAGAGGAAACGGAAGAGCCTCTCGCTCGTTTTCGAGTTCTCTCACTCTCGTCCCAAGGATTCTGAGAAATGGTGGGGATAGTCGCCGGGCGTACAACGCATGATATATATGGGCTTATAACGAGTGCGTACTGTATGCGCGAAGAGTCTCTCGCAGCAGTTGATTGCAACTTGTATCTAGCACACAAAGCTCCCGGAATTTTCATGGCGGCCACAAGGACACGCACGAAGATTCGATGGGAAACGGGAACGAATATCCTCCGCTCTCGATTAATATAAATAACCTCGGTAATAATTATAATGATCAAACATCTCATACAAAACATACTAGCACTTACCACCACACTCGCACTGAAAACAGCAAAAAATTATCAACCCTCTCGGCACCGCTATAACGCGTCATTGACAAAACTTTTACGTGGAATTACATTAGATTCGAGCCATGCGCGCCGCGACCTGATATCCAGTAGCCGTGGTGTCGGTGATATTAGGAAACAGGGTATGTTTTTGCAATTATTTGCGTAACTTGTAAAGAACTAACAAACAAAATAAAACACATCTACACGCACGCCGTTTACATACCAACTATACCGTGCACACTTACCAACCGTCGCTAACATGTATACATATTATACGCGAGAGTACACTGTCACATGCACGCACACGCCACGCGACCTTCATACACGAACATGTACACGAATGCCACACGGGAACTGTGACACACGCATTATAGTATGCAATGCAAAGCGGAGCAAAACATTTAACGTAATAGTACTATCTTAAAACTCCATGAATATTAAAAGTAAAGGCGTCTCGTCGTAGGCTTTAAGCGTGATTACATCCAAACTCGCAGGCTCCAGAAACGAATTTCATCGTCATCCTCGTCGTTACGGTATTGAAAACGAAAAGCCATGGATCGGTCCTCTCAAGTCACGTTTTCCAATACGACAATTTGAAATACTACGGAACACTTCAAGTATAAAGGCACACATTTTGTAACGTGTACAATTCTTTCAATCGAACCTTACGTTGATTTTGAGGTTAATCACTTGCTACCACAACCAACGAGAAATGTTCAAGTTTCGTATTGAATACGAGAAGTGAGAGAAACTGTACACGAACGTCACGTTAATCATCGAAGCGTCAGGCGAGTCAACATCCTCGTTCTTTCTTCCCTTTTCTGCGTTCCTTCGGTTTCTTTGTACCTTTCTCACGTGATTAACAAAGCACATAACCGCTTCTTCGACATCCTCACGCGAGCGTGCCTCGCGCGTAAGTACGCAAGAAGTGGAGCGGACTATAGAAGATTAGTTGAGATCGTAATCTAAAAACAGATTTGCAGTTACTTAACGATTAAAGAGAGAGAAAAACGTAAATAAATAAAAAAAAAATAAAAATCGGCGTTACTTTAGACAAGTTCAAGCCGACCGATGTCAATTCCTTCAGGTACGCTTATGCGTTATCGCGAGAACAATGCGAAAATTCGGTTTTTTCTAACGTACCAAATCGATGTCTTTTCCTTACGATTGTATTAACCATAGGAATCGGTACACGATTGTTGTAGTCGTTGGTCACCTAAAATTATGTACTACCATTCATTCGAGTCGTAGATACGAGGAGAATCAAAAGGGCAGAACAAAAAAAATAGTCAACGGTATCTTGTATATTTACCCGGCCATATTTCGATCAACTTATCCGGGACCAATCATATTTCTGACTTGAAACAGCGCATTTCCTAATTCCGCCGTACGGTATGCAAGAAATTCCTTGAGTGATTACTTTCTTTAGATAGCGTAATATTATACGGAAGCACGGTTTATGTTCTCCTTTCTGTTCGACTACAACTACCCGTCTTGGACCAACGACGCGCGAAGTCACAGAGGAATACAGTGTGCAGGAGAACAAGGCTTTTTGTCGTGAATACAGACGCATAGCTGGGAATATATCAGAGGGAAGATCCGGGGGGCTTCGTATTCCACATTTAACGAGCTTAAGATGATAGCTGAGTTTCTTTCGTCATACTGGCAAGAAAAATGCAAAGAGTCTTTTTTCCTCCGTGCGAATAAATGAAATTGATAAGACTGCAGAGTTTATTCGATATAATCGCCCCCAGTTTTTGGGCACCAGTCGTGTCTCGACGGACTTACTTTCGCGCACTTTTGTTGTCGTTGAGAAGAGCGATACGATACGGCTACCACTACTTCGAATACTTTCCAAAACTATCCCTTCGCGTTTGTAGAGTGATGGCATTCTGTTCATCGTTCTTCTAGTACACAACATCTGACTTAAAAGCTACGCACTTCGGTCTATGGGAAGAGTAAGGTTAATGTTAACGGTGTTATTTAACGCTCTTGGACATTCGGACCAGCATAAGTCCACGGTTGACATTGCAAGAGTCACGAGGACTGTTTCTTCGAAGCACACGTTTCATGTGATTTAGTTGCGACTCAATGCATCGATACATATGTATTTCCACAGCAGCTACTGCGATTGGAACGTTGAGTGAGGCAACCTTGTAAACTTGTGAACGTGTGGCAAGCTGAGTAAATAAGAGAAGGTAGTTATGTCTAAACGACACCGGTAAAGAGTATATGTACATACATACAGGGTCATCCGTTAAAACTGCAACCTACGCGCGCGCGAACAGACGAAAATGGCAACACCGCCTCACGGACGCATTCCACTACAACAGCGCTGTCCAAGGTCACTCCCGCGGGAGATTGGGGTTCTCCCACTATCGTCCGCGTTGTCAGGGATACCGAGCAACGCTAACCGCGAAGACGCTTGCCCGGCTAGTCCGTCGTGGAAGCCTTCACAGCGTTGCGCGGTCTCCTTGACAAAGGAAGGCACGCTGTGCGAGAGAAAGATTGGAAGGGGAAGCTCTCGCGTGAGGGGCCCCTACGCTGGACAGCTCTGCACTACACCATGCACCGTCCCAACGTTTTGAGGGTCACCAGCGACCGCTGGGTAGCAGTGATGCCCGGGCTTCGAAATTTTTTGGATGGTCTCTGTCAAATTAACGTCACAAGGAGCTATTTGAAATTTCCCGGCCGGGGTTGAAGAATTTGGGGCCTTTTTCGTATAACTTTTGAACTATAAAAGATATCGGAATGCAATTTGCGCCGAAAAAATGATTTCCCCTTAATGATGGATAATTTAACATATTTTACGTTTACTTCATTTTTCTTTTATCAATTTTTTAACCATAATTGTTTAAAAAGCTGTTGGAAACTGTTTATTTGATAATGTATATAACACTGTTTTTAAAATTCGTGGTGTTGATAAACAATAGGCTAGTTGGTTCTGTATCATTACATTCATAAATTGAGAAATTAAATTTTTATACAATTATGTGTTAGTTCTGCAGACCTCAGAATATATTATTCTGGTTTTCTTTTTTATGATTTTATCCTTAATGCGGTGCATACCGAGATCAGACGTAAGGGGTAACTAATGCGACGTGTCTTTGATTGTAGCGGAGTTTGAATTTTTTCTAGAATTTTTGTGATTGAATGTTTTAGCTACTCAACGCCACGCCTATACCGGCTTCCGTTAATGTCATTTTTTCGAACGATGTGCCATTACTGTGGTTTTTACAAGCAGGTGGCGAAAAATCTCTCCGTACAAGGGTATAGCGCCGCGGTCAACCCTGTCGTAGCTAAAATTTTTGAAAGTGAGACGGTTACGAGATCAGTTGACATTATTTTCAAACCTCGTTACAGTAATCTGGGGTGCGAGTGGTAAACCGATGATAAAAGCGGAGCACGTGGCTCGATTACCTGAACCGAGAAATTCCCAATACCTAGCTCTTTGCGACGCTAGAATTTTCGAAGCTCGAGCATCACTCTTGTCCAGCGGTTGCATGCAGCTCTGCGCTGGGCCGGTGCATGGTTGTAGTGGAATGCGTCTGTGAAGCGGTGTTGCCATTTTACAAGTTCGCGCGCGCGCGGGTTGCAGGATTAAACGATGACCCTGTACACTAAACAGTTGCTGGAGCTGGAGCGCGTTTTAATTCGAAGAACAGACCACGGATAGCCTTTTCTTTCCGTTCCTCGCGCTGGCTCCGAGAACGATTAACAGAATAATGGTAAATACAGTAGAGGCGAATAATAATTCTTGCTCGCGATTATTCGAGGTGGGTTGGAATAAGAAGGGGTGAGACGAGTTATACGTAAACCCGATTGCGAAGCGACGAAAGTGGATGGAAAAGTAAGGAAGAGAAATCGGCCACGAACTATTTTCCGAATGAATTTTCGAACGTCACGATGATCTTTGCTGGGAAACTTCAGATAGCTAGAAACGCTCGGGAATTTCGGTCCGCGAACTCTATTAAATTCGAAACTGTCGGATCCGTCGAGCGTATGTAGGATCACGATACCGTGGGCGAAATGGTGGGGAAAGGATTCGGGCGATAATATTTTCGCACTTACCCGATGGCTGCACGTGACGAATCGACTTTAGGAAATCACTAAAAATCTTACGTTTAGAATGTAGTTAGGCGACGTAGCGAAAGATAAAGTGAAAAAAGAGGGGGATGATTGATTGGCGCGGGGAACGTAAACAAGATTTAAAAGAAGAAAAAAACAGTAAGCGTAAACAAGCGTGAGGTATTTATATATGCAAACATATATGTATACATGTACAGATACCTATATACATAAATTGCATATATACAACAATGTATGTGTATATAGATAGCTCACTTTAGGAACGTTTAAATTAGAAGTTTGTGAAAAGAAAAATTTGCATACAGCATAGTTTTATATAGCGTGCCATATAGGCGTATAAGCAAATGCATAAACAATTACTATGGTTATTGCTAATACGTAAGGTTATGAAGAAAAAGAAGTATAACAAAATATGCAGTATAACCACTTATACCAGGGGTGGAAAGGTGGAGGAAACACACAGAAAATACACTTACAGTGTAGGGAGGTGAAAAAATATAAATCTTATATATCGCGCGCGTATATGATTGAATTAGGAATAAATAAACACGTTGGGGTGGAACGTGTGATTGATTGAGAGAAAGTGTGAAAGGGAGGGAGAGAACGAGAGAGAGAGAGAGGAGAAAAAGAGCGAAACACTAAAAGTTATTAACAGACAGAACATATTTTAAATAATTAATCGCCAAACGATAAGTTTTTAACTCTAAACTCCTAGCGTGTAAGATCGAAATAATATACGAAATAGAAACAAATATATATACATAAATACATAATGATTGAAAGTCGACTCTAAAATTAAATGTAAACCGAAAGCATACTTATAAACAGCCACGCGTGGGTAGACATCAAGACATTATTTGAATTAAGATGGATCTCAAGATTTCAAGTTTAGAGGAATTTTAGGACGCCAGTGAAACCTCGAGTAACCTTGTTGCTCGATTATTTGCCTCGATCGATACGATACGATCTGGATATTCGTCTCGTCTCGGATATCTAAAGAGCTTGTTTTTTTTTATATTTTCCTTTCTAGCTTTTACCTTGTTGGACACCTATTGCGGACGGGTGTAGTGCTCGAGCAGTTCACAATTTTCTAACACCCAATGGAGTATATTTCCGTTTGTGTAGGGGCATAATATAATTGTCATGAATCGAGAAATTGAGTGGCACAGTCATCAAGCGGTTTTAATAGGTATGTACCTACAACCGAACGCGATAGTTGTTTTCGTATTTTTATCGGGAGGGAATTGCGCTATATGTTCTTACCAACAGAAGCAGGAATTTTTGGGGCAACATGTACGAAACAGAATATTGTGCCAACGTTGAATCTTCCAAATGAATTTCTACATTGAACAGAAATCAGCTATCGTAGCAACAGACAATATTAGGATATATTATAAAAGGAATTATTTATCAATTAACGCAAGCATATTATAAGCGTTCGTCTGCCATTCTGTTTTTAGTTATTTCTTATCGGGTTTGAATTAGTTCTAGTTTCATAATTCGAATTATTTCAATTTTCGAAATTTCATGAAAGCTTAGATCAGTTTTCATAATAGTATAAATAATTTAGCTTTCCTTACAAATTGGTAAAAGAAAAAAGCTGTTCAGGGAAGTGGCTCGGTTCTTGGAAATTGTAATGTGCCCCTTCGGCGCCTGCTCACAGTGCAACAGTTGGCTAACAAGTGGCTCTTTCGCACGAAACGCCATCGCGTTCAGATCACCAGACGCAATAAATCCTAATACGTTTTCGAGATAAAATCATGCTTGAATCTTTTCAGCTGTGGCTTTTCATTATTTAAGAAAATTCTTCAGGGGTATTTCTTTTAATGTTAGTCCAGTGGTTTATGAGTTGAAACACACGAAATGTTTGAGCAATTCTGTAGTGTTCATGTTTGTATTCTAAACAAATATTTTCATCCCTTTGGTCAAATATTTGTATAGATTTTATACAGAGTGTTTAACCACTACAGGTGGTAACCCTTTTAAAAAGTGATTCTGCAAGCCGAAATGAGACGAAAATAAAGAATAAAAATTTGTAATATCAGGCTTAGTTTTCTATTTGGCTAAAATTTAGAGTCAATTTTCTTGAAAAAGAAACACGATATTAAAAAATTATTTTGGACTCTGGAACCACACTCTAACAGGATTGCAACCTGTAGTGAAACGCCCTCTATAAACTGGATAAAATTTTAGAAGACCAATATCTTGAGATTTACTGCTTCAAAAGAGAAACTCTTGAAAGAATTGCAAACTCCACTCTTGATATACAATCCATCTGAAAATTTATTGGTGAAAAAATATTCCGATTGACACTACGAGACTGTGTTCTACTCTTTTAACAAAACTTGATTGTTGAACGTAGCATGTTAATAAACCATTCTGGACGGATTGTTTCTCGTAGAATTATTCGTTTATAAAGAACAATGTTTTGATTCTGTTTGTCTAACACTGTGTTGTATATATTTAATCACCCATCGTTTCTCTACTTTACATGTAAAAACACGGTATTGCCATCGTATTTTTAATTCCAGCTCGATGAAACGGAAAGAGTTGAAATGTTTGTTGTAAAGAAGATAGTTGCGTAGTGATTTTCTACTCAAGCGAAAAATACTTGGAATTCTGTTTGCGAAACAAGCAGCACTACGAATTAAAAGCTCGATCGCTTCGGAGATAGAATATTTTAAACGACGTTGCATACAATTGCTTGCTGTTTTTCCGAACTAACGACAGTTGCAAGAAATACGAGCGAAGTAAAGAAGAGTTCGCAACTGCGTGAAGTTGGAATGGAATAGTCACGCCCAGATCGTACCGTCCAGAAAAATGTGGAATTTCGTTATACGTTCACCTGATAGTTTTTTAACGACTGTAAAGATTTAATGCGATTACAGCGCGCAGAAATGTTTATAATGATTATTATAGATCAATTTTACTAGCTTCTTCCTCAGAGAATCGTGGCAGGCTTACGAACGAAATGATGCTTGTAGAATGTGTAGATGCGTATCTCGGGCAGCTGTCGTTCGTTGAATAAAATGTAAAGGAGTTTTCTACACCATAAAGACGTGCAACTTATTTTGAGACTGATTTATACAACTCGCCCGCTGAGATCTCGATAACAGTGCAAATACAGACGGCGAGATCTGCGCATCTAGTCAGCAGACCGTGACGCAAAAGAGAAGAATCTCTGGTAGTTTCTAGTCAAGATCGTTTAGAATGTTTATCCGAAACTGTTGTCGAACATTATTGATATTAAAAATGTACCAAAGATGACGCGTATCGGATGTTATTCTTTTTCTAATCGAAATAACAAATACATATGTACGACGTAGCAGTGATCGGAGTATGAGCAGCCATAGATACATCATAAATGAATCTAATCTAATTAATGCCAAATCGCGTTAACTCGACTGATCTGATGGAATTCCAATTTATTGAAAAACTAACAGATTTCAAATAGAAACGTAAAATTCGTTCATTATTTTCGGACATACATAAACGGCAAGAAAGCAAGAAAAACGATGATTCAGCGGATTCAAGCTTTTAACATCTATTTTCGTTGCAGGGAAAGAATTTTTCGGAAAGGATATATAATTGCTAGGAGATTCTGATTTGTCGAGAAGATATTCAATCGACGATGTCGAGCATGACGTTTCACTCGCGTTCTCGGGATAAAGGCTTGCTTTTGACGCTCCGAGAACAACTTGACTGCATCCCGTGCTCGCGGCTAAGAATGTAGAATTTTTTAACTGTACTTACGACTATAATCTAACCTGTATATTTTTACATATTAAATATAGGGAACGAATTAAGGGTTGACGCGAGAGGCGCGAAGGCGAACAGACTACACGTTAAAAAAAGACATAAAACACAGGACCGAACAGAAGAATACGTTAGAAACACGATTATGTACATGTACACGCGTATACCTCGATAAAATAAATCGAACACATATACATACATTTATACACGTACACGTACACGCATAACATACACGTACACAATCCAGACGCGTGCACGTCCGCGAATGAAACATTCTCCTGCCTTCAGAGAAGGGATATACTCATTATACAGACCGTAAGGTGAAATCAGTTTTATTGTTGATTTCGGGGTGGTATACAATAAAATTTTATAATCGGCGGCCCTGGCCGTTATTTCGCGTTCGGGGCCCGAAAACGTTGCGTAGTATAATCAAACACAGATATACAATGCAAGTTTCTCCTCGGCCGAATCGCGGACCTCGAGGTCTTCGGGATCGCCAGAAGTCGAATATCAAATTTTCTTCCCACGATTGCGAGAGCGCTGGAGAAACCTCATGATCCAGGATGACGTTTCGCGATTCCGAAAACTCGTCGACGTCTGTACGGGCCCGAAAGGATTTGTATATAAATTTGCAACATGGCACAGAGTGTGTGCATACATGCCGGTGCACACGTAATGTCCTACATAGCGAAGCGCTAACTATATAGTGCATGGAAATAATAAAACGTTCGTTGCGCGTATGGCATGATTTTGGGACGCCCTCCCCCTTTTTCCCCTTGACGGCGAGTCTCGCCCTCAACGCCGCGATTCTCGTGTAGAAATCTCGCGACAGTAGCCCGATGCGATGTTTCTACAGGCGGTTCATTAAGTCGCAACTTCTTCAAATTCAATTACTAACTCGCCGATTCGTTTTTAGGTCATGCGTTTTTTTTTATGTATAGACTAGTTATGTTGACGCAAGTGCAAGTATCTTTTATTACGAGTTAGGCGGTGCTTTTTAACCGAACCATTGACGCAGCTATAGTTATTAGAATGTCTCATTGGTAAACGCACGAAGGAGATTCAGATTTCGATTGAGAGTCCTCATTCAAGGATTCGATAATCGGATGTTTACGTATCGAAGTCTGAAGCAGCAAGCGAGACTGTATCGATTCTATGTTCAAACGCGACGAGACTAAAGCATTGTAAGATATGAAATAATCGAATGAAAGCTGAGGAATGCGATCGTTAATGCAGTATGTGGACGGCTAATCGAGTAAATTTTCCAAGTATTGTAAAACGATGGGGAAACGAACGTTATGCAAGCTATTTATTGTAAGTATAGCAGTATTAATCCTTGCTAACGATATAATATAAAATTACATTCATGAATTGGTCGCACGGTAAAACTATTATTGCGAATACTATTATAAATACAGCAATGCCTTGCTACTTCATTGTGAATCGGGTACCGCCGATGATCTTCGAACGAGATTTCACACTTAATTGTCTCGCATCGTCCCACGCCTGTATCAGTCAATAAGGAGAGGGTGAACGGGATAGGTACGTACATCCAGGATGAGTGAGACAGAATAAAACCGTGGAACCCTTGGCCTAATTGCGACCAGCAGTCGAAAACGATAAGGCCTGGGTGTAAGATGAGTCGTCTATTAGTAATAAAAACTGAAATGTTTCGCGTGTCATGCAATTGAAATCTGCATGATAGATTGGCAAGGTTTTCCCGGTGAAAATGAAAATGAATACGAACGCAATTTTACTCGGACTATTTTTATTATATGCAATGTGCGATTGATTCGCAGGATTAAAAAATTATTGTGATTACGTATACTTAATAAAAAATACACTGAAAAATATCGTGTGTAACGTCATTTTTGTTGGGAATATCTAGCCTTTGGATTGCAAATACTGTTGTAAAGAGAAATTTCTCATGAGCGGATGAAAAAAGAAATGTGTATGTAGGCGAAGGGTTGCTCGTTCCAAAGATTTCACGGAAATGAGGAAACTGGCGACTATCTAGTAGCGAGGCATTATTGTACTGTCATTATTAATTATTGATTACCACTAATACCGTTATTATTATTATCGTATTATCGCTATTATTGATATTACTAATTATGCTTAACACAAGTGGTTATGGTATCGAGAAAAAAGGATTGTTAGTTGAAGTAACTTGCAATGGCATACGGTAAAGAAAGGAACAATTGTATGCAAGTGGATGCACGTGTGAATGAAATAAAGAGAGAGGCAACCGTGAAAAGCCAAAGAGGCCCAACTAGGTGAAAACGGGAAGTGGGGACAGTATAGATAAGAAGTAATTTGTATCGGTAATATGGTAAGCAGGAGGAAGAGTTTTAGCATATCAACGCAATCAATTTTACGGAGGCACACGCGGTTATAACACTATTTCGATAATGTATGTACGTACATTAAAAGGAGGAAAATTGAACGAGAGAGTTGATGCGGCTTACTGAGGCTTCGTAGACGAGAAAAGCACACGGCGACGTTTATAAAATATTGTACCTTTAAACGATATATGTTTCGTTATTACCAGTTCTTGACAATGGAAGTACGAAGACAAATTTAAACCCCGTTTAAAATGGCAGAGGTGAAAGGTGATACGAAAGATCATCGTGAAATTTGTAAATAAAGCGGTTTTAAAAAATGATCTCCGTGGCCGTAGTAAGCTGCTGGTAAAATTTGTAAGCGCACGCGAAGAACGGTAACAGTCGTGTTACGGATGTTAATGATTTCACGGCAGGATGTAAAATCGTTGTGAAGTAGAGTTATATCAAATCGCTATGCGATTGGTTAATCGTTAACGCGTCCCGTCACAAAATTCGTTCCAGGTTGCGAAGGACTCAACCATTTCTACTAGGGATAAAACTGTTATATTATATAAATCTATGAACGAAACAAAGCAGAGGGCGAGAATACTGGGACGAGGGGAAAGGAGAGGAGAGACATTAATAAATAGGGATGAGCCGAGAGAGTTGAGGGGGAGCTTGGAAAACAGCACGAACGGAAGACACGCCAGTTTGGATTATTATTTTCATAAGGAACGTGTAATATAAATATGTAATGTATATCGATATAACGACTTAACGGCATCATCGCGATTATGAATACGACGGTGGTTAACATTATTATTATTACTATTATTATGGTTACCGATTATGATTATTATGGAATAATGATGATTATTATTATTATTATTATTATTATTATTATAACAAAAAAACTAATACATTATATAAAATAAAAATAATTATACTTAACACTTATGTTAGAAAGCTAGATACATTCATGCAAACGAGAAAAAAGTACGAAATTATACATCCCCCCACACACATACACATACCTACACAAACTGGTTGACATGAATTCACGTCGTACATTTATACATATGTCAAGATTAGAACACGGTTACGTGTGCGTGAAGTCAGAGTAGAGAGCGGGAAAGAGAGGGAGAAAGAGAACGAGTGAGAGAGAGACAGAGCGAGTGAGAGAGAGAGAGAGCGCGAGTGAGAGAGAGAGAGAGAGAGAGAGAGAGAGAGAGCGAAAGAGCGAGAGATTGAGAAAGAGAGAGAGAGAAAGAATTTGTTTTTAACCGTACTTCGAGAGAACCTACATTTCGTCGAGAATCGTGCAAGATAGTTTTGCATGTCGGTGGTAAAAGTTCCTTTTATCTTGTAATTGTTGGCATGCAAAACTGTAAGCATCAACATTTTTCATGGTTACTGTAGCATCACGGAAAGCACGCCCTTATCTTTTCTTTCGGATGATGAAATTGCTGACGTTGCATCCCTTCAAAATCGATAAAAACGACAAGAAATAACAAAGGATGAAGTAGAAAAATAACAATAGATTTTGCAACAGCCTCACGAATCGGTGAACGAAGGAAGGTTCCTCGATGTTCGTTATCTCCCGCCACAGACGTGTTCCCATATTCGACGAATAGTTATTTTTTTACTCTTGGTTTATTTTATTGATTTCTATCATGTTATCGAAAAAAACAAATACGCCGAGCCGAAAAGTTGTCTGTACGACGTACCTTATCCCATTCGGAGCTGGCATACAGACTTTACAATTAGCTATAATGGGCATGGCCATTAGCAGAGGAAATGTACCATTCAGATAGTTTATCATTAAAGAAACGGTAATCATTATAGGTATATTAACGACATCATTTATATTATTATGCATATTATAAAAATAATTAATAACAAATACTAAATAATCCTAGGGTGAAGTATTTCGAGAGGAGGAGATATTGAAAATGACGCCGCCACAATGGCACGAAAACGGCGACGCGCCATTTCGAACGAAATGACGTTAGAAAAGAAATGAATAAACCGCCAATTACTTTAACTTTGACAGTCATATTATTTGTATATGCCGAACGATTATGCCGTTTTCAGCGTAACATATTTTGGCGATACTCTTTGGTGGTATAATTCACGGTGATCAATGTAATGGGAAGGGGACGAGGGTGCGAAAGGTCAACGAAAAGAAGGTATGACAGGGGAAAGAATGGAAAAGAAACAAACAAAATATGAAGCAGAAGTTTCTATACTTTTTACGGAGATTGTTATAGATTAAGCGCACACTGATCAAGGCATTCGTCGCTCGGCAAAGCATAACACAATTATTAATATAAAATTTATAACAGAAATAAAATAAATGAAGTTAATAAATATGTACACTGTATAATAAACATTATTTCCTATTAATAAACGAGAGCCTTTTTTATTTATCACCACACGAACTCCTTCTATGTAGTGTAAATACTATTTAGTTTTTATTATGTGCAAAGCAGCGATTGAAAACAATGATATCGGTTTCACTTCTTCAAACAGTTATGAAGAATCTGTTATAAGAAATCGAAATTGTGACTATATCGGGCGGTTACGGTTCTAAACTAGAACTGTTATTTTTCGGTTCTCTATCGGTTACAAAATAACTGTTCAATTTCTTCGAAAATCTCGCGGCCAATCAGATTTATCGTCTTAATACTTGGACATGATTTACGCATAGTGTTGTAAAAATGAGCTTCGGGCCCTGAGCTTCAAGAGCTCGAGTCGCGGTTCAAATCATAAAGGCTCGAACCCTTAAGGCTCGAACCTTGTAGCCGTAAGAGCTCGAGCCTTTAAAGCTCGAGTCTTCAAGCTCGAACGCTCGAGTCGTATAAATTGTATTGTAGTGATGTGATGTACAAAGCTCGAGTGAATTATTTCCATGACGCGCAGTGAATTATTTCCATTTTAAGCAATGTTTGAAACTTTTCTTTATTACAAAATACATACAGATATTTAAACAAAGTATAGAAGTCACTTTAGAGTGTTATAGGCCGAACAAACAAGGGTTTCTCAACTTTCTACATTTATTTGATCTGATAGACAAAGCTGGGCCACTTTTTTCGTTATTTACGTGAACTTCGACCTAATATTTTTGATAGGTTATACTTTCAAAGTATGAAAAAAACTCAGTTTTATCAACTCTCACTGTGTTGTTCCCCCTTATGAGGGTAGACACGTCACGTGGTCTGGCCGATTCGGCAGGTCGGTATTACAGCAGATTTTTTCTGCACTGAAATGGTATTACTCATAGATACGTCGCTGCCTGATGCACGCGAAAGGGAGCTGTTTGCTATTTCCGTATTCTATTCTGAATAAGGAAATAAATTCTCAGCTGTTGCGTTGTATTTATGAAAATTTAAATGAAAAGTCGGCTGGTACTGCAAACGTAGCAAATTCATTGTACATTTTAATTACTTGAAATGTGCTTATGCTACAATATTCTACGTTGGCAGTAAGGAATTATAAGTGAAAAGGAAAAATAGATGAGGGCATGTCCCCAGAAAATGAAGTTTGTTAGGATATACATTTTTTAATTAGCAAAACACTGAAACAGAACATGAAATACACATCCTATGCAGAAAACAGTTATGAACAAACATATATAAAATTGTGTTTGATGTTTAATCCAACGCGTGATTATCATGTTTCCTCTTCTCGAAGTGACAGAAAATATAACGTATGTATGTATATGCTATATGACAATAAATGTTTAGCGGCTATTTCGTTCTATTACGCTACATGTGTAAACTTTCATCATCCTTCCGAAACATTATTATTACGCCGCAACAGTATCTTTAGAAAATCGAGTATAGCATATAGGTTATATTTCCTGTCACTTCGAGGACAGAAAATCTGCTCCTCCAGCTGACAGAAAATCCGCTCCTCCTAGCCCGGTCAGTGTCATGGAAGGGGTACATCCTCCACCCTGCATTTGTGGTAGTTGCAACGATATTCTTGAGCTCAGTGTACAAACGTACACTCTGGTTTGACTGCAAAAATAAATAAATTTAATAAAAATTACTTTTTGTGTTTATACCACTTGAATGTAAAAACTGATACTTACAATTCCTGAAGAATCCATTATTATTATGCCCTATTTCTCATAAATATTTTCTTGGAATGGCACTGACCCCTTTCGATTCCAATTAGTGGTCATAGAACCTTTGATAAAAAGGTAGAACGAGTTGTAATCTGAATGCAATAAAAATGTAAATGTATGTATGTTATTTACTTATCTTTATGCTTGCGGAGAAGACTGCCTTCCTTTCCTCGTTTCATAGAGCATGATTTTCAACGTTGATACTGGTTGGTGGAAATATCTAAAACAAATTCATATATGAGAGAAACATTCATGATGATTTCCAATTAATCCAATTATTTGCATAACAAAAGTATGTGTCATACTTACGCTTTTATACACGTCATTTCCACTTGATATGAAAAAAGAGCTATAGGTATTTATTATTAGGAGAGTGTGAAAAGGTCCACCACCACCCCCGTCATAGACGGTCCTATTCACTCTCCGCATGTATCTTTTACATACTTTCTTACTTACATTTTGGAACATTACTTATTCGACAGCTCTTCATATGCGCTGGATGCACTCGCGGTGCTATCGCGATGTTGTCATTCATCGTTTAATGTACTTTTTTGTGTACTCGTACCTGCTCCTTTTTTTTTATATACGGAGGTTCTCGAATCGACTGTTGTCGATTGTATCTACTATCTATAATTTCTGGCAACATGCAGTCCTCATAGAACTTGCTGAGCTTTTCCTCCATCTGAGTTGCTCAGAATATTGATCATCTCTCGGTATTGTTGTTACCTTGATTCCTTTCGGCGTCCATAAACAAAAATAGGCCCATTGCCTTTTCGTTATGTGCAATTGTCCTTGCACCTGATAATAGTAATGATGATTTTTTTCATTTTATTATCCTTGAAAATAGACCCTATTAGAGGAAGTTGCTTTATTGCTTCATCAGGCGATAAATCCTTCGCCGATACGGGACACTTTACTTCGACGATTTTATCATGGTCCACGAGGCCGTCAGGAGTTGCACCTAAGTGAGGCACAGTGTCATCGATGAAGAAGCCACACGGTAGAACAGGGTTGTCTAATAGCGGATTCGGCAGACACGCACTGGCACTGCACTGGCGCAGTTTCGTGCTATGCCGGTGCTACTCAGTACCGTGCCAGTGCAGCATGTTTTCTAGGGTTTTCTTGCACCGATTACATTGGATTTACATGCGGGCAATCTTGTATCGTATTCGGCGACCAAGAACTGCCCTGGTGTAGTGCAAACTTCGCATTCGGTTGAACGGAATAAACTGTACTAGTGCAATCTTTCTCGCACTGCGATTTTTGGCAGTGCAACCAGAGCAAACTCCAGTGTAGCCAACTTACAGAAAACTATGCACGTGAAATGATCTTCATACCAATTAACGGTGACAAATACATATTTCGTAAATAATATGGATACAACTATTATTACAATTCCCAGACTTTTACGTTGCTTGCTATATGCTCTCTTTGAACTTGTTCCGAATGGAAACGACCATGCTTCTTGTGCCGTTCTCTGATTGGCTAGTCTCCGGTGAGGATATAATGTTGCGCAGATTGCGTAGGCGCGTACCAAGCCGCGCAGGTTTATCTCATCATGAAAAAACAGCCAATGAGAGACGAGACGACAGAAAAGGACGCCGTTTGTCGTTTGTTTGGAAAAAGGCTCATTGTCAGAGGCATTAGTAGAAAGAACGAACGAGCTACGCACAGCGTTTGTAGGAAATGTGTCACCGTGTGTGGCGGTATATGTATGCGTGACGAGAAACGCATCGACGCCAGTGCCAAGCCAAGTGACGAATCGGATTCGTCGCTTTCAAATGTGTACGAATCGGATTTGTGGCTTGGCTTGGCGCGGGCGTCGATACGTTTCGCGTCAGGCACAAATGTACCGCCACACACGCATTTTCTACAAACGCTGGGCACGATGGTAAATTTGATTACGTTTGTTCCCAATGATCCGTGATTTTTTGTGATCGTTTCTGATTGGTGGAGAGCATAACTGTTCTTTATGAATGTCACATAACTCCAATTTCTCCCAAAACATTCCCAAATGTTCTTATAGAAGTTCAATTGTATATTTTGAACCAATGTAATCGTTCTTGATCTGTTTAAATATAACGAATATTTCTTGACTTTAGTTAAAAAATATGTATACCTATATAAATATTTCATCAAATCAGTGTGTGCATACAACGCGCGACTGAGCCACGCGGAACATTGGACGCGTTTTCCACAGAATGACATTTTTCAACCGCGTTGACAGTCTACAGAAAAAACTATACGTCCAATTGGCATGATCAAGGACATTTATTGTACGGAAAACCCGTCGCTATTACGTGACGATCAGACATTTTCAATTTTCGACCTGCTTCTATTTTTTTTAGCAACATTTCCCCAATTTTTTACCCCGAAAACATGACTTGTTTCTTCATTGGTCCGCCATTTTGTTATTTTCTACAATTTTGACATTTTTTATCGTAACATAATAGAGGTAAGCTTCTAGTTTCTAAATATTATTGTTTTTTTTAATTTCGATGAACCATATGGCCTGGGGACTGTCAACGCGACTAGCATGTTTTTGCCGGAGCGCAAATTTTGACGAAGAGTATACAGGAAACGGATTTATGAATTTGATTGAAAAAAATTTTTTCTTACCCTTCGATATGTACACTATTAACTATACTAAGCAATAAATTGATTTCCTTGCGTTGTTTGGTTGAAATAAATTCCCGAAAACACCCGTACATTTCGGACCGAGACAGTGGTCTCCCCCCTTAACGCTTTGACTGTAACACAAACCATATTCACTCAAGCAAATTCACTCAAGATAATAAATCACTATCTCCATCCCTAACCAGAATCCACCAGAACAGAGCTGAGTCAGCTCTAGTTTCACCCGAATGTGCGGCATGGTGTCGCACTGAAAAAGTTCGCACTCAGTGCGCACTAGTGCAGGTTCCCGAATCCGCTGTTACGTATTTTAGTGGGAAAATTGCGATAAGAACGCGGGTTGGTGCCCGTGGAGCGCTGAATCGCTCTGCTCGTCGGAGTGCGCGGGTATTATAAATAAAATGAATCTGTTTGTTCTGGTAAAACGTGAATATATATTCTTAATAATCTTTAAGCGATTGCTCACAACAAGATCTGTACAATCAAGCGTCAAAAACCGTTCTGTCTTCTCGGAGTCCTCCGTCGTTGCTCCTTCCTTCCTGGAACGTGGTGCCCCTTCCATCCTTGCGCGTCCTCCCAGTCCCTTGGCCAATCAGGATGAGGGATGAGCCAGATTCAAAGGGTAGGCTGTCCCGAGGATGTCCGTCCGCCCCCGCGAATCGACGTCCATCTTTCCCTCCGTCTTCGAGTGGTGGTGGAAACTCGGTGGAAGCGCGCTTTTCCGTTACACAGCGCGGTGCCCACGTGGGAAGAGAAAGTAGGCTCTGCTCCGAGGATCGAGCGAACAACCCTCGAAAGAAATTTATGACTTCCTTCGCGTCGCCAACACTTCTGGAGTCAATCGACACTGCTAAAGACTAACAAAGGACAAGGCCTTCTCAAAAGATTACGTGACTTAGAAGAAACTCGCGATTCGTTTCGGGTCTGTTAATTGGTATCCTCTTCCTGTTTTCGAGCTCTGCCCAAGATCATTCCCACGTATGCTACCCGCATCGCGCATCCTTAATAATACTTTCTCAATCACGCGCATACATCTGCTTTCAAATTTCGCTCCTGATTTACTTACACAAAAAAAAGAAAATACAATAATCACCCAAAAAAAGAAAATAATATAATTACAATATAAAAAAAAGATGTGAAATCAAAATGAGCTGCAAGTACATAAAGGTGCTTTCCAACTGCGCTTAAGATGACACAACTACATATACACAGCTAAAATGCTGTGTTATTCCATTACTCATATCGTGGACATTTTAATTAACCCATCAAATAGAATCCCATTTAAAAACATTGTCGTAAATTAATAGCTTTACAAAATTAATGATACACAATAAATGACAAAAAAAATGTCCGCGACCTGGAAGTAAAATACTTGGCGTGGCCAGGCCAAGGTGTCGCTGAATAAGAATTATTTAAAAACGCAAAATAATGAAAGTGTATACATATTGTCAGTGTTTTAAATTGACAAATTATGTGAAAGCTTGTCAGAGGAAAGGTATCGGTGTCGATGAGTGATCTTACAATTTTTTTAAAACGCAATATAATGAAAATGTACTCATATTGTCTGAGTTTTAAATGGACAAATTATCCGAAAGCCTGCGAGGGGGGAGGCATGGGTATTGTTTGATGATCTGAGAATACCTTGGCCTGGCCACGCCAAGTATTTGACTTCCAGTATCATTAATTTTGTAAAGCTATTAATTTACGACAATGTTTTTAAATGGGATTCTATTTGATGGGTTAATTAAAATGTCCACGATATGAGTAATGGAATAACACAGCATTTTAGCTGTGTATATGTAGTTGTGTCATCTTAAGCGTAGTTAGAAAGCACCTTTATGTACTTGCAGCTCATTTTGATTTCACATATTTTTTTATATTGTAATTATATTATTTTCTTTTTTATTTATGTGATTATATTTATTTGATAATAATACTTTATTCGTCCTTGACATTTTCATGTTTCTTTGTCTTTTTTTTGTGATTTTTTTCTATTTATTTTTTGATAATACTGTTTTTCTTCCCCGACTTTTTCATAGAAACCATGCAAGTAGTGAGTACCGGGACTTTCCGTAGCAATCGAATAGAGAAATGCCCTCTAAAATGTGATAAGACACTCAAAGATGAAGGTAGAGGAAGCATTGACTATAAATCTTTTGATAATAAAGTTATACTTGTCAAATTTTTTGATAATAAGCCGGTTTATATCGGAAGCACTACATATGGTATTCACCCTCAATCCACTTTGAGACGTTATTCAAAGGAACACAAGAAACGTATTCAAATCCAGTGCCCGAATATTGTGTACGAATACAATAAAAATATGGGTGGAGTGGATAAGAGTAATTATCTCGTATCGCTATATAGATTGAAATACAAATCTCGAAGGTGGTATACGCCCATTTTTTATTATTATATTGACATCTGTCTCACCAACGCATGGTTAGTCTACCGAAAGGAACAGACAAATATGTCGTACAAAATATTTAGAATGCGTGTAGCTGACGATCTAATTCAATTGGGCAAAGAAAAAAGTCGCCGTGCTCGTCCGTCAACTTCAAATTCAAGTTTGGGGAAGAAAAGGAAGAAGAAACCTTGTGTTTCGCATCCATACAATGAAATACGTTTCGACTCTGTTGGACATTTTCCTGTTTACAAGAATGTTTCAAAGAGCGGAAGATGCAGATTATGTATCAAGGGAATTACATGTGTTACTTGTGTAAAATGTAGTGTCCGATTATGTTTTACAAGTAGTAGAAACTGTTTTCATGATTACCATCAGAAGAATGAACTGTAATAATAATTATTGTTAATTTCAAAATATTATTTTTACAGTAAAAACTAATAATGAAACTCCTGAAAGTTTCTTTTATTTTCTTACCCCTTGACGCTTAATGTTGCATCTATGCAACATGAGTTTAAACGGCGAATATCCTATAAATAGGTTTGAAATCGATATTTTCCATTTGAAAATAACAAGATACAACATATATATCAGTCCCACAATTTTGAAATAACGGTTCAAGGGTCTGGGCGTTAGAGGGTTAAATTAATTTCCTCTTTATGTTTTTTTATAATAATCAGACATGTATTCCATCCTACTGCTTGGTAGGTTTGGCTTCGAAACTAATGGTGGATCTGTCTGAATTACATTTTTTGTATATATGGTGCCTTCTTTGTCACTATCACTAAGTACTACATTTTGAACTGGGGATATTGTTGTATTATCGATTTCGGTAGTAATGTAACTTTTACCGATTTTAAATGGAGGATACTTTCCACAAGAAGGATTTTTATTAATTGTACTACCAATTGCAGATTCATATTCGTGCACACAACGTGTTAATTGTTGATCCCGAGTGTATGGAAAATGTTCTATACGATTAGTTTGAAACATTTTGATTAAATGTTGACGCATCAACGCATGTGTGTGCGTTACTTTGTCTGGTAATATTTTGAATAATAACGAGACAGCAAATGCAATCGCAATAACTCCGCAATCCCGACAGTTAGGTTGAGGTTGTACACGTGGAAACTCAATAAATTTTTCGTCAATTGCACCGTCATGTTTGTTCAAAAAAGGGTACAACTTCTGCAGAAAAATTGTATGATGACTATGCAACATCGAGAAATTAAGAGAATCATAAATATAAACTTTTCTTTCATCATGTTTATAGAAGCTACAAACCCAATGTCCCCCTGCATTGGTTCCTAATTCTTCGCTTTGGTGCAAAATCTGTATGTGATCCTGATTTTCAGGAACAGATTGAATTGTATCAGGCATTTGAACTCTCTATGTGTCGCGTGGTTCATAATTGGAGTTAGCTTCTAATAATTTATGAAAATATTCGATGTGATCATCTGTTAACCATTTGTCTTTACTGATAATTTGCATATTATGAAAACTGAGTGGTAAGATATTAATAATACTATTATTAATTACAGACATGACGAATTGTACTTTTATTTATATATTTCTATTTCTAGTTTTGTAGCATACACTATTCTATTGTATACAGTAGATATAATATATAAGATAAAGCGCGTTGCAGCCAGTAAAGCGTAGTCTAGTTTTCTAGTATACACTATAATATAATAAAATAATAATAATAATAATAAATCGTCTTTATTCCTTTTCCTTGCGATACAGACGCAGTACAATTAGTACTTTTATAAGATAAAAGCTTTTATTTATAATTAGCTTTTATAAGATAAATTTATTATAAATAAATGTAAACGTCACTTACCAAATATATAATATATTCTCTTTTGCTTCTCCTACTGACGAGAAGAATTGAATTTCCTTCCAAGGGACTTGATATTAAAAAAATACACATTTCAATGAAGAAATAGGTTAGCAAAAATCAGCGCAGATTATTATTATTTTACACATGTAATGAAACAATAACTTATTCGTGGAAAATATCGTTTCATTATGCGTACACCTTAATTAATAATAATGAAGCACACTTACATGCAAGAAAATCAGAAAGAATATTCGGACGCCGTGACATGCGTGAGCTCCGGTCCCCCGCTTGTTCTTCTTTTTTGCTTTAAAGCCTGCCGTTCCAATGAGCGGCTGGCGACTGCGGCTGGCGACGCTTCCACCAGTGCAAGGGAGAAACAGATGCATACTTCTCCCTTGCACTAGTGGAAGCGTCGCCAGCCGCAGTCGCCAGCCACTCAGTGGAACGGCCACCTTTACGCGCGACCCTAGCCCCATATGCCCGTCGGTCAGAGGGAGCCCTAATCGTACCAAGAAAATAGGCCGCCGGTCACGTCCTGCCGCCGTCAGGTGAGATCTACTTTATCATTGGCTTTTGAATTTGAATACGCTTTCAGCCGTATTCGGTCCGAATTTTTTTATAATTCTAACGTAGAAGTACAAATAATAATACACTTTTTCGTCTGCGACTTTTTCATGTACTTAACGTGATTTTTTACTTTTTTGAAGCTTTTTATGGGAATCTTACATACAACTAAATCTAACGTAGAAGTACAAACAAGCGTTACTTTAAATTTACTTACTGTAAATTTAAACGTGTAAAAAGCCTTGTTATAACTTCGCCTTCGCTTTATATAACAAGAAAACGTAATGTGACTTAACGCAAAACGTAATGAAGAATTTCTATAGATCGATATACTAAAAAGTATTCTTTGATCGTCAAATGTTTACCTGGTCTCTGGGCCAGTTTCAGCTTCTTGTAGCATATTAACACAATATAAAGAAACGTTACTAAGAAATATTCCTATACTTTATTTAACCTTTAGAGGGCCGGGCTGGCCACTATAGTGGCCACCTAAGAATTTGGATACTTTGCCGGTCATTTTGGTGGTTTATATGCATAAATTTTAAGAAAATAAAATTTACAATTTCAATGAAAAAATCCCGGCCCTCTAGAGGTTAAAACCTATTTTAAAAAACTTTTTATGCATGAATACTACGACCCCCATATATACTGTTGTTCTAAAAGCGATTTCCACATCCGTGGCGTCCTCTTGTAAGCTTCCCGGCTTAAAAATCAACAATTCAAAGAGCCCGCGGCAGAATGTGTCCGTATCTATGCCAAAAGCGGGCTCCTTAAAAACAAAAGAGCAGCGCAGGAGCTCGCCTCATCGTTGCACGAGGCGAGAACAGTGATGCCAGATTCGGGACGGGAGCGCTCGAGAATTTCCCCCACCGCGCGCACACTACGCCAGAGCTGCGTGTCCATGAGTTGGACTCCGAAGCGCCGAGCTCACAGACACGCAGCTCCAGCGTAGTGTGCGTGCGAGGTGGGGGAAATTCTCGAGCGCTATCGTCCCGAATCTGGCATCACTGGGCGAGAAAGCCCATTCTTGATCGTGACCTGTCCAAAAGAGCATTCATTGAACAATGGCTGAAAATGTAAGTAATTAAAAAAATACTATTCATATATATCGTTATATAGCTATCGTTATTCATATGCTCTAGCCCGGTTATCTGTATTCGCTAGTTTCATTCGTGAAATATTTGTGAGATTTATTTTTATTAATCGTTAGTTTTATTCGTGAGAAATTTCTTCGCGATTCGTGAGATTTTTTCGTCACTTAAATTCTGCTTACAAGCAGCGTATGATAAAAGAAAGTCATACATCTAGCGCAAGGATACGTATTGTTCAATAGCAAATTGGAAATTTGGATTATATAAAAATTACATTACATTACAAAATATGTTTCTTCTCATTACTTCACGAGCCTTCCAATTATTCAACATACAAAAAAATGTAACGTATTAATATTAACATTATTTTGTGAATGATTTGCAGTTGTAACTAGTAAAACAACAAGATATTGCACACGTTAAAACATATTCTAACTTGTAACACCAGCAATTAGAAGTATGAAACAAATCCGAGTTAAATATGCTTCTATGTATCCAATATGTTCTTGTTTTATTACTTGCTATTGTTGCGACTCCCATCTGGCGGCGTGTAGTATAAGTTTCGGAAGCGCCGAGTTCGGATTGAATCACCTGAATGTAATGGGAAAGGGAGACAAAGTGAAGTTCGCACAAGGCCGAGGTGTTTGAAAATAGTTAGAGATCCTTTAATCAGAGGACTTCAAGATTATAAATTAATCGATACCCCCTTGGAAACGGGCGTTTGAATAAATGAACCACACTTTGATCCTTTCTCCTAGGTGAAATTCCAGGGCTATGTAGTTAAACGCTTGATTCTCAAAATTGACCTAGAGGAATTTAGTTTGTTTGGCTTAGTTGTTAAGGACATTTTGTAAAAATGAAAAACGGTTGTAAGAGCGTTCGCTTGGAAAGCGTCACTCGAGCCTCTAAAGCAGTAGCGAGCAGTCGTGTTGTAGTCAACCTCCGGATATTGAGATAGCTATAGCTATTTTGTAAATTAAAGTTTCTAGTTTTGAGTTCTAATTGTTCTTTTATTGCGTTATCCTTTTATTTATTATTCGTTTTCATTACATTTATTTCTTGAATAATCCGCGTCCAAGGAGCAGAACGCCTTAGCGTTCCACGGGCGTCGACCCTCGCCGAATTCCCTAAGAAGAATCCTGAGGAGCCAGCCGGCCACGCAACAAATTGGTGACAGCGGTGGGATTTTTCAAATTCGCCGGCTCGTGAACGCAGGATTCAAAGGAGCAGTCGTTGGCCAGTTTGTGCAGTCCCTCTGTCTTGGGTTTTTGGACTGTTTCCACGGAATGCCAGAGGGAAGTGACTTCGGACGACCGTACTAGTTTTTCCTGAAGCCACACGCACTCGGCCAGAGGACCTTTCTTTGCTGAGATCAACCAGACAACGAAGGCGGCATCGAGCACTCGTCTGCAATTGCGTGAGAAATTTAAGTTAAATTAAAATATCCAACTTATGGTTTTATTGTTAAATTAGTGTGTTGTAATTATCGTCACGTTGTGTTAATTATTAGTTAATAAGAGTTCTGTATTTATACTGCGAAAATGCCGCGTAGAAGTAAGGAATTGACTAAACGAAAGGGACGACAATTACGTTCGAGTAACGTACCCAACATAGAGGGTGTAAATGTTGAAACCATACAAATAGAACGACCTATGGCTACTTCACGATCTCAAACAACCTAAACCGACGATTTTATCGTAGATTCGGCTAGGTCGGAGAATTCTTTGTCTTGCCCTACTGAGGTTATTGCTGCCGTTTCGGGAGTTTCTGGTGGTGAATCACAGTCGCGCGAATTAAACCTTGTGCCGACGCGACTGGACCCACCTGTCGTTAATTTATCTGAAACAAGTAGCCAATCACCTTGCCCAAACATAATTGTTCCATCGAATTTACAAAAGCCCACAGACTCACCTAAGTCTTATCTCTCTCTAAAATTAGTGAAGGACTCAATTCCGAGATTTAATGGGAAGTCCGACTCGTTAGCTAGGTGTATTAAACAGTGTAATTTAATTAACGCCAAAGTAAAACCTGAGGATCGAGAGAATCTCCTTTTCCTCATTCGGGGTAGGATTGAGGGTCATGCCCATTTACTCTTGTCAAATCGTCGAGAAACTGAAACATTAGAGGAATTGATTAGTCTTCTAAAAAAGATCTTCGCGCAATCATTTAATGTACATAGTTTGAATGCCGAGTTAATGAATCTGCGTCAAGACAGAAACGAAACGGTTGAGGTTTTCGGGGCCCGAGTAAATAAAATATTAAATGGCGGTTTAGAAACTGCCCGGGACGCCTATAACCCTGAACAAATAGTGGGTGTTAATGATTTATTAAAAAATACGGCAATAATTTCCTTCATTAAGGGCTTATGGAACGAAACCGCGCGATTCTATCTGAATAGATTAAAGGACACTAACAATTTACTCGACCTCGAAACTGCTATTAACGTCGCAAGTAAAATAGAATCCGAATCCGCCGATCACTCGAGGCCCTCCTCATCCTCGAAACCTTTCGTCACAGACGTAAAAATATTTAAGACAGATTTAAAAAATTATACGTGTTACCAATGTAATCAAACAGGGCACTTACGTCGTGATTGCCCTGAGGGGATTAGAACACATTTTCCCAACCGCGAGGAGATTAGATGTGGGTATTGCCGGAAAACGGGTCACTCAGAAGCTCGTTGTTACACCAAACAAAACCAGGGTAGCGTCCGGCCAGGTTATGATGTCTCCAGTCGGAGTAATTTAAACCCAAATGGGGTTCCACGAAAGGGCGCGACGGGAACCCAACCCTTAATTGCCAGCGCCACCAACGGGGTTGCTTCCAAGTCAAAATAAAACGATCGGGTTCTTTGCCTCTGTTTAATTTAACCCATCGTTGCTTCCAAGAAGGGTCCGCCAGCTTCCTTATCGATACGGGTTCTCAGCTTAATTTAATAAAACAAAAAGGTATAATCCCTGAGATGATAATAAATAGCAATATCGTTTATAAAATCACGGGTGTCGGTTCAGGGGATGTACTTACCCGCGGAGAAGTTATTATTAAAGTCCATCACACCGACGTGAGATTCCAAATCGTTGATGACGACCTTCCTATTCCTGGGACGGGAATATTAGGAATGCCGTTCTTGGAAAATCAAAATGCGATAATGAAGTTTGGAAACGACGAGCCTAATAGCCTTCGGATCGGTGATGGGGAATTCTTCCTTCTTTCGTCCTCCTCCTTTAGTTTACCACCTCGTACTAGAACCCTTATTACTCTGCCTGTCAAAGATTCTGGACTTAAAGAAGGTTACGTTAGGAGATTGACCACTGATCCGGGCGTCTATATGGGAGAAGCGTTGGTCACTCAACGAAACGGGTCTGCCAAATTATATGCAATTAATACTATCCCAAACCACCTGTTGAGTTAGAGGCATTCACGGAGCGTCCACCTTCACCGCGTTCGTCTCGCACAGGAAATCCTAACGTGGATCAGTCAAGGGCCGATTCGAGTAGATTAGTCCACATAGCTAAATTATTGGAATTAAATGGTTTAAATGAGGACGAACAAGATAGTATTCTGGAAATTGTTAAAGAATTCCCTTACCAGTTTTACCTTCCATCCGATAAATTGAATTCCACAAATACAATCCAGCATTCGATTGAAACTGTAAACGAAATCCCCATTAACACAAAACAGTATAGGTTTCCTCCTATTCATAAGGAGGAAATTAAGAAACAAGTCACTGCATTGCTGGAAAATAATATCATTCAATAGTCAAATTCTCCTTATAACTCACCTGTTTGAGTGGTCTCCAAAAAATCAGACTCCACTGATGTGCCACGTTGGCGCATGGTCATAGATTACCGCCTGTTGAATGAAAAAACAGTTAGCGATGCCTACCCACTTCCTAATATAACAGAGATATTAGACCAACTCGGAGCAGCGAAATATTTTAATACCCTTGATTTGGTTTCGGGTTTCCATCAAATCCCTATGGACCCCAAATCTAAGCAAAAAAACGCTTTCTCGACACTCCACGGTCATTATGAATTTAACAAAATGCCTTTCGGCCTAAAAAATGTCCCGGCCACTTTCCAGCAATGCATGTCTTAGTCCTGACTTAATCCTATCGGGTCTACAGGGAGTCGAGCTGTTTGTGTATATGGGCGACATTGTCCTATATGCCGATTCAATAGAAGAACATTCTCGAAAGTTAAGGAGATTACTAGGCCGGTTACAGAATGCAGGGTTAACATTACAGCCTGAGAAATGCCGATTCTTACGACGCGAAATTACTTAGGTCATAGCATTTCTAGTGATGGTGTGAAACCAGACCCCGGGAAGATCAAAGCCGTGAAATACTTTCCCATCCCTAAAACAAAAAAGAATATAAAACAATTTTTGGGCCTGGTTGGCTATTACAGACGATTTATTCCTGATATGACGAAAAACGCCAAACCTTTAACGCGATTATTGAAAGCGGATGTCCCCTTTATTTGGGACAGCAATGTTCAATCTGCCTTCGAAAATCTACGCGATAGAATTTGTTCCGAACCATTATTACAATTTCCTGATTTCAAACGACCCTTCCTTGTAACTACTGATGCTTCAAATTATGCTGTGGGAGCTGTGTTGAGCCAGAGCCAAATAGGTAAAGACCTTCCTATTGCGTACGCGTCGAGAACGCTTAACAGTGCAGAAATCAATTATTCCACCATTGAGAAGGAATTACTTGCCGTTATCTACGCCGTTGATCATTTTCGACCTTATCTGTATGATCAACAATTCACGTTAGTAACCGATCATCGACCGTTGGTCTGGCTTCATAACATAAAGGACCCTATTTCTCGCATCATGAGGTGGCGGATTAAATTAAATGAATACGACTATAACATAGTATACAAACCAGGGAAAGTAAATTCGAATGCGGATGCATTGTCCCGTAACCCTCCGGACTGTATCAATATTAATGAAATTCCTTCTTCATCAGTCTCGAACCTTCCATCTAACTGTACCACAACGGACTGTACTGATACTTCATCCTTTAGGCGTTTGCAGGGGGTAGTCGTAGGCGCCGACGACGTGCCACTTGTAGACTCTGGAAGGGTGGAGGATACGGACTGTCATAGGACATGGGAAAATAATGAAAAGATAATAGCTACCATTTTTCTTGCCCATGCTAAAGAAAGCAACGGTCAACCTGAGGTCTTAGTCGGGATTGATCACTCTGATGATGGTTCAAATAACAGTGACACTCACCTTACGACGGGAATAACTGGGACGAGTGAATCACCCGTTAGAAATGTAGTAGTTGGAGGATCGCTCTCGAGGGATCATGAGGAGGTGCTCCGACCCGGCTGTCTGTTGGACATCGGAAAGGCCGACTTTGAAGGCACCCCGCCACAGAAGTCGCTAGGGGCTGCCCACGTACCTCAGGTCTCAGGCTCGTCTGACCTGGAACATCGGATAGGCTGTAAGCACCCCGTCCAGGTACGCGACCTGCGGTCCGCGGCTTGTGTCTGGTTAGGGGCTGACGAGCCAAATTTTGAGGCTGAAAGATGCCGGACTTTATTTGTGACCAAGCGCGCAGTTGATGGGACACGATCCTCCGTTGATGTGGCCTCAGGAAACAGTGACCTAAACAAACAGAGTAACCTTAGAGTCTTAATGACAAAGACTGCCTCAGCAACACCAATCATTCATCATTCTTTTCCTCCTAATATTATCTATTCCAAAGATTATCTCTACATATATTACTATTCGTTGACGATCTATTAATATGTTGTGAAGATCAAAAAATCATAAATGATATTAAGCTAAAACTGTTAAATCGGTTCAACATGAAAGATATGGGTAAAGTGAAAAATTATATAGGTATAAACATTGAAAATAACACGGAAAAGAATATAATGACCTTGGATCAAAAAAATTACATTGTATCCTTAGTAGAAAAATATCAACTAGAAAGTGCAAAGTTGTATAATACACCTATGGAAATAAGTTTAAAACTCAAACCCGCAAGCAACGTTGATGAAAGTATCAAATACAGAAACTTGATTGGCGAACTATTATATATAAGTACTGGAACTAGACCAGACATTGCGTTTAGCGTAAACTACTTAAGTCGATTTCAGGGATCTTATGACCATACTCACTTTAAATATGCTCTAAGAATTTTAAAGTACCTATATTCAACCAAAGATTTAAAATTAACTTCCCTGATAACCACATCTGGGGCGCAGAGCCTGACGTCAGATCCGTAGTCATCTATGTCCGCATTAGGATACGTTCTGAGGTACAGAGCCTGACATCAGGACCCTGACGTCAGATGGGCAGCAGATTCGCATCAGATCCTGCCGTTCGCCTGACACGTATAACAGCGCCATCTGAAGGCCAGAATTACCAAACTATTCCCTACGCGTGACGCCACACGGCTGTCCCTACCCTTACATAACCATCAACCAAATTCTACAGTTAATTAAATAATTAATGCTACTTATTTCAAAAAGTATTTATTCTTTTTTTATTAATATACATGATCGGTGATTACAATTGTTACAAAATAATATAAGTAGCGCATATAAATCCAAAGAGGGACTTTCAACATTTAAATTTACAAATCCACGTCCCGTAACCACTGGTATTTCATTCAATTTTTTACCACGCGATTCTAAGCAACAATATCCAGACAAATCATCTCGACGTATCGAGAAGGTAAACGTCATTATGGAATTGAATAATTTCCAATTATCTACGTCGCGGAAATCGAGATTTACATTATTATCTGCGAGATAGAAAAGTAGGGTTACGCGCGACGTGCGAATGTTTAGCGTCTTGTTTAGTAGATAATAATTTAACATATGTTTTCTTATAAATGTTAATGTTCGCAGGAGCATGCATGATCGCCTAGGGTGTGTACTGTGCGGAGATGAAGTTGAAGTAAGTATGGCATGTGTTCTGTTTATCCATACGTTACGTTTAATTTTATACTAATATTGTGTTTGTTTTCAGCACTAACACAACAGGAAACATGATGCTTTTACACAAAAAAGAAGTCGAAAATATTGAATGAAATTTTCTTGTTTGTCCTTATATCAGCAGATTTTGGGCTGGGCGAGGTCTCATTCGAAAGATGAAGGTTCAGTGCAGCGCGCTCTGGTCATGGTTCGACGAGATTGTGTTGATATCTAATAATATGAGTGTTCAAAGTAGAGCAAAAGTCGACTAAATACACCCGCAACAATCCAAGTATTTTTAGATCACTAAAAGAGTTTTGTGACTCAAACGATGACCAGAGCGCGCTGCATTGAACCTTCTTAATGTAAATCTCGATTTCCGCGACGTAGATAATTGGAAATTATTCAATTCCATAATGACGTTTACCTTCTCGATACGTCGAGATGATTTGTCTGGATATTGTTGCTTAGAATCGCGTGGTAAAAAATTGAATGAAATTTTCTGATATCGCCCCTACTAGGTACCAGTGGTTACGGGACGTGGATTTGTAAATTTAAATGTTGAAAGTCCCTCTTTGGATTTATATGCGCTACTTATATTATTTTGTAACAATTGTAATCACCGATCGTGTATATTAATAAAAAAAGAATAAATACTTTTTGAAATAAGTAGCATTAATTATTTAATTAACTGTAGAATTTGTTTGATGGTTATGTAAGGGTAGGGACAGCCGTGTGGCGTCACGCGTAGGGAATAGTTTGGTAATTCTGGCCTTCAGATGGCGCTGTTATACATGTCAGGCGAACGGCAGGATCTGATGCGAATCTGCTGCCCATCTGACGTCAGGGTCCTGATGTCAGGCTCTGTACCTCCCCAGATAGCCACGTCTGTATTTGCAGATTTTGCTCAACGCCTGAGTACAAATGTTTGTGGCAGAAAGACTACAGATTTGATACAGGATTTGTTATATTCGATGATGAAAGCAGACTGACAGCAGAAAGCCGACAGATTGTGCTGCCTTAACCTGAGAGCAGATTGGCGGCAGGGTCTGCTGATACAATTTAATGGCAGAAATCGAGCAGACCCTGCGCAGCGCAATCTGACGGCAGATTGGTGTCAGATACAGAGCAGATTCTGTTGACATAGCCTGCGAGCAGTTTGGCGGCAGACACTGCGGAGAATCTGCTAATCCAATTTAATGGCAGAAATCGAGCAGGCTCTGCGCACCGCGATCTGACGGCAGATAGGCGGCAGAAATAGAGCAGATTCTGATGTCAGGATCTGACAGCAGAATGGCGGCAGAAAGTAAGCAGAGTCTGCTAATCCAATTTAATGGCAGGAATTGAGCAGACTCTGCGCACCGCGATCTGACGGCAGATAGGCAACAGAAATCGAGTAGATTCTGCTGACATAGTTCACGACGCAACCCGCCAGGCCGCGATCGGGCGACCGCTTCTCGCTTGCGAAATAGCACCGTGGCGGGAATAAGTGGCCGAGGGCTTGATCATTTTGAGCCTCCCTGGCATTCAATTGACTAACAACTAAGTAAAACATTAAAAATGTTATAATACCCGTTTAAATACATGGTTTACCAACTTTTTTTTCTTCCATAAAATATGGTAGAAATCAGATCTTTCAAGTCGGTCTTATAAACGTGTTCTATATATTATTTACGCTACAGACTTTTGCACTGTTTTTAAATCTATACTATTATATAAAATTGCCTACTATGTCCGACATCAGGATCTGCTTGATTTCTGCCACCAATCTGCGGGCGGTTTTTGTCAGCAAGATCTGATCGAAATCTGACATCAATCTGCGGTCAGATCCTGATGTCAGGCTCCGACCGCAGAACCATAGTTAAATGCGGACATAGTAGGCACCGAATCTGACGTCAGAATCTGCTCTGTATCTGACACGAATCTGCCGTCAGATCGCGCTGCGCAGGATCTGCTCGATTTCTGCTCTCAATCTGCGGTCAGCCACGGCAGCAAGATCTGATCGAAATCTGACATCAATCTGCGGTCAGATCCTGATGTCAGGCTCTGACCACAAAACCATAGTCAAATGCGGACATAGTAGGACCCGAATCTGACGTCAGAATATACTCGAATCTGACATCAATCTGCCGTCAGACTGCAGTCAGTTTGTTTACTGGGTCAGAACGTATCCTAATGCGGACATAGATGACTACGGATCTGACGTCAGGCTCTGCGCTCTCACGGCAGACCCTGCTGCCAATCTGACGTCAGATCGCATACATCTGGTTATCAGGGTTATACCAAAGATTATAATAAGGAAATACTGGACTGTATGGTCGATGCTGACTGGACAGCAGATTGTAATGATAGAAAATATACAACAGGATATGTTTTAAGATTATTTGAAAATGTAATTTATTGGAAATCACGTAAACAAAACACTGTAGCGAAATCATCAACTTTAGCTGAATATATTGCCTTGTCAGAGGCAGTAACTGATGTTACTTTTATACGAAATATGCTGAAAGATATGTACTTTTAAAGTTGAAACTAAAAAACCAGTAAAAATATTTGAAGATAACTCGGGAGCAATTGCTATTGCCAAATATGGAAATCTTACTAAAAACTCTAAACACATAGAAGTTCAATATCACTATGTAAACGAACATTATGAAGAAGGTATATTATTGATGTAATCAAAGTTGAATCTCAAAATAATATGGCGGATATACTGACTAAAAGTTTGAGTAAAGCTAAGTTCATACAATTTAGAGAAATGCTAAAAGTAATATAACTGTAATGTTAAGTATATATTAATAATGTATGAAGTGTTGCGTGTTTTCGCGGTGATTTTAAGAACAGAACGCGGGTTGATGCCCGTGGAGCGCTGAACCGCTCTGCTCGTCAGAGTGCGCGGGTGTTATAAATAAATGAGAATATTTGTTCTGGTAAAACTTGTAGGTATATTCTTAATAAATTTAAGAGATAGCTTTTCAGTGAGAACAAGACTTGTACATTCAAGAATCAAAATCGTTCTGCCTTCTCGGGGTCCTCCGTCGTTGCTCCTTCCCTCCTCGAACGTGGTGCCCCTTCCATCCCTAGGCGTCCTCCCAGTCCTTTGGCCAATCAGGATGAGGGATGAGCCGGATTCAAAGGGTAGGCTGTCCCATGGATGTCCGTCCGCCCCCGCGAATCTACGTCCATCTTTTCCTCCGTCTTCGGGTGGTGGTGGAAACTCGGTGGAAGCGCGCGTTTCCGTTACACAGCGGGGTGCACACGTGGGAAGAGAAAGTTGGCTCGGCTACGAGGGTCGAGTAGACAACTCTTGAAGAGAATTTATGACTGCCTTAGCGTCGCTAACACTTCTGGAGTCAATCAACACTCCTAAAACTAACAAAGGATAAGGCCTTCTCAAGAGATTACGTGACTTAGAAGAAACTCGCGATTCGTTTCGGGTTTCGTTAATATTTATCCTCTTCCTGCCTTCGAGCTCTGCCCAAGATCTTTCCCACGAATGCCACCCGCATTGCGCATCCTTTATAATATTTCTTAATCATACGCAAATATCTATTTTCAAACTTCGCTCCTAATTTATCTATCGATTATATACATTTCCGTGACTACGTTCACGTAATCACGCAACAGAAGAGAATCAAATGTAAGGAGGCGTGTTAAGTATATAGTACATTTGATCTTCTTCCGTTAAGCGTGGCGACATCTATACTTAGGTACAGACTTACAATGGTTAGCCATGTAAGCTGGCATTCCGTTGTTGGTCTCGACACGTGGTTGACGCAATATCTCTCTTTAATAAAACTTCCTTTTATACTAGTATTAAATCGGTCTTCGCTAATTATTCCTACAATAATACATATATATTTTTCGTCAACCATAATATACGTATATACGCGTTACACACACACCTTCAGCCAACACATGTTCGTTCTTCTTTCGTCGACTCTCGGGATTATTCGGCAGGGTTCGTCGTTCGTCATTGTGCATATATTTTATAACCTACCAAGTGATAAGTGTCAAATCAAATAAAGTTATCCGAATTTGAAATGTCACGAGTTTTTACACTAAATAGGAGACTGAATTATTGTCTCAATTAGTAAGGTAAGTCGCCAAAATTTTTTAATAGGTTTCTTATGTAGAGTCGTAGACTTGGAAGTTGTCCAGAGATGGTTCGACTGAGAAGCATCTCCTTTCACATAAGTGTCTGGAAATTTGTACCATGCATGTACAAAATAATATATATTGTAACAAATTGCATTGCTTTTAAGTTGCCAGATATTTTTATACCAGCAATTTAGAGTTTTTATGTAACGTTTATATTATAGAAATGAAGGGGACGCACAGGACTTGGATAAAAATGAAGGTGACGCATAGGCTTGGATAGAAATGAAGGGGACGCACAGGCTTGGATGGATAGAAATGAAGGGAATGCACAGGCTTGGAGGTTGTTCGGAGAAGATTAGATAGATAGACAGAGCATCTTCTTTCACACAAGTTTCTGAATATTTGTCAAATAAGGTAAATCGACAAAAATTGTCAAAAGACATAGCATTAAGAATTATTAAGAAAATAGATTATGGTGAACTGCTTGTGATGTAGAGCAAGTCACATTAGTGAAGAAAGTACGCTGAAAACACATCTCCCTTGATGCTTTTCAACGTTTTGTGAAAGACATTCGTAATACTTTAATTAATTAAATCCACAGTAGTTGCCACACTATTCATTAATTTTTTAGATTCCTATTATTTCAATTCACCAATAAACATACTAAATTAGTTTTATTCCTACACCAATAAATTGTGCGTTAAAAATATTGGATCTCCTCGTTCATTTTCGCTGAATTATTACCATACGCTCTCACCTACTTCGGATACATTATATAGTCTCTACACTCACTATAGCAAATGGCCACTCTATTTCTATAAATAATAAGTTATACGTTAAGTTGTATATAATTAAATTGTGGCTTTATATATTTACAGATAATCGAAGCAGAAGATAATGCAGTGTGATCTACGTCGGACTATGTACGCACAAATTTTCAGGTAGGATTTTGCATAAGCAATTATTCATTCAATCATTCAATGATCTTGACATATGAGCACGTGTGATAATTTACTTTAATAAAATCCACAGTAGTTGCCACGCAATTCATTAATTTTTTAGATTCCCATTAACAATATTTCAATTCACCAATAAATATACTAAACTAATTTTATTCCAAAACCAATCAATTGTGTGTTGAAAATATTGGATCTCTTCGTTCATGTTCGCTGAATTATTACCATTAGCATTTAAATTTCCGGTCTATACTTACTATAGCAAAATGCCACTCTATTTCTATATAAGTTCTATGTTAAGGGGGTAGACACGGGTAATGCAGCGCGCTGTATACCGACACAATCTGGCCCAAAACATGGGTTTGGGAAATTACGTTGTTTGTCCTTATATCAGCAGATTTTGGGCTGGGCGAGGTCTCATTCGAAAGATGAGGGTTCAGTGCAGCGCGCTCTGGTCATGGTTCGACGAGATTGTGTTGATATCTAATAATATGAGTGTTCAAATTAGGGCAAAAGTCGACTAAATACACCCGCAACAATCCAAGTATTTTTAGGTCACTAAAAGAGTTTTGTGACTCAAACGATGACCACAGCGCGCTGCATTGAACCTTCCTCTTTCGAATGAGACCTCACCCAGCCAAAAATCTGCTCATATAAGGACAAACAACGTAATTTCGTAACTGCATTCTCAAATACGAGTTCCGCCATATTGGCGATAATACAGAGCAAGTCACGTGACAAATTTAGTTCACCTAGTGGATACGAGATGGCGCCTACTTGGGAGGACTGCCAACGTGGAATCATAGCAAAACTGAAGCGTTAGCTGGATATATGTGCCACAGTAAAAGCGTGATGCAGTCAACGTATGCATTTTCGGACGATTGTAGGTTAGGTTATATGCAGTCAGAGTTGGGCAAAATGTAATCTAATTACAAATTATAATTAAAATGTAATTGTGTAATTGATTACAATCTTTTCCGTAATCGTTAATATTTAGGTACTTGAGAAAATTGTGGTCAACTACCTAAATTAATGATTACAGAAAATAATGTAATCACTTACACAATTACATTGAATCGAAATTTGTAATTAGATTACATTTTGTTAGGAAATGTATACATTTACTAAATTAACATTTTTACCGTGACACATACATACATCACTTGAAATCGCTGTCGAATTTGCGATATAATTGAGGCGATGAGAGTAACAACGGAATAACCAAACTGTTTTTCCTATTTTATATGATTATTAGAGCCTATTGGAATATGTTATTGGTACTAACTCAATTTCGGAAAAAAGGTGGGTTTGTCCATTGTTGCTCTCACTGCCTCAATTATATGGCAAAATACCAGAGATGAGCATTACTTCAATAACTCGAGCCAATTTTTATTTGAAGCGCTAGAATTGAATTCATGGGGAATTCAATTGTTGGCCATGAATAATTTTCTCGTATTTATTCGTACTTTCTCGACTAAATATATGATTCTCAACTAAAGTACGAATAAATACGAGAAAATTATTCATGGCCGACGGATGAAAGGCCTTCGAATTAAAAAATTATTGACTAAATATATGATTCTCGACTATATGTGTCTTTATTTGTTTCTATGCATTATATTAACTTATTTGGAAAAAAAATTGTTCCCGCCTCCTCTTCCTCCTCTTCCTCCTCTACCTCCTCTTCCTCTGGCATAGTCCCTTTTCCGCAGCTCTTTCCTGAGCTCTGTGTACTGTAATATGAAAAATAAATATCAATCTTATGTTAATTACTGCAATAATGTCTAGACGTTTTCACACTTTCATAAGAATGTAAGAAATGTTTGTGTGAGATTGCCTACGTATCTACATACCCTTTTTTAGAGACTGGAGAGCCATCTCCATCCAGTTTATGTCAGGGCTCCGCCGCGGACTTCGTCGCGCACTCCGTCGCGGGGACGGAGTCCGCCTGCTGCGGGGACTCCGTTGCGAAGAAGGGGTCCGCCTGTTTGTCCTGCTCATGGACCTAAAGGACAGTGCATAAGCTAGACTTATGGACGCGGGGGTTGAAGCGAAAGACGGAAGGGGAATCGACCCCTTCCAACTGCTTTTTGAGGGACGACTGGTGGTGTCATCTGTGCCATACCATAGAAAATTTTTTCTAGCAAAACATTTTAAATTTGATTATTCGTGCGTTGAATGTCGTAGAAGTCATTGGTGATAGGCACTTTAGATTTACATTATTTTCTAAAAATACCTGTAATAAATAAAGCGTAACATCTCGGCATTTTCGGGGTTGATTACCACCTAAATACTAATAATTTATATTTCTATACCAATTTTTAACCTTCAAATATAATACTTTTACTATTCTACTAAAGAATTTAATATTAGTTACGTAATTTCGAAAGTATCCCAAATAATAAGAGAATTATTTATATAAACACACTACACGCATGCGAGTTACTTTGCAACGCTGTTACACTGTTTTGCACCGTTTTGCACAATTGCGTCACAAGGATATACAATGAAGGACGCTATTTCTAAAACTTATACTCGGCTGTAGAGGACACCACCAGTCGTCCCTCAAATCCCAGCCCCTTCCGACTTTCGCTGTAACCCCCCGGAACTAGGCACCGTCCTTCAGGTCCATGGCAAAGATAGGTATAATAAGAGGTGTCACTCCGGGCGGAACCTTTGAAGTCCTTACTTGACCTTGGCATTTAAATTGGTTGTACACTCGAGCGGGATATTCAAATCGACTAAATGTAATACGGGTTTTCCTTCACTTCTATGTATTACAATTTTATGTTATAAACTATCTGTATATTATCAGTACCGTTTTTCGTGATATATTAATAACTTCTAGATTTGAAAAGTTTAAGGTTGAAGTGACATATACGTATAAAAAAATGCTAAAATATAAAAATGTATTACAAATGTACAACAAAAGTATACATTTTGAATGAATTAAAGAATATTTATTAAAAATAAATTATAATAATACATATTGTGTACAAGTATGTTAAAGAAGTGAAGGGGGTAGTAAGTATTAGACACTAGGTTTCTACACCACACTCCTTTTAATACAATACGTAAATGAAAGTACAGTAGTTTAAACAAATAATCAAGTTCGGATTCTACCGGCAAAACTATATTTTCCGCACGACGAGAGACCGTACCTCTAAAGGTTTGTACGAGAGAGTGAGGGTGCGCGTCACCTCTGGAGGGCTATTTATACAGCTCTCTCAGAGGGACGCGTCTCCCAAGCGACGCCGAAAACGCGCGGCAAATTTTGGCGCGAAGACGCGCCCGCACGCTGAAAACCCCTTACCTGGCCAACACTGACTCACCCAGGCCAACAGGGAAAAACCCAAGCGTCGCTGCAAAGAACGGTACATCTCGCCCCTTCAAGGAGAAAGCGAGCCAGCGCGCAAGCCGCTACATCACCCCCCCGGTAGTAATTAACTATAATTACGAGATCCCCACCTGTAACCTGTCAGGGAATTTTACTCTCCTGCCAACACGAGTGACATAACGCGCTGGCGTAGTTAAATCCGGAACAGGTAGGATTGGCAACGCATCACGGATAATAGGTGGAATTACAGGTGGATCTTCCGGTGGAATCGCATCAGAACCTCGCGGTGTCGCAGCGTCAGGAGGTACAATATCATTAAAGGGCAATATCTGCGTGCGATAGGGCTGACTCGGAATGTCCTCCGCGATCACGAACGCCGGCTTAAGTCTATTAATCGTTATAATTTTATGTTTCCCATTAATATCTACGGTAAAGGTTTTCGGAGTCCGACTAACTACAACATAAGGACCATCATAAGGCTGTTGCAAAATTGCCTTGGTCGCATCGTGCCGAACAAAAACACGCTCACAAAATTCAAGATCCTTAAACACAAAAATACGAGGCGTGCCATGCCGTGACGGTGCGGACGGACCAATCTTTCTAAAATGTTCACGCAACCCATTAACGAATACAGCGGTATCATTCAATGTTGATGGCGCTAAAAATTCGCCCGGCAATCGCAACGACTCGCCAAACACCAGCTCTGCTGAAGTCGATAACAAGTCCTCCTTCCAGGCTGAGCGGATCCCCAGCAAGATGGTCGGAAGAACCTCTGTCCAACGGTCATTCTGGTAGCACCGGATGGCCGCCTTGAATTGGCGGTGAAACCTCTCCACCATGCCATTAGCCGCGGGATGATATGCCATGGTATGAAAATGCGTGGAACCTAACAAGGAATTCAATTCCTTGAAAAGGTGGGACTCAAACTGTCTACCCTGGTCTGTAGTCACACGTAGTGGAGTCCCAAAGCGACATATCCATCCCTCAAAGAAAGCCCGTGCCACCGTAGCTGCTTCCTGGTCGAACAATGGTATTGCCTCCGGCCATCGCGTAAAACGATCCACGCACGTAAGGCAATACCGATAACCCTCCGACACTGGTAAAATTACAATGTCGATGTTGACATGTTCGAATCTTGCCGACGGTTGTGGAAACGCACCCAAAGGTGCAGCTACATGCTTATGGACCTTTGATCGCTGGCAAGGGACACAAGCCCGTGTCCATTCGCGGCAATCAGCTTTACTCGACGGTCAAACAAAGCGCTGAGTAACCATTTTGACCGTTGCCTTGATTCCCGGATGTGACAGTCCATGAATAATGTTGAAAACAACACGACGAAAAGGAATCGTAAGGAAAGGCCGCACCTTCCCCGTTGATGTATCACACCAAACTCGCTTGGAAGATCCCGGAATCAACACGTGCTCCAATGCTAGACCAGAATCCCTTTGTAAAAATGTCCGTAACTCCGGATCCGTATCCTGCGATGCTGCCAATGCCTCGAAGTCCACCGTACTTTCAAGAGCGTCAAGCCTAGATAATGCATCTGCCACCACATTATCCTTACCAGCAATATGCCGAATGTCGGTACTGAACTGGCTCACATAACCCAAATGTCTTATTTGTCGCGGAGTGTGCTTATCTGGACTACTATTGAAAGCGAAAATTAACGGCTTATGGTCGGTAAAAATTGTGAAATTTCTACCCTCTAACAAATGCTTAAAATGTCTAATCGACTTATAAATTGCTAACAATTCTCGATCAAACGTGGAATAATTCCGCTCAGTACTCGATAATTTGGTGGAGAAGAAAGCTAGCGGTTCCCAATCACTACCAATCCGCTGCTGCAAGGCGGCGCCCACCATGGAGCTCGATGCATCGCATGTAAGCGCTACAGGAGCATTGGACTCGGGGTGCGCCAACAAGGTGGCTCGCGATAGATCCTCCTTGCACCGACTGAACGCTTCACGAGCTTCAGATGTCCACACTACCGGGTTACTGCCTTTAATGTTATTACTCAGCAGATTATTTAAAGGAGCCTGTGCCTGCGCTGCCTTGGGCATGAAACGTCTATAGAAGTTTAACATGCCCAAGAACCGACGCAACTGCTTCGCTGTAACCGGCTCCGGGAAATTATTGATAGCGTCCACTTTTTCACTACTCGGACGCGACCCTAGTTCTGATACTACATATCCAAGAAACTTAACCTCCGGTTTACCGAACACGCACTTACGTGAATTTATAACTAAGTGATATTTACATAACCTATCAAATACTATTTCTAAATGCTCTAAATGTTCGGACTCCGACGAAGACGCGATTAAAATATCATCAATGTACGCATAACAAAAGTCTAATCCACGCAACACCGCGTCAATAAACCTTTGAAACGTCTGGGCAGCATTGCGAAGGCCGAAGGACATGAATGGAAATTCGAACAATCCGAATGGCGTCGTTATGGCAGTCTTCGGAATATCTTCTTCCGCCACCGGAATCTGGTTGTACGCGCGCATCAGATCAATCGTCGAGAAAATCCGTTTACCTCTTAACGACTGCGCGAAGTCCTCAATATGGCGGATGGGGTACCGGTCAGGTATGGAACGTGCATTAACGCCCCGATAATCTCCGACCGCTCTCCATAAATCCTCATCGGAGCCTTTGGGCACCAAATGCAGTGAAGACGACCAGCAACTCTTCGATGGCCGCGCAATCCCCAAACGCATCATCGTCTCGAACTCCTTTTTAGCAAACAGGAGCCTATCCGGTGCGAGCCGTCGAGGCTCGCAAGAAACGGGTGGTCCCGGAGTCGTTTTTATATAGTGACACGTGTTGTGGTTCACCTCAACAGGCGTGCCCCCAGGCTTCGTGAGATCGGGATATTTTTGCAGCATAGTATGAAAGATGGACTCGCTAGCCACCATCCTAATGGAAGCCACCTCATGTCGCACCGTGGTCCCTTTAGACCGCAAGCCTGTAGTCGAATCTATGAGGTTCTTGTTCCGGATGTCTACCAGAAGACCGAAATGTGCCAAAAAATCGGCACCGATGATAGGTTTGGAGACGTCTGCCACGACAAATCTCCAAATGAAATCTCGACGCAGACCCAGGTTCAGCGTAATCGTTGCCGTACCGAAGGTTGCGATCGTCGTCCCGTTCGCCGCTGAGAGTTCGTAAGCCGATTTCGGGCCATGGTCACTCACTAACTTCCGAGGCACCACACAGAGATCTCTCCCAAGCGACACCGAAAACGCGCGGCAAATTTTGGCGCGAAGACGCGCCAAAACCCCTTACCTGGCCAACACTGACTCACCCAGGCCAACAGGGAAAAACCCAAGCGTCGCTGCAAAGAACGGTACATCTCGCCCCTTCAAGGAGAAAGCGAGCCAGCGCGCAAGCCGCTACAGAAGTATATACTTAATCTTTATTTCAATGTAATTGCCAAGAAATGAACTCGCTTTTTTTTTCTTTTTTTAACGTGGGGAAATCCTCATAGGACACCCCGACGTCTCGAAGGGAGGGCTTGGATTCGCCTTCCCTTGGAGACGTCGGGGTAGTGTGAGACTTTTACTCACTAAAACCCCACGGCTACATTCGCGCTTTAGCGAGAGGAGCGGCAGATAACTCTACACAGAACACTCTCCTGCCCACCTCGCCCCAGCACTGCGTACAACACCCGCGCTCGCTACTTATGCTATGCCCACATACAGGGTCATCGTTTAATCCTGCAACCCGCGCGCGCGCGAACAGACGAAAATGGCAACACCGCCTCACGGACGCATTCCACTACAACCATGCACGGCCCAGCGGAGAGCTGCCTGCGACCGTTGGGCAAGAGTGATGCCCGAGCTTCGAAAATTTTAGCGTTGCAAAGAGCTAGGTATTGGGAATTTCCCGACCCAGGTAATCGAGCCGCGCGCTCCGCTTTTATGATCGGTCTACCACTCGCACCCCAGATCACTGTAATGAGGTTTGAGAATAATGTCAACAGATCTCGTACCCGTCTCAATTTCAAAAATTTTAGCCTCGACAGGGTTGACGGTTCCTTGTACGGAGAGATTTTTCGCCACCTGCTTGTAAAAACCACAGTAACGGCACATCGTTCCAAAAAATGACATTAACGGCAGCCGGTATAGGCGTGGCGTTGAGTAGCTAAAACATTCTGACACAAAAATTCTAGAAAAAAAATTCAAACACCGCTACAATCAAAGACACGTCGCATTAGTTACCCCTTACGTCTGATCTTGGTATGCACCGCATTAAGGATAAAATCATAAAAAAGAAAACCAGAATAATATATTCTGAGGTCTGCAGAACTAACACATAATTGAATAAAAATTTAATTTCTCAATTTATGAATGTAATGATACAGAACCAACTAGCCTATTGTTTATCAACACCACGAATTTTAAAAACTGTGTTATATACATTATCAAATAAACAGTTTCCAACAGCTTTTTAAACAATTATGGTTAAAAAATTGATAAAAGAAAAATTAAGTAAACGTAAAATATGTTAAATTATCCATCATTAAGAGGGAATAATTTTTCCTCATTTTTTGGCGCAAATTGCATTCCGATATGTCTTAGAGTTCAAAAGTTATACGAAAAAGACCCCAAAATTTTCAACCGGGGCCGGGAAATTCTGAATAGTTCTTTGCAACGTTAATTTGACAGGGACCAGCCCAAAATTCTCGAAGCTCGGGCATCACTGCTGTCCAGCGGTCGCTTGCAGCTCTCCGAACGCGGGGACGGTGCATGGTTGTAGTGGAATGCGTCCGTGAGGCGGTGTTGCCATTTTACAAGTTCGCGCGCGCGCGGGTTGCAGGATTAAACGATGACCCTGTACATTTATACACTCTATACTCTCTACAATATTATACATTTCCTTACATACATACATACAATCCATACATATAAATACGGTTACAAAATATTTACATATTCATAAGTATACACACTCTCGCTTTATACATGTTTTGAAACTTCTATTACTATTTTTTAATACATAATAAATTCTTAACCGGATAAATAATTTTAATAAATATTCTAACGGGAATTTGGTACAAGGATGTGAAAAACCTACAATATCCTTAAATAATAACAATAAATTCTTGCCTACGTCCTGAAGGGGTAAAAGGGATTTAATATTTGAAAAAAACATTGTTTCCATAGAAAATACGAAATTATAAAAACTTTCATGTGGAGTCTTTAAAGCTCCATACATATTATATTCTTTATTATACGCTTTATAATGAATAAACGAATTACTTGCATCTAATTCTGTATCGTCGTTAGCAAATGTCTTACATATATCACAACAATGAATTTGTAAACACTTATTTAACAAATATCCAGCAACATGTTTGAAAGCATTTTGTTCTGGCAAAGACTTCTCGTGATAGTCGCAATTTTCTACAAGAAAAGATTCCCTAACAGCTGGAACAATTATTATAGAAGCTGCTTGTTGGGATAAATTGGGTGAATTTGTTAATATATTATCGAAATCACTGCTGCAGTTCATAAATTCCGAATGAAAATAATCTACCAAAAATAATTTTTTAAATGCTCTTGCAAACTGAATTGGCGTTGGATTTGTAACATTTCCACTTTGCTGTCTAATACTACCGAAAAAGTTTTCTAAACAATCTTGATTAAAACGTCTAGTGAGAATAAACGAAAACTTTTTTTCTTTTAAAAATGTCCAAATATTTATTAAAGAATTTATAGTTATTTTCCACCCCTTAATACATTTTACATATGATGTGGTATTTTTTCCTTCATTACTAATTACTTTTAATTGATTTAAAAATTCTAAACCTGTATTAAGAAAATCTATGAGGGGTATTCAGGAAATCAACAATATATCAAAGAACTCCACACTCCTTTAATAATTAGATGAACGTGATACACTGCGTAGTCGAAGTAGTATTCACTAAAATGGCGGTTTACTAATAACGCGCGACGTGGACACTATAGGCGATACCAGGTGAACAAGTGAGAGCGAGCGTCACCTCTGGAGGCTATTTATACAGGCCTCTCAGAGGGACGCGACCCCCAAGCGACGCCGAAAACACGCGGCAAATTCTTGTGGAAGGGGGCGCGTTCGCACTCCGAAATTTCCTTATATGGGCATCAGGCCGCCAACGACGCAGCGTTGGCCATCGCCTGACTCGCCTAGCAACACGGGGGAAAACCCCAGTGTACCGACGCTACGGGAAAGTCGCGTTTCCAATATGGAGGCGAAGTAGCAAACAACCGCTACATCTATATAATTTTGTTGGCCACTGAATGCCTTGTTAAACATTTTAGAACTTGATAAGTTAGAAGAATTGCATATATCAAAGAGTTTATCAAAGAAAGAAATGAAGTCAATTGTTCCAGCTGCATCTTCGGGTAAACTCCCTAAAACTAAATGAGTTTCCATACCTGCCGAAACTGTAGCACATAAAACTTGAGTTGCATATTTAACCCGCATCCTTTCAAAATTTGTTGGATAAATGTGGCTTTTAGTTAATTTGGGTGTTAATCTATTATTGAACTCTTTATCCTTATTATAAAATTGTTCAATAAATGACCACGAAGTTTTTTATTTTCCCAATGAAACTGGTATGTTAACATATTATTGCGTATAGATTTAAGTAAATGGGGGGGATCAAATATATGAAATAATTCTAAATCACCTAAAACTATTTTAGAATTATTGTTACGAACGCCTAAAATGTTCGCTAATTGTTGAAAATTGGATCCCATATCCGTAACAAGGCCTACGACTGTGAGTCCAATTTCCACTAATTTTTTAATAAAATTATGTATCATTACTTTTAAATTTGGCGCTGTCATACCAGTCGTACTTAACATGTATCCTAGGGGCTGCTTCCAACTTTGCTTAATGCCTCTTGCCATTATAACAGTCGCGTAATTGGCAGGATTACACGTTTTAACCATTCCACTATCCTCAAAACCAATTACTTCATCCCTTCCATAATCATAATACAAATTACACTTAATGGATATTTCGTCAACACATATTATACAAAACTTATCTAACTCACTCATATTATTTACTTTGATTTTTAAAATACTAAATAAATTATTATTTAATCCCGTAGTAAACTGTAATTTCTCTAAATATTTTTCTAAAATTCTCTTTGACGGAAGGGCAAAAGTTGTTTGTAATTGACGGTAACATTTTGGACCAACAAAGTATAATGATAATGCAAATTTTTTAAATTCCTCGGTATAACGTCGTCCATGATGATTCTTATTAAATTGTGTTAATTGTACCTTAACAAAATTCGCTACAGCTGCTGGCAAGAACTTATCGCAAAGTTTTTCAAAATTCGTGTGTGTAGACTGCTCCTCCCTGAGTTGTAGTAGCATACTCCTTAACTTGATATTTTCCTCTTGCAAATTTGAAATTTCTGTATGTAGTTTCTTCATTTTCGTAGGATTATTTGCAGATCGTGATGCACGAGTTTGTGTACCAATATCCAGTGATATTGGTGCATGAGTTTGTGTACCAATATCCAGTGATATTGGTGTGGTAACAGCAATCTCATTATGAAAAGATGGTCCTGGGGTTCCTGGAACACAGGTATATGAAAAAACTTTTCTAATTTATATAAATGAATAAAATATATACGTAAGCCAATGGAAATATAATAAATCTTCATTTGCTTAGACCAATCAGTTCTTACCTGTTATATCTTCTTCAATGCGAATTCTTTTTGTCGGAGGCTCATAATTTGAACATTCACCATGCTCCATCGCTGTCTCGATATTTGTATCTACAATGAAAACACAAAATCAATCTATAGTGAAAACAACATGATTTGATGCTTCTATGAGATATTTCAGCTTGCACGATAGTGACTTTGATCATGATTGGTTTATGTATGCCCGGACTTCTTTCCAATGTAATGGTGCTAGGCAGTTTGCGTTGGATTCCAGGCAGATTTTACCAAATCTTTAAACGCTTATAACTATAATTGATGGCTCAAATCGCAATTTCCTTACTCTTCCACCCTTTAAATTTTCTTCCACCTTAGTGCAACACGCTGTACATGTACATATACAATGTATAATGTATAAGTATGTATACATATATATTAAAAAATATGTAATAGATGTGCTTAATTTTTTATCCGATATTACATTAAGTACTATATCAGTATGTAAGCAAAAAACATACCTGATTCAATTCGCTTTGGCACAGCTGTCAATAACAATCTGGTCTTTGAAGGACCCATGTACATTTGGTCCTCAAAATGTTTACTGCAAACTCGGCGTGTTTTATAATGGTGTAAATACTCCGATGCTGAAAGGTCCTCTCTGCCGCATGCTTGAAGCCACAGCCTACATCTAAAATCATTGCAAATATATCATAATTCCTATAAATCAATCACCAGAAGACAATGTTTAATACTATATTAAATATTTTATAAGTCAGGTAGAAATTTTGTTATAATACTTACAAATTCTCTTCCTTAGGAAATCTAAAAAAATGAGTTCCTTCTTCTTGGCAATTAAATGCATTTTTACAATTTTCGTAAGAGCATACAATACCACCCCTCTTCTTGGAACTCATTACAATGCTGTAATAAGGGCTGTAAAAAAATGAACAGAAAGGAAAAAAGAGAAGGGAAAACGAAAATGAAACAAGAAACTGTAATAAAAGACTTCTTTTAAGAAAATAGTACTTAAAAGAAAGCAGAAATACTAATATGTATTAGAGAAAAAAAAACACAATGGGAGAATATAATATTTAAATAGAAAGGAGAAATTGATGCACTAAGGTAAAGGAACAATAATACATATGTACTAAAGAAAAGAAAAAGGAAAGTGTAAGATAATAGCACTGTTGTGCCCGGGCCGACACCCAAGCGTGTCGACACCGCGTACATTCCGATTGCCCCAATCGAGCGGCTGGAATTCGGCACAGCAGCGTAAGGGATCTCGGAAACGCATCGAGACCCGTCAGCACATGGCGAAACCTCTAAAAAGCAGGCAAAGGCGGAGACCCCGATGGTCCCCGCTTCGCCCCGATTACATTATAAGAACGACGTATGAACAACGAGAGCTCAGACTTGATAAAGCTTTGTTACGGGATCCATACCCGATCTTTACGAGACTCATGCCAAAGTAGGCATAGTGTCCTTGTCACCCAGATCGGGACAGAATAAACTTGTACACCTTACGGTGAGTTCCAACTCTTCAACCCGCAACGATCTCCTACCTCCGGGTTCTAAACCGAATCCTCTCGTCCCGACATAATCACCCGAATCCCCGGAGCCCGTGGACGACGATCGCGAAGGACGCCCAGGAGCACCCCGAGATTCGTATCCCGAATCTCGACCCCAGGCGTCTTGGCACAACAGCACCTTACTCAGAAAGGAAAAGGCTACTGCACTAAAGAAAAGAAAAAGTGAAAGTAAAAAGGAAATATAGGAAAATACTTTATTTAAATGCACACACGCGAAACAATGCACAGTAAGTATATGTTCGAACCGCACGTCTACAAGTTTCCAAAAGGAATGATCGTGCCATAGCTGAAAGGCAAACTTGCCCCTTTGCGACGCTAACCTGGGAAATTCCCAGTTTATTGCAGTTTATGATAGCCGGGACCGGCCCGGATCGCCCGGATCGCGCCCTGTTTGCAAGGCGAACATACCGGAAATGTTTCTAACATATTCCATAGTTCGCATTTTTTTTCACAAAAGAGAGAAAACAAACGTTTTAGCATTAATCACGGGACATTGCAAACAGACAGTATACGAAATATTTAAACCTTACCGCAGTTTGCTGGTTATTCCCGAAGTTTTCCGATCATTGCCGAATGGGCATTTAAATTGGTTGTTCTTGTGATTTCCTCCAAACTGTTTCTGTCCTTGTCGAGTGACGCCTCTTATTATACCTCCTCTTTGTCCATGGTCCTGCTGCTACCCGCAGCAGGCGGATTCTGTTCTCCCGACGGAGGCACATCCTTCTCTTTTCCAGAGTTTGTTTCTGGAGTTTGGCCTTTGTCAGTCATCTAAAAAACGAGTCGAAGAAACAGTGAAACTATTGAATGTAATGAAAATGGATTTGAAAGTGCAGTAGAAGAGTTAGAGTTGGGCAAAATGTAATCTAATTACCAATTGATTACACATTATTTTCTGCAATGGTTAATTTAGATAGTTGACAAAATTGTGGTCAACTACCTAAATTACCCATTTCAGAAAATAATGTATAATCAATTACACAATTACATTTGAATCGTAATTTATAATTTATAATTATATTACATTTTGCCCAACTCAGAGGGGACTACACGTTTATTAAGTTGGTATATTTGGGTACAATATATGCTTCCTTTAGCCAAGATTTAGCGCAGGAGGAGAATCTTCACATATCTAAATGCTCGAAAGCGTTGAAATTCAAACATTTCCAAAATTTGTAATTATGAGGTTATCAAGTTTCACAATATCTGTGAGAAGGCTCGGATGCAATCAGGGGACTAGCGCACGAGAATGCGAAAAAGTATTGTCCAAACGCTAAGAAAAATTGGAAAATTAAATTTTGTTCAATTGGATTTTAAAAAATATAGTGTTGTAAAGCTCGTCACGGCACACATTTTTTCTTTTTACAGTTCCTTTATCGAATCATTAGCATTCGAGACAAAAATTATAAACCAAACAAATTTCTTCGACCAACGTCAATTTCTTTTTAAATATAAATTGCCATAACTTGAGTAAATATTAATGGATTGTTATGAGACTTGAAACATAAAACTCAGAAAACTCTAGTGAAGCCGAAAAATGTATGCACAAAACCCTTATAGTAAAAATGTAATAATATTTAATTAAAAAGTACATAATACTGGACATAACCCATGTTTTTCAACGTTCGTCGTTAAAATGTATCGAGGCAATTTTTATGTACATATAACTTGTAGCGACAAAGATTTTCCTTAATATATAAATAAGATTTTCACCAATTCTCACACTAATTAATAAATAATTGTAGAAGGTATGACGATATATATAAATCTCGTGGGCCACCAACAGTCAGCAGCCAACACGAATCTCTGAGCATGAAGCTGCGTATCGACATTGCGAGGCTGCCACGCGAGGCACGCCTCACAGAGTGGAGAATCTGGAAACTAACTCGATCATGATCACTTTGCGAGGCTGGCTCGTGCAACAGCCTCGCCCTACCACCAGCATGATATTTGCGTCGCTCGAGCCATGCGATTTTTTATCTTGGGGTCGCGAAGCACCTTTCAGCACGTCGAAAAATCGACGGCTGATGCCTCGTAAAGTAATAATGATCGAGGTAGTTCAGACTCTGCACTCCGTGAGATGTGCCATGCGAGGCAGTCTCGCAATGGCAATACGCAGCTTGAGAAACACGCGGACACTCAAACAATCACAGCTCACACGATAGATTTTGCACAAAAAATTACAACAATACTATGACGGTAATGACACTTTACCCGGAATATGTCTAACTACAGTCTTATTAAACCACTTTTAGAATAACCAGCACATATAGTGGAAAAGACAGGAGTAGTAAGCGTGAAGGTACTTACGATCTTTACTGTTCGGCAGTGATTCGTATTTCTGACGATCGAGCCTTTGCTAGCCTCAAGGGCCAGCGTTGCCAGAAAACAATCGCCGGCGTGGTTCACGCACACATTACCACCACTAGAGCTGTTTCGAGACTCGATACAACCGAGCCGAGACTCGAACGGTTTCGGGTAACCCGAATGTTTCGGGTAGCTCGATTTTTTCGAGCCGCTCGAATGTGTTCCGGGTAGCTCGATTTTTTCGAGCCGCTCGAATGTGTTTCGGGTAGCTCGATTATTTCTAGCCGCTCGAATCTGTTTCGTTTAGCTCGATTTTTTCAAGCAAGTCGTATGTTTCGGGTAACTCGAATGTTTCGAGCCACCCGAATACATTTATTTTAGGTAGTCGACTGTATGGTGCAGTGTGCTAGCTTGGTGTAGGAACGTTTTGTAGGCACCGAATATAAATTAAGTTGGATGTATAATATGAAAACAATATCAAGTTATTTAACCCCAACTTCTCGCAGGAAAGAAGTCGACTCAACATCAGAGAGAATTTGAACTTAAACTTGAATAAGTTTGAAAATATCCTGAATGTGAATTTTTCAAAGAGATAAATTCGCTTGATCTCTTGTAATGGAGCACTAGGTAGCTCTATGTATGGCCGAATTATGTTGTGATTTATATTTTACACCTTCTGGGAAACCAGATACAATCCAATTACTGTTCTCGGGGATATAATAAAGTGAACACTTATATATATATAAAAAAACTTTACTAAAGTTTATTTCGTATTGCCCGGCCGAAAGAAGATCCCCAGCAGGCGGTCTCGGGCGATGCAGTCCGTCGATGTGACGATTGGTCGATTCACCTATTTGGGCACACTTTTAAAGACGGGGCACACGTATTTTGGTTATTGGTTGAAGTAGGCACATACATTGTCGCACCGCGCGACGAAGAGAGCGAACAAAACACATAGAGATCGAGTTGGATAGAGCGATCTGACCGACGAACGCCAAAGCAATAGCGTAGGCATCTTTAATGGTTAACCATTAATATATAATAATATAAAATTATCCGTATTTTTCACAAGGTGTTCAGGAAAGTATTATCCTGATACCAACCCAATGATAATACTTTGCTGAACAGATTGTGAAACATAAGGAAATTTTTATGTTATTATATATTAATGGTTAACCGTTAAAGATGCCTACGCTATTGCTTTGGCGTTCGTCGATCATATCGCTCTATCCCACTCGATCTCGATGTGTTTTGTTCGCTCTCTTCGTCGCGCGGTGCGACAATGTATGTGCCTACTTCAGCCAATAACCAAAATACGTGTGTCCCGTCTTTAAAAGTGTGCCGAAATAGGTGAGTCGACCAATCGTCACATCGGCGGACTGCATCGCCCAAGACCGCCTGCTAGGGATCTTCTTTCGGCCGGGCAATAGTAAGGTAAACGTACCTATTATGAAACGCTATTCGATGGGGTTATGCAATTATCATCTAATTTATAAAATTTAGTGGGTTAACATTGAAAATTTACATACCATTCGATAGGCTTGTGATTATATAATTCGATAGGTTTTGTGATTATATAATGAGCCATAAAATGTATATTTATTATAAATAAAAAATAATATGACTGAAAAACTAAATGAAGGACCTGTACGTATTATGAAACACTGTTTTCGTACCAGGACCCGGTGTTTCATATTCAATGTCCCTATTATGAAACGCCCCGTCAGCCAAATCTGTTCGTTTCAAATGAGTAGGAATAACACTTTGTAAGTATGAGAAACATAAAAATAGATCAAAAAGGAAAGAAAAAACGCAATATTTTAACGCAATGTGATTCGCCCGAAGTATCCTGGTATCTATGGAAAATTAAATGGTTGTAAGGAATGGGTCAAAATAAATAATCAATTTCCTGTTTTATTATCTTTTATTATCATATAATAAAATCTTTAAAAACAGAAAACATTAATAAACGTTTGTAACTATCTATAACAAATACCATATTATAAATAAAATTAAAGTATTATTAGGACAATGTTTGAATTATATTTTTTCACTTTTCATTTTTTGTTGGATTTCATTAATTTTTTTTGTAATTTTTTTTTCTCCTCTGCTAACTTTTTTTTCTCATCCTGTAAAATCCTTTTCTTCTCAGCTTTTTCTTCTTTCATCTTCTGTTTGTGTTCCTTCTACATTTGAATTCTCCACCAATCATCTGAAGTCCCCACTGCAGGTAATTTCGGTTTCCCAGTTGCTTTTAATTGATTTTGTTTTTTATTTTGGCAGATATTGGGGAGGTAAAGTAAAAGCTTCAGTAAAACTTTGATCTCTCACAGAATGTGGTACGATTTGTTCTTGTGAAATTGGACAAGCACTGTTTATGTGACTGTCAATTTCACCCAATTGTGACCTACCTTTATTTTCTAAAATAGAATGATTAAAAACTAAACAATATGTATACATAGCAATAGCCTGAAAATTTTCAAATAAATTTATATAAACCTGCTTGATTGATTTCCTTATTCAAACCACAAGGGATTACACTTTTCGTGGTAACTGTAGGTGATAATAAACTTCCGTCATTTATAGAACTGTTATATGCTAATATATCCCTTTCACTAATATTTTCATTATGTAATGTATGTTCATTTCTACAGTTTTCTAAAATTATAATATCTAAGGGCACACTATATTCATTTATATGGGCTACTGACATATTCTCCGGTACATTACTTTGTAATTCTGTACATATTATATTACTCGAATTTACATCATTGTTATTACTACTCAACTATCAAATTGTCCTTGCTATTCTCACCAATCATATTTTCAGTTGCAGGCTGAGATAGTACAATAACTTTATGGTTCAGCAACCTATCTATACTCGAGCTCATTTTAGAAGGAACTTGCCGACCAACGAATCGTTGGCGTTCAATGGTGCCGAAACAAATTACTATTGGCTATACCACAAACAAACGCTTCCTTGGAGCCAATGAGCTCATTCTACATGCGCGAATAAGTTCCTTCTAAAATGAGCTCGAGTATATACTCTTAATTTTTACTTTTTGTTCAACATTGTTCTCTATGTGTAGAAAACACGTAAGATTAATTAAAATAAATAATCATATATAATATAAAATTGTATTATATTTGTAAAAAATATTTAAAAAAAAGTTAATTATAATTGTAAATACGTAATTGAATACGTTATTATTAAGGAAAATTAAATGATTTATATACCAAATGTTGCTTGTTTTATCTGAAGCCAGTATTTATACAGCCCCTTCTTCTCAAGATTGCTAATGCATGATCCATTAGATTCTGCATTTATGAATTCTTGTAATAATTCATTTGATATATTTTTTCAAATGTTCTTAGGTGTTGATTTTTATCTTCCAGCACATTAAGATTTGTCACCATTTCATGAATTTTGATTTCTTCCTCACGTTGTCCATCATTGTCTATAATACATTTTTTCCTTTTTTTGCATAGGACATTGTACTTCACTGCGTTAGGATGGAATGGGAATAATCCGCTAGCCTTAAATCCACTTTGTTCAATTTTCTTTTCCTCCGTAAATAATTCCAAAGCCTTTTTTAAGACTTCTGGAAATTGTTCCTTTCGCAGCTGTGTCATATTATTCTCCACTTTCCATTTGGGAACTGTTTTCCTCCAAATATCTTTAAAGGGATGGAATACCGCAATATCAAGTGGCTGTATAATATGTGTGGCATTTGGAAAAAAGGCAATCAATTCTATTCCTTTCTCCAGGCAAAATGACACCAGTGGAATAGTGACATGTGATGAATGGCCATCTAAATATATTAGTACAGGAAATTCGACATTTTCTGTTAATAACCATGGATAAAAAATACGAGTAATATACTCATAAAAGGTCTCGGTGGTCATCCAACCGTTCTCTGACATTCCAATACCCCAACCACTTGGACAGCTTCATAAATTTTTTTGGGTATACCCTCTTTGTACTTATACATGATCATTGGAAGAGCTCGTGTACCATCTGCGCTATACATGAACAATGATGTTATGCTCTCTTTTCTATGGCATCTACAACTTTATAAACAGAGCGGACTCCTCTTTGTGTTAAAACCTTTTCTGGTTTTGGTAATAATTGAATATTAGTTTCATCGCAATTAAAGACTCTCGATGGCTGAATAGTGAGTAGATTCTTGCTCTCCAAATAACTTCGAATTTCATTAAACCAGCCTCTTAAATTTTCTTCTGTTACAGAAGCTCGATTAAGATTTAAATGTTGTGCTGTCCTGACAGTCACATTTGGATGGCGTTTATAAAACCGTTCACACCAGTGACGTCCTGGTCTCCCTTCTGTGAATGGAGTTTTCTTCCCTAATTTTGTTACATAAGATTGCACACTATCCAATAACTCAGCTTTTGTTACTGGATAGCCCCTCACTGCTCTATATAAAATCCATTGAACAATTTCCTCTTCTTCTTCTTTACATAAAACAGTAGGTGGACCAGATGTGGACTCTACTTTTTCAGGCGCCTTCACTCTTCTATATACGGATGTTAGAGGGACCCCATACATATTTGCTGCTTTCCTTAAAGAAATGCCTTTGCCAACTGCTTCCACAGCTCGCTGTAATTTGTCAAGAGCGTAATTTTTCCTTGTATCCTTTTTTTTGTTTAACTTTCCCGTAAGGTTTTCTTTTGTGTAAACTGCATTACGTTTTGTTCCACTTTTCTTCAAAACACTTTTGACCGCTTGTCTCGTGTTCTTACTTTTGTCAATAGTTTTCACTTTGTTTACTCTTCCAGACATTATAAAATGATTTGTCTGTTGAAAAACGTTTGAATGTAAGTAAATATTACGTTAAATTGTGTTCACTTCAGCACAATAGATTTTATAGGTTAGGTTTTTGATATTTATTAAAAAGTTTGAATTACGCATACTTACTCGTATTTATGATGAGAACGTGAATTTAATATATTATATGAATTGCTCTAGGGCAATTGAAATAATTAAATATTTCTCTTTGGCACTGAAAATATTTAATTAACAAAGCTGAGGCATGTGTTTCATAAACTGGTACAACCATATGAACACGGGTCCGTGGTCTTGGAACACGCTTTCGAACCGTTCCATAAATCGGGACATTCAAAAAATTGAAGTACATAATATGAAACAGTTATTTTTATGAATGAAAATTTATTAAAAATCAAAAAATTTGTAGAAAAATCAAATCTAGGATTTACAGGCTATTGTATATGCTAATGCACATATTTGAAAATAATTTAAATTCGTGAAAATCTTCGAAAGAATTAGTCGTGGATGTTCGCAGTTTTTACACAAGTAGAAGTTAATTTTTGCGAGTTTAGAGACACCTTCCCCCACAGCACCAAAACGTATCTAGTACGTAACTGCTGCGTAACCATCATTTTTTGGTTACGTTACGTGGGGGTCACATGGAGGTATCATCAGGGTGGAAATGTCCGCCACATTTACATAACAGTACGCGTCACATTAAGGTCATACTTTTATATAAATTTTACCTTTCTCTGTTATGTCTCTGTTACGTAGCAACAGGATAACAGCAATAACTTTATTGTTACGTTATGGATAATTACACTATTGGTATTTGGAAGGATTATTGTAGTTAAAAAAAAGTTAAATATCTGTTAGAATTTGCTTTATAAAATTTATATTATATATAACATGAAATATATAACATGAAAAAAATGTGAAAAACTATATATATATATATATATATATATATATATATATATATATATATATATATATTGTAACCTCGCTTCGAGGTTAACTACCGGAAGGGTGACGTAGAGAACGAGACAGGGTGAACTGTGTAACGGTTGTTTATTCTTAATGTTATTATACAATGTCGCCCGGCCAGGTCTGTGCTGGCTAACAGAGTATGTACGGCTTAACCTACGGCTTATCCTAGCGCGGCGGGTCGCGGAGAGGTCGCGGCGGTTCGCGGAGAAATCGCGGCGGAGCACGGGTGACGCGTTGCGGTCGCGTTCGCGGGCTCGTTTCGTTTCGGCGGTAGAAGTGGGAGCGGAGGGTGGTCGCTCTGGTGCCTTGGCTGTTGACTCCACCAATGGCCCTGACCAGGAAGTCTTGCGTCCGTTCGCCCAGTGGGTGCAACCCGCGGGAGAAACGGAGACTATAGGATGTCCTCCGGGACAGACTAGGTCTGACCCTAAGATCAGGGGGTGGACAGTCCAATGCTTTAAGCGTGCAGAAGGATAGACGCCAATGACGCCATCTAGTGTAGACGCAAAAACCTAAGATAAGATAATAGATGGTCTTTCAGATGATCGAGATATTATTCAGATAACGTTCTGATACCTAGTTAAAGAACTTATCAAATGAAGAGACCAATAGAATAACATACAGAAATACATAATTAGTTATTACGAATAGTTACTGTAATAACTAATTATGTAATTCTGTATGTTTTTCTATTGGTTTCTTCATAAAAGTGTGTTTTATTTATAAGAAAATGGTAATGAAATAGTTTCAAAGAAATTTTTTATTATATACCAAAATTACATTCCATCTGTTGTTACATCTCCATACATCTCGTACTTCCATAACACGAAACGCACGTTTTGCGAATTTCTTATTATTATTACAGAAGATAAACGGGCAGAGCCCAATACAAAGTATGCTTAATAACTATTAGCGGATTCGGCAAACACACACTTGTGCCATTTCGTGCTATGCCGGTGCTGCCTCGATATAGTGCCAGTGTAGCATGTTTTCTAGTGGCGTATTCGGACGGTCGCACTGAGTACGAATTTTAGCCAATTGGAAACGAAAAAGTTTTGAATACGCCATAAGGTTTTCTAGGACCGATTACATTTGATTTACATGCGAGCAATCTTGTGCATCGTATTCGGCGACCAAGAACTACCCTGGTGTAGTGCAAACTTCGCATTCGGACAACTGAATAAACTGCACGAGTGCAACATATTTCCTACAAACGGTGGGCGCAATGATAAATTCGATCACGTTCGTTCCCAATCACGGTGATTGTTCACAGTGATCCGTGATTTTTCGTGAACATTTCTGATTGGTGGAGAGCATATCTGTTCTTTGCACGCGTCACATAACCTCAATTTCTCTCAAAACATTCCCAAATATTCTTATAGAAGTTCAGTTGTATATTTTGAACCAGTTATCGTTTTTAATCTATTTAAATATAACGAATATTTCTTCACTTTAGTTACAAAATATGTATACTTATGTGAATGCTTTAGCCAATCAAATCGGTGTGTTTGCAGGCCGGCCTTTTTCTAACACATCCTGCTGGACCATATAAATCAACATTACTTAATCATTAATATTACAGCGAACTTTTTTTTTTTTTTTTTACTTGGGGAAATCCAGAACGGACACTCCGCCCCCATGAGAAGGGACGGAGTAGTGTCGGGCTCTAACCGACTAAAACCCCAAGGAGACCCTAGATCAGAAAAATATAGATTAGAAATACGAATAATTTGAAGTCGGTTACACCATGAAACCAACTTACCTTTATATAAGGTAATAAAATAAACGGATCCATTTCCCATTTTACGTTCCTTTGCGTATGGTTTTCTTATAGCACTCCTGTGCTAGCTTAATCGGTGTACAAAGTTGCTTGTTTTGTGGTATAATTCGGCCTCTCAAAACTTTGTTTATATAGGTGACCACATCTTCTATATATTTCTTCACGCATATTTCGGCGAATGTCTTGAGAACTTGTGGTTTGTGCTCGTTGTATGTCCAAAAATTAAATTGTAACATACGTTGGATCATCCGTTGCAACTTCTTGCCTATTCTTTGGTGGGAGATATTATTGCTAATCATTTTTCCTAAATGACGTTTTGCAAGTACACTAGGCGGCAAAATCGGCTTCCCTCCGGAAATTTGGCAACGTTGCATGTCGGGTCCCCATGTGTCGAAGAACCACTGAGTTATGCCTAGTGACAATGGTGACAATTTTACAAATTATTATTTAGTATGCTAAAATGAATTTTGCTTGATAAAACATTACACGTAAGAGGATGATGGGCTCGATTCCTCATCTATTTGGCAAAGAAGTAGCATGTATCTTAGGTAGAAAGTTTTTAGACTGCCAGGCCGAAGTCTAGGTAGACGCACGAAATCCCTATATCGGTGTTCCAGCACGGGAAGGCAAGGGAAGGCGTTTTGGCCGCCGCGACCCCAAGGTAGCCGTCGCCCGCATAAGTCCCTCTCACTTGCACATAAAGCCCTGTCCTTGTTTAGCACCATCCCTGTCTACCGCATGCTCTCCGTCACTCCCGTGCAGCGAATTGCCGCTAAGAGGCTAGTTATTTCTTACGAAGAAGCCATATCGATGGTCCTCACTATCGATAGGTTATTTTCACTATGGATAGTTATCGGTATTGAAAATCGTGGGTTGATATCCGTGCAATTCTAATCGCTTTGCTTAAGAACTGCTGCTAAAGCTGATAAAGCATTAAACTTAGCATAATAATAATCAAAAAGATCGAAATCCATTAGGAAAACATCGATGGTTTCGATATACATATCGATGTTCCAATATCGATTATAAAAACATCGATGTCTCATTATCATCTCTACTTCAAGTTCAAATTTTATTATAATACAGTTAGGGTAAACCAACCAGTAATTGCCCGCATACCAGTGAATGACCATTAGGCAAAGAAATGTCCTATCGATAGTGAGGACCATCGATATGGCTTCTTCGTAAGAAATAACTAGCCTCTTAGCGGCAATTCGCTGCACGGGAGTGACGGAGAGCATGCGGTAGACAGGGATGGTGCTAAACAAGGACAGGGCTTTATGTGCAAGTGAGAGGGACTTATGCGGGCGGCGGCTACCTTGGGGTCGCGGCGGCCAAAACGCCTTCCCTTGCCTTCCCGTGCTGGAATACCGATATAGGGATTTCGTGCGTCTACCTAGACTTCGGCCTGGCAGTCTAAAAACTTTCTACCTAAGATACATGCTACTTCTTTGCCAAATAGATGAGGAATCGAGCCCATCATCCTCTTACGTGTAATGTTTTATCAAGCAAAATTCATTTTAGCATACTAAATAATAATTTGTAAAATTGTCACCATTGTCACTAGGCATAACTCAGTGGTTCTTCGACACAGGGGGACCCGACATGCAACGTTGCCAAATTTCCGGAGGGAAGCCGATTTTGCCGCCTAGTGTATGTGCTGATCCGTAAAACATGTAGTTCCTTGCCTTTTAGACGACTGTATCTGGAAAGAGTGAAAACATTCTCTACATATTATTAATGCAGGTAGGCTTTTCTTAATACTTTTAATAATATCAGCAGAATTATTAATTTTAGTTCCTTCGATACTCTTAAGGGGTACTTCTTCCTTTTCCTGAACCTCATTGGTTTCCTCATCGTCCACCTCGTCTGGTAAATATCCAGTTCCACTAAGTAACGCGTTGTACTGCGGCAGAAGAAAGGCTCCGCTATCGTCCTCACAATTATATCCTGGCGTGTGTTTTGACGTCAAATTGGTTATTAGTAAGGATTTATAAATGGCCTCAAATTGGTAGCAGGTTGGCTTAGTTGATCGAAAATCATGGCTCCTGACATTGCCAAAAAAATTTTCTAGTGGATCCTGGTTGATGGTCCTCGTTGCGAATTTTTCAAAACCCATTCCTTCTAATTCAGCCCATAATAATTCGAAACCCTGCAAAGTATTTATGAGATTCTGTAGGCATGGAATATCTGTTTTAACGGGTTTCTTAGTTTTAGAATGAATAAATCGTATGCTTCTCAATTGTTGTCTTGCGTTCGCAAAAAATTCAGCGTGGTACCTTCCGCAGACCACGGTATCCTTTTGGGGTGATCGTGTCCGTAATGGACACCATTTGTCCCGTCTGCAATCCCATTCAATAACTGAAGGAAGTACGCTGTATGGATTCCCTCAGCTGGCATCTTCCTGTCTCCAATACTCGTCTTTATCGGTCCTAAGTTGGAAAGAGGAAATTAATAAAGGTCACATTTAGTGAGGGCATTAGTACAAGGTACGCAAACGTTTATGGGGGGATATAAATCGTAATACCTAATGAAAGAAATAACAAAACTTACCACTTGCTTTTGCAAGGAGGTCGACGAAACAAAACATCTTCTCGCTGAAAACCTGCATCATATGTTTCACCTTCATTTTATTTATTTTCCCGGGATAAACATGCTGTTCCGTTAGGTCTGGCACGTGTCGCTTAATTAAATCGCCATGCACATCGATTTCATAGGCCGTAATAATGTGGTTCCAAGATGCCACTTTTCTATCCTTCAGATGTGCATCAAAATCGATTTCTATATCTTTATTTAAAAAATTGTTCCGCATGCACTTCAGCACTTGCGGAACATCGTACAACGGAATAAATTCTACGTTGTCGATGAGGATTGTCCAATCTGTGAAAGAAGTATTGTCATTATTCAAATACAGACACGTATTTGAAAGAAAATAAAGTACGTAATCAAAAAAGATACTTACATTTTTTAATTTCTTTCTGGTTTCGAATTTTGTCCGTATTTTGTTGCAGTGTTTTAATAGCCTTCATATTGGAGGAGCCTTGGTCGCATACTGTTGCTGCTACTATAAAACCGGCTTCAGTAACCGCTCGGACAACCTCCTTGATACAGTAAATCAGTTGTCCGTGGGTTGTTTGAGCTGTACAAAAATTGTACGCGACCGGGACTTTCCAGCCGGTTTTTATACCTCGCAGCATGAAGACCAGCGCGTGGTCTGCATACTTTGCGGTACGATTTGTGCCCCAATCCTCCAGACCAACAAGTTTGTCCTTTTCGGCACAATATTGCACGTTTAGTTTTAACGATACTTCATCCCACATGAGTATACATACCTTATCCAATGGGTCCATCATGCGGTTGGCCATTTCCTTTAAACAATCCTTTATTGTTTTTGTCACACCGCAATCCAAGCGAATGTGACTGAGCAGCTGGCGAACTCTTCTTGGAGCTGGAAGTGGAAGAAAACTACACAAATATCTATATGCGGACGCCGATCTCTTATAGATCGAAAGGCATAGGAGCCTTTCGTCTGAAGTGTAACGGCGCCCATGCTTACGTTTACCTGCATTCCTGATGATCATATTGACAAAGTCACACTGCAGTGAACTAAGATCATCTATATTTTTTGTGAATTCCTCGGTCTGCGCATTCACAACTTCCTTCAAACGATTTGCACATCTAAAATATATTAATTTGTTTATTTTTTACGAACTTTCGTGTTTAGTTTCAAATTGAAAATGTTGTAACAAATGTTCAGAACAATACCGTAAGCTTTTAGTCCTATAATTATCCATTTTTTTCCTCGCTTGTAGCACGGCCTCATACATTTCTCGTGTGCTGTCATCTAAACATTCCCGTTTTCATATCAAGCGTTTGGAAGGTCCAGCTTTTGTGACCTCATGTACATTTTCGTCTTGCGAACTGGGTCCAGGAAGTACATTAACGCTTTCTATCCTGGAAAATTTACATACGGTAGATTTCGGCGTTGTTGCAAAAATAGAGTTACCAGATTCGACGGCTGCTAGGGAACAAGTTTGCCTATCAGAATTACTCCCTGTTGATTTTTGATACGAATTCCGAAATGTAACTGGAAAAAAATCTGCACTTGATGGAGTAATAATAATCCCATGGGCTGAATCATCATTCCTGTCCACATCAATCTTCTCGTCAATTTTCGCTGATGATGAACTGCTATCCGTTTCCTCAGGCAGCAACAAGGAAGGTACAGTTCCGTCCTTCAGTTTTCTCCGTATACTGCATTGGTAATCCTGTGGATGAAAATGTAAATGACAAATTACATACCGATTATCGTGAACCTGCTTGGGAGTTAAACCTATCAATCGCGGACTACGCGTTGCTTCAATCCATCGTGAAGCGATTATTGTAGATTTTGGGAACCGATGAGAAGGTTCCTGTCGCGTTGATGGACAATTCTGCACAGCACATTTTCCCTTGTCCTTGGAAATCCGTTTCGTATCCATTTTCTCCGCACAATTACCTGACATCAGACTTAAACACAATACAATTAATACAATTTACAAACAAAAATATACAATGGCGACCAATGGCGGCGTTAGGCAGCGTCAGTGGCGTCAGTGAAGGACAGCGTCAGTGGCGTCAGTCAAGGATGTGCAAGGAAGACCTGGCAAGACCGGAATGACCGGAAGACGAACGAAGGCAGACGCAACCTTCCTCCAGAGGAGTGAGGGGCGTGGGAGGGACGAAACGCTGCGCCATCTAGCGTAGACGCAAAATGAAATAAACTATGTTTCTGCACGAAACCTATAATACTGTCCACCCCCTGCCTAAGATTGACCGTGGATATCGACCTGCGTCTAGAGATCGGCGAACTCGCGTTTCTCTAGGAGCCGTGGAGGTGGGGGAAACCAAAAAGTCGCAACGATACAGCATGGGTTACAAGAGATCGCCGGGAGAGTGCTATTCAGTTTGCTCGTATCGCTCGTGGTAGACTCTGCCTGACGGGCCCGTCGCGCCGGCTTATATGGAGCGCCGTAGTATCTTCGCGAGCGAGAACGTCGCTCGGCGCGTGGCCATCTCGCGGCCGGGCTCGGTAGCGGCGGGCCGCGCCAGGCGCGCGTGGTGGGGGGGGGGGGAAGATTCGCGTCCCACCGTAATTAACTCGTTACATCTCCCTCTCCCTTCGGAGGACGCGATCTTCCCCCACCTCATATACATCTTCTGCGGTATAACTATGTACATACTTACTGGCTACCCACCACCATTCTTAAACCTAATCGGAACGAACTTACTTGCTACCCACCACCATTAAAGCTAAACCCCCTATGTACAAACTTACAGACTATATGGCCTATTCGGCGGAGGGCCTGTCCGACGGTCGGGGCTGGGGGGTCGAAACGGACCCGCAGCTGCTGGCGCCGCAGCAGCTTGAAGTCCAGGAACCCCCCTGGGGTGGGTACCCGGAACTTCTGTCCTTCCCGGAGCGCGGGGAGGTCGATCCGCAACTCCGGGGGGTCGCTTGCCAACCGCCAGGGGGGTCCCGGGGTCGTGGCGTTGGGGCGACTGCTGCCGGTGGAGGGCCTGGCTGGTGGGGGAATGGTTGCTGGGGTGGCCAGCTCTACCTCCATTAGGACTGGGGGTTGCGGAGGGAGGAGCGGAGTTGGCAGCTGTGCCGTCACGGCCGTTGGTTGCGGCGGGGGTTGGGGGACCGGGGCTCCTGGGGCGGCGGCGCCTGTTGGCTCGTCGCTTGGCTGGTTAATCTTGGCCGCTGGGCCGGCGGCTGCGTCCGGGGCGGCTGCTGCTTCCCAAGCGGCTGGGTCAGCGGGGGCGGCTGCTGCGTCCGGGGCGGTTGCTGCTGTGGCGGGGTGGCCGTGTCGGCGGCTGCGTCCTGGACCCTCGCTCGTGGAGGCTGCTGCGGCGGTGGGGGCCGTGTCGGCGGCTGCCGCGGCGGTGGAGGCTGGGTCTGCGGCTGCGTCCGGGGCGGCTGCTGCTGTGGCGGGGTGGCCATCGATGGCCAGGGTGGCGGTGGTCCCCTTAGCAGGGCCGCCAGTAGGGAGGCTCCAGGCCCCGCTTGGTCCTGGGGGGTCACCCGTCGGTCCTCCACTATCCGCGGCTTTGGTTGTGGCAGCAAGGGCGGGGGTAGCCGGCTCCGCTCTACGGCCTCCACAATGGCCACGGCTTGGCTTGCCGTCACCGGGCGTCTCGGTGGCGGTCGCGGCTTCGGTGGCGGTCCCCGAGCTGGTGGTGGAGGGCCTCCAAAATCCAGCCTCCTCCTTGCGGCCGGAGGGGCTGGCTGGTCCCTGGCCTCTGCTGGCCTCTTCGTCCGGCACTCCACCGGACGATCCTCGGCCCGTCGGCGGAGCGGCACTGCCGCTTGTTTTGTTGAGTCGTGGGCTATCCTTTTCCTTGTCGGTATGTTGCCTCTTAGAACAACGGATTGCTTCTGTCGGCCTGAATCCTTCCGCGGTCTTATCCTTCGTCCTGTGATAATTTCGCCAGCGCGAAACTTGTGTCGCGGGGCTTATCGTCGTGGCCCTCTGTTGGCCGTGGTCGGGGGCTACGGCCGAATTCGCGGGTCCCGCGGCTGTCACGTTGTTGACGTCTGTGTTGTGGTGAGTGACGGCACGAGGCGTCCTCGTGCTGGATCCCGCGGTGGGGGGATCCTCCTCCCCTCCCTCGCACGGTTTGAAGTCCTGGAGGTGGGCTCGCCTTGTCTTTCGTCCGCACCGAAGTACAACCAAATTTGGTCCTATGTATTCGCGTACTTGGTGCGGGCCGGAAAATTTGGGGGCGAGCTTAGCGGCGAAGTTTTTCTCCGCGGAGGACAGTGGGTGTTCTCGCAGCATGACTGCGTCCCCGATGCGTGGCCTCCAGTCCCGCCGTCTTAGATTGTACGCTTTCTTTTGCGTTTCGGTAGCCTGGGCTTGAGCGTGGCGGGCGAGGCGGATGGCTTCTCGTAAGCGATCCAAATTCTCGGATCGTGCGGCATACTGTTCCGGGCCGTTTTCCTCCGCGATGTCCGCAGTCGACTGGTGGAGTGCCCCGGGAGTGGCCGGCTCCCTACCGTAATTCAGGTATGCCGGCGAGTACTCCGTGGAGTCGTGGCGAGCGGAGTTATACGCGAAGCTCACCTCGGGCAGCCACTTGTCCCAATCTCGGTGGCTCCCGTCGGTTAGCTGGGCGATCATGGTTTTGATCACCCTGTTGACTCGCTCCACGGGGTTGCACTGGGGGGTGTATGGGGGGGGGGTCTGGCGGTGCTCGATCCCGTACCCCTGGAGCATTTCGGTGAAGTCTCGGCTCACAAATTGTTTTCCGTTGTCCGAGATGACGCGTCTGGGGCACCCGAAACGGAGCACCACCCTCTCCTTAAAAGCCCTGGTGACGGCTGGAGCGGTGGCCTGTCGCAGTGGTTGGAGTTCGACCCACTTACTGAATTTATCCTGCATCACGGCCAACATTGTGAATTCTTTCGTTGACCATGGCAAGGGTCCCACCAGATCGATGGCCACTACGTCCCAGGGGTTAGCAGCCGGTGTGGTTTGCATGCCCCCGGCGGGTGCCTGTTGGAATGCCTTGTATTCCAGGCATTTTTGGCGCCGTCGTACGTGTCGGCTGGCGTCGCGGATCATTTCTGGCCAGAAATACTGCCGCGTCAAACGGGCCGCGGTTTTGCTGACCCCCAGGTGTCCTGCGGTAGGGGCGTTATGCGTTTCCTGGAGTACCGCTTCCCGGAGTGGTTGAGGGACGCACATTCTCCACTCGGATTCGGACCGGTGGCCATGGGTGTCGGGGATGTGTCGGTAGAGCTGTCCCCTTACTACTCGATACTCCGGGTATCGGTGCGGTTCGGTTTCTGCCGCTTCCTTCATTCCGTCGTACCAGGCGCATCCAGAGGGTGAGTCGAGACTGTTCACCTCTTCTGCCGGTGGGAAGGGGTTGTCCTCTGCCTGCCTGGAGAGAGCGTCCGCAACGACGTTGGACTCCCCTCGGCGATACTGTATGACAAAGTCATACTGCTGGAGCTCGAGGCCCCATCGGGCCAGGCGGCCGGAAGGGTTGTCCATCGATTGTAACCATTTGAGGGACTGATGGTCGGTAAGGACGGTGAATCGGTATCCCTCTAAATATGGCCGCATTTTCAGGGTGCCCCATACTACCGCGAGGCATTCCTTTTCTGTTACGGAGTAATTTCGCTCCGCGGAGTTGAGCGTACGGCTGGCGTACGCTATAACCTTTTCTTCTCCATCCACCTCCTGCGTGAGTACGGCCCCGAGCCCCTCGTTACTGGCGTCCGTCTGGAGGGTGAAGGGCTGGCTAAAGTCTGGGCAAGTCAGGATGGGGGCGGCGGCCAATTGCTGACGGAGAGCGTCAAACGCCGCTGCTTCTTCCGGGCCCCAGTTCCACTTCTGCTTCTTTTGCAGCAATCGTGTTAGCGGTGCGGCTAGGTCGGCGAACCTGGGGATGTATCGCCGGTACCAAGATACCATCCCTAGGAACCGTTGAAGCTCCTTTATCGTGGTCGGTGGGGGTATCTGGGCAATGGCTCGTACTTTATCGGGGTCGGTGGCCACACCTTCGCTCGTTATTGTATGCCCGAGGTATTGCAGCTTGGTGCGGCAGAACTGGCACTTGTCCTTGTTGAGCTTGAGCCCTGCCGTCCGTAGCCGTTGGAGGACCTCCCGCAAGTTTTCAAGATGTTCCTCGAAGGTGGCTCCGAGTACGATGATATCGTCCAAATACGCGAACGCTCGGGGCTCGAGTCGGGGTCCGATGACCCTGTCCAACAGGCGTTGGAAGGTGGCCGGGGCAGAGTGCAGTCCGAAGGGCATTACTTTGAATTGGAACAGGCCCCTTCCCGGTACCGTGAAAGCGGTGATTGGACGGCTGTCTGACTCCAGGGGCACTTGCCAATATCCGTTGGCCAGGTCCAAAGTGGAGATATACCGGGCGCCTCGCAATTTTTCCAGCGTGGCCTGAACCTGGGGTAGGGGTACGCGTCCTTTTCCGTGACTTCATTTACTCGGCGGAAGTCGATGCAGAACCTTTTTTTCCCATTTTTCTTTGTGACGATGACAACTGGAGAGCTCCACGGTCTGGACGACGGCTCAATTATTCCTTCCGCGAGCATTCGGGTCACCTCCTCGTCTATAATTGCCTGCATGGCGGGGTTACGTGGTGTGTATCGGTGCTTTACCGGCTCGGTCCCGGCTTTCAACCGGAGGCGATGTTTCGCCATGTGTGTCAGCCCTGGTAGTTGGTCGAAGAGCTGCAGCTCGCTGGCGAGGAACGCCTCGAGGCGCTGCGTTTGCTCCGTGGTGCACCCCTGAAGGCCGGAGGTGGATTCGATGGTGGCGGCCTCATCCGTTGGGCTCCATAGCATGCCCCGGACCAGTACTTTTAGTTCGAGAGCGTGGAGGGCGCTACGATCTCCGTAGAACCCACTAATCTATTATTATTTATTGTTAATTTGTCTGTGTACGAGAGTGTACTAGCACGATCGCGGAAGCTTCTCGCGATCGCGAATTAGTTTTAGAATATAGTCTTAATTAAGTATAAAATAGCCGTTAAGAATAGTCGTTAAGTTTAATCTAAGGTCACGGACACTTTGTATATACAGGACGCTGAACAATAAAGTACTAGTTTAGACACTTAAATTAACACAGCACAACAAGGAACTTAATTAACTATACTTATTGTCTATAGCGCGAAAGCACGCGAAAGGTTGAGCGCGAACTTAGTAAGAGGAAGCGAGTTCTGGAACGTTCCAGCAAGCGCAAGCATGCGACAAAAGATACTGCTACGATTCGTAGAAGAGAAATCGATCGCGATGATGGATCGGGCCGTTTCGCCGAATTCTGTGACGTCAGCACCCCACCTAACAGCTGCTCGTCCTGAGCCGGACGAGGACTACCTCGGTAGAACAAAGCGATTCGTACGATGAAGAGAGAGCGCTGTCTAATTAGGTGAGGTGCGCGTCAACAGATGGCCCGACCGATATCATCATCGCGATCGTGCGTGGCGCGATTTGGTCGCGTTAATCGCTTTCAAAGCGCGCGCGGTTTCGGCAACGAATCGGCGCCGATTTGGCCGGTGGCCGTTTGGGCCAATCCCAAACAGTCTGTCACGTCCCGGGTGAGGTATTTGGAACGATGACTATTGGGGGGGGGGGGAAGGAAAGTTAGGCGCGAATCTTACATCCAGCACACTGAGGATTTTGAAGGGAGGTCAGGCGCGAATCTTGCATCTAGCACGCTGAGGATTTTAAAGGAGTTCAGGCGCGAATCTAGCATCCAGCACGCTGAAGCTAAAGGGAGATCAGGCGCGAATCTCAAATCCAACACTCTAATCGACCAGGGGAGGTTTAAATAGCGAATACACACCCGGGGAACACCCGTTAGAGCACCTTAAGTTTGTTTTGATTTTGGTAGGAGGATTTACCGTTGCATTTATGTAAAGAAAAGTACACGTAATATTTCGTGAATTGCACGGCTCATGCAAAAGTATGTTTGTAAACAGTGTAAACGTTCTCGCGTTCACAACAGAAATCAGCTGATCCGGCAACCTGTCTTGGTTTGGAATCTTTGTAACCAAAGGATGCACACAATAATTCGAAGCGTGATTTAAAAATAAAGAGGTTTATTTACTTTAAGCACGAGTACGTTATTACTGTTTAATGGTAATTAAGCACAATATATGAATATGATCATGAAACATAATATGTGATGATTAAGGGGGTAGACACGGGTAATGCAGCGCACTGTATACCGACACAATCTGGCCCGAAACATGGGTTTGGAAAGTTACGCTTGATTTCCTTATATGAGCGAATTTTGGGCTGGGTGAGGTCTCATTCGAAAGAGGAAGGTTCAATGCAGCCCGCTCTGGTCATGGTTCGACGAGATTGTGTTGATATGTAATAATACGAGTGTCCAAAGTAGAGAAAAAATCGACAAAATGCACTCGCAGATTCCATGTATTTGTAGGTCACTAAAAGAGTTTTCTGACTCAAACGATTACCAGAGCGGGCTGCATCGAACCTTCCTCTTTCGAATGAGACCTCACCCAGCCCAAAATTCGCACATATAAGGAAATTAAGCGTAACTTTCTGACTGCATTCCCAAATACGAGTTCCGCCACATTAGCGATAATACAGAGCAAGTCACGTGACAAATTTAGTTGAGCTAGTAGACACGAGATGGCGCCTACTCGGGAGGACTGCGAACGTGGAATCATAGCAAAATATAAATGGATACATGTGCGCCACAGTAAAAGCGTGATGCAGTCAATGTATGCATTTTCGGACGATTGTAGGTTAGGTTATATGCATTTTAGGCATATATTGACTAGGAACCAGTGGTGGGTTTACTACGTTATATCGAATTTACTACGTGACACGCGTAAAAAATGAAAATAATTGTATAAAATGTAGAAAATGTCAAAAATTTAAATACAAACTATTAACCTTTACCTATTGCATTGAATTTTACTGCACAATATTTTAAATGACTGAAAAGAAAGATTGGAATATAATTATAACAAAATTATAAATAATATGAAATTTTTGTAGTCATATCTTTGGTGTGCATAAGATACTCGAATTTTTACGTATATCAACATGGATTCTGAAGAAATTGATAAAGCTTTAGCAGTTTGTTTCTTTGGATGTACCATTCTGTTTCGTATTATTGAATCTGACCACTTTAGGAACTTTATTCATAAATTGAAACCAGCTTATAAAATTCCAACTACGAACAACATTGTCGAATAATTTACATAACGCAAAATTGAACAATAGTAAATCCAACAATAAGTATGTTGTTGCAATTTTGAATTTAATGAATACGATATGTCCATGCAGGTTATCGCATTCCACAGTCTGCAATGTTTTTTCAAACAATATAATTTTATACAGTAAAATACATGAATGTAATAAAATTGAGCTTTGTACTACGTCTTATTCTACACGCAGAGAATTCTCTTTTCTACGTTAGCTAAAATACGGACCCACCACTGCTAGGAACTGCTGGGAACTGTGTACATTTACTAAATTAACGCTTTTACTTTTAACACATACATCACCGCTGTCGAATTTATGTTATAGTAATTGAGGCAGTTAGAGCAACAACAGACTAACCCACGTTAAAAAATTGTTTTCCTATTGTATATGATTAGCAGAGCCTATTGGAATACGTTATTGCTACTAACTCAATTTTGTAAAAAATGTGGGTTAGTCCGTTTTGTTGCTCTCACTGCCTCAATTATATGGCAAAATACCAGAGATGGGCATTACTAATTAGTGTCCAGACACTTTTCCAGACGGAAAAAAATTATTTATTGCGATTAGTTAACTAAAAAATGGTGCCAATAAATGCACTTCATCTTTTTTTCCCCCAAAAAAGCCAGTGGAAATATGATTTTCTAAATGTGACGTATACGTCACACTGGGCGTGTACGGAGTAACATGTGGTTCAATATTTAAAATACAAAATTTGTGTTTTAAATGCATGTTTACTATAATGTGTAAGAGATCTTAAAAGTATAAATGAATAAAACACGAGTATATGTTTTCAAAACGATATACTCGTACTCGTGTTTGATTCATTTATACTTATAACATCTCTTACAAATGAAAAGAAGAATACATATTTTTGTTATAGAATGTATAAACGAAGTACAAAATCTTAATTTTTACTATGGTAATTTACAAAACAATTTCTTTTTGCACTCGAGCATAAGTGAACATTGCAATTGATTGAACTTTGATTGAATGTGGCCAGAAGGGCAAAGTTTACAGCGCTGTCTGTCATCGCTGAACACGATCCAATAGTCAACATTGTCGAAACGCTGTATATAGATCCGAGGGTTTAGAATTTGAAGTCGATGCTTGCCGTGACTTGTTTGGTGGTGGAGCATTTACCGGGAAACGTCCGCGCAATAGAAACCGTTATACGAATGAAAAAAATTTCGCTTTTTTAATCCGTACACGTCCAGTGTGACGTATACGTTACATGAATTTCAACATGCAATTACAAACTAAAAATTGATCAAATCAAACTATATAAGTAATATTCTTTTAGTATAATAATCAATTTAAACGTATCTATCAAATAAAATGTAAGAAAAATAATTTGACTCAACTTTTTAAAGAAAACAAGAGCAATGTTTCACGTCATCGAAAAATGTCCAACGTTCATGGGGAATTCAATTGTCAGCCATGAATAATTTTCTCGTATTTATTCGTACTTTCTCGACTAAAGAACGAATAAATACGAGAAAATTATTCATGGTCGACGGATGTAAGGCCTTCGAATAAAAAAATGATTGACTACATATATGATAAATTTTTGTTTATTAATATAAAAGTTTCAATTAAAATAAAAAACATTTCTGGCTCCTCTTCCTCCTCTTCCTCTTCTGCCACCTCTTCCTCCTCTTCCTCCTCCGTATTTTAATTCCCGCAATTCCTTTTTCAGCTCACAATCAGTAGACTGTAATATGAAAAATAAACATAAATCTTATGTTAATTACTACAATAATGTCTAGATATTTTCACACTTTCATGAGAATGTAAGAAATGTTTGCGGGAGATCGCCTACGTATCTACATACCTGATTTTTATAAAAAAAAGCGATTTCTCTCCAGTTCCTGGAGGACGGACTCCGTTGTCGGGACGGAGTCCGACTTCTGCTGCTGTTCCTGCTTCTTCGTCCTCGCGACGGAGTCCGGTCGCTGTTTGGAGGACCCCGTCCTCGCGATGGAGTCCGGTCGCTGTTTGAAGGACTCCGTCGCGGGGACGAAGTCCGCCTTTTCTTTCCATTTCTGGTTGGACTTGGAGGACTCCGTCCCCGCGACGAAGTCCGTCCGCTGTTTGAAGGTGTCCGTCGCGGGGACGGAGCCCGTTCCATTTCTCCCTTGGGATTGCTTGAATTTTCTGCATTGCTTGCCATCTCAAAACGAATCGAAGAAACAGTGAAACTATTGAACGTAATTAAAATGGATTTGAAAGTACAGTAGAAGAACCAGAGTTAGCCAAAATGTAATCTAATTACAAATTACGATTAAAATGTGATTGTATAATTGATTACACATTATTTTCTGTAATTGTTAATTTAGGTAGTTGACCACAATTTTGTCAACTGTATAAATTAACGATTGCAGAAAATAATGTGTAATCAATTACACAATTACATTTCGTAATTTGTAATTTGTTATTAGATTACATTTTGTCCAACTCTGAGAAGAGTACACGTTTATCAAGTTGGTACATTTGGGTACAATACAGGCTTCCTTTAGCCAAGATTTAGCGCAGGAGGAGAATCTTCAGATTTCTAAATGCTGATATTTTCAAGTCCGAAAGCTTTGAGATTCAAACATTTACAAAATTTGTAATTGTGAGGTTATCAAGTTTCAAAATATTTGTATTGTCAAATGTCCAACATTTGTGATTTTAAAATTTCCTATTTTTCCAATTCTTCACTTTCAACTAAAGGAAGCCTATAATATTGCACCCGAATGTATATACCTTATTTAGACATTTCGCGGGTAAATTATAACATAACTTTCTTATTCTACGTGAGAATGAATACACGAATCTCTGAGCGCGAAGCTGCGTATCGACATTGCGAGGATGCCGCGCGAGGCACGCTTCGCGGAGTGGAGAGTCTGGAGACTACCTCGATCATGATCACTTTGCGAGGCAGGCAGGCTCGTGCGACACTCGCGCTACCTGCAGCATGATATTTGCGTCGCCCGAGCCATGCGATTTTTGATCTTCGGGCCGCGAGGTACTTTTGAGCACGTCGAAAAATCGACGGCTGATGCCTCGTAAAGTAATAATGGTCGAGGTAGTCTCCAGACTCTCCACTCCGCGAGGTGTGCCACGCGAGGCAGCCTCGCAATGGCGATACGCTGCTTGAGAAACACGCGGACACTCAAACAATCACAGTTCACACGATAGATTTTGCACAAAAAATCACAACAATACTATGACGGTAATGAAACTTCACCCGGAATGTGTCTAAATACAGTCTTAGGTTGAAAGTAAAATGTAAAAGTATGTCAGTTATTACGAAAGTGGCGTCGGTCGAAATTAAAAAAAAAAGAAATTGAACTTTACGTTTATTATGTATCATGTTGATATAATACATAAAAAAGAAATGAAATGTAATAAACGAAAAATTTGCACTTAGACCACTTTCATAATAACCGGCACATAGTGAAAAGACAGGGATAGTAAGCGGGAAGGTACTTACGATCTTTACTGTTCGACAGTCACTTTTTTCTGACGATCGAGCCTTTGCTACCCACAAGGGTGGACAGGGCCCAAACTGCCTTTCTCACTCCCTCAATATTTTCTATTTCACTTTCACCAAGGACCGAGCGGCGCGTCATCGGCCCGCGTAAAAGTTCGAATGCGCAAAGGTTTGAAAACGCGGAGCATGCCCGCGCATACTTGCGGGGTGGTCCTTCACCGTCAGGCAAGTGGGAAAGGATAATGGTAGAACGAAATATGAATTCTTCGCTAATAAAGTCTCGGTGATACGTCAAAAGTATATGCACAGGATAATCAAAAACTTTTTCCTGTGCACATTTCTGTGCACCAAAAAGTATTCCCGGAAGTACATACTCTACGTAAATGTATCAGCATGCCACCAATACTAATGAGAAAGAGAGGAACAGGACGCGTATATCCGTCCCTTTCCCACTATCTTCTGTTTAGCCTTTCAGCATCTGTAACCAATGCAGTGACAAAGCTAGCTGATCAGTTTCTTGTCGTTTGCACTACGGTGAAGACGCAGAAAGCATATCGGGTTTTTATTTACTGCGCAGATATTGATACATATGGAATATTCATAATTTGTGAATTGTTCCATTCCTGCGTGGTTTATTACTATAGTATTGATAAGTGTGTGTGATCATTCCATTGGCATGGAATCAAAGAAGGAAGCTGCAGATGCAAGGAACTATCGCTATTCGAAGGGTGATGCAAAAGCGAAGCAGCCCAAGTTATCTGCAAAGCGTTTGTCGAAAAATAGAAAGTATCGAGAAAGGTAAGTTACGTGTTATAGTACAGATTAGTATGAAGTTACACTTTGTGATGTAGTAGTAGCAGCACGGTATTTTGTCGCATATTATGCAGTATTATTCATATTCTTCAAATACGTATATGAAGAACTATCTTCGACACTTTACGTACACATATTCTATGGTATGCGCACAGCAACACATGTCATTACTTTACACATCTTTCCCACTTATTATTTTCCCATTCGTACGTTCATCATTGTTTAATTAAATTAATTAATAATCCGATTTATACCGTGTTTGGACTCATTTTTATGTGAAAACTGTCAGCAATACGTTCCTGCAACTTTCGGGCCGATGAGACGGAATGTAGAAATTTTAAATTTCGTTATATACGATACACAACATTTCTGTACACTTCATTTCCTTTTCTTCTTTACATATGTTCAGAAAATACGTATGTTTCCTATATAATGCAATTGCGACTATTTCAATCGTTGTACGTAGTTTTGAATGGATAAAACATGCATTTTAGATTTTATTTATGTGATGTAGAAGATAATTTTTAAAATTAGCAGCAGTCATCGATGATTTGCGATTCGGTCTTCAGCATATGTAGTTACTTGTGGAATATGAAATACACAGTGCTTTTTCTTTTGTGGAATTTTGTCCGCAATATATACGTCCATGTATACCTTCAGCGAAATTGTTTCATTGAAAAGCGCAGTCTTCGAAAAATTCTCCAGGCCTCACTGGCAACCTTTGTCCCAGCCCGGGCAATGTTTATGGCATCTAAAGTACCCTCCACTTGTGGATACCTCTACGCGGAAAGCGAATGCTATTCCGTAGCAAGATATTTTCACACAGATTTTTTTGTACACGTTACACGATGTAATATCGGTATCGACCAAAAATGGTCGACATTTTGTCATGTTTGCTCTCATTATAATCAGGAAAATGTTATGTATATTTGAAAGAAATGTTTATGCAGAAAAAATTAAAAGTAAAAGAGTTGAACCATTATTGTTATTTGAAAAATGGTTGTGTATCTGCAGGGTTGCCAGCAACATTATGTAGGACCGCTTGTTTAGCGGAGAGGAACACCTACAGGAGTGATTGTAACGGGTGCGTGATGACGTTGCTGACGCACACGTTACCACCACTCCTGTAGGTGTTCCTCCTCCGCTAAATAAGGGGTCCCGCATAACGTTGCGCTGGCAACACTGCGTATCTGTGTTAGCAGACCGAGGCGCTGGCTTTATTTCTCGGCTGCTACGACCTGCCTCCTATCCTTCTCTTTTACGATCCATTGACAGCGACAAAGTAACCGCAAGCATCGGAGAATACCGTTCGCTGAATACCTATACCTAGAGGGACGATGAAACAGATTTTACTGAATACGTGTAACACTGTCCCCTTTTTAATCTTTTCTTACTTACGAATTACTCCAATAAGTGAAAATTGTTTAATATATTTCTATTTAGTATCAGTCCCATCCTACATAATGGTACAAACGTTTTTTTTTATGAATGAAGTACTGGAAGCGATGTCAAGGTCCAGTTAGTTTTTTGTAATAGAACGGTATATTCTTTTATTGAGATGTCACATGATTGTATTTCGATTTCTCGCTATGTATTTATTTGGGGATTTCGTCCGGGTAATATGTAATCGGTATCCCCACCGATGTGTAGGGTTGACTTTATCTCAAATAAACAAACGTAACCGAGATCTTGATCACATTGAATGGGAAAAGAAGAACGTCTACGTCCCCGTAGAACGATCGATCGGTCCCGTTTCCTGGCAATATCGATCGTGAAATTTTTCATGCATTCCTGAGTACCACAAACATCTATCCGGACATAAGAAAACTATATAATTATATTTTTTCTGATTCAAGCTAAAATCCAACTGACCCCAAGGGGCCTACAGGCAAAAATTTTGCCCATCCGTGCTACAGGCAGGCAGCCCTTGCCAAAAAATCGAAAACAACTCTTCGCGCCCCATCGACTCGCCTTGTGCGAGGGTAACGAAAGTCGAGGTCAGTCCCACGCTTTCGAAAAGCTATCTAAAGAGACAGGGTGATGTACTGGAAAGCGTGCTCGTTGACGAGAACCAGACGCACCTACAACACCGGCGCGGCCAAGTAGGGTTTACTTCGCGAAAGGCAAACGGCACGTGTTTCTCGGACCCTTCGTTTCTTCGTTATTTTACAACGTTCCATAAAACGGAATACCACCCTGCAGCCCCTCGTTGAATTTTAAGAGATACAACGTTAAAAATATGATAATGATTTGGATTGCCGGTCTATCCTCTCTGCGTCGTATTGTCTGAATGTGCAAAAGGACAAAATGTTTGTTTGGCAATATTTTTATTCCTTCGGGTTATAATTTATTAGAAATATGGTCCTGTGTGTCATATACAATGTTGTACCATTTCAATTATATTATTACCAACTTTCTCTCTCTCTCTCTCTCCAGTTTCGCGGCATTCATACAAACACACTCTACAAGTCTTAATTTTAAATTTTGATTGCGTTAGTATTGTCTCACACGCACACGGGTATTCACTTACATCGAGGCTTTATTGTACTATATCTTCTTTTACTATGCCTGCTTTTCTTTTCTAATGTATGTTTTTCTTATTTCTATGTATGTACCACGTGTTACTGATTATTGACTCTTTACGTGCAGGCAACGATTGAAAACAGCAGCGTGCCTCACGGTAGGTCAGGGCACCGCGGCGGAAGCAGGTACGCGTGCAGGTACCTCATACGACGAAACACTTCCAAGCACATCTGCTGCGTATTATTTTCCTACGGACAGTATACACGAAGAAGACGTAGGAAATTTTCAAGACTTCCCAATTATCGAAGGAATTATGGAACAAGTACATTTCGATACGGACGCGGAAGATATTTTAGAAGAAATACATTTCAATGCGGACGAAGAGGAAATTGTAGAACAAGTGCATTTCGACACAGACAGGGATGAGATTGTGATATCCCACTATTTTTCGCGCGGTACTATTTAAACACCTTCGTATAAACCTCCAAGTCACTCCACCAAAGTCCTTCCAAATCAACAAATACCCCTTTTCCCCAATCGCTGATCACCTCGATGATGTACCTTAGCGGTCCCCATCTCGAGATGGTCAGTACAAAACCTCCTTCGATTATTCACCATACGAGGCACAAACTCCCCCCTCTTGCTAATTCTAAACAAGTCCCTCGCCCCAAAAACCCCTTAAATCGAGACCACGTCTCACCCCTTCTCTAAGACCCTACAAGTCAAGACCACGATCACCCCTTTCCCATTAAAACTCCAGAAATCCATCCGATGGGTTGAGCATATAATTCCCTATTCATAAAAACCCCGGAAATGTAATTGCGAAGAATATTTGGTGTACGTGACAGAAACGCGTCTAATAATAGACGCACCATTGTAAAAACCCCGGAAGTCCTACTGCGACTTATTTATTAAATATGTCAAGGCCTATACCGCGCGTACCCCCCGCGACAATTATATAAATACGAGGGGACCGAGACAGAAGTCCTCTTTCGACGAAATCAACGCGCGAAAGGACTTCAGAACGAAAGTTTACTTTTATTAGTGTTCAAACCCATCATCTCACCAATCATTGTAAGCCTTTATTATTATCATTTATTACTACGGCATATCACCATCATCCATATTTTGTATCATTATTCTTGTTGCTTTCATATACCTTTTGAATTATTAACGCTTATTGCTTTATATATATATTTTTGTACTATTAACGCCTATTGCGTTCATACCTTTTGAATTATTAACGCTTATTGCTTTATGTCATTCTACTTTATCGTATATTGTATTTCATGTCCATACATATTTTGCTATTGTTCACCATTTATATAAATGTCGTGTGCTAATGCTAAATGTCTATCATATAATTATAAAACTTACCAAAAATCACGATAATAGTACATAACGTGTTAAAAGTGCTTCAATTTGAATAAACGATTCCTGTTTAAATCACGCTTTGATTTATTGTGTGTATTCCGCGATCGTGAGGATTCCATACCCAAACCTAGCTGCCGCAACAGCTGATCTCGATTCCCGAACGTGAAAGAGCCTACAGTGTTTACCAACGTTCTTTTGCATAGCCCGCGTACAGTCGTATAATTAGACGGATTTCGCGGAAGTATTACGAGTAACTTCCTACGTGAATGCAACGGTAAATGCAATTTCTTAGTCAAAACAAATACAAAGTGCTCTAACGGGTGTCTCCCGGGTGTATATTCGCCATTTAAGCCTTCCCTGGTCGATCAGCGTGCGGAAAACGTGCATTCTCGCCTGTGTTCCTTCTAAAATCCTCAGCGTGCGGAAAATGTGCATTCTAGCCTGAGTTCCTTCAAATCCTCAGCGTGCGGAAAACTTGCATTCTCGCCTGAGTCCCTCCAAACCCTCAGCGTGCGGAAAACTTGCATTCTCGCCTGAGTCCCTCCAAAAACGATCAGCGTGCGGAAAACTTGCATTCTCGCCTGACAATTACCCCTCGTGTCATCGTCCCTAAACCCCTCCACCCGGGACGTGACAAGATACATTCCGTTAGAGACATCAACGAAGAAACGAATGAAGATGTTGAAAGTGATGCCGATTACTGGGTGGTGGAAAATGCAGAACCAGAACAGCCGGAAAATCCAATTTCAGAAGGAATTGACTTCGTTGATTTTCCGTATGTTTTCGAACAAATAAAAAATCTTCGAAAACATTCGACTATTGGCTGCGGCATCGAACATTTTGAAATAATTAGATGTCAACGGAATGGACTAGAAAATGTGTATTATGTGGAGTGCAAAATGTGCAAACGCACAGAACGCATATCCTGTCTTCGGAAGAGTGATGCCACTATGGATATCAACCGCGCCGCTGTTGCCGCAACAATGATGACGGGCGGCGGATATAATCAACTGGAGGACATATTGACTGCCGTGAACGTGTCCTGTATGACGAAAAGGATCTACGAGAACTGTCAGAATGACCTAATCGATACCCTCGAAGTGGCCGCACAACGCGAAATGGAAGATGCTGGAAAAGAGGAAAAAGCATTTGCTATAGCAAGAGGCGACGTATATCCAGAATCCAATGTACCGTTTATCCCAGTTGTCGCAGATGGCAGCTGGATGAAAAGGTCATACCGCGGAGGAGATTACAATTCTCTTTCTGGCGTAGGAGCCATCGTGGGATACCACACGAAGAAAGTGCTGTACATCAGTGTGAAGAATAAATTCTGCATGACCTGCCAAATAGCAGCTACGAAGAAGGAAGAACCGCGCGAGCATCGTTGCTTCGAGAACTGGGGTCGTAATCAGAGTTCAACTGGCATGGAAAGCGTTGCTATTGTCGAAGGCTTCAAATGCAGCATAGATATGCACGGCTTAGTATACTCTATAATAGTTGCCGATGGCGATAGCAGTGTGTACAAGAAGATATTGGACAATGATCCATATGGAAAGTACATGGTGCTGGTACGAAAAATAGAATGCACCAATCATCTGCTACGCAATTTCTGTAGAAAAATAAAGGAAATCGGAGCAAAAGGCCGCTATAAAGAACTAAGAGCTGTCGTAAATAATAATGCTCTTCGTCTGCGTACTGGTATAAAGAAAGCTGCAGAATACCGGTTCCAAGAAAAAGTAACACTCGATGAACGGATCTAAAATTTGAAGGTAGACTTGAAATATGTACCGTGTCACGTTTTGGACGAACACAAGGAGTGTCAGAAGTTAGCATACTTCTGTAACAAATACTCTGATCCCAACAGAGTAAACCACGTTCCACAACTGCAAGAAGCTGGTATTTATCAAAGTATCGAAGAAGCGATGCAGCCACTTTTCACTACAGCTGAAAGTTTGCTGTACGGTCTAAATAACAATGCAGTTGAAAGTTTTAATAATATAATTGCTAAATTCATCGGAGGCAAAAGAATAAACTTTGGACGAGGGGGCTCGTATCAGGGTAGAGTCTCCGCCGCTGTCGTCCAATATAACACAAAAGAGGCGTTTAGCAGATTGTGTACGGCAATGAATACAGAGCCGACAGCCGTGGTAAGAAAGCTGGAAGGACGTCGGAAGCGTGCTGCAGAAAAAGCAATTGAATATAAAAAAGAAGCGAAAGCATCCTCATTCCGAAATAAAAAACAATCGTGCGACCAGGATTACGGCCCCAGCGCAGAAAAACCAGATATGGAAGAGACAGTATACTCTTCCGAGTGTGAAAGGCACGCGGCTATACTCCATGAGTGGCAAACGATGCGAGACAAGATCGAAATGGAAACTCGCGATCAGGCGAATAGCGAAAAGTGGATTGGTTATAGGAAAAAATTATTAACTGCATCCAATTTCGGCAAGGTATGCCGATTACGAAAGACTACACCACGGGCAAATACTGTGAAGAGTATAATGTACCCGCAACTCCACAATTTACATTCTCTCCAATACGGAAGGGAAAATGAGGCAAACGCCTTGAGACAAATGGAAGAAGAATTAGAAATCAATATTCTATCGTGTGGCCTCTTCATCGATGACATTGTGCCTCACTTAAGTGCAACTCCTGACGGCCTCGTGGGCGATGACACCATCGTCGAAGTAAAATGTCCTGAATCGGCGAAGGATTTATCGCCTGCAGAAGCAATAAAGCAACTTCCTGCAATACGGCGTATTTTCCAGGGTGATAGAATGAATAAAATTCATCACTACTATTATCAAGTGCAAGGACAATTGCACATAACGAAAAGGCAACGGGCTTTATTCTGTTTATGGACGCCGAAAGGAATGAAGGTTACAACAGTATCAAGAGATGATACTTTCTGGGCAACAGAGATGGAGGAAAAACTGAGGAAGTTCTATGAGGACTGCATGTTGCCAGAAATTATAGATAGTAGATACAATCGACAACAGCCGATTAGAGAACCTCCGTACATAAAAACAGGAGGAGCAGGTACGAGTACACAAGAGAGTACATAAAACGATTGATGACAACATCGCAATAGCACCGGCGAGTGCATTCAGCGCATATGAAGAGCTGTCGAATAAGCAATTGCAATCCAAAGTGACTATTGCACCAGCGAGTGCATTCAGCGCATATGAAGAGCTGTCGAATAAGCAATTGCAATCCAAAGTGACTATTGCACCAGCGAGTGCATTCAGCGCATATGAAGAGCTGTCGAATAAGCAATTGCTATTCAAGGTCACTATTGCACCGGCGAGTGCAATCAGCGCATATGAAGAGCTGTCGAATAAGCAATTGTAATCCAAAGTGACTATTGCACCGGCGAGTGCATTCAGCGCATATGAAGAGCTGTCGAATAAGCAATTGTAATCCAAAGTGACTATTGCACCGGCGAGTGCATTCAGCGCATATGAAGAGCTGTCGAATAAGCAATTGCTATTCAAGGTCACTATTGCACCGGCGAGTGCAATCAGCGCATATGAAAAGCTGTCGAATAAGCAATTGAAATCCAAAGTGACTATTGCACCGGCGAGTGCAATCAGCGCATATGAAGAGCTGTCGAATAATCAATTGCTATTCAAGGTCACTATTGCACCGGCGAGTGCAATCAGCGCATATGAAGAGCTGTCGAATAAGCAATTGCAATCCAAAGTCACTGTTGCACCGGCGAGTGCAATCAGCGCATATGAAGAGCTGTCGAATAAGCAATTGCAATCCAAAGTCACTATTGCACCGGCGAGTGCATCCAGCGCATATGAAGAGCTGTCGAATAAGCAATTGCAATCAAAAGTGACTATTGCACCGGCGAATGCATCCAGCGCATATGAAGAGCTGTCAAATAAGTAATGTTCCAAAATGTAAGTAAGAAAGTATGTAGAAGATACATACGGAGAGTGAATAGGACCGTCTATGACGGTGGTGGTGGTGGGCCTTTTCACACTCTCCTAATAATAAATACCTATAGCTATTCTTTCAGATCAAGTGGAAATGACATGTATACAAGCGTAAGTATGACACATACTTTTGTTATGCAAATAATTAGATTAATTGGAAATCATCATGAATGTTTCTCTCATATATGAATTTGTTTTAGATATTTCCACCAACCAATATCAACGTTGGAAATCATGCTCTATGAAGCGAGGAAAGGAAGGCAGTTTTCTCCGTAAGCATAAAGATAAGTAAATAACATACATACATTTACATTTTTACTGCATTCAGATTATAACTCGTTTTAACTTTTTATCACAGGTACTACCACAACTAACTGGAATCGAAAGGGGTCAGTGCCATTCCAAGAAAATATTTATGAGAAATAGGACACAACAATAATGGTTTCTTCAATAAGTGTACGTATCAGTTCTTACATTCAAGTGGTATAAACACAAAAAATAATTTTTATTAAATTTATTTATTTTTGCAGATGAAACCAGGGTGTACATATCGATGCGCGTTACGAAGAGTAGCACGTTTCATTTTTTTCTTACGGACAACTGCATGTAGAAAAAATGAAACGTGCTACTTTTCGTAACGCGCGTCGATATGTACACTGGGCTGAGGAATATCGTTGCAACTACCACAAATGCAGGGTGGAAGAGGTACCCCTTCTATGACGCCTACCGGGCTAGAGAAAATGTGCAGCAGCAGATTTTCTGTCAGCTGGAGGAGCAGATTTTCTGTCCTCGAAGTGACAGAAAATATAACCTATATGCTATACCCGATTTTCTAAAGATACTGTTGCGGCGTAATAATAATGTTTCGGAAGGATGATGAAAAGTTCACAAATGTAGCGTAATACAACGAAATAGCCGCTAAACATTTATTGTCATATAGCATATACATAAGTTATATTTTCTGTCACTTCGAGGAGGGACCACATAATAATTACGCGTTGGATTCAACATCAAACACAATTTTATATATGTTTGTTCATAACTGCTTTCTGCATAGAATGTGTATTTCATGTTCTGTTTCTGTGTTTTGCTAATTAAAAAATGTCTATCCTAACAAACTTAATTTTCTGGGGACAAACCCTCGTGTATTTTTCCTTTTCACTTATAATTCCTTACTGCCAACGTAGAATATTGTAGCATAAGTACATTTCAAGTAAATGTATAATGAATTTTCTACGTTTGCAGTACCAGCAGACTTTCTCTTTAAACTTTTACAAGTTCAACGCAACAGCTGACAATTTCTTTCCACATTCAAAATAAAATATGGAAATAGCAAACAGCTCCCTCTCGTGTGCACAGGCAACCGCGTATCTATGGGTATTACCATTTCTGTGCAGAAAAAGCTGCTGTAATACCGACCGGCCGAATCGGCCAGGTCACGTGACGTGTCTACCCCCTTAAGCATTTTGACATAAGCAATAAGCGTTGATATAGAAAGTAATAATATGAATAGTTATACAAACAATAAATGATCGCAATAAGCGTTGATATAGAAAGCAAAATAAATGTTCGCAATAAGCGTTAATATGGAAAGCAAAGTAAATGGTCGCAATAAGCGTTAATATGCAAGATAATATGAACGACAATAAGAGTAAATAATATAAAGATAATGAAAATAATACGAATAATAATACAAGAATGACATACGCAATAAGCGTTAATAAGACACAATAATATAGAAAGCAATAGAAACGGTAATACAAAATATAAATGATGGTGGTGATATACAATATTATAAATGGTAATTGTAATATCTTACAATGTTTGATGAACGGTGATTGTTGGTCACTAGGGATGTTGATATTTTTAAAAGTATCGATATATATGATATCGAGATTTTTAAAATATATCAATATCGCATATCGATATATCAGGAAAAAATATCGATATTTCGATATATCGGTTCTTTTTTTTTTAATTATCGAGGTAGAATTTAAACAAATTATATGTTATTTTCGTTATGTTTATTCAGGTACTGGGAAAAATACACAAATATAAAAATTAATTAATCAATTAAACCAGTATTTTTTACAAATAGTTTTTAAGAATACTCTTGCTTTAATGTGTTCCCCCGTTAACCTACTGCGATTGTTTGGAACTATAATATTAATGGTGGATGCCACCCTTTCCGATGCAACCGACGATCCAGCTGCAATTAAATATTTTTGGCCAAGTTTTGATAGGACAGGTGTAAAATGGCGTCTATCTATCCAAAACTTAACTGGATTCGATGTCCGCGAAATATTTGGCTGATTTAAATACTGTTTTAATTCAGTTGGCATTGTGCCAAAACTAGGAACACCTTGAGGGACACTTTCTAATATCATTTTTTCGTGTCTACTCCAAAGTGACGACGATAAATTACTATACTTCTCCGGTGTAGATGGAGATTTTCCGACTTTAGGCGAAATATTTCCCCTTTGCTTGTGCTCCAAACTAATATCTTTAGATAGTTCTGATATTACATTAGCAACAGCCTTTGCTGAAGTAAAATGTATTTTTTTAAAGCGAGGATCCAGAATTGTCGCTTTTGCCAGAAAAATATTGTGTTCAAGTGGCTCTAATCTGTTATTGATTCCTTTTAATAAGTCTTTTTGGACAGACTTGGGAAGTGACTACCATATCTGGTACATTTCTATTTGTTAATTTGTTTGTTAATCGTGAAGCTAATACTTTGGTCACAGTTGCAGATAGTTGTGAAAATCGCTCCATCATATCAAAGCATGAATTCCATCTAGTGCTAACTGATTGTATTAGCATTAGAACCTGACCCTCCTTTTTCCCAGATGCTATTTGCTCAGCTCTCAATTGGTCTGAAGCACTGACTGAGTGTTTGAAATAAGTAACAATAGTTTTTATCTGGTCTGCCAGTATGGAAAAAATAGGATTGTTTTTTAACACGCCATCTATTATCAAGTTTATTAAGTGAGCCATGCAGGGAATTCTCTTATTTTCTCCCAAGAACAATTTTACAGCAGAGATAATATTGCTTCCACCATCAGTGGTGATAGATACAATTTGACTTTTGCCAATAGAAAATTCGTTCGTGATTTCTTCAAATAATTCTTTAATATATTCTCCTGTATGTGTCTGACAAAATTATGTTTATTAAAATTTTATAAAAAAATGCGTTTGTACTGTATAATTATATTTTAAAGCAATTTAATTGTTGAAATTGTACTTGTAACATCCGTTGGGCAGAAAGGCAAAAGCTGTCAAGAACAACATCTGTGTCACTTAGGTACTGAGCTGTTACTACAAGAAAACTCCTCGTTGAATTGGTTACAGTTAAAATGTCGCTACTCAATGCAACATACTTTATGTTTTGTAATACTTTTTTTAATATAATTTTTGTAGTCTCATATCGTTGCTCCACTAGTCCAGTTACCTAAAAAGAAAAAATATGAATATTTAAAAAGAAGTGTATAATTTTTCAAATAAATGTAATAAGGATAAATAAGGCCCTTGCCTTGAATCTTGATGGTAATTTATAACGAGGACATGCTATATGCAGAAATTTTTTCATTCCTTCTTTTTCAACACAAGAAAAAGGCATATTATCTTTAACAATCATATAAACCAAAGATTGGGTTATTTCAATATGCCGTTGTCCTCCATCTGAAAATAAAATAAACATTGTCCAAATAAACAGCACAAACACTGAAACATCTTTATTAAAATTCAAACATGTTTACGCATTGCAGAATACAAACCCTCAATAATAGTACATAAAAACATCACAAACATACCTTCATAACTTGCACTCTTATCAAACAATTGTGACAGAGTTGGTTGTCTTATTTTTTTTGTCGACTCATCTACTGATAAATTAGAAATATTACTTATGCTCATTCGATCTTCATTATCAACAGTCTGTAATAATTTATTGTATAGGTTAGGAACTTGCTCATTCAAAAAATCACTGGATAGATATATCCATATTGGTTTATAAGTTAATATTGATATAAAAATGCATTAAAGGTAAAATATATGCTTATGTTACGTCCGGAAGGGACTTTTGATAAATCACCCCGAGCGGCTGGAATGATCTATCAGGTTCTTGCTCTGTTTAAGTGCTAAAGCACACCTTGACTATACTTACCATGGGATGGTAGGGAGGAAAGAGGGTTGAATAAACCAATATAAGAAAGTAACGAGGAAACAAAAGGGTGAAATATATTCTAAGAAAATATGATTACAAGAAGCTAAACATACCACGGAGACGGCGTCCACGTCTCGTTTCTCGCTGGGCGCTCGCGTGTCGCTGAACCTTGAATTGGACTCGGCCGTCCGGAGTTTCCCTTCGATAACGTAAGGCACGCTTGCCGTCTATCGTTACGCTGTCTCGTCCGTGTCGCTGAACCTCGGGTAGGTCGTGGTCTCTCGTCTATTTGTAATCGCCCGGACACTCGAATACTCGCTCGCGGTTCCTCACGTTTCGCGGTCGCAGTGGCACGGGTCGGCGCGTATGTGTTCTCCCGGCTAGGCCGTTCTCGGTGTGTCAGACGGAGATACACTTTTGCAAACCAGTTCGGCCGCTCGCGTTTCGCGGGTCAATCTATGCGCGGAGATGAGGTCGCGATACTCAGACAGCCCGCTGGCTCGTCGCAACTACCTAACTCGAGCTCTCAAAATCGCCTGTGCTTTCGCGGCTCTGGATCGCGGTCTCACCTCGGACGATCCCTACAAACGGGGATAACTGCCCCGTCGGCAGCTGTCGCTTGCTTAACCCCTTCCTCGATTATTGAGAAATAATCGGGGCCCGGGCTGAGCGCGGTCGTTGTCCCTGACGCTCGCTTCACGTTTTGTCACAACGTGACCGACACGCGCGAGGCGATTCCGCTGAATCGCCTTAGGAAAAACACGCGAGGACAGTCAGCACGGAATGGACCTGAAGGGCCCATGTAACACTTACTTTGCAGAAATTAAATTCCTCACTCACTGTAGTCACCATACCTGAATCATTGTCACAAGTATCTGAAGTACTTGTTGTTGCACGTGCAACGATTGTTTGATCATTTTTATTGTTTTTGTTTTTACTTTTTATATTCAATTGAGCGTATGCATTATGGTGTTTATTTTTTAAGTGTGTGGCTAAATTTGTGGTATTTCCACTAGTTTTATAAGTCTTTCCACACAAATTGCATGATACATTTCTCATGTCTATCTTTTTAAAATAGTTCCATACAATCGAATTCGCTGCAGACGACATTTTTTAATAACTACACTCCACTACACGAAATGAAAATGAATTTTACACCGCAAACATGTGTGGCAAAAGCGGAAATGACGTTCCTCTTTATCTTTCTCTTTCTACCCGTATTTCGGTCTCTTTCTTTCATTAGCTTGTTTCTTTGATACTTCCGCTTTTGCCACAAATGGCGGCAACCAATCAACGACGATACTGCTGTGGTGTACTCCGATGTGCACCATGATGTACTCCATGGTGTACTCCGATGTATACCTCCGATGTACTCCGATTAATTAATTTATCACAAAAAAACGATAATTTGTAATTTTAAAAAAATATATCGATGCCGATATTGAGATTTTAATATCGAACTATCGATATATCGGATTGAAAAATATCATCCGAAACTATCGATATTTCGCGAAAAAAATATCGATATTTCGATATATCGATATTATATCAACATCCCTATTGGTCACTGAATTTATAATATGTTTAGTAACACGAATCTTTGAAAGATAATGAATAATAATAATGTTTGTTTAGTATCACTGAACAAGGCGAATCTTTGAATAATAATGAATCTGCGGCCTCTCGGGACCTCATATTTATGTATCCTTACAGGAATGTTGCGGGGGCTACGCGCGGTAGGAACCTTGACATATTTAAGAAATAAGTCGCAATAGGACTTCCGGGGTTTTTACAAACGGTACGTCTATTATTAGACATATTTATGTTACGTACGCCAAATATTCGTTGTAATTAGACTTTTGGGGTTTTATGAACGGTGAAAGGAGATACTCAACCCGTCGAATGGATTTTGGGTGTTTAAATAGGAAAGGGGTTATAGTTGAGTTTGAGGGACTTTGGTGGAGTGATTTTGAAATATATGGGAAAGTATTTAGAATAATACCGCGCGAAAAATAGTGGGATATCACATTGTCCAAACGTTGATTTAAATTTTCTATTTTAATTTCTATTTTGGTTAATATTCTAATTATTATCGAAAATTGATCTACAAAGAATAAATGAATTTATATACACTCAAAGACAATAATTAATTACGTGAAGACATAACTGAACAATGATTCAATAAATTTATTTCAAGTATTTACCTGCTGTAACTAATAAATTGTTATGGTAATGGTATAGATAGAGGGCAACCTCACGGATTTTGACGACCTTGAAATATGTTGTCAAGGACGTCATTCTGAACAACTTTTTCCTCTAAACTTTTTGGCGGTCGACGGTTTGCTATATCCTATAGGTAGAACTGTGACCAGAGAACAGAGGAAAGCTAACATGGATCTGTTAAAATTCATTCCTCCTATGAAATATAATTACTACAAAAACTTAAGAACAAATCGATATGACGGAACCTCAAATACAGCTGACGAAGAAGACATCATTTATATTGCTGATGAATCAATAACAAATAATAATATATTGTAAGAAAACAGTTATTTTTCATTTCTGCGAAAAATCGTTTAGAAAATGTAAAATAATGAACTTTCTCTGTAATAAAAAAAAATGTGAAGACTGATTTTGATATTATTACTTTTTTCACTTGTCCTGTGAACGTGCTCGCATGTAGATCATAGTAATAGTTAAATCGCCGGCGACAGTGCGTAGCCGGCCTTAATGACAAATTTCCATATTCGTAAACGGAATACACGTAAAAGTGTTAGTTTCACAAAAATTGGGTAAAAGTAAACATTTTTTATGTACATTTGTAGAACAAACACATATATTTTTGGGGCGACTTACTTTGTAAATACACCTATCTTGCTACTTTTTAGTGGTTTTATAAAGAAATCAGTCTTCTCTCAATAATACTGACAATGTAATTTATAAAAGGAAGAACCAGGAACCTCTTCAATAAATTTAATATTAAAAATATCTCCACATATATTATTAAAACACGAATTAGGCATTGCTGCACTTAAAATGCAATTGTCAGAAACAGATATATCTCTTATCGTACCGTCTTTATTCTTTACAGTATTTGGTTTCTGGGGCTTATATTGATTAATATGACAAAATTTCTTTTCACCTAATCTTTTAGCAACTTGCTCCAAGGGACGATTATGTGACCGGACCATTTCTTTAATTCTAAACATAAAATTTTCAAACGGAAATGCAGAAAAGTTGTCTAAATTACTAAAATTAAAAACATCATTTTTTAATCAGCAGATTATGAAAGTTATATACAAGAAGTTCCTTACGATACACGGTAGATATTTTACGAACAAAACAGTGTAACAAATCATTGATACGTCTTCGCCACCGAGAATTTTGACAAAAATCAGAACATAATATGTAAATCGCACAATGTAATACCAAAAAATGTTTATATACTTTCGTTGGTAGCACATTTGCCAAAACTACTGGTCCTAAATATAAAATAAAAGATCGGAATTCCGTAGCCTTCCAATATTTAAACAACCTTAATGGCCGTGGACGCCTAGAAAAATCTGTTGGATAATAATTATCCTTAGTAGTAAGGCAAAGCGGTTTCCAACTCAGGTCCTCTGAGGGGAGCGCGGGGGCGGGGGCAAGTGAGGGCGCGCGGGGGAGCGCGGCGGAGGGAAACATGGGCGCGGGGCCTGCGGGGAGAGGAAAACCGGTTGCGCGCGCACGAGCCGCGGAGTGGGGGAAGCCGCGATGATGGAGAGGATCACTCCAGACCGAGCCGCCGCGTAGACCGGACCCACCGCCGAAAACTTTTTAGAGGGAGGGAATGACCCCCGAGAACTTTTTCAGACCTAACCGGAGTGAGTGAATGACCTTGACCCACCCCCAAATATTTTTCCAAACCATTATGTGACATGCGGTGCGAAGAACGAAATAGATTTATGCAGTGTCTACAAATCTTAGAATTAGGAGGCGAGGAGGAAGACGAGTAAGTAAAATGGAGACAGAATATGTGTTTAAGAAATTCATTTAAAAATAAAAGAATATAATTTAACATTTTTTCTTCCTACGAGCTTCAACTAGAATATCACTGATGGCGCATGCTACCAGTTCGCAATCTACAAGATACTCCTCGTCGTAGTATTTGCTATCACGTATTATTTTAGCAGCACGACGAGCATCTAATGTTTCGCAGGCAACATCGCTCTGCCGTAGCACGTTAACAAAAGTTTCAAATTTTTCACTCGCATCTTCTGCAGTTTGATACAGCCGCGGATACAAATACTCTATACATGGTTGAAGACTAAATAAAAATATTGCTGTATCCAGTGTGAAATACACTGTATCATCACCATGTGTCATCTTTATAATTGGCGAATCAGAGATCTGAAAAGTCCAACGATAAATCATCAATCTGCATCGAAGATAATTCAGGTAATCGTGCACGTTCTTCGATGTTATCACGGTTGTCGAATAGTAGACCCCATGTATGCCATGATAATATGAGATGATTTCCATGATTGTCGCCGAGAAGAACTTCTACATCGACCGTACGACCTACGTCGATTCCAATTTCCAAATATTTGCTGCCCATAGATGTTAATGCGTATCTTCTGACCATGATACGTGATGTTCGGCGCGGACTAAGAGAACAATCAAAGCTATGAAAGTGCTCACTCGTATTAGGAATAAACATAAAAAATTTTGAGAAGATGTGAAAATTAAGCCTTACCAAGCAACTGTATCCTCCCCGCATTGAGCTATGCCATCATCTTGCATGATCGGAACGTAATAATTCATGCGTTCAACGTTTCCTTCGGCACTGGTACTACACATTTTTTCAGAGCACAATTTGTTTCGTCGAAAGTCACTGAGGCTACTGAGCGATTGATTGAATAGCGTTCGGGAGACTGGCTTAAATAGAGGTGCAATTGCTTCCCCCACCACAGCATTTTATTTTAAAGCATCCAATTTTTCCATAATGTATTTCAATCTTAACATCGCAGCATATCACATGTAATTTGAACCCATCCTCAAGGATAAAAGTCTCAACACGTGCTGAATGTAATATAATACTTTTGCGCACCAATTCGCCATACGCGTGAATCATAGAAAGAATTTTGCTGTATCAGCAGAAACTGCATAGAACCATTTTGGGTTGGATCGTCAAAAGAGTAAGACAGAGATCGCAAATCATGACACCAGTCATAAAAGCGCGCTCCAAACTGCACAAAGCTTCAAATCGTTGCAACGTGTTGCGTGGAAAAGACATTACATTTACATACGATCATGGAAGAATTCGCGCAAGTAATCCGCCAATTATTGGATCAATCCGCACGATTGATTTCGCGGGAAGAATACCTCGCGTGGGAAGAACGGTGCAACGAGTGCATCGATTCTTTAGAAGAACACAGCCGCGTAAAACGTCCTCGATTATCGATCGGTGTTCGGCAATCGCTGGTTGCTCGAATCGCGCAGCTCGAAGGGCTGAAACATTCGTTGCGCGGACGTTTCGTGCGCGAAGGTGCCGGACATTCGAGCACAGGACTTTTGTGGCGCGAAATAGACGCTGCGTTCGATACCCGCGTATTAACCGGTGGCGTGCTAAATTCGAACTATATCGAGCCGCGCAACTTCCTCCAGGATGCGGCGACCATTGTGTTGGAACATGTGCGGGGTGCTTTGAGGAAACAGCGGAACCTCAAATTGAACACTGTATTCAACGGCGAATTTGTGGCGGGTGACAAGCATGCTTGTAAAAGCATCAACACCCGAAACTGCGAACTCTTTGGCACATCCGATCTGCAGGAGTGGTACCAACAATGCGTCGTCGAACCCACCCTAGCATCGCTGGAAGAGTTCCAGGAACGCGACAGCGGATGGGCATTAACGAGAATCCTCAACCTGACCGTCAATGTCAACAAGTACAATCCGCTGCGCGCGGGGTGCCACTTCAAGTTACCACAGGATTTATTGTTGAAGAATGCAACGATCAATGTGCAATCCCCGGACAATGCGTGTTTCGCGTGGGCAGTGGTCGCCGCTCTCCATCCTGCGGAAAGAAATGCCGATCGTCCAAGTTCATACCCGCACTATACGTCTGTGCTAAATCTCCAGGGCATTGAGTTCCCAATGTCCCTGGGGCAAATTGGAAAATTTGAGCGGTTGAACGAAATCTCCATCAACGTCTACACCTTCGAGATGGAGAAGACGAAGACGGTCTTTCCGTTGCGCCTCACCAGTCAAAAGAGGGATCAACACATCAACTTGCTCTACACGCCGAATCAAGAGCACGGCGATGTAGGACACTTTGTGTGGATCAAGAACTTGTCCCGGCTGGTGAGCGCACAGCTGAGCAAGAATAAAGCCAAGAAATTCATCTGCGATCGGTACGTATATAAAATTATGAAATGTCTCGCAAAACAAATTAAATAAAAAAAATTTTTGGGTTTACAGATGCATGCACTACTTTGGAACTGCCGCGAAGTTGGAGCTTCATTCGCTGGACTGTGGCAAGATGAACGACTGCGCCATCCTGCTGCCCAGCGAAGGCAAAAATCTCCTCAACTTCGACAACCACTGCCGGAAGGAGCGACTCCCCTTCGTGATATACGCAGATCTGGAGTGCATCATTGCAAAAACGGAGGACAGTCACCGAATGGGTGATAATAATAATAATAAATTACGCGCGTATCAGCACCATAAAGTGCACAGTATTGCCTATTATATGCATTGTTCGTACGATACATCGCTATCGACATATCGATGTCGCCGCGATGCAGATTGTGTTTCATGGTTCGTAGATGAACTTAAAAAATTTGCGAATTTTGTCAAACCCATTCTAGCCAGTAATGTTCCAATGCTGGATTTAACTCCCGAACAGTTGTCGACATTTCACAATGCAACACACTGTCATATTTGCGAAGAACCATTCGAGGCTAGCGATGTACGAGTCCACGATCATTGCCATCTGTCCGGACGGTTTAGAGGCCCAGCACATACGGAGTGCAATTTAAATTATAAAAACGCGTTTTACATCCCCATAGTTTTCCACAATTTATCTGGCTATGATTCACATTTCATTATCGAGGAAATAGCTACCACTTTCGAAGGCAGCGTTGACGTATTACCCATAACTAAAGTATATTTCTTTCACAAAAAATGTCGAAGATACGGCTGATTCAGACTCGCGAAATTGTATTAAATTGCGGTTCATCGATTCGTACAAATTTTTCAACACCAGTCTCGACAAATTAGCATCCTTTCTTAGCACAGATCAATTAAAAATTTTACAATCACAATTTGAAACATTATCCACCGAGGATTTCAATTTATTGACGCGAAAGGGTGTCTTTCCGTACGAATACCTTGATTGCGAGGACAAACTGCAGGACCCATGCTTACCGCCGCGCGAGTCATTCTACAGTTCGTTAACGGGTGAGACTGTATCCGAGAGCGATTACGCGCACGCCGAAACTGTCTGGCAGCGTTTCGAGATTAGAACCTTGGGCGAATACAGCGACTTGTATTTGAAAACAGATGTCTTGTTATTGGCAGATATTTTTGAAAATTTTCGCGAAAGTTGTATCAAGAGTTACGGATTAGATTCAGCACATTATTATACTCTACCTGGTTTCACATGGGATGCAATGCTAAAACATACTAAAATTACATTCGAATTGCTCACAGACATCGATATGGTTATGTTTATCGAACGCGGTATACGTGGGGGTTTAAGTCAATGTTCCGGAAGATACGCACATGCCAATAACAAGTACATGTCATCTTACGACGCATCGGAAAAGTCATCATACTTGATGTACTTTGACGTGAACACTTTGTATGGATGGGCAATGTGTCAGCCCCTACCATACGCTAAATTTCAATGGGTCGAAGATGTTGCGAATTTTGACGTGTCTTCAATCCCGATCGATTCGCCCACGGGATACATTCTTGAGGTAGATCTGGAATATCCGCAACGTCTGCACGACGCTCATGCCGATCTACCGTTCTGCCCGACGCGTGCCAAACCACCTGGTAGCAGGCAGGTCAAATTACTCGCGACGGTATACGATAAGCAGCGTTACGTTATCCATTATCGCAACCTTCAACAGTGCACGCGACACGGTCTTCGTATTACAAAGATACACCGCGTGCTTCAATTCGCTCAATCTCCCTGGCGCCGCGATTACATCGAACTCAATACACGGTTTAGAACAAGCGCGACAAACGACTTTGAAAAAAATTTGTACAAATTGATGAACAACGCGGTATTCGGTAAAACTATGGAAAATGTACGAAATCACGTGGATGTAAAACTTTTGACACATTGGGAAGGGCGATATGGTGCGGAGGCAATGATCGCGAAACCGAATTTCCACAGCAGAAGTGTTTTTTCGGAAAATTTAATAGCAGTTGAATTGCGAAAACTCGAGGTGAAATTCAACAAGCCGATATATGTGGGTATGTGCATTCTGGACATATCAAAAATTTGTTTGTACGAATTTCACCACGAGTACATGTCGCCCAAGCATGGAAAAAATTGTAAAATTCTATATACCGACACAGATAGTCTCATTTATCACATTCAATGCGATGATATCTACGAGTCCATGAAACACAATATCGATAGATTCGACACGAGCGATTATCCTACCGACAATCCATATAATATGCCGCGCGTAAATAAGAAGGTTCCGGGGCTGATGAAGGATGAAAATAACGGTGCGATAATGACCGAATTCGTAGGTCTTAGAGCGAAAATGTATGCACATCGCGTAGACGGCAAAAAAGATACGAAAAAGGCGAAAGGCGTCAAGACCAACGTCATAGCCAGAACGATAACTTTCGACGACTACGCGCAATGTTTGCATAGGGAGATCGAAATGGTTCGCAGACAATCATGCATACGGTCTAAATTTCATAAAGTGTACACCATTTCGGAATCTAAAATCGCTCTAAGCCCACACGATGACAAGCGGCATATCGTACCCAATTCGATCGACACTCTGCCCTGCGGTCATTATAATATCCCATTGTAAAATAGAAATTGTATTTATTGTATAATATAAAATTATTTGAGAATGTATAAAAAATTATTATTGTGTTTATTCTATTTATTGTGTAAAAATATAAATGGTGGAATTAATGTATAAAAATTGTTCACACATATATATGTATCATTGTATTTATTGAACCATCTATTATTATGCTACAATACATTATTTTTATTTATCCAAGAATTGTGTGATTTATCAAATCCCAACCACTTGACGTACACCTTATCCCCCTTCCTACGTAAGACTTTTTCCACTAGATACACATCAGGATCGGTGACGCGTTGCAGCTCGTGTTCATAGAATCCTCCGGCAACAGGTTTTCCACAGTAATTGACCAGCAGATACGTTGCGGGATTAGTTGCTTGTACTTTGGCTATCTTGAACACCTCCGTTGTCCAATTCGGCGTATAGCCTTTATCGAATATGGTTTTAAATTTGCTCACGCGCACAAACTCACCCAACTTGAATCTCGCTGGAGCAGCGATCTTTATGTTGCTGTACACGGTGGCTAGCAGCTTATCGGCGATCGCAGGGGTAACATCGCATGGACGCATTCCGATGGTTCTATGTTTTCGTGCGTTATACTCTGCAAGTAGACTTGGTAGCGCATCGGTCCATCTATAGGTTCCATTGAGCGTAAACAGTTTCCACATATTGTTTTTCAAAGTTCGATTGAAACGTTCTACGACGGAGGCCTTCATCACAGAATACGTCGAATAATGATTAACGTTATGCTTTGCCAAGAGTTTCTGCACATCAGCGTTGTAAAATTCTTTCCCTTGATCGGTTTGCAAATTTTTCGGATATCGATCTCTAAATATCTTTGCAAACGCTTTAGTCACCTCAGCGCCACTTTTAGTCTTGAGCGGCAACGCCCATGCATACTTGCTCAACACATCGATGACGGTGAGTATGTAGTGGTGACCCTGGTTGAATCGTGAGTATGGCCGCATTTCTACAATGTCAGCTTGCCACAGATCATCGTATCCATGCACTATGACACGCCTCCGCGGAAAATGTCTTCGAGCTGGAGCATGCAATTCCTCAACGAGTTGTAGCTTCTTGCGGCCGTGGTTTTCTTTACTCTTGGATTTCGATAATGGCTGCATGTTTGATCGCAGAGGTGTCTTTGACACGAATGATGCGATAATTATCGGGCACGTTCATTAAGTGCTCCCAATCGGTCCAGGGGCAAGTTCATCCGCCTCGCATGATTCTCCTTCGCAGCGCTGCTGCGGGATAGAATTCGACGCCTGCGATATCTTTTGAACACTGTTTTGCAGCGTCAGCATATCTCTTTGAAACGCGATCAGTTTCCTCTCTAATTGTTCCTGCCGCTCTCTCAAAAATTTAATGTTCTTTTCCATGTATAGTTTATTGACAGCATCGGTGTCAGCCACCGGTTCAGCTACGCGTCGTATCTTGCATGATTTTGCATCAAAGTCGGCACCAACCACGCAAAGAGCGTTATCTCGCATATAATTTCGAAGCAAACCACTCCATTTGTAATAGTCCATTCTAGCTGCTCCACTCTTCTCGAGCGATACCCCACATTTGTTGATCGGCATCTCGATGCATACAGTGCACATCATTGGCGTGCGGCTTAATTTAAATAATGAGGCCTACCTCGCGTAGTTCCTCGACAATCGATAGAATTTCGGGATCATGAGAGTTGTTACCCGCCTGACGTGACGCTTCCAGCAAACGCAATCGATCCACCAGCTCGTTGGGATCGTCCCAGTGTACGTAATCGATCTTGTTATCGTTTACCACCATGGCTCGTGGTGTCCTAAGACCTTTCCCTGCTTTATTGACTGATGCGCGTGGGATTAGCGGTGCAATTACATGTCTGTACTTGTATCCCTTGTTGCTCAATATGGGATTTTTAGCACCATGACCCCGTCTGTGGGCATTCGTCGCCAGCAGTATACTTTTGTATTTTTGTTAATCAGCATCGGTGTATATAGCATCACTGGGAATTCTCTTGAAAATCAGTTCGTAAAGACCGGATGTTCCTCCGTATCTTACACCATCTATGATTATATTATCATCCTTGTCTATATCGAAAGCCTTATCCCCAAGCATCGTTCCACTATTGCCAAAGTATACACCGTACACATAGTCCATTGTTGTATCCTTATCACCACTTAGGATCACTCTCATGTATTTTTGCCCCAGCGGACCGAAATGACTGCGAAACGTTTCTTGTCCCTCGGATGTTTGAAGTTGCTGTCTGATAGATGTTACAAACGATTCATTGGGACTAGTTTCGAAAACGTCGTCATCAATAGTTGCGAGCGATTGTACACTGGGAAATGTACTTATTGGTGTGTGAGGAACGGGAGACTCGTTTGATGTAGCATTCCGTCGTTTATGCTTCGATTGAACTGGTGTTGAGGTTATGGGTGAATATTCAGACGACATGTGCCGTTTCCTCTTTGTCTTGCGCGATGCGTTCCCTTTCGGATGGATTTTATTAGGCGTTAATGTTTCATTCCGTTCAACGTCTATGCTCATCGGTGGTGATGTGCTAGCTTCTGTCGCTGAGGTATTTTCCACAATATGTTTTAAGGGTTCGACGATAGGTTTGAAGTATCTCTCCAACGCGACATCTTCCTCCATCTTGCCTGTCTTCAAAGCCTGATGTTTCTTGCGAATGGATTCGCTAGTTTTTGCAATTTCCTTCGCTATTCTCTCGCGATTCTTAATCTCCAGAGTATCGATATCAATCATCGTTGTACCGCTGACGTTGCTTTCCCACCGACGTGTTGATGACAATTGACCGTCTCACGGTATGGCAAACTCGTTAAATCCCTTTCTGTAACGTCCATTGGACATCGCGCTATCCTTGTCTATTACTATGAAACCATACTCCCGTTGCCAACAATTACGACACAAAGCACAGAAATCCTCGTAAGACATGTCAGTGTTTACGTGATCGTTGTACACATGTTTCAAGTTGGTAAGATGCGGATAAGATGTTTGGGTATCTTTGCATACGTCTGACAGAGATAGAAGCAGTCAACGTTCGAGTGGCGCCCCATTGCAAAGTATTCCCTTATCGTATCTTGCTTGTCGCATGCCACGTCATCAAAGATGAAAATAGAAATCGGAAGCGATTCGCACGGTGGGATGACGTCACTGTTATTCGAAAACGTAAAGTAGCCAATTTCATCTATCGGAGTCAATAAATTCTCCAAATACTGATATTTCGGCTGTTGCAACGACTTGGAGTACACGTACACGTTCTCGAAGCGGACGCCGTGAGGACTTTCCAACAAGCTCACCAACACGTTTGTCTTTCCGCAATTTGATGGGCCACAAACGAGGCAGCGTATAGTGTTTGGTAGCATGCTACCATGTCTGCGTCTGGTTTTCGAAGACATCACTCGTGATTTATCGTCAAAATTTGTCACGCGTATCGTTACAGGTTGTCGCACGAATCGCATCCTCTCCGCAAACTGTGAAAAATGATTTTGATACGTCGAAGCGCCCTATTTATAGGTCCGCATCGACTCAAAACAGCTCAGTATTCAAAATGCTTCTGATCCTGTCGGATAATTGTGATATTCGAGACCTAACCTCTGAGCAGTTGAAATATATACCAAAGATTATTCTACTCCGAGAGTTTGGGAGACACATTGATCAGTTGTGGGACAGACTCCCCGAGCACATAAAAGCCGATTCTGAGGTTCGGCAGTATCGTCGGTGTCTGGAGCATTATAATCGTCCTTGGCAGCGAACGCATATCGACGGTCCAGCACCATTGATTAAAAACTGTAGCGAATGTCGCCAACGAGAGTAAAGAAAGGTTGTGGTTTGTTAAATCGAGCGATAAACGCGCTACCTATCGAATTACATATTCCGGGATACCAGTTTTGCGGTCCAGGAACACATCTGGCAAAACGATTGGCTAGAGGGGATCAATGCATCAATCCGTTGGACGCGGTGTGTCGCGAACACGATATTGCGTATTCGCGCAGCAACGACCTCGGCGAAAGGCACGCGGCAGATAAAGTTCTCGCTGACAAAGCGCGAAAACGCATCGCTGCGCAAGACTCGACTCTGGGTGAAAGAGGTGCTGCTACAGCTGTTTGGGCAGCTATGAAAGCCAAGACGAAAATCGGAATGGGGATGAAAACAAAACCCCGCAAAAGTACTCCAAAGAGAGCGCCGAAAAAGCGGATTCTTCCGGTGGCAAAACGGGGTGGTATATTACCACTTCTCCCGCTGCTAGGTGTTCTCGGATCATTAGCTGGTGGAGCGGCGGGGATCGCCAAGGCGGTAAACGATAATAAGGCGGCGCAACATCAGCTCCAGGAAATGCAACGTCATAATCGCTCCATGGAAGGTCACGGACTTTATCTCGCGCCATACAAGCATGGACAGGGAATATCGAAACGAAAAAAAAAACGTCGAAAAGAAAATAAAAATGCCCGCGGGTGTAACTACCGATGCACAATTGGAGGAGTTGGCAAAACGTATGCGTATTCCATTCTTTAGAGGTGTTTTTATGCGAAACGCGCTACCAGTCGGACGAGTACGTCGAAACGAGAGCGGTATTGTAAATTTGGACAATGTCGAGGGGTCGGGGACTCATTGGGTGGCATATGCGAAGAGAGGGTGTCGAGCTATATATTTCGACAGCTTTGGAAATCTTCGACCGCCCAAGGAATTGGTAAAATATCTGGATAAGGATGCTGTGAAAATTGAATACAATCGAACGTCTTATGAAAAGTACAATCAGAGCAATTGTGGACAACTATGTCTACGTTTTCTACAAACGATCGGTACCAAATTTAAGGATTGACTTCCCGCCACTCTGATTCAGTACTAATCGAGCCGTACAGTTCGGAATATGTCGTTAACATTCACTCTAACCGGCAAGAGTAGCACCCTCGCGGTGAGCTACTTTCCACCCATAGATTTGAGTGACGATGATTACGAGCTTGGTCTAACAACCTTTGAAACTTATCACACCATACCAAATATCGATTCGAGCAATGATAAATTCTACTTCACCGTAAGCTATGACATCAGCAACAGCGTCGACACCACCCCTGAATACATTACGATTCCCCACGGCTCCTACGAACTAGACGCCATTGCCAAGTATTTGAAGCAGCGATTACTCGAACGGTATCCTCAAAATCTCGACGGTACCGATGGTGGTGACAACGATGCGTATCCAATAGTGTTGCGTCCCAACAACAACACCATGAAAAGCGAACTGTACTGTCGGTTCACCGTAGATTTTACAAAGCCTAATAACATTGGATCGCTATTGGGATTCTCGACGAATCGGGTATTAGAACCAGGACGGTGGCACGAATCAGACGATCCAATTAATATCATGAACGTGAACATTGTTCGTATAGAATGTAGCGTGACCGCTGGCGCGTACAACAGTGGGAGGCGTGTCCATACGATACATGAATTTTCTCCGAGAGTTCCACCAGGATATAAGATATAGGAAACGCCCGCGCAGATCATTTACCTTCCAATCACCGCACGGATCATTACAGATCTAACGATACGCGTTGTGGATCAAAACGGACGGTTGCTCGATTTTCGAGGTGAAGAGATTACCATCAGATTGCACGTACGACGGCGACAACGATAATACATGTGGTGCGAACAAAAGAGATGCTTGTATTGAACGACTCTAGAAACCCGTTTCTTCCAAGTGAAATTGTTTACAACAACTGCAACAGCTCCGATCACGCTAAAATGAAAAGGCTCAGTGCTGCGAACATTGCATTTTTGAAATCATTGGGATTCATTGTGCGCATTTAGGTTGAAAAATGGCTGACATTCTAAGTATTGGAGGGAAGCCGACGTTTGATGACCGCATCGTCAAGCTTCAGACTCACACATACAACCCATACGTCAACACGACGTTTGGATACAGCGATGAGATAAGAATACCAATACAACAGCAGGATTTATACACATTGCCGTGTGAAAGTTTTCTCTATGTGGAGGGGAAATTGAAGATAAATAAGCCAAAAGATGCATTAACGGTGACGTTGGGAAATAATTGCATGGCGTTCTTATTCGATGAGATTCGATACGAGCTGAATGGCGTGGAGATTGATCGCAGCAGAAACGTTGGAATAACTAGCACGCTTAAAAACTATGTATCGCTGACATCTGGCGAAGACAAAAATATGGAGAATGTTGGATGGGGCTTGAAACGGCGCGATGGGCCAATAGTGAAAAGTCATTTCAATTTTTGCATCCCACTCAAATATTTGCTGGGATTTTGTGAGGACTACAAACGCATGATTATTAATGCGCGTCACGAATTGATTTTAATACGATCGCGCAACGACAACAATGCTCTGATAGGATCGCCGATGTTGGAACCAGAAATTGAATTGGTTAAACTACAATGGCGGATGCCCCATGTGACGTTAAATGACGTTAATAAGCTATCGTTGCTACATACTTTGGAACGTGGACAAAACCTGAGCATTTGTTTTCAATCGTGGGATCTGTACGAATATCCTCTCTTTCAGAGCACGACCAAGCATTCGTGGGCCGTGAAGGCATCTGCACAGCTGGAGAAGCCGCGATGCGTGATCCTTGCTCTACAGACTGGTCGAAGAAATGTGATGAGTGAAGACGTTACTATGTTCAACAACTGCAAATTGGCCAATGTAAAACTTTTTCTCAACTCGGAATTTTACCCATATGATGACCTGAACTTGGACTTTAACAAGAATAAGCACGCCATCTTGTATCACATGTATACGCAATTCCGTAAATCATATTATGGGTATAGTTGCAACGAGGCATTATTCACCGTGGCTGAATTTTTTGTATGATAGACGTTCAATACCCGATCAAAGCCGTTCAATACCCGTTCAATGCACGTTCGAAGCCGTTCAATATCCGTTTGATATATGTTCAAAAAGATTCAATACCCGTTCGATACGTATTCAAAGTGATGTGGTCTTGTCGCATGATGTGTCCAAAGAAGAAGGGAAAAAGATGCGTGGGAATAAGGAGAGGATGGTCTACGAAGAAGAAATGTGCAGTTTGTGAAAATGAATGCGGAGAACAACAGCATCGTACTTTTGCAAAGCTATGCACTTCTCGATTTCATGATAGGAGGGGGTTTTTACATGTGAGAGCTAGGAGATGCAGCGAGACCAGTCGTCTGTTAATTGTGGAAGGCGAACAGTCTGATTTTTAATCGTTAGACATTTGTGCAATTTGTGTAATTTGTGTGGGACAATTTTTTTTCTTGTGCTAGAAAAAAATGGGATTACAACGCATCGCCCCGCAGTATGACCCATTGGTATGTACAATATATTTTGACATTATTCGTCTTTAACCATTGAAATCGAGCGAGATTAAAATCAAGTGGACATGTTAATATCATGGTGTTCTATGCTTTAGTATTCGCCATCGCCATCGCCATCGCCGTCGCCACCACCCCGTTCGCCGTCGCCGCCGCCTTCGCCGCCTCGCCGCCTCCGCAGGTATGTAGTTTGCATTGTTTTGCATGTTTCATGTTTATTATGTTTGATGTGTGTGTGTCATATTTATTATGTTTGTGTATCTGTTCTAGGACCGTGTGCCGATGATTATAATGGCGCTCATGGCGCGGGTCCTGGCAGGGGAGGCTGAGGCTGCACCCCTAGCGGTGCATATGCAGCGTTCGGGCCTGGTATTCGGGTCTAGGATGGCGGCCAGATTGCGGCGGCCCTGGATACCATACCACCAAATGGGGCCCCTGCGACGTCCGCGGCCCCCATCGCCACCATCGCCTCCCTGGATCGATGTGGGGAGGCCGCAGCCATCGCTTCGGGGGCCCCTATCACCTCCATTGCGGTTCAAGGGGGTGATGTTGTCGTTGTCGTCCTCGGCGTCATCATGACCGCCACCATCGCGGCAGTTAAAACCGCTGTCGCGGTGGTCGCCGCCCCCCGCATGGATGGAAGAGGGGCTCGTGACGCCACCCCTGCAATTGTCATCCGACGAGGAGGATATTTAAATTCTTTTTCATTTTTTTTCTTTTCTTATCTCATGTATTTCATCCTTATTACTATTTTATTATTACTATTCATATTACTATTATATTCACTATTACTATTCATTCATTATTATTATTTGTAACAATATATTATCATTTTTAAACACATATTATTTCTCCATTTTATTCACCCGTCTTCCTTCTCGGTGTAAGATTTAGCGTTCACAAAGATATTATACTACATTCAACACGTGTCGAGACTTTTATCCTTGAGGGTGGGACTCAAGTTACGCGTAGTCGCGCGATACGTCGCGATGTTACATTTGAATGTTTTAAAAACTTGCTAGATTTAGAACGAAAGCGATTGTACTCCTATGTGGTGTTGTCTCTTTCCCTCCATCGATTTTAGCTTTAGAATGCATCAAAGCCGTTCAATACCCGATCAAAGCCGTTCAATACCCGTTCAATGCACGTTCGAAGCCGTTCAATATCCGTTTGATATACGTTCTAAAACGTTCAATACCCGTTCGATACATATTCAAAGTGATGTGGTCTTGTCGCATGATGTGTCAAAGAAGAAGGGAAAGAAGATGCGTGTGAATAAGGAAAGGATGGTCAGCGAAAATGAATGTGAAGAACAACAGCATCTCACTTTTGCAAAGCTACGCACTTCTCGATTTCATGATAGGAGTTTGCATGCTAGAGCCTGGAGATGCAGCGAGACCAGTTGTCTTCAAACGTTAAAGACGTACAGTTGTTGTTAGTAATTCATACGAAAAATTATGGGGTATTGGAAACCGCCCTCCATATATGATTCGATGATGTGGCGAGGTATATACATAACAATATTTTGACATTTATCGCGTTTAACTGTTGAAACCAAGTGCTCTTAAATCAGGCGTTCGTATCAATATTTTACCATGAGTTTCTATGTCTAGGGCTCACACCGTCGCCACCCCCATCGCCACCACGTGGGCCGTCACCGCAAGCACCGCCGTCGCCCACGTGGTCGAGCGATTGGGGATCGCCGCAGCCGTCGCCGCAGCCGTCGCCGCAGCCGTCGCCGCAGGCGTCGCCGCAGGCGTCGCCGCCACCGCAGTCCCCACCGCCGTCACCGTCGCCGCCTCCACAGGTATGTAATACTTTGCATTGTTTTGTGTGTTTCATGTTTATTATGTTTAATGTGTCAGTATTATATTGACGTGTCTGTGTGTTCTAGGCACCGTCGCCCACGTATGGGGCTGCGCGGCTGCGGCCATATGGGGCCGCGCGGGTGCGGCAATATGAACTGCGGTCGAGGGCCCTGCGGCGGTCGCGGCCCCCACCTACACCATCGTCTCCGCCATCACCCCCCTCGCCACCTTCCCCCTCGCCACCTTCCCCTTAAAATAGTTTTTTATTTTCTATATTTTTCTATTTTTTCTATTTTAGTTTTATATATTTTTGTAACAATACATTATCACTTTTAAACACATATTCTGTCTCCATTTTATTTACTCGTCTTCCTCCTCGCCTCCTAATTCTAAGATTTGTAGACACTGCATAAATCTATTTCGTTCTTCGCGCCGCATGTCACATAATGGTTTGGAAAAATATTTGAGGGTGGGTCAAGGTCATTCACTCACTCCGGTTAGGTCTGAAAAAGTTCTCGGGGGTCATTCCCTCCCTCTAAAAAGTTTTCGGCGGTGGGTCCGGTCTACGCGGCGGCTCGGCCTGGAGTGATCCCCCCCATCATCGCGGCTTCCCCCACTCCTCGGCTCGTGCGCGCGCAACCGGTTTTCCTCTCCCCGCAGGCCCCGCGCCCATGTTTCGCTCCGCCGCGCTCCCCCGCGCGCCCTCACTTCCCCCCGCCCCCGCGCTCCCCTCAGAGGACCTGAGTTGGAAACTGCTTTGCCTTACTACTATCCTTGATTACTAATAATCTTCTTGATATTTTGTTTATATTAAACGCGTTTAGTTTACACTTCTTTGGTCCATTATCTACCCAAGCCCGGATAATTCTTTTCATAACACCTAAGCACACTAAATGCATATAATCCAACGGAACTTGGGTTACTAATAGAGCTATTGTTTTTACCCGGGTATCCGAGGTATCGGGTACCCGAGTACCCGGTGAGACTCCGGGTAGAAAAATATTACTCGGGTACCCGGGTACCCGTGCGATACCCGGTTACCCGGGTAGCCAAAAATTACCCAGGTGTCCATGAGATACCCGAATAAATGAAGTGTGATGAGATAGTTGAGAATTTCAATCTTAGAGCTTATACTATGGAGGTCTCATTGAAAGCTTGAAACTGTCCCCAACATGGTGCGAGAGAGAAAGACATGTGCGAGCGAGAGAAGTATATGTCCTATTCGACCGTAATCGATATCTGGTCGATATCGCCACCCCGGCTATTGCCCCTGCCGCGGCTGTAGCCACCCCGGCGGTCGAAGCCACCCTGGCGGCCGAGATCCCTGCCACGACTGTAGCCACCCTGGAAGCCTTGATCCCACTGGCGGTCGTAGTCACCCTGGCGGTCAAGATTTCTCCCGCGACTATAGCTACCCTGGCGGCCGAAATCGCTTTCGCGGCTGTAACTACCCCCCTGGCGGCCGTGATCCCTCCGCTGGTACATCAGCCTCTTTACATTTTTTTTTAGCTGAAACATTAAAGTGAAATTTCAGTATTTTCTACTTCTACCCGTACACAGATATATATATATATATATATATATATATATATATAGCATTTTCCAAATGCTCCCATAGTGTCATGATTATTGTAACTGTTGGTTTATTTTGTGTCTATTTTTCCGGTCTCCCCTATATATTAAAAACACATTATAAATCTCATTCTATATAATTACATTTTTTATTTCTCGGATTATGTTTTTCCTCCTCTATCGCTTATATTGCTGTTCTTATCTAGGAATGAAATAATGATTGTTCTTTAATTTTTTAAATAATTTGATTCAATGAACATGCAGGGTGATTGTCTCCCTAGTGTAATAACCTATATGCCGACCGCGCGGTGTCATTTCATCTTCACCCGGCTTGCTTCGAAACATTCTAAGCGAGGCGCGGTTTATTAGCGGCATCGCCTTTGAGGACTATAGGGAAACAATCACACTGTATAATAGTTTTTTCACAATATAATACTTACGGTTTCCATATTTTCTCCCATGTTCTTGCTGCGTTTTGAAAACAAAATAGCGTAAACAACGATAATCATAGTAACCGCGGTTCGTCGCCGGCGATATCGACCAGATATCGATTACGGTCGATTAGGACATATACTTCTCTCGCTCGCAAGATGTGTTTCTCTCTCGCACGATATCGGCGCATGCGCAGAGCGGTCGAATGAGACATATACTTGTCTTTTTCTCTCTCGCGTGATGTTGCCCGACAGTTCCGAGGCAGTCACTCTAAGGCAATGATACCTCCATGTATATATGCCCTAAGATTTCAATTTGACAGCCGATCCTCTTTCGACTTTCGATCATTTTCGGCTAACATCAGTAATGAACGGAATAAACTTCAAGCAATTCAATGTAGTATTGTGTGCGTGTTACGGTTATGAATATTATAATAAAATGTCTTTTGCTCAGGCATAAGGCATGTAGAATAGAGCCCTTAAAACAGTTTCTTCACTTACATTATAATTTCGCCCAAAAAAAATCTGAAACATACATCTGATTTTCATGCCTCCAAGGTGGCCTACCCCCTTAAAGTTTAAAGCTGAAACCTAGCTCCTGCTTTTTGGTTAAAGCAATTGTAGATCAATTGGAATGATTAACCCTTCGTGGGCACACGGGATGTATCGCACCCCAGAATATCTTTACTCATATTTTTCTAAATTTTTAGACCTTACACAAAAATGTTAATTCAAAAATGACGCTGGGATGTAATGAACTCCATGCAACCAATTTGGGATTATAAGGAGGTGTGACCACGGAGAGTTAAAATACTGCACAATCTTACTGCCTTGTTTTACCAGTTGTTTGAAATTGTCAACTGTATCCAAACCAGAGTTGGGCAAAATGTAATCTAATTACAAGTTACAAATTACGATTAAACTGTAATTGTGTAGTCGATTACACATTATTTTCTGTAATCGTCAATTTATCTAGTTGATAAAAGTGTGGTCAACCACCTACATTAACGATTACACAAACTAATCTGTAACCAACTACACAATTACATTTTAATCGTAATTTGTAAGTTGTAATTAGATTACATTTTGCCCAACTCTGATCCAAACCTTCTTTCTCACTCAATTATACATTATGTGCAGCATAAGAAATGCTGTATTGCACATTATCAAACTGACTTACAGCCATACATACATTAGATGTATTATCATGGACCATGGCGTTCACTCTACTACTAATATTCCATTCTCTATTATATGATGGCTAAATTCTCCCCCGCAAAACGATCTTCCATGAAGTGTGTGCAAAGTGTATAATTTTTTCTCTCGATACCTGGAGTATGCGCCCTAGTAGAGGATAGGAATTGTATGTAAAACAATGAGATTAAATATTTGTAAATTGAACCATAAGAATGAGATTTGTATTTAACAATCGAATATAAAAAATTGGAATCCTCATTTCAAACTAATAAACGTGCTGTTTTATTTATTTCTGAAATAAATTGTTTTATCTTAAGTCTCACTAAAGACAGCGGAAGGCCCGCTAAACAGATCTAGCCGCAACAAACTCCGACAAATGATGTGAACGGAAACCAAAAACCAGTGCATTTTCCTAGGATTTTCCGAGTTTTACTTTGCATCGACTGAGGGAGTTGGTTGTGATTAGATAAGAGTGCATCAATGCCAGGTCTACATATTTTAATCTGTATTTTCGGAATGGGCCGCTTACGGTACCCGTGACTCCTCTACTCTTAAGCTTTCCAATGGTGTATCATACTCCCTAGTGGGAAATGTTATATCGGACTTTTAACAACATTGAATGATAAATGTTACGTCAGATTCGGGCTTCTACAGTAACAGTATGGCTTATTTAAATATAAAGACACACTAATAAGGGCAGGCACTGCAATAGAGCGAACTACCATATTGTAAGTGCAAAGGACGTTGACAGTTCGCAATTTTCACATTCTGATACAGAATGTGTTCTGCGGACAATATCACATTTAATTGCTTGAAGTTTATTCCGTTCATTAGGGGTAAAGAGTACAATGGTTGGCCACTTAAGGAAGAGTGTCACATAAATAGTGAATGTTCGCGAAAGAGATCGCGATGAGCGTGAGATGCCGGTTAAGTTGAGTAAAGAACGCACAGTTTAGATGAGCAATATACAATTATTTTATTTCACACTCGCTGAGTGAGTCACAACGTTAAATGGTGAGCGGGTGAGTCTGAGCAGATGCACGTTGTGCGGAAAATGTACAGTTATTGTATCGTTGAGCTAAAACGCAAACGACGCACACGTGGCCGCGTAACAAGCCGCGATCCACAATCAATAAACGACTAGTCTGAGCACTGTATTGAGTTGAGATGTGAGAAATTAAGAGGTTGAGCCCTACAGTGAGCAATTTTGTGAGAATTCACGAGTTACAATGTGATCTAAACGTTCAGAGAACCGACGCGTCCGTACTTGTACTCTGCGTGAACAAGAATAAGAGCAATATGGCCGATCGATTTCCGTTAGTCGTCTTCTCCAAAAGTCTGGAGGATCGAGCGACGTGGGGAAATGCGATTGGCTGAGCGTTCTGTCGCTGACACATGATTGGTCGATCGATTGTGGATCGGGCTTGTCGATCCGCTGTCCAGGAGGTGCTGCGATGAGTTGGGTGTGGCGGAGATCGGAACTACCGAATCTCAAACATGCTCCCGGCCTCAACAGCTGGAAGAAGATGTTGATGATGAGTCTGTAACATTCAAAACAGCCAATTTTGCGATTGGCCTGGTTAAGATGGTAGTGGCGGTCTTGAGCGTCACCACCCTGGTCAGTCCATCCTTCCCTGAGTGAAGGGTGAGAACCCGAGCAAGTGGCCACTTGCTAGGGGGAAACCGCTCATCGGTGATGAGCACCAGAGAGCCGACCTTGATGGCGTTGGATGGATGATGCCACTTCGAGATTGAGAGCTGACGTTGCAGATAATGAGATGACCATTGAGTCCAGAATTGTTGAGTCTTCTGTTGGATGAGTTGCCACCGCGCTGATGGTGAGATGGATGTGTGCTCCACAGAGGGTTCCGGTAGAGCTGAGAGTGGGTGGCCAATGAGGAAGTGAGCAGGAGTGAGCGTTGCGACGTCATCAGGATCGTCGCTGAGGGGCTCGAGAGGTCGTGAATTCAACAGGGCCTCAATCTGCGTGAGAAGTGTGCTGAACTCTTCGTAGGTGAGTGCTGTTTCACTCACTGTTCGCCGAAGATGATGTTTCGTCGACTTCACCACAGCCTCCCATTTGCCTCCCATGTGTGGTGCGGCTGGAGGGTTGAAACACCAGCGAGTGTTGTCGTTGACCAACAGCTGAGCGAGAGTTTGGTGATCTTGAGAGCCCTGAGTGAACATCCTCTTGAGCGTGGCATCTGCTCCGATGAAGTTGGTGCCACAATCTGAGTAGAGGGAGTGAGGAATTCCTCTCCGTGAGATGAAACGCCTGTACGTGGCTATGAAACCATCTGTGGAGTAGTCGGTGACTAGCTCGAGATGAACAGCTGAGGTGGTGAGACAGACGAACACACAGATCCATCCCTTGTGAGTCTTGGCGCCTCGCCCATTCCACGTCCTTAAGGTGACAGGACCAGCATAGTCCAGTCCAGTGTTGGTGAATGGGCGTGTGGGTGTGACTCGTGAAAGAGGTAGTTGGCCCATCAGTTGATGGGCACGGATCCCCCTTTGCCGAGCACACACAACACACCGTAGAATGTGAGATTTCACTGGAGCTCGACCACCGATGATCCAGTAGGTCTGTCTGATTTGAGCGAGCGTGAGCTGAGTCCCTCCATGGAGAGTTTCTCGGTGAGCTTGATCTATAATCAGATCGGACAGACGTGAGTGACGAGGCAAAATTGCAGGATGCTTACTTCCATATGCAATGTGAGCGTTGTTGAGTCGGCCCCCGACTCGGATCACTCCTTCTTGGTCGATAAAGGCCGTGAGCCTATTGAAGATGTGAGAAGATGACAGCGTCGCGCCAGAGTTGAGCGTCCTCATTTCGTGTGCGAAGTAAAGGGACTGCGTCGCTTTAATCCAGAAGATCCTGGCCCTCTCCAGATCCTCGGGCGACTGAACGATGAGTGGTAAGAAAATCGTTGACCTCCTTAAATGTGACAGAATTCTGAAACAAACTGAAGTGATACGAAAGAGTTTGTTGATAGATGAGTATTTGTAAATGAGGTCCCAGTGATATTCGAGTTTTCGAATGTTGAGCAAATTTGAGATTCCAGGACGAGCTTCCTGCATACTTGGACTGTCCTTCAATGTAGGTTGAGAGGGCCATGAGTCACTGGGTTGAGTGAGCCAAGATGGTCCCGTCCACCGAAGCTCGTGGTGTTCAAGCTGATGTGTTGTTAGGCCTCGAGAGGCACAGTCAGCTGGATTCGCCGTTCCAGGAACGTGTCTCCAATGTGCGTGTGGAGTGAGCTCTTGAATTTGGGAGACACGATTCCGTACGTAATCCTTCCAGCGTGAAGCATGTGATTTGATCCATGAGAGTGAGATTTGAGAGTCCGTCCACAGATGAGTTGTAGAGATGTTGAGTTGAAGAGTAGCTTGAACATACTTCGTGAGCTTTGCCAGCATTAAAGCTGCAGTGAGTTCGAGCCTTGGGATTGTGAGTTTCTTGAGTGGTGCTACCTTGGTTTTGGAGCACACTAGTGTCGACACTTTGTGAGCTGTGGACGGTGTGGACACGATAATGTAAATTACCGCTGCCATGGCGAGCTGAGAGGCATCAGAGAATCCATGTAATTCCACTGTCGAGTAGGAGAAGGTGTTGAACCACCTTGGAATTGAGAGCCTGGCCAGGCTTGTGAGATCTTCTCTGATGGTGAGCCAGTGAGCAGTGACTTGGGAAGGCAGTGGGTCGTCCCAGTTCAGTTTGTGCAGCCACAACTCCTGCAAAAGTGCTTTTGCCCGAATGATGACTGGAGCTAAGAAGCCGAGTGGATCAAATATCTTTGCTACTTCAGAGAGAATGAGACGTTTAGTGAGCCTTGAGTCGTTGAGAGGTTTTGTTGGGAATGAGAAGTTGTCAGTGAGAGCGTTCCATTGTAATCCGAGGATTTTGGTATTGCAGTCGTCAAGTGCGATGTACGAATTGCTAGCTCGCACGTCATGAGAAATTGATTCAAGCAATGGAGGGTAGGTTGATTGCCACTTGGCAAGTGGAAAACCTCCCGCCTTGCACAGGTCATTTAATTGTTGAGCAATTGTAATGAGCGTCTCACCTGTATCGGCGCCGCCGAATATGTCGTCGACGTATCTAGCATGAGTGATTGACGGTACTGCCAGGGGAAAACGATGTCCTTCGTCTTCGACCAACTGCAGTAGTACTCTGACAGCGAGAAACGGCGCAGCCTTGGTTCCATAAGTGACCGTAGTGAGTTTGTAGGGCACCTCCTTTGAATCCTCGTCAATCCACAGTATCCTCTGGAGGTCCTGGTCGTCTTCGCAAACCTTGATTTGTCTGTACATTTTTGTCACGTCTGTGGCGAAAATGTACTTGTGCTGGCGAATCCACAGCAGCACATCCGAGATGTTGAGTAGAAGGTTCGCACCAGTATGCATGAGATCGTTGATCGAGTGCCCCGTTGTGGTTGGGCTTGAGCCATTGAAGACGACCCTCAACTTCGTGGTCTGACTGTCGAGCTTGAGCACTCCATGATGTGGAAGATAAAAAACAGAGTGAGTATTAGGTGAGAGTGAGGGAGCTCTTACCATATGATGGAGTGCCTCATATTCCTTCAAGAACCCTTGGTAGAGATTGCGATATTCAGAATCTTTGTTGAGCTTGTTGAGTGTTCGCTTCAGACAGGCATGGCCTGTCTGGTAGGAATTGCCCAACAGACTTCGAGATGACTTGAGAGGGATACGTACGATGTACCTGCCTGTAGAATCACGAGTGTGTGTCGCCCGAAAGTGATCCTCACATTCTTGTTCTTCAGGGGTGAGCTTTGAGGGCGTATCTGTTGGGAGCTCTTCTTGAATCCAGAATTTAGCCAATAGATCTTGTATTGTTTTGTCGCTGTGCTGCATGACTGCAGCTGTGTGCGACGAGCTGAATTGAGACTGAGGTGTGTTAATTGGCCCAAGAACGAGCCACCCAAAGATTGAGCACTGGGCAATTGGCATTGAAGGGTCACCCTTTATGAGGTTAGGTTTTATAATTTTCCCATATGAGTCTGCACCAATAATTATGTCAATAGGCCTAGGTTTTAGAAAATCTGGATCAGCTAACCTTAACCTGGTGAGATGTGGCCAATCTTGACGTGGTGCTTCAACGGATGGTAGACTGGATGTGAGAGTTCGCAGAACATGAGCTTGAGTGGAGACCGTGGAGGAGTCGTAGCTTGATCGTAGAGTGATTGACACGACGCCTCGAGTGTGAGTAGTTTTGTTGCCTCCAATGCCAATGATTGAGATGGATGAGTGGGTTCTTTGAAGGTTAAGTTGAGTGATGAGCTCCTCCTTGATGAAGGTGAGCTCTGAGCCTGAGTCGATGAGTAGCCTGACTGGCAGCGAGGCCACAGGTGTGATGAGCTGTGCGTTAGCTGTTGCTAATAGGGTGAGCGTGAGCGAGGTTGCGTGGCAACCAGTGGCTGGGTGAGACGGAGCCGTATGCGTTAGACCTGTTGAGCTTGAGCTTGGTGAGTTGGGTGATAGTGAGGTGACGACTGCACCAACGCTTCAATAGTCGGGTTCAGCCTCTGACTTCTTCCGTTCGGTATGAGGGGCTTGATGAGCAGGGCTGGGCTCGGTCGTTGACCTGGGCTGAGGTTGAGCTGAGCCTTGAGTAGTCGATGGCTGAGGAGGGTGCAGCATTGAGTGGTGCTTTGCCCCACAGGTCTTGCACCGATGAGCCGATTTGCACACATCTGTGCTGTGTCGACCACAGCAATTTTTGCACAGTGATCGAGCGACTATGAAGCTACGACGCTCGTCACTGGCGTTTCCCTAAATTTAGGGCACATGACCACGAAGTGGTCAGCGTGGCACCAGTCGCAAGGGTACCTCGTCGACTGGGCCTTGGACGACGTCGATGGTTGAGCTTTTGCCTGCGTCGCAGGGTGAGCAGTGGTCCTCCTCAAAGATGAGCGAGCAGTGGAGGTTGAAAGGGCCGCTGGCTTTTTTAATGTGGCCTCCATCTGCTCCAAAGCGCCACCTTTTGTTTCCACAAAGGCTAGCAGAGCCTTGTAGCTGGGGCACTCCGTTGAGCTGGCGAGAGAGGTTTCCCAGGCCTCTCGCGTTACCTTGTCAAGGCTATTAGTGAGCACATGCACTAGGAGGCAATTATGCATCTCCTTGTCCGCACCCAGCGCGATGAGTGTCTCGTTCACCTCGTTGATGGTGGCAGCCAGGTCGTGGAGAGCAGGTGCCGATCGTGTTGAGATCGGCGAGATGGAGAGCAGCTTGTCAAGCTGCTCCTTGATGAGCAGCCGCTTGTTGGAGAAGCGCTTTTCCAGGTAGTCCCAAGCAGCCTGGAAGGATGAGCCTCGAAGAGGGAAGGCGTTGACCCGTCGGGAAGGTTCGCCTGTCAGACTTGCCCTCAAATAGCAGAGGCGGTCTATCTCTGCAAGCCTCGAGTCTTTGAGAATGAGCGAGGTGAACAGCTCGCTGAAGGCAGGCCATTCCACAAACTTTCCCCCAAATTTGGGAATGGCCAGCTCTGGAATTTTGGCAGCTCTGCTGGCCCTCACGTCAGAGGTTGAGTCGTTGTGAGCGGATGAGCTGAATTGTCCTGAATTTGAGCATTGAGATGTCATGCGTTTGAGTGCCCTTTTTAGCTGAGCCACGAGTGTCATCTCACGACTCAGGAGGTCTGAGGCGAAGTACCCATGCGAGAGGCACTTCACCGGCCAGAATTCCTCCATGTGTGCGTGCTCGTTGAGGAACGCTTTGTGCAGCTCGGTGATGCTGTCCAGCAGCGACTGCACCTCGCCGAGGGACGTCGACTCGGGATCTTTGGGGATCTCATCTCGCAACGCTTGTAAGGCCTCGAACCGACTGACCTGCGATTTCGCCTTTATGATGAGCGGAGCCGGTACCGTTGATGGGGAAGAGGATCTCGTCCTGCCAGCACGGTGAGTCGTTGGCTCGGTGGGGACCTGGAGACTGACCTCGGCGACCTGCCCTTCTTGAGGGTTAGGTGACGGCGACCGGGACCGGGTCTCTGAGCTGGTCTTGGTGGTGTTGTTCTCTCCGTCGGACATGATGAGATGAGATGAGCACTGATTGATGAGATTGAACTGTTCTGGGTGAGCACTGCACAGAACTTCACACAATAATCCGGCTCGAAGGACCAAAAATGTTCGCGAAAGAGATCGCGATGAGCGTGAGATGCCGGTTAAGTTGAGTAAAGAACGCACAGTTTAGATGAGCAATATACAATTATTTTATTTCACACTCGCTGAGTGAGTCACAACGTTAAATGGTGAGCGGGTGAGTCTGAGCAGATGCACGTTGTGCGGAAAATGTACAGTTATTGTATCGTTGAGCTAAAACGCAAACGACGCACACGTGGCCGCGTAACAAGCCGCGATCCACAATCAATAAACGACTAGTCTGAGCACTGTATTGAGTTGAGATGTGAGAAATTAAGAGGTTGAGCCCTACAGTGAGCAATTTTGTGAGAATTCACGAGTTACAATGTGATCTAAACGTTCAGAGAACCGACGCGTCCGTACTTGTACTCTGCGTGAACAAGAATAAGAGCAATATGGCCGATCGATTTCCGTTAGTCGTCTTCTCCAAAAGTCTGGAGGATCGAGCGACGTGTGGAAATGCGATTGGCTGAGCGTTCTGTCGCTGACACATGATTGGTCGATCGATTGTGGATCGGGCTTGTCGATCCGCTGTCCAGGAGGTGCTGCGATGAGTTGGGTGTGGCGGAGATCGGAACTACCGAATCTCAAACAGTGAATTATAAATGTGAATTTAGTAAATTTGAAATGAAAATCAATATAAATAAGTAAGAAAAACCCCTAATAATCTAAAAATAAAAAGAGTTTATAAAAAAGAAGCAAGAATTTATAAAAATATACAAAAAAATGTGTTGACTACGAAGAAATATAGTTATTGGCATGGTTATCACAGTAGTTGTCCGATCGGTTCGATAGTGATTGGCTGCTATTTGACACATAATGTAACCTAAAAGAAAATGTTATATGATTTAATGATAGAAATGGGATTAATATAATTCAATAAAAATGGATATATTTTATGTATGTATGTGTTTATTAAATACAAATAAATATATTTATTCTTTTACATCTTATTTTATCACTTGTTATCTCTGACAAGGTATACATTCTTTGGGCATCTTTCATCGCTTATAATTTTTGGTTTCTGTATTTCAGCATGGCTTTCAATTTTTCTCTCAATGTTTTCTACTTGTTCTTGTCCCTGAGACTCTTTCTTTTGTAATCTTTTCACTCTTTTATTCTGAATATTCTCTTTTTTAATGTTTTTCTCTTGCTGCTTTACCAGGCTTGCTAATTTTTTTACTTCTTTCTCTTTTTCTGCTGCTTGTTTCTTTTTTAAAATTTCACGTTCTTTAGCATCTTTCTTATTTCTTTCCATTTTTTGTTACTCAAATTTCTTTTCTTCGTGTAACTTCCATTCTAGCAATGATATTGCATAAGATTTTCTTTGTGTAAATTTCTTGCCTTTACGTTTGGGTGTTGGTGGTCGCTGTAAGAAATCATTTAGTCTTTTAGAACAATCACTGTGATGACTTAAAGATAAATCCAGTACTTCGTCATCAATAGTTTCATAAATTATGGTATTATAGTTACATCTAAGTCATTTATTTCATTATTTTCAGTCTTATTCATTAGCTTATCAATACCCTCATCACTAATCTCTCCAATAATATTATTTGCATTCAAGTCATTCACTTGATTATTTTCAGTCTTTGTATTAATTGACAATCAAACGAACTTACCTGTACGTGAAGTTCGATTGTAATTATATGAGGACCTCGTTCGAGATGATTACATGTAGTTGTTTACTTTGTCTTGACAATTCACAACGTTTTAGAGCTTTTTATTTTTTAAATTTTCGCGCGCTGTGTCCGACTTCCTTGAACTTGCGCGCTCTCCTTTCATTTTTTAGAGCTGGGTGGTAATAAGGATCTTTTTTTTTTGTAGATGATGAGATGATTACGGGAATTTTTGGGTGTAAGTACCTTAGTTCTGGATGGGGTGTAATCATCTCGAACGAGGTCCTCATATAATTACAATCGAACTTCACGTACAGGTAAGTTCGTTTGATTGTCAATTATATTTCGGACCTCGTTCTTCGAGATTACATGTAGATGTTAAGAGCAAGGATCTTTTTTTTTTATTACGAAAGAAAAAAGAAACCAACGGTTACAAATGTTTACTTAATATTGCCGCCGCAAAGTCATTGTTAGATTTTTCGATTGGTCTATTATAAAATCTTGCGAATACTCTCGATTTCTCTGACCAACCCGCGGTGCCTTTAATAACTTTCAGATCAATACCTTTTCGATATGCCGTAGATACTGCCGCATGGCGAGTACTATGTGCCGTAAATATTGAAGTATTAATACCCGATTTTGATAAAACTTGTTTTAGCCAACGATTGATTGTTTGTGCACCGACGGCTCTAAAAGGTTTCCTTGTTGATATGAATAATTGTTTGCAATTATTGCGAATATCCCGTGTTATTTCTAAATATTTTGAAACAGTAGTAGCAACGCAGAGTTTGGGTCTTTCTTGGCAATACGGTAACACTAAATTGGGTTGCAGTGCCCCCGGCTTTGAGGTCTTTATTAGATCCGGAATCTTTATTTCTAACCCTGAACTTGAGTGCTTAATGTTATCGATCTTTATCATAGATAATGTTTGTACGCGGTGAGCCGTAGCCAATGCTAGTAGCATGACCGTCTTTTCGGTAATTTCTTGTAAGTTCATTGAATCTGGTAAGTTTTCGATGAACGCTAGTACATTTTCAGGGTCCCAAGTATTTGAATATTTTGGGTTCTGTGGCCTCAATTTAAATACCCCTGTTAAGAATCTGTTTAGCGCTAAGTCATTTGACAGGCTTCTTTTTGATATGAGTGATATTGCCGATCTCATAGAATTTATAGAACCGTATGAAGCCCCTGATTCGAATTTTTCCGTTAAAAACTCGACAATTACGTTACTTGAAGCATTATAAATGTCATGTCCACCTTCTTGACAGAATGACCACCATTCTTTCAAGCCTCCACTGTACTGTTGTATCGTTGCTGGTGATAGGGATGTCAGTAAAATCTTTGCAGCTTGCTGGGATGTATCTCTGTTTAGGAAGGCTTGTAGGATAATACTCCTACCATCAGTGAAAGGCTTTCCGCTAGCGGGTGTTCCATTTTCCTGTCCGGAGATACTAGTAAGTTTTTATTGGGTGGAAACGTTATGAGGGGACTATCAAGTAGCGATATAAGCATAGGGTACCATGGCTGTGTAGGCCAATAAGGTGCAACTACTATCCCTCTGCTTCTATCATTGACGATTTTTCTTAGGGTTCGTAATATCAAGGCGAAAGGGGGGAATGCATAGAATTTCCATTTTTCCCAAGAGATGGTAAATAATAATAATAATAATAATAATTCGTCTTTATTTATCACAAATTCACATGAATTAAGGGATAAAAGGGCGAGGTTCAGCATACCTGCTGTTTCGCAACCTAACCCCAAAGCAAGAAATATTAGAAATAAAGTTAGCTATATAAAACAGAATAGCGAGAGAAACAAGGAAAAAAAAACAAACATGGGAAGGACAAGAGACAAGGAGAGCTACGCATAGTGGACAAGGATAAAGGAGCGGGCAGCACATTTAAAAGCAGGAAAAGAAGACAAAGAACGAATTTCCAAAGGAAGAGAATTATAATAGAAGGAGGATAAGTAGGAGAAAGATCCCATAAATTTGACCGTCCGATGAGCAGGCACAGCCAGTTCATCACCACGCCTAGTAGTTGGCGCAAAAACAGAGTGCATAGAAGAGTTAGTTTGTAGAATTTCACTCAGATAAATAGGCGTCTCCGATTTCAAAGTCTTATAAACAGAGCAGCACAGGTGAAGGATCCACCGCTGTCTGGGATTGAGCCAACCGGAGCGAAGGAAACACGGCGAAATATGGTCAAACTTACGGACATTATAGGAATAACGAAGACACGAATTCTGAATACGTTGCACTATAGACGAAAGACGGGTAGTAAGACAAGGGCCATACACAACATCGGCATAATCAAACAGAGAAATAACAATAGACTGACAAAGCGATAGCTTAGCGTGGGTAGAGAGAATACGACGAGAAGGATACAGGAACCGGAGACGAGCAAACGCAGAACGGCACAAGACAGCAACATGTTGGTCGAAACACCACAGAGGATCTAAAGTAACACCAAGGATTTTGACTGAGGGTTGCATAGAAAGAGATGCAGAGTCCCAAGAAATGTCAAAAGACGATAGCTGTTGACGCAGCGCAGGAGAGCCCGCAACCAATAATGATGATTTAGAGGGATTTAACCGCAAACCATGAGAGTCAGCCCAAGATGTGAGGCGTTGCAAGTCTGCAGCCATCTCACGTTTAGCAGTGTCAGCCTCTCCAACACCAAAGTCCTTTACAAGCTGAGTATCATCAGCGTACATATACACCCGGCAGTTGCGACAGATTGAGGGCAAATCCCTAACATAAATACAAAATAGCAGTGGCCCAAGTACCGAGCCTTGAGGTACACCACGTTTAACAGCGCGAATAGATGAGACCATTGGCATAAATTGATTAAGCATGACCTGTTGAGTGCGAGAAGAAAGATACGACTCCAGAAAAGATAGAACATTAGAGGACAAACCCGTATGTCGAAGCTTAGCAATCAGCAGGTCATGATCAATGGTATCAAATGCCTTAGAAAAGTCTAAGGAAATGATGGCAGATAGACGCTTAGAATCAAAGCCACGCAATACAGTATCCGACAAATGCAGCAAGGATGTAGTAGTACTATGACCACGCCGAAAACCAGACTGAAAGACTGGAAGAGCATTAGTGGAGGTGAAAAACCTCTGAAGCTGAATGATACAGAGTTTCTCAAGTAACTTGGATAAGAAGGGAGTAAGAGAGATTGGACGAAGGGAATTGAGAGAGGTTACATGAGACACTTTGGGAATAGGAACAACAAAGGAATGTTTCAGGGCAAGAGGAAATACACCAGCAGTGATAGCAGAATTGAAGATAAGCAGGAGTGCGTCAGCACAGTATGGAAGACAATTTAGAACCATACTGCCAGATATATCATAGGGATTAGAGGATGTAAGTTTAATGGTTTTAAAGACGGCTAAAAGGTCCTCAGAAGTGAAAGGTTCAAAAGAAAAGGTAGGAGAGTAAGGATCAATGTCAACAAAGGATGCATAACTACGTATAAGGTTAGGAGAGGCAGTACAATCAGGAAGAGAGTCAAGAAAGTGGTTATTAATTAAAGTAGGATCAGGAAAAGAATCAATATCAGACGAGACCCTAGACGACCGGTAGAAACCGGCCAGGGATAAGGAATCCCAGAACCTTCTGGAGGAGGAACGAGACTGGAAACTTTGAAAAAACGCCCGCTTCTCAGCACGGATGACAGATTTAGTCACATTGCGAAGATGCTTATAATAATCCCAAGCACCAGCTGTCCCAGTCTTTCTGTATTTGGTAAGTGCCCGATTGCGAAGTCTTATAAATTTCCTTACAGTCTGAGTAAACCAAGGTGCAGAGGGCCTAGAGACACGCATTAATCTAACCGGCGCATACTGATCATATAGGGAAACAATAAGAGATTCAAATGCAGCAAACTTGGAATCAACAGAGTCCAAGTCTCCAATCAGATGCCAGTCTAAGCCCTCAGCAGCACGGCGGAATTGCTCCTCAGGCATTTCCTTAAGATTACGTCGCAAAATGAAACGTTGTCGACCCATAGATTTGGGAATATCAAGTACAGTGAAAACAAGACAATGGTCGCTAATATGGCTAACATCCAAAGATCCAGAAGATACAATATCAACGGCATCGCTTACAAAGATTAAGTCCAACAGAGTTGAAGATAACGCAGTAATTCGGGTAGGCACAGAAATAGATTGGTTTAAAGAGAGCGACGACATAAAGCGTCTAATAAGTGGAAAACCCGGGTCGCAGACGTTATTAAAATCAATATTAAAGTCACCCATAAAGGAGTCTATCTTAAATGCTTCTGGATCTTGGTGCCAAGAACAAAACTTATCACATTTCCTGTTAATCCTTGAAGCGAATAGGTCTATGTCAAAACTGCCGAATTTGTTAGTTATCATTTCTATTGCAAAATCTGCTAAATCCCACTCTGTGTCAATATTCTTGATTCTGGAAGGGATATCAGCTTCAACGTTTAATTTTGATGGTATGTAAGATGCAAATATCCATAATTTACGTTCTTCACACCACTTCCATATATGTTTGGACAATTTATTAAATTTCGGGAGCTGTACTCCCCCCATCCGATTAATGTAAGAGATAGCTGTTACATTGTCACTTCTAATTAGCAGTTCGCATTCAGTTAAGTGTGAAGCGAAACATTTAAGTGCGAAAAAAATTGCAATTAATTCTAGGTAATTAAGGGGGGAGACCACTGTCTGGGCCCGAAATGTAAGGGTATTTTCAGGAATTTATTTCAACCAAACAACGCAAGTAAATCAATTTATTGCTTAGTATAGTCAATAGTGTATATATCGAAGGGTAAGAAAATTTTTTTTTTAATCAAATTCATAAATCCGTTTTCTGTATACACTCCGTCAAAATTTGCGCTCCGGAAAAAACATGCTAGTCGCGTTGACAGTCCCCAGATCATATGGTTCATCGAAATTCAAAAAAACAACAATATTTAGAAACTAGAAGCCTGCCTCTATTACGTGACGATCGCAAAATGTCGAATTTGTAAAGAATAACAAAATGGCGGACCACTGAAAAAAAAGTCGTATTTTCGGGGTACAAAATTGGGGAAATGTTGCTAAAAAAAATAGAAGCAGGTCGAAAATTGAAAATGTCTGATCGTCACGTAATAGCGACGGGTTTTCCGTACAATAAATGTCCTTGATCAAGCCAATTGGACGTATAGTTTTCTCTGTAGACTGTCAACGCGGTTGAAAAATGCCATTCTGAGAAAAACGCGTTCAAAGTTCCGCGTGGCTCAGTCGCGCGTTTGACACCGCTTCACGAAAAACACCATATCTCCGTCAATTTTGCGAATTTCTTCATCAAATTTGGAGAGAACATTCTTGAAACATACGCCTTTCAGAAAATGTAATAATAAAAAAAAATAATTTCAGATTTGAGACAGTGGTCTCCCCCCTTAATGTGACATTTTCTCTCGACTTCGTTCCAAAACCCATACGTGACCTCTCCATTTGAGTAAGCTCCCCAGCCTGATAGCGAAGCGTCTGTATTTATTTCTATTTTATAATTGTCACTCCTTATGGGATTTCGTCCAATAGTTAGAGCTTCTTTCCACCAATTTAAGTCTTCTTTCAAAGAGTTAGGTATAGTAATTTTTTCCTCATAATTACCACTACTCATAATCAAGGTGTTTTTCTCTTTCAAACCCTTTACAATACACCGGACTATATGCGATTGCAGGGCAACAAGAATTCAAAAACCCTATGAACCTTGCAAATTTTCTTATTTTGCATTCTTTAATAGATGAGAACACTTCTAATAATTTCTTAAGGCGATCTTTCTTTTCTTCTGTTAATTCTACTGCAATTCTTTTTGAGTTGAGAAGGAAACCTAAGTATTTACAAATCTTTGATGGTATCAATGAGCTTTTCTTATAATTTATGGTAAACCCTAACTTTTCAAGAAGGAATATTGTATCACGAGTATTCTCCAAGCAGGACTGATATGTATTACCAATACATAGGATATCATCCAGATATATACACGATATATGACCTTTTGCTCGCAGTTTATTCATAACCGGTTTCATGATTTTGGTAAATATCATTGGTGCTGGAGAAATTCCAAAAGGTAAACAATTAAATTGATAAATAATTTCGTCGAAGGTGAAACGAAGAAATTTTCTATAGTCCTTGTGTATTGAAATACAAAAATACGCATCTTCAATATCCAGTGAACACATATGGTAATTTTTCATAATTAATTTTGAAGCGGTTCTAAGATCTTCCATCTTAAAATGGCTTGTTTGTATAAATTTGTTCAATTTTTTAACATTTAAAATGAATCTATTAGATCCGTCAGGTTTTGGAACTAAAAAGTATGGAGATAAGAATTGTCCCTCAACGGATTCACACTTTTCAATGGCCTGTTTTGCCAAAAGTTTTTCAATGACCACCTTTAATTCAATTTTTTCTTCACTAGATATCTTTGGTTTGAGGTTAAAGTTTTGTTGACTAGGTACATTCATAAAAGGTATCTTGTATCCACTGATGTAAGTTAGAATATTTTTATCTTTCGTTATCTTAACCCATTCCTTGAGGAATAGTTTTAACCTTCTCGATGTTTTACTCACCTTTACTTTTTCGCATTGTAACGCCGGTTGTTTGACACACTCTGTTGTGAGGCACTCTGATACGGTGCGTTCTGGTATGGCCGTCGATTCTGATTCGATTTCCATGTATCTTTGGACCTGTATTTGAACTTCATGAACCTGTTGGGTTTGAATTTCTGTGCCTGGCCCACTTGTCTCTGTGCGGCAAGTGGGCCTTCCCTGTTTTCCGAAGTCACCTTTTGTTGTGATTTTGAGGGCCTAATCATTTTTCTCAGTTTTTCTAAAGCTGTATCGTCTTTGATATTTTCTCCTATTTTTTCCCCATATAGAAATTGATCTGTTGAGGCTTTATCGAGTAGCGGTTTTATTGAATTAAAAGTTGGGGAAATAAAGGCCTTTCTGGCCTTCGATTGGGTATGAAAAATGTCTGTGAGTATTTTTCCTGTATCAAGTAATTTTTCCAACAAATCTAGTCTATCTACCTCTCCATCATTTTCGCAGAGTAACCATAGATATAGCCGAGTAATCATAGATATAGCCGAACCCAACGCTGATAAGGCTGAGCCAATTGAGTTTTGTGTATGCATAAAATGCTCATCCCTTTTCAAAGTGGTTTCAGGGATAGCTTTTATAAGCTCTTTATTTACTATTGGTGCTTCAAGTGTGCATGAACCCTTCTTGGAATACTTATTTAAAATTTTTTCTTTGTCCCCTGCTTTTAAACCATTAGTTAACCAGCTGTTCCATCTCCGTGTTAATTCGGGATGAAATTCATGATCTTTTTTAGATACTGCTGTTGGGTCCTCCCCCATCTTTTCGTGAACATACTCGTCTAATATACTAACCTCGTCTGTTTTTTCGTCAGCCAAATTGCTTTTTGGCGCCGCTTCTTTATTTGGCGGCGTATTTTCTTTATCTATCGTCTGCGGAGCATTTTCTACGAACAAAAAAGGAACGAAATGGGGAAAAAATTAGATATACTGATTTGTCTGCTCTTGTGAGTAAGATCTCTCAGTTATAAAGGACGATCGGTCTGTGGCCTTCCTTCTGGAGAGGCTCTGCCGTCAAAAAACAAAAAACCTAACCTCCAATGTCTAACGACATACGAGAAGGAAAGACGAAACGAAAAAAGGGGGATTACATGTACTGATTTTGTCTGCTCTTATGAGTAAGATCTCTCAGTCATAGAAAAAACGATCGGCTTGTGGCCTTTCTTCTGGAAGAAGCTCCGCCGTCAAATTCTAACCCCAAATGTGAACTACGCATGTTCATTATTTCAACTTACCTGTCGAGACTGGGGTTCTTTCATTCAAATTTTCTGAATTCTCAGGCAAAGGACTATTGTCTATTCTTGGTGAAGAGTCTAATTCTTTTTCCCTAGGCCTTTCCTTTTCGGCGTCCTTTACGAGGAACCGCAAGGTTTCCTCGATGAATTTTAGTCTCCTTTTAACATCATCAGGACTCTTAGACCTACTTCTCTCACTACTTCTATCTCTGCTCCGTGATGAGCGCTTCCTCTTCTTATTCTTTCCCATAATTATAAGTTGAGATAAACCAGATTAATATAAATTTTTTTCGAAGGTATAAAATTCAACGTGCGAAGTGTCTGAGCACAACGAAGAACAATGAAAGGAGAGCGCGCAAGTTCAAGGAAGTCGGACACAGCGCGCGAAAATTTAAAAAATAAAAAGCTCTAAAACGTTGTGAATTGTCAAGACAAAGTAGACTACTACATGTAATCTCGAAGAACGAGGTCCGAAATATAATTGTCACACAATTATCTAAGTGAACACACATGGTATTAATAAGAGTTACTGCATTTTTATCATTCACTATGATTCCATTCACATCAGCAATCATATTGTCTTTAACAATACAATTTTCAATATCATAAATATTATTTTCCACATCATTTAGTATTAGACCCATTTCATCTTCTGTTTGGTCATTTAGTATAATTATGGGTAGAATGGTATCTGCAAGATCTGGAAGCTCTTTCTCTAGAATCATTGCTGGTTGTATTTCTTGATTCTGTGTAGGAGTTTGTGTCTTTTTATATTCTTCTAATAATCTATGAAGAACAGTGAATTCTTCTGATCTCTCTTTTGGTGCAGCATTTTGAGGAGGAAATGATTCTAGTTGGTCTAATAAATTGTCCCCTACTATATTCTCAAAAGTTTCAAATGAAACTACTGCTTCATTGGGTGGACGACTATTGTGGATAACTCCAGCTTTTTTTGTACCCAGACACTTAGTATAATCCACTGCATTTGGGTCCCAAGGATATAGACCTCAGGCTTTAAAACCATTTCTTGCAATAATACCATCAGGCGAAAAGTTATGAATGGCATCTTTCAAAATTGGAGCCATTCTGTCTAAAGTTAACATTTGTGCTGGGTTTTTTTGTCTCCATTCTAAAACACTTTCTTTCCACAGAGTTTTTAAAGGCTTAAATGCTGCAACATCAGCAGGTTGTAATATTCTTGTCGAATTGGGGTACAGACAAATCAGAATAATCTCCAACTCACTGCAGAAATTGCTAATTTCTAAAGTCACATGGCTGCTGTGACCGCCAATAAATAAAATTACAGGGAATGTAATATCCAACTTTATTAGATAGGGGTAAAATATATTTTTTATATAATCAAAAAATAAGTCGCCATTCATCCAGCTACTTGGTGTCACACCAATTCCCCAATCATTAGGTACTGAACGCCCAACTAAGGCAGGCAACCTTGTATAAGGATATACGAGTGTAGGTGGACACGTAACTCCAGTTGCACTGAATGTAAATAATACCGTTAGATTCAGCTTAGCATTGCCTTTGTCTATTTCATACACATTACGTACTCCACGAGGAGCTATAACAGTTTTCATTTTTGGACATACCATGAAGTATGTCTCGTCACTATCAAGAGACACGGTAGTGTCTCGCGCCAAGTATATACGGGGTCATCGTTTAATCCTGCAACCCGCGCGCGCGCGAACAGACGAAAATGGCAACACCGCCTCACGGACGCATTCCACTACAACCATGCACCGGCCCAGCGCAGAGCTGCCTGCGACCGTTGGACAAGAGTGATGCCCGAGCTTCGAAAATTTTAGCGTCGCAAAGAGATAGGTATTGGGAATTTCCCGACCCAGGTAATCGAGCCGCGCGCTCCGCTTTTATGATCGGTCTACCACCCGCACCCCAGATCACTCTAATGAGGTTTGAAAATAATGTCAACAGATCTCGTACCCGTCTCAATTTCAAAAATTTTAGCCACGACAGGGTTGACGGTTCCTTATACAGAGAGATTTTTCGCCACCTGCTTGTAAAAACCACAGTAACGGCACATCGTTCCAAAAAATGACATTAACGGAAGCCGGTATAGGCGTGGCGTTGAGTAGCTAAAACATTCTAACACAAAAATTCTAGAAAAAAAATTCAAACACCGCTACAATCAAAGACACGTCGCATTAGTTACCCCTTACGTCTGATCTAGGTATGCACCGCATTAAGGATAAAATCATAAAAAAGAAAACCAGAACAATAGATTCTGAGGTCTGCAGAACTAACACATAATTGAATAAAAATTTAATTTCTCAATTTATAAATGTAATGATACAGAATCAACTAGCCTATTGTTTATCAACAACACGAATTTTAAAAACAGCGTTAAATACATTATCAAATAAACAGTTTCCAACAGCTTTTTAAACAATTATGGTTAAAAAATTGATAAAAGAAAAATTAAGTAAACGTAAAATATGTTAAATTATCCAGCATTAAGAGGGATTAATTTTTCCTCATTTTTTTGGCGCAAATTGCATTCCGATATGTCTTAGAGTTCAAAAGTTATACGAAAAAGACCCCAAAATTTTCAACCGGGGCCGGGAAATTCTGAATAGTTCTTTGCAACGTTAATTTGACAAGGACCAGCCAAAAATTCTCGAAGCTCGAGCATCACTGCTGTCCAGCGGTCGCTAGCAGCTCTCCGAACGCGGTGATGGTGCATGGTTGTAGTGGAATGCGTCCGTGAGGCGGTGTTGCCATGTTACAAGTTCGCGCGCGCGCGGGTTGCAGGATTAAACGATTACCCTGTATATATATATATATGCGCAGCGCGAGACACAGTGTGGCTCTATTACGCCACGACTCGCTATCATGAACCCTGAGATTTCCGAATCTCAATAACGGCTGATCCGATTAGATTTTGAATGGTCTTAATGGATAGCTTGGGTTTGATTTACACAAGAAAAGTGTCTTCGTTTTGTTCCTACGGGCCTTATGAGCTGAGATATTTCGATGTAAAGTTGCAATTTGCTGAATTTTATGTTCTAAAGATTCAGCATCGTCTCGTCATCGTCATCGTGCTACACTTCTAGGCAAGAGGGGAGTATGAAAGGGTGAGGAAATGTCTCTCAGGCACGTCGCTCATTGGATGTGTGTTTCGACCAATCGCGTAACATGTTGTTGTAATCTGACAGCTAGACAGAGATATTATAAATAACCTACCAAGTGCCAAGTGTCAAATAAAGTAAGTTGTCCGAATTTGAAATGTCACGAGTTTTTACACTAAATAGGAGACTGAATTATTGTCTCAATTAACAAGGTAAGTCGCCAAATTTTTTTAATAGTTTCTTATGTAGGAGCTATTCCACGTCAAAACGGATAGACGGAAAATTTAGTTTCACCGATTCTTTTCAAAATTACAACATTTGTCGATAACCTTGCAAAAACAAAGTATACTGAATTTTGAAAGCCTATGTCAAATAGTTTTCGAAATATTTAATGTTAAAGTTTTAAAAATTGAATTAAGGCTGCCGTCTCACCGGGCCTTGAATGTGTGCGTACGCTCACACCAGCTAAGTTAAGCGTGTACGTATACGCGTGTAGCAAGCAATCCGTAAATTACAACTTACGTCCTGGAATCGACACGAAGGAAGTTTTTGCGGGTACAGTTGCCTTCAGTAGACATCTGTGCAGAGTGGTCTGGTGCGTTTGTACGCTAATAAGCACCGTACGTTGTAATAATAAGGATTTTTTCACTCGTGTACTCAGGACAGCCCGAAAAATGACAGAATGAAGCTTCAAGGCTTCTCCGTCACCGGCGGTGATGGTATATTCGTGCCTTGTACCATCAAAACCGGTGGAAGTCCAATCTAGCCGATCAATGTAGGAAAGACGCAGTTACCGAGACGTATCGAGAGTCGAATTGCGCTGTTGCCGCATTTCCCCTATCACTATTTTGGCATGAAGGAGGCTTGAATGAATCACGGCGAAGCGGTTGGAGAACAGAGATGGGCAAAGATAATATCTGGATAAACTCAAATAAAAGATACTACAGTATTGCCTCATTACGGGCTCGGTTTGGTGTACACGATGTGGAATTTTCGCTATTCCACCACTTCTGTCTCACTCTTCTCCGGCGATGGCTAGAGCGAAATGGAACGAGAGCGAGCGAGAGCCACTGAAAGCGAGCGAGGACGGTACGAGACAGACGATGCGTTAATGTTTTGTCTCGCTCCGTCTTTCGGACGCCTGACACTCCGTCCTTTGCGTTCCCGACCGTCGCACAGGCAAAGCGTTCCATCTCGCTCCCCCCTTCTGCCAGAAAGAAGCGAGAAACGAACACTGGGAATTAGGGTTCTGTTCGCGATACGGATTCAACGCCGCGTCCGTCCCGACCAGCTGTTCGGCGGCGGCTTGTAATCTCAGTTGGAGAGGCATACAGTGTTGATAAAATGTAAAACGTCACGTTTTCAATATTCAGTAACACACTGCTGAGATTTTCCACATTAAAATGAATTCAAATACGGTGTGAATCGGATTATTTCTAGAACTGTACTAGATAATTAAATATAAATGCGTAACATTTCAAATCTAATAAAGCTCAAAATAATCCGAAATATCGTGTTTAAATTCATTTTCATCTGGAAAATCTAAGCAGTATGTTCCTGAAACGTTCATGCCGATACGATAGAAAATGTGAAAGTTGTACATTCTATTAAAACAAAAAAATAAACAATCATCGAGTATTTATAATGTTATATATATATATTTTATTTTAAATTAAAAATTATTAATAATAATGGGATTGCCGCCGCGGCCTTCACGGCGGCCTCCACGGCGGCCTCCTCGGCGGCCTCCACGGCGCCCCCCCTCGCCATATTTGAGTATTTTAATCTCCTTTTTCATCTGAAACAGTATCATAAAAATTACATTTTCTAGTTCGACACCTACATATGAGCCGTTATTTCTTAAAGTGGTATAAGTCGATTTATTCATACATTGGGATATTTAAGGGTATGCTTTTGAATCAACTTAAAAATATTCGCATCCGTAAAAACTTGTGTAATTTTATGGCTGTACTTCCGAATGGCCCCAGTGGCCGATCGACACGAGGTTTCGGGGGTAGGGTGGGAATGATGTGAGGACCCTAAATCTAAAATTGTTGCTTCTGGAATTTTTTAGTTTCCTAGATATTAATAAAATACTCTTAGTATGTCTGTGATTTATTCCGACATAACGCATTCCACTTTCCGCTTTGTCCCGGGAATTAGTATTGGTTTCGGCTAGATTAGGGGGGAGGGAGGTGCGCGCCCGCTTGCGGGCGCGAAAAGCATGGTAGCGAACCGATGTGAGTTTGGAGATTTGAACCAGCAACTTGCGAATGCGACCCATTCTACTATATAGGGTATATAGTATACATATACATTCTACTGACAGTGAATATTCTAGGGGGTGATTCTAGAGGCCAAAATAAGACGAAAATATAGAATACAATTTTTTAATATTGCGCTTCGTTATCGAGAAAATTGACTTTGAATTGCAGCTAAATACGCGTGCCTTTCCGGCGCCTGGGGAGCACGCGGAGGTAAGGGGAACGCGTCCAGCAGTTCGTAAAACAGTTTGGGGGGACGGGAGGGTCGCCGGGTAGGGGTGCCTGCACCTACCGTCCAAAAAAATTTAAAAATAAAATTAACAATAATTTTCCTCGACAATCGATAGAATTTGGGGATCATGAGAGTTGTTACCCGCCTGACGTGACGCTTCCAGCAAACGCAATCGATCCACCAGCTCGTTGGGATCGTCCCAGTGTACGTAATCGATCTTGTTATCGTTTACCACCATGGCTCGTGGTGTCCTAAGACCTTTCCCTGCTTTATTGACTGATGTGCGTGGGATTAGCGGTGCAATTACATGTCTGTACTTGTATCCCTTGTTGCTCAATATGGGATTTTTAGCACCATGACCGCGTCTGTGGGCATTCGTCGCCAGCAGTATACTTTTGTATTTTTGTTTATCAGCATCGGTGTATATAGCATCATTGGGAATTCTCTTGAAAATCAGTTCGTAAAGACCGGATGTTCCTCCGTATCTTACACCATCTATGATTATATTATCATCCTTGTCTATATCGAAAGCCTTATCCCCAAGCATCGTTCCACTATTGCCAAAATATACACCGTACACATAGTCCATTGTTGTATCCTTATCACCACTTAGGATCGCGCTCATGTATTTTTGCCCCAGCGGACCGAAATGACTGCGAAACGTTTCTTGTCCCTCGGATGTTTGAAGTTGCTGTCTGATAGATGTTACAAACGACTCATTGGGACTAGTTTCGAAAACGTCGTCATCAATGGTTGCGAGCGATTGTACACTGGGAAATGTACTTATTGGTGTGTGAGGAACGGGAGACTCGTTTGATGTAGCATTCCGTCGTTTATGCTTCGATTAAACTGGTGTTGAGGTTATGGGTGAATATTCAGACGACATGTGCCGTTTCCTCTTTGTCTTGCGCGATGTGTTCCCTTTCGGATGGATTTTTTTAGGCGTTAATGTTTCATTCCCTTCAACGTCTATGCTCATCGGTGGTGATGTGCTAGCTTCTGTCGCTGAGGTATTTTCCACAATATGTTTTAAGGGTTCGACGATAGGTTTGAAGTATCTCTCCAACGCGACATCTTCCTCCATCTTGCCTGTCTTCAAAGCCTGATGTTTCTTGCGAATGGATTCGCTAGTTTTTGCAATTTCCTTCGCTATTCTCTCGCGATCCTTAATCTCCAGAGTATCGATATCAATCATCGTTGTACCGCTGACGTTGCTTTCCCACCGACGTGTTGATGACAATTGACCGTCTCACGGTACGGCAAACTCGTTAAATCCCTTTCTGTAACGTCCATTGGACATCGCGCTATCCTTGTCTATTACCACGAAACCATACTCCCGTTGCCAACAATTACGACACAAAGCGCAGAAATCCTCGTAAGACATGTCAGTGTTTACGTGATCGTTGTACACATGTTTCAAGTTGGTACCATCCTGCTTAAACAGAATCAGCAGATTGGCATTGTCGCGGATAAGATGTTTGGGTATCTTTGCATACGTCTGACAGAGATAGAAGCAGTCAACGTTCGAGTGGCGCCCCATTGCAAAGTATTCCCTTATCGTATCTTGCTTGTCGCATGCCACGTCATCAAAGATGAAAATAGAATTCGGAAGCGATTCACACGGTGGGATGACGTCACTGTTATTCGAAAACGTAAAGTAGCCAATTTCATCTATCGGAGTCAATAAATTCTCCAAATACTGATATTTCGGCTGTTGCAACGACTTGGAGTACACGTACACGTTCTCGAAGCGGACGCCGTGAGGACTTTCCAACAACCTCACCAACACGTTTGTCTTTCCGCAATTTGATGGGCCACAAACGAGGCAGCGTATAGTGTTTGGTAGCATGCTACCATGTCTGCGTCTTGTTTTCGAAGACATCACTCGTGATTTATCGTCAAAATTTGTCACGCGTATCGTTACAGGTTGTCGCACGAATCGCATCCTCTCCGCAAACTGTGAAAAATGATTTTGATACGTCGAAGCGCACTATTTATAGGTCCGCATCGACACAAAACAGCTCAGTATTCAAAATGCTTCTGATCCTGTCGGATAATTGCGATATTCGAGACCTAACCTCTGAGCAGTTGAAATATATACCAAAGATTATTCTACTCCGAGAGTTTGGGAGACACATTGATCAGTTGTGGGACAGACTCCCCGAGCACATAAAAGCCGATTCTGAGGTTCGGCAGTATCGTCGGTGTCTGGAGCATTATAATCGTCCTTGGCAGCGAACGCATATCGACGGTCCAGCACCATTGATTAAAAACTGTAGCGAATGTCGCCGACGAGAGTAAAGAAAGGCTGTGGTTTGTTAAATCGAGCGATAAACGCGCTACCTATCGAATTACATATTCCGGGATACCAGTTTTGCGGTCCAGGAACACATCTGGCAAAACGATTGGCTAGAGGGGATCAAGGCATCAATCCGTTGGACGCGGCGTGTCGCGAACACGATATGGCATATTCGCGCAGCAACGACCTCGGCGAAAGGCACGCGGCAGATAAAGTTCTCGCTGACAAAGCGCGAAAACGCATCGTTGCGCGAGACTCGACTCTGGGTGAAAGAGGTGCTGCTACAGCTGTTTGGGCAGCTATGAAAGCCAAGACGAAAATCGGAATGGGGATGAAAACAAAACCCGGCAAAAGTACTCCAAAGAGAGCGCCGAAAAAGCGGATTCTACCGGTGGCAAAACGGGGTGGTATATTACCACTTCTCCCGCTGCTAGGTGTTCTCGGATCATTAGCTGGTGGAGCGGCGGGGATCGCCAAGGCGGTAAACGATAATAAGGCGGCGCAACAGCAGCTGCAGGAAATGCAACGTCATAATCGCTCCATGGAAGGTCACGGACTTTATCTCGCACCATACAAGCATGGACAGGGAATATCGAAACGAAAAAAAAAACGTCGAAAAGAAAATAAAAATGCCCGCGGGTGTAACTACCGATGCACATTTGGAGGAGTTGGCAAAACGTATGCGTATTCCATTCTTTAGAGGTGTTTTTATGCGAAACGCGCTACCAGTCGGAGGAGTACGTCGAAACGAGAGCGGTATTGTAAATTTGGACAATGTCGAGGGGTCGGGGACTCATTGGGTGGCATATGCGAAGAGAGGGTGTCGAGCTATATATTTCGACAGCTTTGGAAATCTTCGACCGCCCAAGGAATTGGTAAAATATCTGGATAAGGATGCTGTGAAAATTGAATACAATCGAACGTCTTATCAGAAGTACAATCAGAGCAATTGTGGACAACTATGTCTACGCTTTCTACAAACGATCGGTACCAAATTTAAGGATTGACTTCCCGCCACTCTGATTCAGTACTAATCGAGCCGTACAGTTCGGAATATGTCGTTAACATTCACTCTAACCGGCAAGAGTAGCACCCTCGCGGTGAGCTACTTTCCACCCATAGATTTGAGCGACGATGATTACGAGCTTGGTCTAACAACCTTTGAAACTTATCACACCATACCAAACATCGACTCGAGCAATGATAAATTCTACTTCACCGTAAACTATGACATCAGCAACAGCGTCGACACCACTCCTGAATACATTACGATTCCCCATGGCTCCTACGAACTAGACGCCATTGCCAAGTATTTGAAGCAGCAATTACTCGAGCGGTATCCTCAAAATCTCGACGGTACCGATGACAGTGACAACGATGCGTATCCAATAGTGTTGCGTCCCAACAGCAACACCATGAAAAGCGAACTGTACTGTCGGTTCACCGTAGATTTTACAAAGCCTAATAACATTGGATCGCTATTGGGATTCTCGACGAATCGGGTATTAGAACCAGGACGGTGGCACGAATCGGACGATCCAATTAATATCATGAACGTGAACATTGTTCGTATAGAATGTAGCGTGACCGCTGGCGCGTACAACAGTGGGAGGCGTGTCCATACGATACATGAATTTTCTCCGAGAGTTCCACCAGGATATAAGATATCGGAAACGCCCGCGCAGATCATTTACCTTCCAATCACCGCACGGATCATTACGGATCTAACGATACGCGTTGTGGATCAAAACGGACGGTTGCTCGATTTTCGAGGTGAAGAGATTACCATCAGATTGCACGTACGACGGCGACGACGATAATACATGTGGTGCGAACGAAAGAGATGCTTGTATTGAACGACTCTAGAAACCCGTTTCTTCCAAGTGAAATTGTTTACAACAACTGCAACAACAACTGCAACAGCTCCGATCACGCTAAAAAGAAGAGGCTCAGTGCTGCGAACATTGCATTTTTTAAATCATTGGGATTCATTGTGCGCATTTAGGTTGAAAAATGGTTGACATTCTAAGTATTGGAGGGAAGCCGACGTTTGATGACCGCATCGTCAAGCTTCAGACTCACACATACAACCCATACGTCAACACAACGTTTGGATACAGCGATGAGATAAGAATACCGATACAACAGCAGGATTTATACACACTGCCGTGTGAAAGTTTTCTCTATGTGGAGGGGAAATTGAAGATAAATAAGCCAAAAGATGCATTAACGGTGACGTTGGGAAATAATTGCATGGCGTTCTTATTCGATGAGATTCGATACGAGCTGAATGGCGTGAGAATTGAGCGCAGCAGAAACGTTGGAATAACTAGCACGCTTAAAAACTATGTATCGCTGACATCTGGCGAAGACAAAAATATGGAGAATGTTGGATGGGGCTTGAAACGGCGCGATGGGCCAATAGTGAAAAGTCATTTCAATTTTTGCATCCCACTCAAATATTTGCTGGGATTTTGTGAGGACTACAAACGCATGATTATTAATGCGCGTCATGAATTGATTTTAATACGATCGCGCAACGACAACAATGCTCTGATAGGATCGCCGATGTTGGAACCAGAAATTGAATTGGTTAAACTACAATGGCGGATGCCCCATGTGACGTTAAATGACGTTAATAAGCTATCGTTGCTACATACTTTGGAACGTGGACAAAACCTGAGCATTTGTTTTCAATCGTGGGATCTGTACGAGTATCCTCTCTTACAGAGCACGACCAAGCATTCGTGGGCCGTGAAGGCATCTGCACAGCTGGAGAAGCCGCGATGCGTGATCCTTGCTCTACAGACTGGTCGAAGAAATGTGATGAGTGAAGACGTTACTATGTTCAACAACTGCAAATTGGCCAATGTAAAACTTTTTCTCAACTCGGAATTTTACCCATATGATGATTTGAACTTGGACTTTGACAAGAATAAGCACGCCATCTTGTATCACATGTATACGCAATTCCGTAAATCATATTATGGGTATAGTTGCAACGAGGCATTATTCACCGTGGCTGAATTTTTACAATTTGGCCCCCTCGTGGTAATTGATTGCTCGCGACAAAATGAGTCGATCAAGAATGGCACCGTGGACGTGCGCATAGAATTCGAGTGTAAAGAGAATGTGCCTGCAAATACTACAGCCTACTGTCTGATTCTACACGATAGAGTGGTTGAATAAAATCCATTGACAAACATGGTGCGCAAAATAAATTAAATTACCACGCTACTTGCCCGCCCTCTCCTGTACGAAATTCGCAAAAAAATTTCATCGTGAAAATCGAGATGTTTTACGAGAAAGACTGCATTCTCTCGTCTGTCTTGGAAGCGAGTGGACCTCCAAATTGTATCGATAATGGCTGTACCAACGTTCGTTGACATGCAAGGGTTCATCGTTGATGGAAGATTTGTCGTCAAGGAAGTGGCTGTCCTACGAATGGGAACAATTCTCTCGCACTATATTTTTGGGAGTTCGATGCCGCATTATCTTCTTTCGAAATCTGACAAATCAAGCATCCGCTGGTTAACGGCGAAACATCATGGGTTACGCTGGGACGATGGAGAAGTTCCATACAGTATGGCTAAACGGCTAATTTCGAAAGCTGTAGCTGATGCGATCGATGAAGAAGAGGATGACACGTGCCATGTCGTATATGTTAAAGGGCTGCAGAAACGCGACTGGCTTGCGGATTTCCTCGATGAAAGTACGAGAGCAGACGCGGTCATCGAGACGCTGGACATTGACTACGAGGATATCAAATCTCTAAATAAGCTAAATGTAGTTAATACTCTGCGATGTGGTAGACACGCGAAACACTGTGCCATGCAAAATGTATTTAAAATATTCAACTGGTGGTCTAAACACCAGGGAAATTCATAAATAAAATATAATCAATTTTTTAATGCGTATAATTTTCTTCACCCTCACCCAACCCAACCTCATGCGTTTGATGTCCGCTAGATTAAGACGATACTTATGCAGAAGTCGTTCGATACACGTTCGATACCCGATCAAAGCCATTCGATGCATGATCAAAGTGTCTAAAGAAGAAGGGAAAAAGATGCGTGGGAATAAGGAGAGAATGGTCTACGAAGAAGAAATGTGCAGTTTGTGAAAATGAATGCGGAGAACAACAGCATCGTACTTTTGCAAAGCTATGCACTTCTCGATTTCATGATAGGAGGGGGTTTTTACATGTGAGAGCTAGGAGATGCAGCGAGACCAGTCGTCTGTTAATTGTGGAAGGCGAACAGTCTGATTTTTAATCGTTAGACATTTGTGCAATTTGTGTAATTTGTGTGGGACAATTTTTTTCTTGTGCTAGAAAAAATGGGATTAAAACGCATCGCCCCGGAGTATGACTCATTGGTATGTACAATATATTTTGACATTATTCGTCTTTAACCATTGAAATCGAGCGAGATTAAAATCAAGTGGACATGTTAATATCATGGTGTTCTATGCTTTAGTATTCACCATCGCCATCGCCATCGCCGTCGCCACCACCCCGTTCGCCGTCGCCGCCGCCTTCGCCGCCTTCGCCGCCTCCGCAGGTATGTAGTTTGCATTGTTTTGCATGTTTCATGTTTATTATGTTTGATATGTGTCATATTTATTATGTTTGTGTATCTGTTCTAGGACCGTGTGCCTATGATTATAATGGCGCTCATGGCGCGGGTTCTGGCAGGGGAGGCTGAGGCTGCACCCCTAGCGGTGCATATGCAGCGCTCGGGCTTGGTATTCGGGTCTAGGATGGCGGCCAGATTGCGACGGCCCTGGGTACCATACCACCAAATGGGGCCCCTGCGACGTCCGCAGCCCCCATCGCCACCATCGCCTCCCTGGATCGATGTGAGGAGGCCGCAGCCATCGCTTCAGGAGCCCCTATCACCTCCATGGCAGTTCGAGGGGGTGATGTTGTCGTCATCGTCCTCGGCGTCATCATCACCGCCACCGTCGCGGCAGTTAACACCACCGCCGCGGTGGTCGCCGCCCCCCGCATGGATGGAAGAGGGGCTCGTGACGCCACCCCTGCAATTGTCATCAGACGAGGAGGATATTTAAATTCTTTTTCATTTTTTTTCATTTGTTATCTCATGTATTTCATCCTTATTAACTATTTTATTATTACTATTCATATTACTATTATTATATTATATTCACTATTACTATTACTATTCATTCATTATTTGTAACAATATATTATCATTTTTAAACACATATTATTTCTCCATTTTATTCACCCGTCTTCCTTCTCCTTTCGCTGTCTAATTTTAAGATTCGGTGTAAGATTTAGCGTTCACAATGATATTATACTACATTCAACACATGTCGAGACTTTTATCCTTGAGTTCGAAGCCGTTCAATATCCGTTTGATATACGTTCTAAAACGTTCAATACCCCTTCGATACGTATTCAAAGTGATGCGGTCTTGTCGCATGATGTGTCAAAGAAGAAGGGAAAGAAGATGCGTGTGAATAAGGAAAGGATGGTCAGCGAAAATGAATGTGAAGAACAACAGCATCTCACTTTTGCAAAGCTACGCACTTCTCGATTTCATGATAGGAGTTTGCATGCGAGAGCCTGGAGATGCAGCGAGACCAGTTGTCTTTAAACATCAAAGAAGTGTAGTACTTTTAATAAAAATTATGGGATATTGGAGGTCGCCCTCCATTTATGATTCGATGAGGTGGCGAGGTATGTACATAACAATATTTTGACATTTATCGCGTTTAACTGTTGAAACCAAGTGCTCTTAAATCAGGTGTTCGTATCAATATTTTACCATGAGTTTCTATGTCTAGGGCTCACACCGTCCCCACCCCCATCACCATCCGCATCGCCACCACGTGGGCCGTCACCTCCAGCACCGCCGTCGCCTACGTGGTCGAGCGATTGGGGATCGCCGCGGCCGTCGTCGCAGCCGTCGCCACCACCCCGTTCGCCATCACCGTCGCCGCATCCACAGGTATGTAATACTTTGCATTGTTTTATGTGTTTCATGTTTATTATGTTTAATGTGTCAGTATTATATTGATGTGTCTGTGTTCTAGGCACCGACGTATGGGGCTGCGCGGCTGCGGACTTATGGGGGTGCGCGGGTGCGGTTGCACGCACCGCGGTCGGGGGCCCTGCGGCGGTCGCAGTCTTGTAGGGGTGCGCGGGTGCGGTTATATGCACCGCGGTCGGGGGCCCTGCGGCGGCCGCGCCCCCTGCCCTCACCATCGTCGCCACCATCACCCCCGTCACCTCCATCACCCCCCCTCGCCCGCCAATAGTTTTTATATTCTTTTATATTCTTTACTTTTATATTACATTCTATTTTATATTACATTTCTATTTACTTTTATTTTTATATTTTATATTTTATATCAATTTATATTTGTATTATTCAATCTTTTTTTTTATGTAACAATATATATATATCTTAAACACATATTCTGTCTCCATTTTATTTACTCGTCTTCCTCCTCGCCTCCTAATTCTAAGATTTGTAGACACTGCATAAATCTATTTCATTCTTCGCGGCGCATGTCACATAATGGTTTGGAAAAATATTTGGGGGTGGGCCAAGGTCATTCTCTCGCTCGGAAAAATTTCCGGTGGTGGATCGGGGTTTAAAAAAGTTCTCGGGGGTCATTCACTCCCTCTTAAAAGTTTTCGGCGGTGGGTCCGGTCTACGCGGCGGCTCGGCCTGGAGTGATCCCCTCCATCATCGCAGCTTCCCCCACTCCGCGGCTCGTGCGCGCGCAATCGATTTTCCTCTCCCCGCAGGCCCCGCGCCCATGTTTCCCTCCGCCTCGCTCCCCCGCGCGCCCTCACTTCCCCCCGCCCCCGCGCTCCCCTCAGAGGACCTGGGTTGGAAACGGCATTACCATACTACTCTTAACTATTCCCACTGTAATTAATTACACTGCCAAGCACAGCAAAAAAGGGTACTTTGATCCCTATAATTGACATTTGCCCGACCAGTACCGAAAAAACTACCAAAAATGATTTTGCATCCGCAGTTTGAAAATAGGGAGAAAAAAATGTTGCCAACGGCACGCGGAGTTCGCAAGCGGTCTCCCATCCAAGTACTATCCGCGCCCAATGCAGTTCAACTTTGGTGATCGGACGAGAACCAGTGTTTTTTGCGTGGAATGGTCGTTGACGGAGTTTTCTACTACGAGTTCGCGAAAAATGTCTGACGCTAACTCCTCGGAGCGTTCGAACACTTAACCATTCCCACTGTAATTAATTACACTGCCAAGCACATCAAAAAAGGGTACTTTGATCCCTATAATTGACATTTGCCCGACCATTACCGAAAAAACTACCAAAAATGATATTGCATCCGCAGTTTGAAAATAGGGAGAAAAAAAATGTTGCCAACGGCACGCGGAGTTCCCAAGCGGTCTCCCATCCAAGTACTATCCGCGCCCAACGCAGTTCAACTTTGGTGATCGGACGAGAACCAGTGTTTTTTGCGTGGAATGGTCGTTGACGGAGTTTTCTACTACGAGTTCGCAAAAAATGTCTGACGCTCACTCCTCGGAGCGTTCGAACACTTAACCATTCCCACTGTAATTAATTACACTGCCAAGCACAACAAAAAAGGGTACTTTGATCTCTATAATTGACATTTGCCCGACCATTACCGAAAAAACTACCAAAAATGATATTGCATCCGCAGTTTGAAAATAGGGAGAAAAAAAATGTTGCCAACGGCACGCGGAGTTCCCAAGCGGTCTCCCATCCTAGTACTATCCGCGCCCAATGCAGTTCAACTTTGGTGATCGGACGAGAACCAGTGTTTTTTGCGTGGAATGGTCGTTGACGGAGTTTTCTACTACGAGTTCGCGAAAAATGTCTGACCCTCACTCCTCGGAGCGTTCAAACACTTAAGGCTGCCGTCTCAAGTTTGTTATGGTCCGAATCGATCGAAGCGTACTCAGTAAACAGACGGACCCTAATGAAACTAGTCCGGTCGATAAAAAGAACATATACAGAGGTGACATCTCCAGGTACTCTGTGTAGACGAATATTTTACGCATAGTTGCCACATTTTCTGTTCTATCTGTCTCTGCCGCGCTGTTGCCACAGTTCCTTCTATCGAGAAGCTCGAAGGAATACGGCACGAGAGCTGTGTCTAGCGTCAGAGCCTCGCTGAACGTAAAGGAGGATGGCAATAATGAAAGATAGAGAAGTTGGGTAGTGAAGTTAGGAAACATATCAATGAAACAATACTTATTTGCGTATCATTATCTCTTCTACACTTCGCAATTCTTATTATCTTCTCTCATTCTGTGTAATTCCTCTTCTCCATTGACGGTCTTCCTACAATTATATCAAATCGATTGTAATGAAATCGCTCATTTGCTGTAACAACGACACAACTCAAAATTTGCAGTTTTTGAGTTATTAGTATAGAAAAAGTGGTTGTTGTCTAACAAAACTTTTCCCGTTAACAAAACTCGTTTCCCCAAAAATCGTGAATTTTTAGTAATATATGTCGTAGTTGCAGCAAATGAGCGAAATGTAACGTATGTAGTGAGGGAAATATTTATATTTTCTTGTGAAAAAATATAATGATATGATTGTTCAATGATTGTTTATTTTGTTTGTTTTAATAGAATGTAAAACGTTCACATTTTCTATCGTATCGGCTTGAACGTTTCAGTAACATACTGGTGAGATTTTCCAGACGAAAATGAATTTAAACACGATATAAATCGGATTATTTTTAGCATTATTAAACAGATTAGAAATGTTACGCATTTATATTTAATTATCTAGTACAGTTCTAGAAATAATCCGATTTATACCGTATTTGAATTCATTTTAACCTCTTAGGCACGACGCGCCACTGTAGTGGCTTTCGCGGATGTCATATTTCTGAACGAGACGCCACTATAGCGGCTCACTGTATCGTTTACACGTAATTCGCGTTGAACTCTGCCGTACAGAGAAACAGCCCCACGTAAAACTCAGCCGTGCCTAAGAGGTTAATGTGGAAAATCTCAGCAGTAAGTATGTTACTGAATACTGAAAACGTCACGTTTTACATTTTATCAACACTGTATGCCTCTCTAACCGAGATTACAAGCCGCCGCCGAACAGCCCAAGTCCTCGCTGGTCGGGACAGGCGTTGAACCCGTATCGTAGAGTCCTAATTCCGAGTGTTCGTTTCTCGCTTCTTTCTGGCCGAAGGGGGGAGCGAGATGGAATGCTTTGTCTGCGCGACGGGCGTCAACGCAAAGGACGGAGTGTCAGGCGTCCGAAAGATGGAGAGAGACAAAACATGATCCCGTCGTCTGTCTCGTACCGCTCTCGCTCGCTTTCAGTGCCTCTCGCTCGCTCTCGTTCCATCTCGCTCTCGCCTTCGCCGGACAGGAGTGAAACAGAAGTGGTGGAAATAGCGAAAAATCCACATAGTGTACCCCAAACCGAACCCGTAACAAGACAGTACTGTAGTATCTTTTATTTGAGTTTATCCAGATATTATCTTTGCCCATTTCTGTTCTCTAGCAGCTTCGCCGTGATTCATTCAAGCCTTCCTTACGAGAAAATAGTAATAGAGGAAATGCGGCAACAGCGCGATATACCTCTCGATACGTCTCGGCAACTATGTCTTTCCTATATTTATCGGCTAGCTTGGACTTCTACCGGTTCTGATGGTAAATGGCGCGAAAATACCATCAGCGCTGGGGCGGAGAATCCTTGAAGCTTCATTCTGTCATTTCTCGAGTCTGTCTCAGTACACGATTCATAAATTCATTATTATTTTAACGTACGATGCTTATTAGCGTTTAAACGCACCAGACCACTCTGCACGAATGTCTACCGGAGGCAACTATACCCGCAAAAACCTTCTTCTTGCCGATTCCAGGACGAAAGTCGGTTGAAACGGTTTGTTTACTACATCGCGTATAGGCAGGATCGGCGAAATCATTATGCAAGTCATGTGCCGCATAAGGGCGCCAGCAGAATGGGACGCTAAAAAACTATATCGCACGCTAAATAATAAAAGAATCCAACTCCCACATAAACGAAATGTACACCCCGTAAAGACAAATCATATTAAATAGAAAACAGGTGCAAAAATTTGGGGGCACCAATAATTTTCTTGCATACGGGCGCCAGCTAACCTCGCGTCGGCCCTGCGTATACGTCACGCTGGTGCTACGTGCTGCGGTACACCACTAGCGCCACCAACGGAGAAGCCTTGAAGCCTCATTCTGTCAGTTTTCGATTCATAAATTCATTATTATCTCAACGTACGGTGGTTATTAGCGTTCAAACGCACCAGACCACCCTGCACTGATGTCTGCTAGAGGCAACTGTACCCGCAAAAACTTCCTTCTGGCCGATTTCAGGACGAAAGTCGGTTGAAACGGATTGTTTACTACACGCGTATACGTACACGCTTTTCTTAGCTTGTGTGAGCGTACGCACACATTCAAGGCCCGCTGAGACGGCAGCCTTAACCATTCACACTGTAATTAATTATACTGCCAAGCACAACAAAAAAGGGTACTTTGATCTCTATAATTGACATTTGCCCGACCATTACCGAAAAAACTACCAAAAATGATATTGCATCCGCAGTTTGAAAATAGGGAGAAAAAAAATGTTGCCAACGGCACGCGGAGTTCCCAAGCGGTCTCCCATCCAAGTACTATCCGCGCCCAACGCAGTTTAACTTTGGTGATCGGACGAGAACTAGTGTTTCTTGCTTGTTTTTTTTACATATGTTTATTTTTGCCAACAATTAATATATTTGTGTACTACACAGGAACAGTAAAGGGAAATATCCTTAAACGTATACAATTAGGAACTACATATGTGCGTGCGAACGCTTATAGACTAATGACTCTTAAGGGGGTATACCCGTTTGAACCCTCGGAAAATGTATACATTTTGTGTATTTTTTTACAAGTCAACGGTTTGATGCAGATTTCCCGTTTTTTTACTATCTTTACATAGTATTATGAACTACTCGAGAAAAAAGTTTCAGTTAAAAATCTATTGTTTTTGGGAAGTTATGCATACACATCCGAAAGTCTTTCGATTTTAGACAGCTAAACGGTGGCCCTGAAAACAGCTGTATGTGTTCGGTTCCGAAACGAACAATAACGCGGCCGAGGTGTCCGCGTTTAGAAGATTACGATTTACTCAACTCATTAATTATGCTAAGGGGTCCGAGAATTTCGCCTCGTATCAGTTGTTTATTCGGCGAGGCTCCAGAGAGTCTCGCCATTGTTTATATATTCGAGCGCCTAGAGATCGTCGCGGACGATGACGGTTTGTCTTCACCGCCTTCTAGAGTGCATAACCCCTGCCCCTCTCGTTTCCGGGTGGACTGTGCCCGAAGGGAGACCAGGCAGTTGAATTCTAGACTTGACGCGAACAACACCTCTCTGTATTAATTATAATTAAATAGTATTAAATGTTAATGTGATAGTCTTAACAATTCAGTGCTTTATTGAATCAGATCCTTTATTTAGATTTAAAGGAATCATCCGTTTCGTGAGTGGTTGCTAATAGTGGCAAGACGGAATTTACGACTCCGTGGAAAAAACATTTCCAACAATCGGAACGGAACATTTTTGGTCCTTCGAGCCGGAGACATAACGCAGTGAACTTGTGATTTGTGGTTGTGCGTGACATTAACTCTAACAGTCGATCCATTATCAAACCGCAATGGTGAACGATGATCTAAGGGACCTGGTCGCGCGTCGGGGAGTTATCAAGGGCCATTTGACGCAGTTCAAGAATTATTTGGCCAAGTACGAACAGGAGGCAGATTCCCTCAAATTATCAGTGAAGATGAAGAGACTAATAACCAGTTTCGGTAATTTCGAGGAAATCCAGCATGGCATTGAAGCGTTAGACGAAGCGGTTACACAATTGACGGAACGGGAGACGATGGAAGAGAATTACGACGACTTGATTACTGCTGCCGAAAGAATACTTGAAGAAAGGACGACGCAGGTATCTGAGGTTCGACACCTGCGAGCCTCACCTTCCGGTTCTACCGCCGCTATGAGTGGAGTCAAACTGCCAAAGGTCGACTTGCCACGATTCGATGGGAGAGTTGAGCAGTGGTTATCATTTAAGGATCAGTTCACATCGCTCATTGACAATCAGGTAACACGTTCTAATGTGCAAAAGTTACAATACTTACGATCGGCAGTATCAGGTGAAGCCGTGAAGGTGTTAGAGTCTCTAGACACCACCGATGATAATTATACCTACGCATGGGAGTTGCTTATTCAAAATTATGCGAACAAGAGATTAATGATATGGCGTCACGGTGAACTTTTATTGCAAGCACCTCCCATCGAAAGAAATTCAGCCTCATCTTTAAGACAGTTCACCAATCATATACGACAGCATTTAAGATCCTTAAAGAGCTTGGGTCAACCCGTGGATTTATGGGACACAATTATTATTGTGATTATTTTACCGAAATTAGACCGCGACACACGCATGGAATTCGAGAAGCCTTTTAAAGCGGAACAAATTCCCACTTTGGAGGATTTATTGACGTTCCTCACAGACCGAGCTAGACGCTTAGAAACAGCAGACAAATACTCACGACCAACGACTTCGAATTTGAAACCCAGCGTGAAATCCACCCCTGTAGAGCCATTAAAACCAGTGCGATCAAAGATGCATCAAACCTTGACGACCTCAATCATTCCATGTCCGATCTGCAAAAGTAGCCTATACCGTGTATATGAATGCGAAGAATTACATACTGTGTCAATTCCCGAACGACTTCAGATCGTGAAAAAGAACAATTTATGTATGAATTGTTTAAGAAGGGGACATATCGCAATTCAATGCCGCTCAATTAAATGTAGAATTTGTGATGAGTTACATCACACCTTACTCCACACAAATTCTGTAGATGTAGAACAAGAACATGGAGGAGAAACTCAGGCATGACCACCAGAGGCCGGAGTTCGACGGCCCACTTCGTTGACGACAAATGCCACAACCAACGAACTCATGCCCACCGCTATCATCAAGGTACGTGGACAGGGCAGAAGGGGGGTCGACTGTCGGGCTCTTTTGGATACCTGCTCAACCGCCAATTTTATGACCAATGAATTGGCAGAGACATTACAATTAACAAGGAAGCGTTGTTCAATCCCAGTTAGGGTACTCAACTCGCTATGCACAACCTGCTATCATACAACGACAGCCACCATCCAATCAAGACATACTAATCTCACAAAATCTCTTACATTCTTCGTCATTCCAACCATCTCAGATTTCACACCACGTGAAATTATCGATCGCAAGGCAATTCAAATACCATCTAATATCAAACTCGCAGATCCTAACTTCCATAAACCAGCGCCAGTTCAGATGTTGATTGGTGCTGGACCAACACTGTCTTTCCTCAGCATAGGGCAAATTGATTTATCACCGTCAACGGAAACAGACCTGATCTTACAGAAGACACAATTAGGATGGGTCCTCGGCGGTGATGCATTAATCAAGACTCCGGAGACGAATAGTCGCAACCAGCCTACATGTCATGTCACGGAACTTCAATTCGAGCTCGATAAGTTTTGGAAACTAGAAGAATGCATCAGTCCGCCACATTTATCAATGGAGGAGATCGCAACAGAAGAACACTTCAGGGCCAACACGGTCCGATCAGCAAATGGAAGGTATGTGGTGGCTTTGCCCTTCAAGGAAAACGTCAAACGATTGGGAGAGTCCCGGTCGGCCGCACTCAAGCGATTCCATGCGTTGGAGAAGAGATTGGAATGCAATTCATGGTTAAGGGAACAATACACTGCAGTGATCCAGGAATATTTGGATCTAGGACACATGAGCGTGGACGACAGCTTAGAACAACCGGGATTTTATTTGCCTCATCACGCTGTCACGAAGGAACACAGTCAAACTACGAAAGTTCGGGTAGTGTTTGATGGCTCCGCAAAATCCAACACTAACGTTTCCTTAAATGACACTTTAATGATCGGTCCACATCTTCAGGATGATATCTTTTCTTTAATATTGAGATTCAGACTATATAATTACGTTTTAACTGGAGATATAGAGAAGATGTATCGCCAATTTCTTATTCGTAAAGAAGATCGCAGGTTCCAGCGGATTTTCTGGAGGAATGCCGAGGGCAACGTGAACACTTACCAACTGAATACCATTACCTTCGGGTTATCAGCAGCACCATACTTAGCAATCCGATGTCTCCAACAATTGGCGGACGATGAGGCGGAGAGTTTTCCTATGGCAGCAAGGGTCTTGAAACAGGATATGTACGTCGATGACCTGATAACTGGCACCCAGACTCGAGAGGAAGCGGTGCGACTACAGGACGAAATCATTCGACTGCTCCGGCGGGGCGGAATTCACATCAGACAATGGGCATCCAACGACGCATTGTTACTTAGCGACTTACCGGAGGGCACGGTCAACTTGTTACTTCAATCCAGTGAGGACAACACGTTGAAGACTTTGGGCGTATCTTGGAATTCACGAGAGGATTCGATTATATATTCTGTAAGACCTATATCTGTGAGTAGCAACCCTACGAAAAGGACCCGCTGGGCTTGTTGGTTCCAGTCATTGTGGTCGCTAAAATTCTTCTCCAGCGACTCTGGTTTTTGAGGTTGGATTGGGACGAATCGGTTCCGGCGGATGTACATACAACCTGGGTGACGTATTGCACACAATTAAACTTGCTAAATAACATGTCATTTCCCAGAAAGATAATGCTGACTGATACCGACAACATACAGATCCATGGGTTCTGTGATGCGAGCGAGAAGGCTTATGGTGCTTGCATCTATGTGCGGGTTTCAGCCGGTCGACAGGTCCAATGCACGTTGATGTGTGCGAAATCTAGAGTGGCATCTTTGAAGGTAGTGTCATTACCGCGTCTGGAGTTGTGTGGTGCATTGCTGCTCGCGAGTTTGTATCACACGGTCATCAAGGCCACGGATCTCAATATTAATAAGACTGTTTTTTGGACTGATTCCACAATCACCCTTCACTGGATTCATACTCAGCCTGCTTTGTTAAAGACTTTTGTGGCAAATCGTGTAGCGGAAATCCGAGACAAAACCAATACATCGGATTGGCGACATGTAGTATCGGGTGAGAATCCAGCGGACCTTTTATCTAGAGGACAGTTCCCAGGGGACTTCATTTCTCCATCAATCTGGCAGAACGGTCCCGATTGGATTGTACAAGAAGAATCAACCTGGCCTCATTTAGAAATTAAAATACCAGACGAAGTTCCAGAGACCCGATCAAAAACCTGTTTAATTACAGATGTGACGCCGAATGAAATCATAAGCCGTTATTCACAGTTCACTAGACTCACTCGAATTGTTGCGTACTGTTTGCGCTTTAAGAATGGTGGTACGAGTAGAGGACCTTTACGTTTGGACGAGCTACGCGACGCTCACGATCGGATCATCAGATTAGTACAGGAAGAATGCTTTAAACAAGAACTCCGTGATCTTCAAACTACCGGGACGGTGCAGAAAGGGAGCCGATTAATTTCCTTGAGTCCATTCGTGGATCCGACTGGACTCATACGTGTGGGCGGTCGTTTAAACCAGTCCAAGTTATTATATGCTCAAAGGCATCCCATAATTTTGCCACGATCGCATCATCTTACCACGATCATCATTCGACAGTATCATGTGCATAATTTACACACCGGACTATTATCAACATTGCACAGCATCCGCCAGAAGTACTGGTTGTTGAACGGCAGGAACCAAGTTCGTAAGGTGATCAGGCAATGTGTACGATGCTTCCGAACAAATCCATCTACTAATAATTACATTATGGGAGATTTGCCAGCTACTCGGATCACGGAATCTCGCCCGTTTAGTATCGTGGGAGTCGATTACTGCGGGCCAATTTTTATTAAAGAAAGAAAATTCCGCAATCGTCAGAAGGTTAAAATATATGTAGCCGTCTTTGTTTGTTTTGTGGTGAAGGCAGTCCACTTGGAAGTGGTCAGCGACATGACTACTGAGGCTTTCTTGGCAGCTTTTCGTCGGTTCATTGCTCGCAGAGGCAAATGTCACCGTATTTATTCCGACAACGGTTCAAATTTCATAGGGGCTAACAATGAATTAAGGGAGCTATAGGACATGTTGAATTCTGAGGCACACCAACAGAGGATTGATCACTTCTCGTCTGAGGAAGGTATTACGTGGACATTTATGCCTCCCCAATCTCCACATTTCGGCGGTTTGTGGGAGTCAGCGGTGAAGGCAATGAAGACCCATTTAAAAAGGGTTGTAGGTCAGGAATTATTCACCTTTGAGGAATTCAACACCTTCATTATACAGATTGAGGCGGTTCTTAATTCTCGACCGTTGACTGCACTTTCGGCAGATCCAAATGACTTTTCTGCACTGACCCCGGGGCATTTTTTGATCGGGCAACCATTAACAGATATTCCAGATTCTGATTTCAGGGATATTCCAGCAAACAGATTATCGGTCTGGCAGCACATCCAGAAGGTGCGGCGTGATTTCTGGGTGCGTTGGCATAAGGAGTATTTGAGTGAATTAACCGTTCGACACAAATGGACACATGGATCCCATGCGGTTCAGGAGGGAACCTTGGTCCTGTTGAGGGAGGACAACTTGCCTCCACTCCAGTGGAAATTGGGAAGAGTCACACAAACGCATCCCGGAATTGACGGAGTCACACGAACTGTTACTGTCAGAACACCAACGTCAACTTTCATTCGTAACGTTCGAAAACTGTCACCGATACCTCTGGATAACATTACCTAGATTTTATCATGTAGTTATAGTTTTTCATTCACCTTATGTTTAATTTTAAATCATGTAAGCTCGCTCATTACTGTATCAATTCATACTATACAATAAGTAGTTGAACCAATAAGTTCAACGGGGGCCGGCATGTTCGGTTCCGAAACGAACAATAACGCGGCCGAGGTGTCCGCGTTTAGAAGATTACGATTTACTCAACTCATTAATTATGCTAAGGGATCCGAGAATTTCGCCTCGTATCAGTTGTTTATTCGGCGAGGCTCCAGAGAGTCTCGCCATTGTTTATATATTCGAGCGCCTAGAGATCGTCGCGGACGATGACGGTTTGTCTTCACCGCCTTCTAGAGTGCATAACCCCTGCCCCTCTCGTTTCCGGATGGACTGTGCCCGAAGGGAGACCAGGCAGTTGAATTCTAGACTTGACGCGAACAACACCTCTCTGTATTAATTATAATTAAATAGTATTAAATGTTAATGTGATAGTCTTAACAATTCAGTGCTTTATTGAATCAGATCCTTTATTTAGATTTAAAGGAATCATCCGTTTCGTGAGTGGTTGCTAATAGTGGCAAGACGGAATTTACGACTCCGTGGAAAAAACATTTCCAACAATCGGAACGGAACATTTTTGGTCCTTCGAGCCGGAGACATAACGCAGTGAACTTGTGATTTGTGGTTGTGCGTGACATTAACTCTAACAGTCGATCCATTATCAAACCGCAATGGTGAACGATGATCTAAGGGACCTGGTCGCGCGTCGGGGAGTTATCAAGGGCCATTTGACGCAGTTCAAGAATTATTTGGCCAAGTACGAACAGGAGGCAGATTCCCTCAAATTATCAGTGAAGATGAAGAGACTAATAACCAGTTTCGGTAATTTCGAGGAAATCCAGCATGGCATTGAAGCGTTAGACGAAGCGGTTACACAATTGACGGAACGGGAGACGATGGAAGAGAATTACGACGACTTGATTACTGCTGCCGAAAGAATACTTGAAGAAAGGACGACGCAGGTATCTGAGGTTCGACACCTGCGAGCCTCACCTTCCGGTTCTACCGCCGCTATGAGTGGAGTCAAACTGCCAAAGGTCGACTTGCCACGATTCGATGGGAGGGTTGAGCAGTGGTTATCATTTAAGGATCAGTTCACATCGCTCATTGACAATCAGGTAACACGTTCTAATGTGCAAAAGTTACAATACTTACGATCGGCAGTATCAGGTGAAGCCGTGAAGGTGTTAGAGTCTCTAGACACCACCGATGATAATTATACCTACGCATGGGAGTTGCTTATTCAAAATTATGCGAACAAGAGATTAATGATATGGCGTCACGGTGAACTTTTATTGCAAGCACCTCCCATCGAAAGAAATTCAGCCTCATCTTTAAGACAGTTCACCAATCATATACGACAGCATTTAAGATCCTTAAAGAGCTTGGGTCAACCCGTGGATTTATGGGACACAATTATTATTGTGATTATTTTACCGAAATTAGACCGCGACACACGCATGGAATTCGAGAAGCCTTTTAAAGCGGAACAAATTCCCACTTTGGAGGATTTATTGACGTTCCTCACAGACCGAGCTAGACGCTTAGAAACAGCAGACAAATACTCACGACCAACGACTTCGAATTTGAAACCCAGCGTGAAATCCACCCCTGTAGAGCCATTAAAACCAGTGCGATCAAAGATGCATCAAACCTTGACGACCTCAATCATTCCATGTCCGATCTGCAAAAGTAGCCTATACCGTGTATATGAATGCGAAGAATTACATACTGTGTCAATTCCCGAACGACTTCAGATCGTGAAAAAGAACAATTTATGTATGAATTGTTTAAGAAGGGGACATATCGCAATTCAATGCCGCTCAATTAAATGTAGAATTTGTGATGAGTTACATCACACCTTACTCCACACAAATTCTGTAGATGTAGAACAAGAACATGGAGGAGAAACTCAGGCATGACCACCAGAGGCCGGAGTTCGACGGCCCACTTCGTTGACGACAAATGCCACAACCAACGAACTCATGCCCACCGCTATCATCAAGGTACGTGGACAGGGCAGAAGGGGGGTCGACTGTCGGGCTCTTTTGGATACCTGCTCAACCGCCAATTTTATGACCAATGAATTGGCAGAGACATTACAATTAACAAGGAAGCGTTGTTCAATCCCAGTTAGGGTACTCAACTCGCTATGCACAACCTGCTATCATACAACGACAGCCACCATCCAATCAAGACATACTAATCTCACAAAATCTCTTACATTCTTCGTCATTCCAACCATCTCAGATTTCACACCACGTGAAATTATCGATCGCAAGGCAATTCAAATACCATCTAATATCAAACTCGCAGATCCTAACTTCCATAAACCAGCGCCAGTTCAGATGTTGATTGGTGCTGGACCAACACTGTCTTTCCTCAGCATAGGGCAAATTGATTTATCACCGTCAACGGAAACAGACCTGATCTTACAGAAGACACAATTAGGATGGGTCCTCGGCGGTGATGCATTAATCAAGACTCCGGAGACGAATAGTCGCAACCAGCCTACATGTCATGTCACGGAACTTCAATTCGAGCTCGATAAGTTTTGGAAACTAGAAGAATGCATCAGTCCGCCACATTTATCAATGGAGGAGATCGCAACAGAAGAACACTTCAGGGCCAACACGGTCCGATCAGCAAATGGAAGGTATGTGGTGGCTTTGCCCTTCAAGGAAAACGTCAAACGATTGGGAGAGTCCCGGTCGGCCGCACTCAAGCGATTCCATGCGTTGGAGAAGAGATTGGAATGCAATTCATGGTTAAGGGAACAATACACTGCAGTGATCCAGGAATATTTGGATCTAGGACACATGAGCGTGGACGACAGCTTAGAACAACCGGGATTTTATTTGCCTCATCACGCTGTCACGAAGGAACACAGTCAAACTACGAAAGTTCGGGTAGTGTTTGATGGCTCCGCAAAATCCAACACTAACGTTTCCTTAAATGACACTTTAATGATCGGTCCACATCTTCAGGATGATATCTTTTCTTTAATATTGAGATTCAGACTATATAATTACGTTTTAACTGGAGATATAGAGAAGATGTATCGCCAATTTCTTATTCGTAAAGAAGATCGCAGGTTCCAGCGGATTTTCTGGAGGAATGCCGAGGGCAACGTGAACACTTACCAACTGAATACCATTACCTTCGGGTTATCAGCAGCACCATACTTAGCAATCCGATGTCTCCAACAATTGGCGGACGATGAGGCGGAGAGTTTTCCTATGGCAGCAAGGGTCTTGAAACAGGATATGTACGTCGATGACCTGATAACTGGCACCCAGACTCGAGAGGAAGCGGTGCGACTACAGGACGAAATCATTCGACTGCTCCGGCGGGGCGGAATTCACATCAGACAATGGGCATCCAACGACGCATTGTTACTTAGCGACTTACCGGAGGGCACGGTCAACTTGTTACTTCAATCCAGTGAGGACAACACGTTGAAGACTTTGGGCGTATCTTGGAATTCACGAGAGGATTCGATTATATATTCTGTAAGACCTATATCTGTGAGTAGCAACCCTACGAAAAGGACCCGCTGGGCTTGTTGGTTCCAGTCATTGTGGTCGCTAAAATTCTTCTCCAGCGACTCTGGTTTTTGAGGTTGGATTGGGACGAATCGGTTCCGGCGGATGTACATACAACCTGGGTGACGTATTGCACACAATTAAACTTGCTAAATAACATGTCATTTCCCAGAAAGATAATGCTGACTGATACCGACAACATACAGATCCATGGGTTCTGTGATGCGAGCGAGAAGGCTTATGGTGCTTGCATCTATGTGCGGGTTTCAGCCGGTCGACAGGTCCAATGCACGTTGATGTGTGCGAAATCTAGAGTGGCATCTTTGAAGGTAGTGTCATTACCGCGTCTGGAGTTGTGTGGTGCATTGCTGCTCGCGAGTTTGTATCACACGGTCATCAAGGCCACGGATCTCAATATTAATAAGACTGTTTTTTGGACTGATTCCACAATCACCCTTCACTGGATTCATACTCAGCCTGCTTTGTTAAAGACTTTTGTGGCAAATCGTGTAGCGGAAATCCGAGACAAAACCAATACATCGGATTGGCGACATGTAGTATCGGGTGAGAATCCAGCGGACCTTTTATCTAGAGGACAGTTCCCAGGGGACTTCATTTCTCCATCAATCTGGCAGAACGGTCCCGATTGGATTGTACAAGAAGAATCAACCTGGCCTCATTTAGAAATTAAAATACCAGACGAAGTTCCAGAGACCCGATCAAAAACCTGTTTAATTACAGATGTGACGCCGAATGAAATCATAAGCCGTTATTCACAGTTCACTAGACTCACTCGAATTGTTGCGTACTGTTTGCGCTTTAAGAATGGTGGTACGAGTAGAGGACCTTTACGTTTGGACGAGCTACGCGACGCTCACGATCGGATCATCAGATTAGTACAGGAAGAATGCTTTAAACAAGAACTCCGTGATCTTCAAACTACCGGGACGGTGCAGAAAGGGAGCCGATTAATTTCCTTGAGTCCATTCGTGGATCCGACTGGACTCATACGTGTGGGCGGTCGTTTAAACCAGTCCAAGTTATTATATGCTCAAAGGCATCCCATAATTTTGCCACGATCGCATCATCTTACCACGATCATCATTCGACAGTATCATGTGCATAATTTACACACCGGACTATTATCAACATTGCACAGCATCCGCCAGAAGTACTGGTTGTTGAACGGCAGGAACCAAGTTCGTAAGGTGATCAGGCAATGTGTACGATGCTTCCGAACAAATCCATCTACTAATAATTACATTATGGGAGATTTGCCAGCTACTCGGATCACGGAATCTCGCCCGTTTAGTATCGTGGGAGTCGATTACTGCGGGCCAATTTTTATTAAAGAAAGAAAATTCCGCAATCGTCAGAAGGTTAAAATATATGTAGCCGTCTTTGTTTGTTTTGTGGTGAAGGCAGTCCACTTGGAAGTGGTCAGCGACATGACTACTGAGGCTTTCTTGGCAGCTTTTCGTCGGTTCATTGCTCGCAGAGGCAAATGTCACCGTATTTATTCCGACAACGGTTCAAATTTCATAGGGGCTAACAATGAATTAAGGGAGCTATAGGACATGTTGAATTCTGAGGCACACCAACAGAGGATTGATCACTTCTCGTCTGAGGAAGGTATTACGTGGACATTTATGCCTCCCCAATCTCCACATTTCGGCGGTTTGTGGGAGTCAGCGGTGAAGGCAATGAAGACCCATTTAAAAAGGGTTGTAGGTCAGGAATTATTCACCTTTGAGGAATTCAACACCTTCATTATACAGATTGAGGCGGTTCTTAATTCTCGACCGTTGACTGCACTTTCGGCAGATCCAAATGACTTTTCTGCACTGACCCCGGGGCATTTTTTGATCGGGCAACCATTAACAGATATTCCAGATTCTGATTTCAGGGATATTCCAGCAAACAGATTATCGGTCTGGCAGCACATCCAGAAGGTGCGGCGTGATTTCTGGGTGCGTTGGCATAAGGAGTATTTGAGTGAATTAACCGTTCGACACAAATGGACACATGGATCCCATGCGGTTCAGGAGGGAACCTTGGTCCTGTTGAGGGAGGACAACTTGCCTCCACTCCAGTGGAAATTGGGAAGAGTCACACAAACGCATCCCGGAATTGACGGAGTCACACGAACTGTTACTGTCAGAACACCAACGTCAACTTTCATTCGTAACGTTCGAAAACTGTCACCGATACCTCTGGATAACATTACCTAGATTTTATCATGTAGTTATAGTTTTTCATTCACCTTATGTTTAATTTTAAATCATGTAAGCTCGCTCATTACTGTATCAATTCATACTATACAATAAGTAGTTGAACCAATAAGTTCAACGGGGGCCGGCATGTTCGGTTCCGAAACGAACAATAACGCGGCCGAGGTGTCCGCGTTTAGAAGATTACGATTTACTCAACTCATTAATTATGCTAAGGGATCCGAGAATTTCGCCTCGTATCAGTTGTTTATTCGGCGAGGCTCCAGAGAGTCTCGCCATTGTTTATATATTCGAGCGCCTAGAGATCGTCGCGGACGATGACGGTTTGTCTTCACCGCCTTCTAGAGTGCATAACCCCTGCCCCTCTCGTTTCCGGGTGGACTGTGCCCGAAGGGAGACCAGGCAGTTGAATTCTAGACTTGACGCGAACAACACCTCTCTGTATTAATTATAATTAAATAGTATTAAATGTTAATGTGATAGTCTTAACAATTCAGTGCTTTATTGAATCAGATCCTTTATTTAGATTTAAAGGAATCATCCGTTTCGTGAGTGGTTGCTAATAGTGGCAAGACGGAATTTACGACTCCGTGGAAAAAACATTTCCAACAATCGGAACGGAACAGTATGCCGTGTCTGAAATCAAAAACCATAAAATTTTCTTATAAAGTATATCAATAGCTATCGTCCAACGTCAGTTATTATCTGATTGTACAGGGTCATCGTTTAATCCTGCAACCCGCGCGCGCGCGAACTTGTAAAATGGCAACACCGCGTCACGGACGCATTCCACTACAACCATGCACCGTCCCCGTGTTCGGAGAGCTGCAAGCGACCGCTGGACAGCAGTGATGCCCGAGCTTCGAGAATTTTGGGCTGGTCCCTGTCAAATTAACGTTGCAAAGAACTATTCAGAATTTCCCGGCCCTGGTTGAAAATTTTGGGGTCTTTTTCGTATAACTTTTGAACTGTAAGACATATCGGAATGCAATTTGCGCCAAAAAATGAGGAAAAATTATTCCCTCTTAATGATGGATAATTTAACATATTTTACGTTTACTTAATTTTTCTTTTATCAATTTTTTAACCATAATTGTTTAAAAAGCTGTTGGAAACTGTTTATTTGATAATGTATTTAACGCTGTTTTTAAAATTCGTGGTGTTGATAAACAATAGGCTAGTTGATTCTGTATCATTACATTTATAAATTGAGAAATTAAATTTTTATTCAATTATGTGTTAGTTCTGCAGACTTCAGAATCTATTGTTCTGGTTTTCTTTTTTATGATTTTATCCTTAATGCGGTGCATACCTAGATCCGACGTAAGGGGTAACTAATGCGACGTATCTTTGATTGTAGCGGTGTTTGAATTTTTTTTCTAGAATTTTTGTGTTAGAATGTTTTAGCTACTCAACGCCACGCCTATACCGGCTTCCGTTAATGTCATTTTTTGGAAAGATGTGCTGTTACTGTGGTTTTTACAAGCAGGTGGCGAAAAATCTCTCCGTACAAGGAACCGTCAACCCTGTCGTGGTTAAAATTTTTGAAATTGAGACGAGTACGAGATCTGTTGACATTATTTTCAAACCTCATTACAGTGATCTGGGGTGCGAGTGGTAGACCGATCATAAAAGCGGAGCGCGCGGCTCGATTACCTGGGTCGGGAAATTCCCAACACCTAGCTCTTTGCGACGCTAAAATTTTCGAAGCTCGGGCATCACTCTTGTCCCACGGTCGCAGGCAGCTCTGCGCTGGGCCGGTGCATGGTTGTAGTAGAATGCGTCCGTGAGGCGGTGTTGCCATTTTCGTCTGTTCGCGCGCGCGCGGGTTGCAGGATTAAACGATGACCCTGTATGTACCCCTTAGTGTCTAGGTATACAAACGCTTCTGGGGGTGTGTAACCTGTAGCTCTAGCTTTTTCGTAGTACGAAGGATTTGGGTGCAGTACATGGGATGTTCCGTATTTGGCGGGCCTGCTACGTCAGGCCAGAACGTCATCGCGACAGCGCCGCGCACGGCGCCTTCTTGTATCGTATGTATCTGATAAGAGTCGAAGGATGTGTTCTTGTTAGTTACCGTTAGCGCTTGCCGGCGGAAGGCCGCAAGCAAATTTCTCGCTAGAATGTAAACTTCTATAATACTTAAAGTTTATATAATTGAATAAAAATAATATCTATTTTCAAAGAAGAGCAAAAATAACACATCGCAGTTAGTCCGATCCATCGGACGAAGCGTGTCGCAGTACAGAAGTCCTGCGTCCACGCCGCGGCCTCAGAGAGGCCCATTTTTATGTTCATGGTCCTTCGAGCCGGATTTCCTCAATAAAGGGATCATCATCGGCACCTCAACAACACTGGGCTACATTGAGAGAGGCTTGGGCAAGACCGGCGCCGGCAACTTCCACGTGGTTCAAATAGAGGCTCGCCATCTTGCAAACAACGGCTCTTCGCCTCGTGGAGACGACGTCCGGAGCAACCTTGTCGCTGTGTCTACACCGCAGCTGCTTTCTTCAACGGCTCAAGTGGTCAGGTAACTGTGCCTACGCCAATCAGATATTTTTCGTGACCTTGCCATACTTGTAAAAATGGCGGATATCGCATCGTTAAAGCGACAGCGCGCCACGATCAAGGCATCATGCACGCGAGTTAATACGTACGTTGATTCCATTCTGGCGGTCAATCCCGACGTAATTGACCAGCTCGTAGAACGGAAAATAAAACTAGATTCCTTTTGGGACGATTATAATAGAGTACAAAACGACATAGAGGAATTGGATGAGAGCGAATCCAATGATAGGGTTCAATTCGAAGAAGCGTTCTTCGCGATATCAGCAAGGATACGCAGGCTCGTGGAGCCATCCACTTCGACTCGCGGAAGTGCGGCGCCTTCTCCTTTTACCATGCAGAGCTCGGGAAGCGTTGAGGTCGTGCCTAAAGTCCAGCTACCGAAACTAGACTTGCCAACTTTTTCGGGAAATTACGAGGAGTGGATTCGGTTTCAGAGCATTTTCAAATCAACTATCGATAATAGCGTGTCGCTCAGTAACACACAGCGATTTCAATATCTCATGGCGTCGCTTTCGGGAGAAGCCGCCGATGAAGTTCACGCGTTAGAATTAACAGATTCAAACTACGAAGTAGCATGGAGCCTTCTCAAGGCACGATATGACAATACCAAGGTAATCGTCTACACGCACTTGCGTGCGATAATGGAATTGCCAACCATGTCGAGAGAAACGCTTCCCGAGCTACGACAAATCGCCGGTGTGGCAAAACATCTCCGTGCCTTGAAGTCCTTGAAGTGTCCGACCGAACACTGGGGCGACATTCTTGTTTACACGCTGTCGGTGAAGTTGGATGTGAACACGCATCGCGAATGGCAAAAACAACTGACTGGCTCTCAGCTGCCTACATTCAAACAATTCTTAGAATTCGTTAATCATAAATGCCAAATCTTAGAAGCTTCGGCTAAAAAATCCACGCCAGCGCCACACATGCAGCCTCGTCCGCAGCAAAATGCGAAACGACAAGCTGCGCATGTCGCGACGGTTAAGAACAAGTGTACGTTTTGTGCCGGAGAGCATTTGATTTATTTCTGTCCGGATTTCTTAAGATTATCCATCGAACAACGCTGTCGCGAGATACAGCAACGTAAATTATGCGTCAATTGCTTGCGCTAAAAAAACCATGAAGCAGAAAATTGTAAAAGTGGTGCCTGCAAAGTATGTCAGGCCAAACACAACTCATTAATTCACAAACAATCACAGGCAACAAGTGCCGACGACGGTGACGTGGCAGCCGACGAATCGCCGAAGATTCCTGCCACCGTTGCTACCTCACTTCTCGTTGATAAAAGCTACGTAATGCTTTCTACGGCTTTAGTCTACGCTTACGACCAAGCCGGTTCACGCAAGTTGTGTCGCGTGTTACTCGATTGCGGTTCTCAGGCAAATTTCATCTCGCGTCAAAAACTTGATATGTTAGGGTTAAAGGCGCGAAGGTTCAACGTGTCGGTGTCAGGGTTAAATCAGAGCTCGATGTCCTCCACTCACATCGCGCGGGTAAAAATACAGTCTCGTATCAATTCATTTACAAGCGACATCGACTGCATAGTGTTGGATCGGATCACCGACAAACTTCCGGCAATTTCGATGAAACGTGACGGTCTAACGTTGCCGCACAACATTAAATTGGCCGACCCGCATTTTTTTGAGTCTGCTGACATAGATGTGTTAATTGGAGCGGACATTTTTTGGCAGTTGTTGTGCGTGGGGCAAATCAGAGCTTCACTCAGCCACCCAACACTGCAAAAAACGCACTTTGGTTGGATACTGACCGGTCGTATCGGTTGTCACACTTCAAACTCAGCAAACGTAAAAACTCTCCACATTTCTATCAGAAATGCGGAGCTTCACGAACAGTTGCATCAATTTTGGCAACTAGAGTATTTCCCAGAGCTTGCGAAGCCTCTCTCGATCGACGAGCGAACGTGCGAGAGATGTTTCGGAGAGACGACTCTTCGCGATGAAAACGGTCGATTCATTGTAACGCTCCCAATCAGGGAGGGGGGCTTGAGAACTCTCGGTGATTCAAGGGCTTCCGCGTTGCGACGATTTCTTGCGTTAGAAAAACGTTTCAATCGCGACTCTGAATTAAGAACGCAATATGTCGCATTCATGCGTGATTATCAAACGCTCGGTCATATGAGAATCGTCGACGAATCCAGAGATGCCAATGAATCTCCGACCTTCTATTTACCGCATCATTCTGTAATAAAACAGACGGCTGTTGGGTCGAAAATACGGGTCGTGTTTGACGGTTCTTGTAGAAGCACCACAGGCGTGTCGCTAAATAGCGTGCTTTTGGTCGGCCCGGTAGTGCAACAGGACCTGATCTCAATTATTTTACGCTTTCGAACGTTCGCTTATGTTTTTACTGCCGACATAGTAAAAATGTATAGGCAAATTTTAGTGTGTAGCTCACAAACGCGGCTGCAACGAATTTTATGGCGTGAGAACAGTTCACGAGATGTCGAGGCATACGAACTCACCACTGTGACTTACGGCACTGCGGCCGCGCCATATCTCGCAACCAAATGCCTTCAGCGTTTGGCCGAACAGGAACGGGCAAGGTTCCCTGAGGGTGCCCAGCGGGTATCGCGTGATTTTTACGCGGACGATTTGTTAACGGGTGCAGATTCTCTGCAAGAGGCCAAGGTGGTTCTCTCCGAGACCGTGGATTTATTGAAAAAGGGGTCTTTCGAATTAAGCAAATGGGCATCCAATAGCGCTCAATTGCTGGGGCCCTCCAAGGCAACGGCCGAAGGAGGAATGTTCGACTTCTTCAAAGGCGAGCAGTCGCGAATCCTGGGCATCATTTGGAATTCGCGGAGCGACTCGTTTCATTTCTCGGTAGAGGCCAACCGTCAACATGGCTCCATTTCAAAACGTGTAATGTTGTCCGAGGTGTCAAAATTGTTTGATCCTCTCGGACTGCTCGGTCCGGTCGTCATAATTGCAAAATTACTCATCCAGGAAATCTGGCAGTTGAGTCTCGATTGGGACGAGTCGGTGCCGGTGCACATTTACACGCGATGGGTTCATTTTAAGGAACATTTGAGTGATTTAAATAACTTAACGATACCACGCCATGTCAAGGGCACAGTCTCTAGTCACATACAGATACATGGCTTTTGCGACGCAAGCCAACGGGCGTACGGTGCCTGTATCTATTTCGGAAGACCCTCATTCCTCACTAAGAAATGGAATCATATTTAAGCAGGAAAGGTTCGCTACCCATCGCACTTCGCTTATTCAGTTAGAGTCGCATGTGAGCTCCGACGCGTAAGGACGTGTCTCTCTGTCTCCGGACCCATAGCGCAGTGTGTTCAAATAGTACCGATCACTAGTTCTTCGACTTTCACCGCGGAGATAATCCCAGTACGGGAAATCAACGTTAGTGATTAGGAGTGAAAAACAGCCGCTCGTACTGCTCATCGCAAGGTTTCCAAAAATTGCTGCCCCCAGCAGCCTGGATGGCCACAGGGACGCAGAGAACCCTGTTAGTAAAAATGAAGAAGGATCAGGCATAAACCGAATAGAACTATCTACCTCCAAACTGGTAAGCAATTCAGTTTTCACTACTCCACTTACTAGCATGAATATCCACGTCGGTAAGCGCCCTGCAGAGAGCGCCATTGATACGCAATTATTAAATTCATCCTCCGAGATTTCGGACCGTTCCCTGTCGGCGGAAGTATTGAATCCAGGGGCCGGAAATATTCCTGGAAAGAAAAAGACTAAAAAAGGAGAGGCAAGAGCTCCTCTGATGGACTCAACTCCTTAGCTCACGCTTCGACCAATGCGCCTCCTCCTCCACCATCAATTCCTATTTCGCTTCCAATAAATTCATGTACCGATTTCGCTAAGCATCTGGAAGTTATCCCTAACATTAACGTCCATAACTGTTTTAACGCTCTTGCCGCGTTCAAATCTGATCACCCGTTACTTACCGCTTTAACCTCCGAACCGAAAAAAAAATGTCGCCGGATGTTTCCATCTCGTCGCTAAACAAAACAAAACAGGCCTCGGGCTCTCCAGGTGCGGTTAACACGCTCAGCGGCTCTGCAAGTAGCATTAAACCCCCCCCCCCCCTTTGTACATTTCAAATTTCTCTTACAGTATACCGAAGTTTGAGCATGAACTCGCTCAAGACTTCGGAAAAACATTCAACATAAAATATCTAGGCAACAAAATCAGACTCCAGTTCAATAATGTTGACTCCTACTCTAAATTTAAACAGGCCTTGAACAACGACAAAGTTCCTTATTACACTTTCTCAATTAACGCTGAACGCGTACTCTCCATGATCCTCAAGGGCCTCCCCGAGATTCCTGTGGACGAAGTCCTAGCTGAGCTTAAAGTTAAGGGGCTAAACCCCTCCTCCTGCTCAAACATAAGTGCCAGAGGTCGCAATGGCCCTTCTAATTACGCTCTGTACAGGGTTACATTTCCCGCGGGCACAGCCCCTAATAGTGTTATAAAGGTCAGTGCGGTCTTCAGTACTCGAATTTACTGGGAGAAATTTCTCTCCAGAAAGAATTATACCCAATGTTTTAGATGTCAGACGTTTGGCCACTCCGCCTCCAATCGCAGACTTACTGCAAAATGCGTCAAATGTGCAGAGGCCCATCACTCCTCGGAGTGCCAAAAAACGAAGGACTCCCCCCCCCCCCCCCACGTGTGTTAACTGTTCTGGAGCTCACACTGCCAATTACAGCCAGTGCCCAACTCTACTCAAATTTCTAGATAACCGTAAAAACAAGCCTATTGCACCAAAAGGCTTACTAATCAACACGACTCCTAAGCCTAAAGCTGATCCCCCTCTCTCTACCATTCGCCCTCCTTCTACTTCCCACTCTCACTCCTTGTTCCCTTCCCCCTTCCCCTCCTACTCCGATGCCGTTACAGGTACGCACAGATATCCCACCGCCACTCCCCTCCCTTTCCCTGCCACTACCGGGGCATCAGCTGGTTTGCGCCCCGACAGCGGGTCTCTACCTGGAGTACAGCACATGTTCGGTCTGATGTCGGCTCTTAAGGAACTGAACGCAATTGTTAACGTCGAGCAAATGCTCTCACTTACCCGATCGCTTATAGACAAACTCAGACCCTGCCGCACTCTGGCCGAAAAATTCCAGGTCTTTTTTACAATGATGAGTAGGTTGGACTCTCTCGATGCCTCTCCCTAAAATAATGCTGTGGAATGGTGGTTCGCTTCCTCGGAAGCGAAATGAGTTGATCCTCGCGTTGGCCGGGCTGAGGGCTGGTATTATCCTGGTCACTGAGACATGGCTTTCGCCTGCTGATGCTTTTTCTCTTCCGGGCTACTCGATGGTCCGCGCGAATCGCCCCACCAGGGGTGGAGGGGTAGCGATTTTTATACACGAGACCATTAAATTCGTCAGTCTCCAGCACGCTGGTTTTCCCTCGTGCGAGGCGTGTTTCATTAGGCTTGCGGCCCCCCGGATCATCATAGGTGTCGTATGTGCACCACCCTCCGCTATCAAGAACTCGGGAGTTTTTGACTCACTTATTCGAATGGGTTCTCCATTTTTGGTCGGGGGCGACTGGAACGCCAGACACAATTCCTGGAACAATTATTCTACTAACCAGGCTGGCAGACTGTTGTACGACCATTTCTGCAAAAATCTCTACCGCATCATTTATCCTGACTCATTCACCTGCTATCACGGATCTGCACGTCCGTCCACTATTGACCTCTTTATCACGGACTATCATACTAACTTCAATTGCTGCACTACGGACGATTTTGAAACTATGTATCGTCCCGTCATGCTAACCGTAACGCAAGGTCCTGCCTTCCCTGGCATTGACGCCACCACCGACTGGGTGACTTACAACAGCAACATTCAACGATGTCAAATTAAAAGTAATCTCCCATCTGTCACGGACATTGATGGAGCTATTAAGGGGGTATACCCGTTTGAACCCTCGGAAAATGTATACATTTTGTGGATTTTTTTACAAGTCAACGGTTTGATGCAGATTTCCCGTTATTTTACTATCTTTACATAGTATTATGAACTGCTCGAGAAAAAAGTTTCAGTTAAAAAACTATTGTTTTTGGGAAGTTATGCATACACATCCGAAAGTCTTTCGATTTTAGACAGCTAAACGGTGGCCCTGAAAACAGCTATATGCCGTGTCTGAAATCAAAAACCATAAAATTTTCTTATAAAGTATGTCAATAGCTATCGTCCAACGAAGCCTTTTTTTATTCCTATTCCCCGTTTATTATTTATAAAGAAAAAAGGTGGATTTTTCTCTTAGAAAAATTTAACTTTACCTCAGATCTCTCACCATTTCTTTATTTTTCAAAATTTTCAAAATCGGCTTCGTTGGACGATAGCTATTGATATACTTTATAAGAAAATTTTATGGTTTTTGATTTCAGACACGGCATACAGCTGTTTTCAGGGCCACCGTTTAGCTGTCTAAAATCGAAACACTTTCGGATGTGTATGCATAACTTCCCAAAAACAATAGATTTTTAACTGAAACTTTTTTCTCGAGTAGTTCATAATACTATGTAAAGATAGTAAAAAAACGGGAAATCTGCATCAAACCGTTGACTTGTAAAAAAATACACAAAATGTATACATTTTCCGAGGGTTCAAACGGGTATACCCCCTTAAGAAGCTCACCCCCTTCTTACAAGCGTGTCGCCGTAAAGCTACCGTCGTCTCTACGACGACTAACAAGGAGGCTCACCTCCTTACTGATCCCACGCTTTTATCATATATTCGACATCGCCGTGCTTTACGTCGTAGTGGACAACGTCTCGGGATGCATGTTATTGCACCAGCGATCCGTGATTTAACAGCTACCATTCGCAAAAGAATTTCATATCTCCGAATACAGCAATGGGATCGTAATCTCAGATCTTTTACTAAACCGGATCCCACTTTTTGGGCGACGTATAGGAAAATCACCAGCTCTAAAACGTACAGAACGCTGCCCCCTCTCCGTGATGGACCGGATATTGTCACCAAATTTTCACATCAACAAATTTTTATCTTTATTAAACGCATGGCCTTGAGAAAGGCCCCCGGGGGCGACGGCATCTCAGTACCTATGCTGAAACACTCCTCGCGCAAAGTCATCTGTCAACTGTATTACATTTTTAGATCTTCAGTTTCTCTGGGTTACTTCCCCACAGCATGGAAAATATCCAAGGTTATACCCATTCCTAACGAATATTGTAGCAACTGCCGAAGAACAGGTCACACGACGCAAGATTGCAGAAGTCAAAGTTACACGAACAGGACTCCTCAATCTAACACATATTGTGATTATTGTCGGAGACCGGGTCATACGGTACAAGAATGCAGAAACCGAACTTATGATAGCATATCTTGCAAATATTGCAAATTCCGAGGCCACACGATAGACCAATGCAGAAAAAAGATGTATTTTGATAGGAAAGAAAAAGAAGAGGCACAACCCCGTATGGTACGTAGATAGACCATACTCAGACTCAAAACAGAACAAATAAGGAAACCACCTAGCATCCTTCTTTCTGATATAGGATTTAGCGGAGGACAAGCAACACTAATGATCGACACAGGATCAGACCTGAATTTAATCAAAAGATGTGCTGTTTCTCCCGACATTCCAATCTTCATGGATACCCTATTTGACCTGAATGGCATCACGGACGGTTTACTTAGCACCATAGGATACATCAAAGTAAGAACTTTAAACACAGAAGTTATCATCCACGTCGTAGAGGATCTTCCTATCAGACAGGATGGAATATTGGGAACAGATTTCTTTCAAACCAACGGAGCAACTATCGATTACACAAGATCAGCAATAACCATTGGACCAGAAACTATTCCATTCATCGACCCTGAAATGGTCACAATACCAGCCAGAACAAGGAGTCAAATATACGTACGAGTCCTTAATACACAGACCAGCACAGGATATATTCCTAAGATTAATATTCACCCTAATTTACATATGCAAAACGCAATAGTATCAAATAACAACGGCATGGCATGTCTATTTGCAAGCTCTCTGCAAGGAACCCATATTACAGTATCCAGACTTTGAAAAAACGTTCAACATAACGACAGACGCCTCAGGTATTGCTGTAGGTGCAGTTCTTAGTCAGGGAGAAATAGGAAAAGATTTACCAGTAGCTTACGCATCTCGTGTTCTAAATGACGCAGAAACTCGTTACTCACCGACAGAACGAGAACTTTTAGCAATATCATACGCGGTATTTCATTTCAGACCTTACATCTATGGTAGAAAATTTTATCTTATAACAGATCATATACCTTTAGAATGGCTACAAAATCTATCAAATCCAACGTCACGACTAATGCGATGGAAACATAAACTTGCGGAATACGATTATAAAATTTTGTACAAACCGAGAAAATATAATACGAACGCGGATGCTTTATCTAGAAATCCAATAGCACTACCATTAAATGCGAAGCGAGCACATTCAGAAACAAATTCTCATGAGAACAAAAAACAGAAACAATATCATCAACCTAATACGCGACAAAGAGAAACAACCGCCTCAATTTTGGGAAACCCAGCTCCACACAAACAACCTAAACTTAGTTCGTCAGATTCCGACTCTTCATACGATGAGAGTGATGCAATAGGAACTAAACGACAACAGCTAAAACGAAAAATAAAAAGAAACACCTCTTCATCACAACCAGAAACTAAAAAACAAAGCATAGAATCTCCTCAAATTTCAGTAGCTATAGAGATACATACACCTATAGAAACACACACATTTCCCCAAATCACAGAACCTGTTGAAGTACATACACCCCCCCAAATTTCGATATCAATACAAGTACACACAACTCCTCAAGAAATGATACAACTTCAAGAAACAACGCAAGACAGCACACAAGTAATAAAAAAGCCTCACGTCAAGAAACATCAAGAGGACTTAATAGAAGAAATAGATGTGATATGGGATAAAATATTTTCACTTTACTTGTATTACGAGAATATTTATTTTATATATACACGTGGACGCGGTTGAAAAAGACAAAAAGTTTAATAATTTAAACGTAGAAGAATACTCTCTTCTTTTTCTTTGTTCGGCGCAATATATGCAGCTTACGACCTGATACAAAACTCCTATACATAGAAAAGGAACTCTATATTATTTTTGGTACAGAACGGGTCTGTCTCTGACCCCTGCTGCTAGATGGCAGCACCTATTTGTACATTTAGGCTTTTATTTTCTCCAACAAGATGAAACAATCATAGTACCAAAACATAATTACAAAGACCCTCCCAAAATCAGTGCAGAGTCAAGCACAGACAAAAGTACTCACCATGCACCTAAAAAGAAGAAACAAAAATTAAACTCCAGTACAGATACAGCTCCCATAACTCCCATTAAAATCAAACAAGGGAAAATACTTAGTCCTCCCATCATTATCTCTCCCACCATTGACTCCCCTGCCATTATCAATTTGATAAGGTTTTTGAATAATTGCACACGTATGTATATGGTATATATAGAAACTCTGTTGTATAATTTAATAGGAACTGCTTGTTATAAGAATACTCTTTGGTAAAAAAAAAGTAGAAGTACATGAAACGGTAGTAGGAAGTGACGCAGCACTTCCACTGTACAATATAATAGGTGGCGCATGTGTAACGCGGGTTATTTAAAAAACGCAAGGTTAGTTTTAACACTATTCCACCCACACCACCTCCACAACATACCACAGGCAAGCCAAGAATAATATCCAATATCCCTATGTAACGAGTTATTGTCGGTAGGACGACGACCTTGCCCCCCACCGCGCACTCGACCGCGTCAACACGCACCGCGCTCTGCAAACGATCTTGCCCCCCACCACTCGTCCGCGGTTTCCAAGAACTGGCGCGAGAGGGTGACCCGCCAATTAACTCTCTCGTTGCCGAAAATCCGCGGACGAGGACATATAAGCCGGGGGCATGGGCCTATTTGGCAGAGACCGCCTAGAGCGAGCGTACGAACAAGTACACCTCTCCCAGAGACCTCCTGTGCGATTCCACGTTCTTGTGTAAACACTCGTTCTTGCGAAAAACAAGTGCCCGTGTTAAGCACCAGTTCTCGTGCGTCGACAGACTGAGTCTCTGCGTCTTTTTGAATACACCCCCTCCACGGTTCCCAGAAGGACAGCGTGAGCCATCCTCTGGACGCAGGCCGTTATCCGCCATCGATCTCCCAAACAGATTTATCTCCGTTCTCGAGAGCGTCCTTACAGCCTCCGATTCACCCACGGGTTGTGCCCACGGCGTGACCGGACTAAAGACTCTCCGACCAGGGTCTAACGGCAGGGTTGGCCCGCCAAGACACCGAACGGTCAAACTCTTTATCCCCTCCCCCTTCGCCGCCTCGTCATCGCCGCGATACGCGCCGCGAAACACACCGACTCGTACTCCGACGGGTACGCTGCGATCCACACCGAACCGCGCGCCGTCGTACACACCGGGACCCGCCGCGTTAGTATAAGGCCTAGGTTAAGCCGCTTACACACTGTGTGCCAGCATAAACCTGGCCGGGATATTCTGTACCTAGTTCCTAAGTCAAATAAACAGTCTTTCTCTACACTCCATCTGCACACGATCATTCGATCGGCAGCCCTGGACCTCCGTCCTGAGCTGACGATACGGTACCTCCACCGTCCCACTGGTAAACCCGCGTTCGACGGTTACATAGTATTTCAACCGATTCACAAACAGAAACGGCATGTGCAACTTCATCTATAAATAACATCCAATCATTGAAACCTAAACAACCCAGAGTTGATGACACTTTTGCTAAGCAGCTATCATTTAAAAGTAGGAATACTTACTTACAAATTTTATAGTGAATATTTTTACATTCTTTGATAGATTAACATCTTTCAAAATTTGTATAAGTTTTAGTAACAAATTTTGATTCACGTTTTTTTAGTCAAAGGTGATATTTTATGCACAAGTTACTTGTTTTGTATTGAAAATAACATCTCTTTTAAATTTCAGAAAAATTTTAATTTCCAAATAATAATTAATTTACAATCTTAAATTAGGTGGATCAAAAGCTACAGAGATGAATTGCAAACTCTGCTTTATGTTGGCAAAGGACATCATGCCTTTAAAAACCGTCGAAAAAGAAGGGTTTCAAGAGTTTGTCAAAGCTTTGAATCCATTGTACAAACTCCCATGCAGAAATATTACAACAGCTTTAATATAAGAAAAATATAGTTATTTATCGGATATAATCAAGAAAAGATTATCCGGTATAAAAGCATTGTCGCTAACAACGGATATTTGGACGGAAACTTTCAACTCAAAAAGTTTTCTGGGTTTAACAGTACACTATTTATTTAACGATGAATGTAAAAGTGTTATAATTGGGGTAGAAGAGCTAGATAAGGAACACACTTCTAATAATATAAAAGACTTGCTGATTAGCATGCTTGATGAATGGGGCATAGAACTCAAAAATGTTGTTGCTGTTGTTTCAGACAACGCAGCCAATATTAAAAAAGCAATTATTGATGCGTTTGGTGCGGATAAGTACCTGCCATGTTTTGCCCATACATTAAATTTGGTTCCGTCAAAAATTATTGGTTCTGACGAACTTATAAGCCCTGTGATCACGAAAATTAAAGAGATTGTCAAATATGTTAAGAAGTCAGTTAAGGCTTCGGATCTATTATGAGTACACAGCAAATTAAAGCTTATTCCGTTGGAGCTGAAAGAACCGGGAAGATGGAAAGGCGAGACGGAATCGATAACAGGGGATCACAGCCCATGAACATGTTATCGGCCCGTTCCCCGATCAATCTGCCCAGCACCCCAGCTCGTCTGCATTTTCTTTCTTCTGAGCTTCTTGTCCTCTTCTCCCTCTCTCAGGCCTTGCCTTTGAGATGGCCCCATTCCTCTTCGTGGCTTCTGGTGCTGACCCAGGGGACCATCCTGTGCGTCCTGTTAACGCTCCCGTCCCCGCGACATCTCCTCCAGCCGATCCAAGCAGTCGCACCGCTTGTCCGACTGGTGGTTGGAGATGCCATTTCCCGGCTGCTGTCCACCCTGTCGACGCGGACCTCTTGGTTTGCACAAACCGGGGAAGAGTCAAGATCCACGCCAACAGGGCTAGAGAAGCGGTTCCACGTATGTCCGCGCTCCACTGCGGACTGCTACTCTGTCGTAGCACAGACGGGGAATTCGGGAACGCATATCCAGGCCGCGGTGGCAGTCCCCCGACACCTTGTCCCTCGTCGTGGGGTTTCGTGCTCTCTGAAACACTTTAAAGAAACAGAGAGCTGGGCTACGAAGGTAGCCTCCGCAGCCCAGTCCAGTAGATTAGCTTAGACTAATCTGCAGACTCTTCGTTCAGAACTTCAAACTCTCTCCTCGAGCGAGAGACTTCCTGGATCTTTGGTCGGCGAACAACCCATCCTGTCTACACAACTCCACTCTTCGGGGCTCTCTCTCATGGGGAATTCGGCCATTCTGCGACGATGTTCGCTCTCGAACTCCCTTCATCGCAGCTCAGTAACTCTGCGCACGCCAGGCGCCTCCACATTGCTTATTCGCCAGCTCTTCATCTGCGCTGGATGCACTCGCCAGTGCATTAGTCCCTTTTGATTGCAATTGCTTATTCGACAGCTCTTCATATGCGCTGGATGGACTCGCCGGTGCAATAGTGACTTTGGGTTGCAATTGCTTATTCGACAGCTCTTCATATGCGCTGGATGCACTCGCCGGTGCAATAGTCACTTTTGATTGCAATTGCTTATTCGACAGCTCTTCATATGCGCTGGATGCACTCGCCGGTTCAATAGTCACTTTTGATGGCAATTGCTTATTCGCCAGCTCTTCATATGCGCTGGATGCATTCGCCGGTGCAATAGTGACTTTGAATTGCAATTGGTTGATTCGACAGCTCTTCATATGCGCTGGATGCACTCGCCGGTGCTATTGCGATGTTTTCATCCATCGTTTTGTGTACTCGTACCTGCTCCTCCTGTTTTTATGTACGGAGGTTCTCTAATCGGCTGTTGTCGATTGTATCGACTATCTATAATTTCTGGCAACATGCAGTCCTCATAGAACTTCTTCAGTATTTCCTCCATCTCTGTTGCCCAGAATCGATCATCTCTCGAAACTGTTGTAACTTTGATTCCTTTCGGCGTCCATAAACAAAAATAGGCCCGTTGCCTTTTCGTTATGTGCAATTGTCCTTGCACTTGATAATAGTAATGATGATTCTTATTTATTTCATTACTCTGTAAATACGCCTAATATTATCAAGTTGCTTTATTGCTTCAGCAGGTGATAAATCCTTGGCCGATTCAGGACATTTTACTTCGACGATTTTATCATGATCCACGGGGCCGTCAGGAGTTGCACCTAAGTGAGGCACAGTGTCATCGATGAAGAGGCCACACGGTAGAATATGCATTCCTAATTCTTCTTGCATTTGTTTCAAGGTGTTTGCCTCATTTTCCCTTCCGTATTGGAGAGAATGTAAACTGTGGAGTTGCGGGTACTTTATACTCTTCACAGTATTTGCCCGTGGTGTAGTCTTTCGTAATCGGCATACCTTGCCGAAATTGGATGCAGTTAATAATTTCTTCCTATAACCAATCCATTTTTCGCTATTCGCCTGAACGCGAGTTTCCACTTGGATCTCGTCTCGCCTCGTTTGCCAGTGAAGTAGTATATCCGCGTGCCTTTTACACTCGGAAGAGTATACTGTCTCTTCCATATCTGGTTTTGCCGCGTTGGGGCCGTAATCCTGGTCGCACGATTGTTTGTTATTTCGAAAGGAGGATGCTTTCGCTTCTTTTTTATACTCTCTTACTTTTTCTGCTTCGCGCTTCCGACGTCCTTCCAGCTTTCTTACCATGGTTGGCGGTTCTTTATTCATTGGCGTACTCAATCTGCTGAACGCCTCTTTTGTGTTATATTGGACGACTGCAGCGGAGACTCTACCCTGATACGAGCCTCCTCGTCCAAAGTTTATCCTTTTGCCTCCGATGAATTTAGCAATTATGTTATTAAAACCTTCAACAGCATTGTTATTTAGACCGCTCAGCAAACTGTCAGCTTTAACGAAAAGTTGCTGCATCGCTTCTTCGATACTTTCGTAAATACCAGCTTCTCTTAGTTGTGGAACGTAGTCTACTCTGTTTGGGATCAGAGTATTTCTTACAGATGTATGCTAACTTCTGACATTCCTTGTGTTGACCGAAAACGTGACTCGGTACATTTTTCAAGTCTTGCTTCAAATTTTGAATTCGTTCCTCGAATGGTACTTCTTCTCGCAACCGGTATTCCGCAGCTTTTTTTATACCAGTACGCAGGCGGAGAGCATTATTCTGTACGACAGCTCTTAGATCTTTATTGCGGCCTTTTGTTCCGATTTTGTTTATTCTTTTACTGAAATTGCGTAACAGGTGATTGGTGCATTCGATTTTTTGTACCTGCACCATATACTTTCCATATGGATTACTGTCCAATATCTTCTTGTACACACTGCTATCGCCATCGGCAACAAATATATGGTATATTAGGCCGTGCATATCTATGCTGAAATTGAATCCTTCGACAATAGCAACACTCTCCATGCCAGTTGAACTCTGATAACGACCCCAGTTCTTGAAGCAACGATGCTCCCGCAGTTCTTCATTCCTCGTACCTGCTATTTGGCAAGTCATGCAGAATGTATTCTTCACGCTGATGTGCAGCACTTTCTTCGTGTGGTATCCCACGATGGTTCCTACGCCAGAAAGAGAATTGTAATCTCCTCCGCGGTAGGATCTTTTCATCCAGCTGCCATCCGCGACAACTGGGATCAACGGTAGATTGGATTCTGCATGTACGTCGCCTCTTTCGATAGCTAATGCTTTTTCTTCATTTCCAGCCTCTTCCATTTCGCGTTGTGCGGCCACTTCGAGGGCATCGATTAGCTCAATCTGACATTTCTCGTAGATCCTTTTCGTCATACAGGACACGTTCACGGCAGTCCGTATGTCCTCCAGTTGATTATATCCGCCGCCCGTCATCATTGTTGCGGAAACAGCGCCACTGTTGATATCCATAGTGGAATCACTCTTCCGAAGACAGGATATGCACTTTGTGTATTTGCACATTTTGCACTCTACATAATACACATTTTCTAGTCCATTCCGTTGACATCTAATTATTTCAAAATGTTCGATGCCACAGCCAATAGTTGAATGTTTTCGAAGATTTTTTATTTGTTCGAAAACATACGGAAAATCAACGAAGTCTCTTCCTTCTGAAATTGGATTTTCCGGCTGTTCTGGTTCTGCATTCTCCACCACCCAGTAATCGGCATCAATTCCAATATCTTCATCCGTTTCTTCGTTGATGTCTCTTACGGAATGTATCTCATCCCTGTCTGCCTCGAAATCAATTTCTTCTTCGTTCGACTCTAAATGCACATGTTCTTCAATTTCCTCTTCGTCCGCATTGAAATGTATTTCTTCTAAAATATCTTCCGCGTCTGTATCGAAATCCACTTGTTCTACAATTCCTTCGATAATTGGGAAGTCTTGAAAATTTCCTACGTCTTCTTCTTGTATTATGTTCGTAGGAAAATCATACGCAGCAGATGTGCTGGGAAGTGTTTCGTCGTACGAGGTACCTGCACGCGTACCTGCTTCCGCCACGGTGCCCTGACCTACTGCGAGACACGCTGCTCTTTTTAATCATTGCCTACACGTAAAGAGACAATAATCGGTAACACGTGATACATACATAGAAATAAGAAAAACATACAATAGAAAAGAAAAGCAGGCATAGTAAAAGAAGATATAGTACAGTAAAGTCTCGATGTGAGCGAAAGCCTCGGAACGTAGGAAAAAGAGAGCGAGTGGAAGAAAGGACTGCCGATTGTCCCTATCTTTTTCATTCGCTGTTCTTCTCTGCGGCCGACGCGTATTACCACTAAATATGTATTATCCAAATTATATCGTGTTTGGTGTCATTTATCATTAGGGAAACATCACAAATGTTACGATGCTTTATTTATGAAAATATTATTATTATTGCATTACTGTGAATATCATTCTAATTTATCTTCGCCATACGAAGAGGGACGTAGCATAATAGAAAAACATTGTTCGCGAACGTTTTCGTCTGTTCTTGCCGTGTCCACACCGCCGTAAATAGAACAAAATGTTCACATACGATTCGTACACTGAGTTTTGTTCATGTTTGCGGCGGTGTGGACACGGCAAGATCAGGCGAAACCGTTCGCGAACAATGTTTTTGTTCGTGTTCGCCTTGGTGTAAACGCGGCATTAGACAACGCGATTCCCTCGCTACGCAAACCGAAGGACATGCACTTTTGGCCCGTTTTCTTTTCACACGCACACATCTGCACAACCGTCTCCGCTACTCGCAAGTAAAGGCAGCCGCAAGGAGACATGTTTGCGCTGCGATACGCGACTGTGTGTGTATGCTGGCACGCGTGTGAAAAGACACTTGACCGCGTGTGAAAAGAATACTTTACACATTTCAATAGGGAATTTGCATTTAAAAAGAATTGCATAATTTATTATTTATAACCTGAATATACAGCATAAGCAATAAATGTACAATAAAATTTTTAATTGTTATAAATCGTTAATTATTAAAAAATGAAATTAAAAATTGGTAATGTTTGAAACGTTCCGTATTGCAAAGAAACGATTTTGATTGGTCGTAAAGGTTCGTGACGTCACATAGTAGTAGTTTTAAATGGCTGCTATGTGTTTATGATTGCGTCGTGAAAGTGGTGTTATGAGTTGCCTAAAAATACGTATATCAAAACAGCAGTCTAATAGTAAACACAAATGTAGTTACTATTAGTTGCTCGATGACGAATTACTGGGGCTCGTTCATGACTCCGACACCTTAACAAAAGGGTACAAGGTTTGTGTCACGGCAGACACGTCACCGTGGATGCGCCACCATGGACGCGTCACCCTGTATCCCACCACCAAAAATGGGTACATATACCGTTAAGGAACTAGTTTTTGATCAGTTTAGAGGGCTTCCCACTTTAATATGTATTTTTAACGTAATAAAACTTTAAACCATAAACTTTTTTTATACTAAAAGATGAATTAATGTTTAAACTTTAAGGAAAAATTTTAAAAAGTTGGAAATAAGTACAATTTAATTATTTATGATGTACGGCATAATAAGGTGACTAGGAACTAGTTTTTGATCATCTAAAATACATGGGAACTAATTTTTGATCAGGTTAGGAACTAGTTTTTGATCATCTAAAATAGATGGGAACTAATTTTTTGATCAGGTGAGTAACTAGTTTTTGATCGTCTAAAATACTTGGGAATTAATTTCTTATTAGGTAAGGAACTAATATTTGATCACACATTTTTTTGTATAAATAATCAATGTATAATCATGAAATATATTTTTCGTCAAACGTTATTTATTTTAACTTTTCTAGAAGACTTTTTAATATTTTTTGGTATGGTTTTGCTTAAATTTTTCTTCAATTTTTTCTTCATCCTTTTCTTTCTATACCATCTAAACTTAAGTTTTTTATAATTTTATAATGTGCTAACCTATTTTTTATTCAGGTGATCAAAAATTAGTTCTACAAGAAAAAGTTGGAACTAATTAATGATCACTGACTTTTAAAGCAAAATAATACATATAATACTAAAATTTTTGCGCTACTTTGTAAAGTAAACTATTGTAAGTAAAATGTATGAAAATAACCTTTAATGTCGCAACACCAGCAAAGAAATCGACTGTGACATCGATGGTTATGTCTTACTTTGCACAGTAAGAGATGGCGTTCAACAGAGACTTCCTTCAAGTGAGCTACCTTACACATTTATTTTCACAAGAACTAACCATACTAACTACTTTTACAGACAACATATATATTTTTGAATTATCAATTTTTATGTTAGTAATTATTTCAAACAATTATTTATTGACATAAACTTAAAAGAACGATTTATTTCATGAACTGATCAAAAACTAGTGCCTGATCAAGAACTAGTTCCTTAACGTTAATAGGACCCCAAAAACAAGAGCGGTCAGTTTCAGAACGTGATACTAAGCGAGCAGTTCTTCTATGTGCAGTGTATTAAAAGTGTAATTAGTGAACCCGAGTGCTTCTACTTCACTTCACCTCATAACACCGGTTTTGAATCGTTTTTAAACGACTTTATTAATCATTCATATTGAATATATTAAAATGCCAAATACATTGGAGCCAGGGTTTAGCAAAGCCGACTCTACTAATTTACCGAAAATTAGTATCTTTATGACGTGGGAATATATCGCAACGAATGAACGCTACAATCTTCCCGAAGTTCGAGGAGTAAAAGCAACATTGTAAGTACAAGAAAAATAGCGAACTGTTTGGAGATTGTTTTAATTTTTATTAATTTGTAAATGAATCCTTTTTTATAGATCTTCGAGAGAAAACTATGGTGACTCCGCTATAGGTTATGTGTGCGTTAAACGAACAGATAACATATGTGTTGTGAAAGGAAGGATTTGTCCTGAACATCGTGTGCGAAATAAGGATTACACTGTATTCTTGACTGTTGATGAAACAGAAGGAAAGATTCAAAATGTGGAGTGTCTTGATTGTGCAGCATCGGAAGGTTAGATAATAAATAAGTTTCTATAAATTGTTTTTTACAAAAATTGTTATTGTTACAATAAAAAATAAATATAAGTAAATACAAAGTCTTAAAGTGTATTCTGACTATATAAACGATCAATTATTGACAAATAAATGAAATTTTTTAACTTTCAGGTGGTTGTAAACATGGCATCGCCTTTTTAATGTGGTGTAATAGACGATACGAATCCGCATCTCCAACTGAAGTTGCATGTTATTGGAAAAAATCAAAATTGTCTCAAGTAGGGACATCCAAAAAGTTTATTACAACGGCAGAGATGGCAAAGAAAGCCAAAGTAACAAGTGTATGTGACAGCTCCACATTCTTAGACAATGTGCTTGAACATGCGCAAGAAAAACAACTAGATTCCCAATTAACGAGGTATTCTTTCGACTTGATAGAACGAAAGGCTCAGTTGTTATCGATACATCAGTTGATGTTCAGCTTTCCTGATGACAAAGATTCAGCTGAAGATTTTCTAAAGCACACAGAAGAAAATATGAGCGAGGATCTATGTAAGGAAGGAGAAAGGAATACTCGGGATCAGAGTCATAATGTGTTATGGCATGAATTGAAATTTGGGAGAATTACTGCTTCAAATATATATGAAAGTAGTCGGTGCCAGACAGTAGATGGTAATTTAGTCCATCGTATCATCGGAGTTGCCAAAGTGTATGACAACAAACATATGGAACGTGGAAGAAAATTAGAAGATTCAGTTATTGCGGAAATCCAGAAAACTTTAAAATTACAAATTAATAAAAGTGGCATTATTCTGAAGCCGTCAATACCTGTGCTTGGAGCTTCGCCAGATGGTATTGGATCTGACTTCATTTTAGAAATCAAATGTCCTAGCTCTGAAAAAACTGTTGCTGATTATTTACCCAATGGGAATATAAGTAAAAAGTGCAAAGGACAGATAAACTTACAAATGCTGGCTGCAGGAAAAAGTAAAGGATTGTTTGTTGTTGCGGATCCAGAATTTGAAAGTAACAAGCAATTCAAATATTTATGGCTTGATTATGATGCAAATTTTACAAATACTATGATTGAAAGAGCTCTTAATTTTTGGAAGCAAAATATCTTCCCTATATTACTACAATTGTTTAGAAAATAATGTGTCGCAATATTTTTGTATGTTGTTTTTCAAATTTTAAAGAAATATACCTAAACTTTATGTTTTTATAATTGGTGTCTGTAAATTTATTAAACCTGCCACTATTGTTACAATATCGTCTATATAAGAGATAATATTCAAATCGAGACAAGAATGAGGTTCCAAAATTTTATATTCTCGAACTCTTCTTATCACCCTTTCAACGTGAATTCTTAAACTTGCGATCCTTTTAGTGTTTAATACTTCTTCTTTCGTTGGTTTACTTGAAGTTGAAACAGATGGTGGACGAAGTAACTCACACTGTTTTTGATTTAAAATTGTCTGTATTAACTTAAATCCTCTGTCTGCCATAACACCGCATTTTGTTGGTAAAATATCCATTATATTACTTTCTTGGAATAATGTTGTATCACTTATTCTGCCTCCATAACCAGAAGATACAAACAGAATAAATCCATCAGGAGTGCAAGCAATCAAATACTTTAAAGTATTGCACTTTTTATAGTCTGACCAAGTCAGAGCTTGTTGCACTGAGTTAGACGGCTTTTCGATTTCTATTTCGAAAGCATCTATAATTGCACAGACGTTACTGTAGTACGCACGAAAAGCAATGGGTAAGTTTTTTTTTATATGTTCTGGAGATGGGCAGTACACAAGTTTTTTTAAACACTGACTTATTAAATTCACTGTTTTATTGAAAACTCTGCTAGCCTGCGATGTTGACAGACCGAATTCATTTCCTAACCGACTAAATGAATCGTCTGTTTTTATTTTCATCAAAGTTAGCTTGATGTTATCAATACTGCACTTAATATACGAATGTATTAAATCAATAATCCAAAGCCATTCAGTGCCAATCCCAATATATTTTTTAGGATCAATACTTATAAAATATCTGGTTATGTTCAGTACGTTGATTTTCATTTGTTTATTTTTTTCTTTTTCTTCCTCGCTACAACTTGTTGACTGCTGATATTCACTTGGTCCGGATGAAATTTTATAATCACTTGTTGAATGAGAGACTGAAGAAGTAGATGGAACAGAATTAGTTGTTTTATCTTCTATTTTACATTGACATGACGCATCGGATGTAGAAGGTACACACATAGTGGCCTTGGAACGAACATGAGGTTTTACAAGTTTTTGGTATACTTGCACTCCAATATTTTTGTGCAAAACCGTTTTCTTGCCAATACTTTTAGGTAATAGGCAGTCTGAAGATTTCCCAAAACCTAGAACTGAAGTTTTTTTACAGTTTGTGTCGGTATTTGTGGTTACTGTATACGTGTATGCATGACTTATATCCGAAGAACTTGATGATAAATTCTGTGTATGAGAAAAGTTTGCTGTGGCTTCAAGAATATCTTCCTCTGAGTTACTTTCTTCTTTACTCCTGGAACTTTTATTTACAAATACTTCATAGGAAGTACTTGCTCTGTTAGCAAGATCGGTACATGTTCTTTTTGCAGGATTATTCAAAGTTGCGTTGTCCTCGACTGCTTGTTTCTTAGAACTATGTGTACTTTGACACCTATTTTCTTTTTCACTGTCTGTATTAGACAGCATTTCAGCGACAGTCCTTTTCCTATTTAATTTTACAAAGGTTGGCCGAGATAAATTCACTGACGTCTTTAACCTCCCTGGTTGGCAATCAAATATGTGAGGAATCACACCACTTTTCAATTTTCTTGGAGCTCCCATGAGAGAATATCTCACGTAATTATCCATGTCGTTTTTTAAATAAAAATGATCCTGGCAACAATAATAATTCGACTTCCCTGGTTCATCGGCACGTCTAGCACTTGTAAACCACATTTTTCGTAGTTTTACATCTTGAGGCATAAAAAAAAACACTTTATCCGGAGTCTTAATCGTTGTGCTTTTACACTGAGGCACGAAACACCACTTATATGCAGTTTTTTTATTCATTTTTTGAAAGAAAATGTATTTTTCAATGCTAAACGTGTGAAAATACTACTATGTGACGTCACAGGCTTCTTCGGCCACGCTCGGGAATTTCCGGATCGTTTTCGGTAATTTTAAATATTGCAATATTTAAATATTTTTTTCTCGCTTAACTAGCAATAAAAAATTATGAAAAAAATAATTACAATAAAACTTATATAGGAGCTCCCAAATATATTTTTTTTGAGAATCATGCAAATTCCCAATTTTGGGTCATTCAACGCGAAATCGGACATATCGAAGTATCATTTGGGACTTTTGTGAAACTTGCATATATTGTGGTCTTTAGTGATACATAAACGTATTTCAAAGGATTTTTCCAAATTTTCAATATCGTGGAAATTTACTTTTTTTCATTCAATTATAACTCTGAACTAAGAGAAAGGTAAGAATGAGCTTTTGGGTGCTTACACCAGGGAAGTAAGAGTACCTAATAAAAATGATGTCACTTAAAAAAAATTTTGATTCTGCGATTGTTTTAAACAAATGCAATTTTATACCAGCAGGGCGCTATTTCAAAATTTGAAAAAAATTGAGGATACAGCCCTACTTGTCCTCTTTGCAGAAACGTTGCCAGAAACGCGGATACTTTAAAATTGGTCGCATAAAATTAATTGAATGTGACGCTGCATCGCCCAATACCGGCTGGACTAGCTTGAGTAAAAAAGGAGGAGAATCGATATCAAAAAAGGGTATGAGACTGTGAATACTTTTATGTGATTTGGTTTCAGTGAAATCTTGATTACAATATTTTTTATTCATATACTTATTTATATAATGATATGCTATTTTTATTATATACATAATAACACTATTGTTGTACAATATATGAATCTGATTGATTTTCTTTAAAGATTTATATATCACATATTTATATTTCGTAGATTACTTGGCTCTGATGTTTCGAGGAGTCAATAGCATTATCGAGTTCCATGTTTCGGAAGTAAAGAAGGAATGCAATGATATTGTTGAATTGGTACAGAGAAAAGGATCGAGCGACAATACTGCATCAAATATTATTCTGAATGCTCATATGCTGGCAAAAAAGTACAATTTGACTTTGCCCCTTCAAACTGTACCTGAGTTCTCAGCATTCTGCGAGCTTTTATTAATAAATGAGGAATTCTCCAAGGATTTTGTGATTTGAAAAACCATTAAATATCAGACTGTTATAGATAAAAAAATACTGTCAGAAAATATTATGTATTACAAACTATTTCAGAATTCATCGATGTGCTCGTTATTCTCAAAGCAGCATTCTGTGACGTAGAATTTGACAACAATATTCAAAGAATATCTGCACAGGGATTTGGCGACCCAATTCACCGCAGTGAAGAAGAGCAGCAATAAGCAGCTCATATTAAAATATGCCGTTTTCGCGACAAGTATACAAAGTATAATTAATTTATTACTGAACATTTGAATAAATTTTATGTTTCGATACATTGATGAAGAAAAAATTTTAGATTTCATCGATGGGCAAAGGAGTTTAGTAAATGAAAGGCTTCAAGTGAAGGAATATGAAAGGGCTTTAAGTGATGTATTGCCGAACGCTAAAGATTGGAGTGGAGGAAGAAGTCAGCGAAAGAAGAAGGAAATGTTACCAATGTTAAATTAATTGTTACCAAATAATTTTATAGAATAAATATTTTTCTGGCAATTTAACAGTTATTTGTAATATTTTTTTCAAAATTCGACAATAAACGTTCGCTAGTTTTAAGCTAGTTTTCCCTACTAGTTGTACACTAGTTTTCCCTACTAGTTTTAAGCTAGTTTTTCCACACTATTGCCTGGGAGGGAAAAGCATTACATGACTAGTAGGGAACTAGTAGGGATTCCTAGTAGGGCGCCAGTTGCACCAAGGGAAAAACTAACTAGTGCCCCACTTTTTCCCCAGTTATATTTCTACTAGGAATGTAAAGTACAACATTTTGAAAATCTTTGGTAGACTCTTTGCCTATGTTAACTATCAGTGGAAATAGACCGTAACTGTATAGCAAAACAAAATAATACGACAAGATATTAGACACGTTTGTAACGTACCGCTACGAACCGCCATACATTTTTCCTAATTTAACCATTGTTTTAGTTATACCTAAGTTGTAACACGCGAAACACGTGCAAGCGACATCCCATGCGGCGGGAAAAACATTGAACTCAAGTGACGCGTAACGCATGCGCATAATCGCATATTCAAACAGTAGACTCAGTGCCGCGAGTGAAGCGCGCACGCATGCGCACGCCGTACGGTAAACCGGACGCCGAATTTACCGAGCATAGTGAGCAAGTGGCGCGAACCGGATGTTAATTATGATTGGTGCGCGAGATCGCACAGCCAGTGATTGGTGTGGGCTACGTACCACAGATTGGTATAAATACAGGGCCGCTAGCAGCAGAAAGGCAGACTTGGTTCTGCCACCGAACCTAGAACACATAGGTCGCTTTAACTAGCCCCTTCTGTTTCGAAAAGTCTAAAGGAAGTTTATTTTAAATCTTCTACCAAACTTCCTTTCGAGGTCGCTTTAACTAGCCCCTCTCACCACCTTTACGAGGTCGCTTTAACTAGCCCCTCTCACCTTCCATCCGAGGTCGCTTTTACTAGCCCCTTGGATATCTCACTCCTCCCAAGCGTGGGCCAGCTGATAGGCACCAGAAGCCACTATCAAATCGAAGGAAGGAAACTACTAATTCAACTTCCATCTGGGGACGCCCTAACCGGCTACCTGGCTACCATCTGAGATCGCTTTCACTAGCACTCAGCTACCATCCTAGAAAGCGTGGGCAAGCTTATAGGCAACTGGAAGCTACTCCAAATCCAAGAGAAGGAACCCTCTCCAGTTCTCAAACTCAAACACATTAGACCGATCACGGATCACTTTCTGTATTATACATCAATTTAGCGTCGAGACTTTACGTTCAATTGTCGATTTAGTATCGTTACATTATATTACCTTTTAATATCAATTAACCATTAATTCTAGACATTCTATATCAACAACTAGAACGATTCTTGTGTTCTGTCTTACCGAGCGAAATAACAAATTCTATTTTCTTTATTACCGACTTAGCGTCGTAACCAAAAACCGAATTATATTCATCGTTACCGACTTAGCGTCAATCAATCACCGACCGATACGTCGTTACGTATTAACATTAGTTCTATTAATTAATTATAATAATCCACACGACTGAGCGTCGTACTATATGTTCAATTTCGACCTAGAGTCGCTAACATTTATTCTTGAATAAACCATTGTTATTTTCACGTTAAAAGAAGGACTCTCGTATCTTGAAATTCATTTCTTAATCGCACGCCACCCGAACCAATCCCACAAATTCACAGGTAAACCGCTCTACTTGTGAATCTCCTGTAAAGAACGGCAACGTCTCGTTCGAGAACGTTACAGGTAGTTAATTTTGGTGACAGCGGTGGGATAAAATTTGCTTGAAACCGCGATCGCGTGGCAAAGGAGATCAACACTCCTAGCGAAGAACAAGACTCCTTCTTTCTTACTAAGTCAGGCGCGTAAAACAAAAGCAAAATCATGAATACTACAGGGCCAAATACCCCTCAGGTAGACGCAGTTATAGAAGAATTGCAACGTTTGCAATTGAGTCAGGAAAACGGGCGTCAACCAAATATTAGAATTCGCGATGCCGCGGACACGGTTCCAGCCTTCGACGGGCGGAACATTACAATACATCAATTCACAAAATGCTGTAGGAACGCGAAAAGTATGATCGCGCCAAACGCCGAATACGGTTTAGTACAGCTAATCAAATGTAAACTATCCGGACAAGCCTCTCGAGTCATACTTAACGGCGATTATAACACAATCGAAGAGGTAATTAGAGTCCTCAGCTCACGTTTCGCTCCACTACATTCTTCAATCCAGTTATATGGAGAAATGTCGAAAATTGCTCAGTTACCAAATGAAGCCACTGTAGATTATAGCAGTCGAGTCTCCGGGATCCTCCTACAATTAAGATACTGTAATGAAATAGAGGTTCCCTTACACGTCGCGCAATACAATCAATCCGCGGAAACAAATTCCATTAAAGCTTTCTTAACGGGGTTAAAACCTGAAATCTACGCACGAATGCGAACCGTCGAATTCGCTGACCTCGATACCGCCATTAGCACCGCTATCAAAGCCGAGGCAGAGTGTCAGGAAAACATAATGAGGAATAAATTTGCAGAAGGACTATCGCACTCCGCGCAGTGCAGTAATTGTTTCGGGTACGGGCACTCAGCTACGGAGTGTAGCAGTAAATTCCCGGCAGGGCAAATAGCACAAATTAGTTGGCGATCTAAATATTGCAATCATTGTCGGAAAGTAAGACACACGGTTCAGGAATGCCGGAACATAAACACCGCGCCCCAGTCAACACATAATAATCCTGGGTCAAGGCCGGCGTCATACAATACCGGGTCACAAACAATGCCGCGCCAAACTCAATCAATAGAATGCAAATACTGTAAAAACAAGGGACACACAATTCAGGAATGTCGAAAGAAAATGTATAACGACAAACGAAGATCCGCAGACACAACCAAACGCCAAACCCCACCCAAAATCCAGTACGCAATCAAGCCGTGTTAAGATTTCGATTATCCGAAACATGGAGAGCCCCTAGTTTAGCTTTATCGAGTCCAGAATTAAAACCAGATAAGGTAATAATGATGATTGATACCGGAGCAGATCTAAGCGTAATCAAAGAAGAAGCCGTTTCTCCAGGCACTCCAATTTTCTCTGACGTAACCTACGAATTAACAGGAATTACTGAAGGTTGTCTATCCACAATAGGATATATTAAAACTAAAATATTAGATACAGTAGCAGAAATTCACGTAGTAAAAACTTTACCTACTGCTCAGGACGGAATTTTAGGATCAGATTTTTTCCAGGGCAGCGGAGCTGTTATAGATTATCCAAGGAAAGGGATTACGATAGGAAACGAATTACTCCCGTTTAAAAACGTAGAAATAAAAATTCCTGCCCGAATGAGATACCAAATCCCAATCAAAATTCTAAACCAAGGTCTAAAAACGGGATACATACCGAAATTAAACGTACACCCCAAAATCTTAATGGGTAATGCTGTAGTCACTAACGACGATGGAATAGGATACCTATACGCAATTAACACCTCTTCCAAGGAAATAAAAATAGAGATACCCTCGATAGAAATAGAACCATATGAAGAAATAAAATTCGAAGGAGAAATTGCATCACCAGACCATGTTAAACAAGTACTCGAACTACTTCGTCTTAACCATCTAAACCAAGAGGAAAGAGCAAACATAGTAAAATTAATCGAACAATACGCAGATAGATTCCACCTCCCCGGTAGCAAACTAGAAGCAATAAACGCAGTGTCTCACAGAATAATTACCGAAAACGAGGCACCCGTAAATGTAAAACAATATAGATATCCCCAAGTTCACAAGGAGGAAATTAATAAACAAATAAATGAACTCATACAGAACAAAATAATCTCACATTCAACCTCTCCGTATAACTCACCATTGTTCATAGTAACCAAGAAACGGGATAGTCAAGGGAACATACGTTGGAGAATAGTAATAGATTTTCGTCGACTAAATGAAAAAACTATAGGCGACGCGTACCCCTTACCTAATATAGTGGAAATATTAGATCAACTAGGCAGTGCAAAATATTTCTCAATATTCGATCTAGCCTCGGGATTACATCAGATACCGATACATCCGGAAGATAAGCACAAAACCGCCTTTTCAACACCCTATGGACATTACGAATTTAATCGAATGCCATTTGGTCTCAAGAACGCTCCAGCTACATTTCAAAGATTAATGGACCAAGTTCTCACCGGATTACAAGGAATAGAATTATTCGTGTACCTAGACGACATAGTAATCTATGCTAGTTCACTACAAGAACACACTACTAAATTCATAAGATTAATGAATCGGCTACGGGAAGCCAACCTATCTCTGCAACCGGACAAATGCGAATTTCTAAAAAGAGAAGTATGTTATTTAGGACATATCATTAGTGAGGAAGGAGTTAGGCCCGACCCAAAGAAACTAGAAGCAGTTAAACAGTTCCCGCAACCCAAAACTCAGAAAAATATAAGACAATTTTTAGGACTAGCCGGATACTACCGGAGATTTATAAAGAATTTTTCTAAAATAGAAAAACCATTATCTGACCTAACTAGAAAGGATAACAGATTCGAATGGACAATCAAACAACAAATAGCTTTTGAAACATTACGGGACGCTCTATGTGAGGAACCAATATTACAATATCCAGACTTCAATAAACCATTTATCATTACCACAGACGCCTCTGGTTACGCAGTAGGCGCAGTTCTAAGTCAAGGAGGAATCGGGAAGGACCTTCCAATAGCATACGCCTCAAGAATATTAAATGATGCAGAAACGCGATATGCTCCAACAGAACGCGAACTACTTGCTCTAATATACGCCGTACAACATTTCCGTTCATACGTATACGGGAAGCGTTTTACCCTAGTGATGGACCATAAACCACTAGAATGGCTACATACACTAGACAATCCTACCTCCAGGCTCATGCGCTGGAAAATAAAATTAGCAGAATACGATTACAAGATCATATACAAGCCCGGGAGATACAATACTAACGCAGACGCCCTCTCGCGGAATCCAGTAACTTTACTCCCGCTACAAGTGGAAGGGAAACGATCGCGCTCCCAAACCGCCACGAGTCCGGGATCCCCAAATCTAAGGCCCACAAAACAACCTAAGGGAGATGGATCATCCTCCTCATCATCATCCGATTTCAATCCAGATCAAATACAAATGAGAAGAAAATTAAAAAGAAAACATAAAACCACAACTACCACATCATCATCAAACAGACCGGCGGAAAAGAAAAGGGAATCGCACTAAGAGGGGATTCAGAAGAAATGGAAGTATCCACCGATAGCTTCGAAGCAACCAAAAATATTGAGGTATCAGTAGAGGTTCACCCCTCCCCTGGCCAAATCGGTCTTCCACCATCAAACCCCAGACCAACCACCCTTAACCGTCCTCACAGCCCACAACGAATGGAAATAGAAACATTAGATCAAATCATGGAAATAAGCAATGCAGAAATCCCAAAAAGTCATACTTACAGAGAGCCACCCAAAATAGACTCTAGCAATAGTAGCAGCAGCAAGAAAAATAGCCCACCAATAAGAGGTAGAAAATATTGTACAAGGGATTCCAGCGAAACACTATCAGGACCAATATCCCCAATTACAATAAGAAAAGATCCACAAAATAATTTTAAAACATCCACGGGATCACCCCGACAGCAAATACAATCACGTCAACAGAGACCACCCCAGCAACAAAAATCACCACCACAACGAGCACTACCAAGAATAGTGAACCAAGAAATATATCAGAGTAGAGTCAAAGAAATTGCAGACCATTTATGGATGAGAAGGGAAACTGCAGGGATATTTATCACTACACATGGGAAACCAGTGGGCAAGGAAAGTATGGAATTTATGAGTAAAGAACAAATTAAAATTACCTTACCCCTGCCACTCCAGGCAGGAAGTATAATAGAAATTCCCAAACTAGAACGAACCATCTTAGGTATGGTAATGCCAGATCCTCCAAACGAAGAAGCCTATCATACCATAATTAGACACCTGTATAATAAATTAACACAAAATAACATTAACAAAATCTCACTACCCAAAACAGAAATTAATATATCTTGGGAAAAATTAAAACAAATGATCACCCTAAGATTCCTACAAACAAATATCAGCATCACAATCTGCAATGGCACTGTACAGCTGCCATCAGAACAAGATCGCCCAATAATAATTAGAGAAAACCGTGAGTCACCAGTAGGAGGACATAAAGGGGTAACCAAAACCTATAACAGAATTAGAAACCTGTACCATTGGCCAAACATGAAAAAGGATGTAAGGCAACACATTAAAACGTGCATAAGTTGTCAAAAGAAGAAACTAGTACGAGCTAAAACAAAAGAACCTATGATAATAACAGATACGCCACTAGACGCCTTTGACAAAATATCCATGGATATTGTAGGACCATTGCCACCTACAAGGTCAGGAAAAACATATATACTTACCATACAGGACAATCTAACAAAATTTTCATTAGCAATACCACTAGTCTCATTCACAAGCGAAGAAATAGCCCAGGCATTCACCACACACTTCATATGCCAATACGGATGCCCAAAAGCCATTCTCACAGATCAAGGATCTTCATTCATCAGTTCTCTCATGCGAAACTTTGCAAAGGCTTTCAATATCAAGCAGTATAAAACCTCAGCATTCCATCCACAGTCAAACGGTTCCCTGGAAAGAAGCCATCACGTATTAGTTGAATATTTAAAACATTACATAACCAAAGAAAAACAATGGGATCAGTGGCTACCACAGGCAATGTTCTCTTATAACACTAGTATACATGAAGGCACCAAATACACTCCCTACGAATTAGTATATGGTAAAAAGGCCAGACAACCATCAAGTCTAATGCCAAATAATTCATTAACTACATATCCAGACTTTGTGGAGAGGTTAGTAACAAAGTTGCTCAACATTCGCGAACTAGGACGCCAAAATTTAGAAATCTCAAAATATCGTCAAAAACACTACTACGACCGAAATGTATCCTCCGTTAATTACCACAAGGGAGAACAAGTACTGGTTTTAAAACCAAAAAGAGATAAATTTAGCGACGAATACGAGGGGCCCTACACAATCATCGAAATCTTAAAAAACAACAATGTAAAGATAGCTGTGAGCCCCCGTTGTCCACAAGGACAGAATAATAAAGGCCTATACGCCACCAGACTGCGCCACTTCTAGGGATATTACGGCAAACCATTAACAACTTCACAGCGCCCAATTTAAAAGTGGTGGGGATTACGCAAAAGGGCTCATTCAGAAAAGTGACACCCTCGTGAAAAGCACGCGAAAAATTATAGTAAAAGAAAAAAGAAAGGAAAGTGGAAGCAGAAAGAAAAGAAAAGCAGACTGCAAACAAAATTAAGGTAGGAACAGCATAAAGCATATATTAATAGAAAGAATAAATCATAATAAAAGAAAAATTCAAGTTATTAAAATACACGTGGTGTGTCGGTACAGAAAATGTCCAATAGATCTTCAGAAGAAAATTGGGTCCACCGCCCTCGAGAAAACGAAGAGGACCCATATGTAGTTCTTCTCGACATGATTTGCTTAAAGCCTAAATGGGCAGGGTACAGAACAGATTTAAGCGATCGATATCGGCGCTAGATCTGCTATCCCTGTTATAGAAATCTCCGAGCGGAGGACACACAGTATTATACCCCTGCAAGCCGACACCTACTCACCCTCCGTAGGCATTTAATAAATTTTAAATATTGTTTAATCTGTACTAGAGAAATTTTTAAATGGGGAGTGGCAGCTCAATGTGCAGATTGCACAGATACATTTTTTGCCATGAGCACAAAAAACAAGGAAGCACTCGAATTGGGGGTAGCCTTAAACGTGTTAGGAAGGGACGAGCGGAGGCCTAGCCAATAAACATTTATATTTTTCCACTACACATACGTGTAAAAATTCAATTACCCTTCCAAATAAATCCAATCATATCCTGTTACGTATTCACGACATTCCTGAATACCCCTTAGCAACAACGTATAAGAAGGATAGCTATAGACCGAGGTCAACGAAGCCGGGGCGCGATGTAAACAAACCGCGCACTCCTGAAATATAGAAAAAACAGAGTCACATAGTAAATAGAATAAGACAGAAGCATTGCAAGAAATCCTATACCCTAAACAATATGAAATAGAGTCGTGTAATAAACAGAGAAAGACATCAAATTTTAGGGGAACATATATTCAATAAGGGGATAGAATTCAAGTCATAATACGACGTAAGGAGAACTGTATATATCTAAGGGACATCATACAGCTAGGCTTCATTCGGTCTCAAGTGAGCGAAACAAATTAATCGATAGCGTTATAATGCCAAACCGATCGGGAGAAAAATTAAAAAAATTTTAGAGTACTATCAAGTTCAAAGCCGTCAGTACTAACACCACCACCGTGGAAAGTGCATAAAATAACTATGCCAGAAGTAGACTGGCGACCTTATACAAGGCTTTTACATTCCGAGCCGCGACAACGTGCATGGAAATATATATTCCTATTCGGGACAGGAAACGTACCACCCCCAACGAAGGGAATGGCGGCCAATGTCAATAAAGACGCAGAAACATTTAAACATATAGAAGAAGAAATCGAGCGCCAGACTTCTTCTCGCGAACCGATAGTCCGCGTAGTGAAACCTAAAGCTACATCTCTCGGGACGAGAGAAAAACCGGGCGGCGAGATGTAACGTACCGCTACGAACCGCCATACATTTTCCTAATTTAACCATTGTTTTAGTTATACCTAAGTTGTAACACGCGAAACACGTGCAAGCGACATCCCATGCGGCGGGAAAAACATTGAACTCAAGTGACGCGTAACGCATGCGCATAACCGCATATTCAAACAGTAGACTCAGTGCCGCTAGTGAAGCGCGCACGCATGCGCACGCCGTACGCTAAACCGGACGCCGAATTTACCGAGCATAGTGAGCAAGTGGCGCGAACCGGATGTTAATTATGATTGGTGCGCGAGTTCGCACAGCCAGTGATTGGTGCGGGCTACGTACCACAGATTGGTATAAATACAGGGCTGCCAGCAGCAGAAAGGCAGACTTGGTTCTGCCACCGAACCTAGAACACATAGGTCGCTTTAACTAGTCCCTTCTGTTTCGAAAAGTCTAAAGGAAGTTTATCTTAAATCTTCTTCCAAACTTCCTTTCGAGGTCGCTTTAACTAGCCCCTCTCACCACCTTTACGAGGTCGCTTTAACTAGCCCCTCTCACCTTCCATCCGAGGTCGCTTTTACTAGCCCCTTGGATATCTCACTCCTCCCAAGCGTGGGCCAGCTGATAGGCACCAGAAGCCACTATCAAATCGAAGGAAGGAAGCTACTAATTCAACTTCCATCTGGGGACGCCCTAACCGGCTACCTGGCTACCATCTGAGATCGCTTTCACTAGCACTCAGCTACCATCCTAGAAAGCGTGGGCAAGCTTATAGGCAACTGGAAGCTACTCCAAATCCAAGAGAAGGAACCCTCTCCAGTTCTCAAACTCAAACATATTAGACCGATCACGGATCACTTTCTGTATTATACATCAATTTAGCGTCGAGACTAGCGAGTCGCTAACATTTATTCTTGAATAAACCATTGTTATTTTCACGTTAAAAGAAGGACTCTCGTATGTTGAAATTCATTTCTTAATCGCACGCCACCCGAACCAATCCCACAAATTCACAGGTAAACCGCTCTACTTGTGAATCTCCTGTAAAGAACAGCAACGTCTCGTTCGAGAACGTTACACGTTGAAGCATATTCTAACTTGTAACGCCAGCGAGTAAAAGTATGAAACACTAAAATATGCTTCTATGTATCCAATATGTTCTTGTTGTTATCGATACTTGCTATATATACAGTTACGGTCTACTTCCATTGATAGTTAACGTAGGTAACGTGCCTATCAAAGACTCAAAATGTTGTAGTTTACAGGTTCGTTTATGTTCAACTCAGATCAGATATGTTTGATATTTCTAATTGTTGACATTATAAGTTAGAATATATGCTTAAACGTGTCCACTATCTTCTTATTTTACTACTAGTTATAACTGCGAATCGTTCATAAAATAAAGTTATAATATAATACGTTACAGTTTTTTGTATGATTGAATAATTGAAAGGCTCGTGAAGTAATGAGAAGAAACATATTTAGTAATGTAATGTAATGTAATTTTTATAATTTCGCATCATACACTATTTCAGTTTTCAAATTTTTATATTTCCTAATTTCCAATTTGCAATTGAACAATACTTACCCTTGCGTTACATATATGACTTTCTTCTATCATATGCCGCTTGATCTTTTTTGCTAATTAATTGTTTATTAATTTTTGCAGAATAAACTGGAGGGCTCCGTCTTAGATGGTAAATAATAAAAATTTATTATATACATTTATTCAAATTTATTTTTCCAATCATTTGATGATGAAATTTTTAATTTATTTTAGACATTGAAATAGAGCTAGGCAGTTTCAATCTGGCGGAGTCGTCGCGGCCACCATCGCCACCACTACCGCCACCGTCGCAATTACGGCCACCATCGCCGCCACCACCACCACCACCACCACCACCACCACCACCAGCGAGGCCGGCCACTGCCGATGGTAAATACATACAGATTTAAAGAAGTTATATTATACTTTTAGAATGTTTGAAAATAGATCTAAATTTAAATAAAAAACATTTTACTAATAAATATGGTTTATTATTATTACTAATTACAGAACCGCGCGTAGCGCGCCATCAAAGGAGCGGGAGGAGGGTGAGGGCCCAGCAAGAAAATTGGGCCATAATGCAGGCAGTTCGAGACCAAGCCGCCCTCCTCCGGGCCATCGTTACGGAATGGTACCGTGGCCGTGGTCGTGGTCGTGGCGAGGACCGTGGCCGTGGTTTATAAATAATAAATAAATAAATTTTATAAAATAATTTATATTTTTTAATAAATACTTTACTATAATAAATAAATTTTAAAAAATAACTTTATTTTTTTATACATATTTCATTTGCTCCTGCAGCAGGGTCACTTTCTCTTTCAGCTGTTTAAATAATTCTCTTCGTCTGCATCGTTAACTGAAATAGGATTTACTAATTATTTATAATAATAAGTTATCACACATGCTCATATGTAAAGATCATTGAATGAATAATTGCGTATGCAAAACCCTACCTGCAAATTTGTGCGTACATAGTCTGACGTAGATCACACTGCATCATCTTCTGCTTCGATTATCTGTAAATATATAAAAGCCACATTTTAGTTATATTAGTTATATTATTAGTTATATACAACTTAACCAAGAACTTACTTATATAGAAATTATATAAAAATATATAGAAATTATATAGAAATAGAGTGGCCTTTTGCTGTAGTAAGTGTAGAGACAACATAATGTGTCCGAAGGAGGTGAGAGCATATGGTAGAAAGTCTTGTGGCAGGAAATTTAAAAAATGCTAATGATAATTTAGCGAAAATGAACAAAGAGATTTTCAATATATTTATTGGTGTTGGTTTAGATGTTTATTAGTGAATTGAAATATTGTTAATGGGAAACTAATAAAATTAATGAATATTGTGGGAACGACTGTGGATTTTAATTAATATAATTAATATATCTTTCACAAAAGATTATCAAGTAGTATCAAGGGAGATGCGTTTTCAGTGTGCTTTCTTCACTAATGTGACCTGCTCTACCTTGCAAACACTCCGCCATAATTTTCTTAATTCTTAATGCAATGCTAATTTGACAAATTTTGTCGATTTACCTTATTTGACAAATTTCTAGAAACTTGTGCGAAAGAAAATGCTTCTCTGTCGAACTTTCTCCGAACAACTTCCAAGTCTGCGACTCTACGAGCTATTCCACGTCAAAACGGATAGAGGAAAAATTTAGTTTCACCGATTCTCTTAAAAATTACAGCATTTGTCGATAACCTTGCAGAAACAAAGTATACTGAATTTTAAAGGCCTATGTCAAATAGTTTTCGAAATATTTAATGTTAAAGTTTTAAAAATTGAACCAAAATCGGCTGACGCGTCATCACTTAAACTGTAATATTTCGGTCATTTTTAAGGATAATGCCTCCGTCTTCGACTCATTTTAAAGCTGAAAGAGTGCTCTCTCAACTCGTATAGAGAATATTTTGTTTATTGTTAATAAACTTGACAGTAATCGATGTCAAAGATTCAGAACGCAATTTGACGTCGTTCCCACCCACGTTCGGCTTGAAAAAAATACCATTCGAATCGTTGACCCTTCAGCTATTAAATGCATTTTTCAAAAAAGTGGAGAGGTTTTGGGAACAGTCAATGAAAAAATAAAACTTACGATAGTGCACTTACGATCGTAAGTTTTATTTTTTTGTTGACTGTTCCCAAAATCTCTCCACTTTTCTTAAAAACGCATTTATTAGCTGATGGGTCAACGAATCGAATGGTATATTTTTCAAGCCGGACCGTGGTTGGAAACGACCTCAAATCGCGATTTGAAACATTGACCGTAAGTGCACTATCGTAAGTTTTATTTTTTTGTTGCCTGTTCCCAAAATCTCCACCTTTTTGAAAAACGCATTTAATAGCTGAAGGGTCAACGAATCGAATGGTGTTTTTTTCAAGCCGGAACGTGGGAACGACATCAAATCGCGATTTGAAACTTTGACATCGATTACTGTCAAGTTTTTTAACAATAAACGAAATATTCTATATACGGGTTGAGATAGGATTCTTTCAGCTTTAAAATGAGCCCAAGGCGAAGGCATTATCTTTACAAATGACCGAGATATAACAGTTTAAGTGATGCTGCGTCAGCCGATTTTAAGGCTGCCGTCTCAAGTTTGTTATGGTCCGAATCGATCGAAGCGTCCTCAGTAAACAGACGGACCCTAATGAAACTAGTCCGGTCGATAAAAAGAACATATACAGAGGTGACATCTCCAGGTACTCTGTGTAGACGAATTTTTTACGCATAGTTACCACATTTTCACTCTGCCTCTGCCGCGCTGTTGCCACAGTTCCTTCTATCGAGAAGCTCGAAGGAACACGGCACGAGAGCTGCGTCTAGCGTCAGAGCCTCGCTGAACGTAAAAGAGGATAGCAATAATAAAAGATAGAGAGGTTGGGTAGTGAAGTTAGGAAACATGTCAATGAAACAATACTAATTTGCGTATTAATAGTTTTTATTTATACGTAACAGGATGTAAGATTTTGTATAATCAATGTGTAATTTCAAAGCATAGAAGTTGAATAAGGTACATCACTGAAGTGTAACACGCCGATCGCAATGAAATCTATAAATGCTATAGTTCTTTTAAGGCTGCCGTCTCAAGTTTGTTATGGTCCGAATCGATCGAAGCGTCCTCAGTAAACAGACGGACCCTAATGAAACTACTGCAGTCGATAAAAAGAACTTATATAGACGTGACATCTCCAGGTACTGTATGTAGACGAATTTTTTACGCATAGTTGCCACATTTTCTGTTCTCTCCGTCTCTGCCGCGCTGTTGCCACACCTCTTTCTATCGAGAAGTCTGGAAAGAATACGGCACGAGAGCTGCGTCTAGCGTCAGAGCCTCGCTGAACGTAAAGGAGGATGGCAATAATGAAAGATAGAGAGGTTGGGAATTGAAGTTAGGAAATATATCAATGAAACAATACTTATTTCGGTATCAATATCTCTTCTACACTTCGCAATTCTAATTATCTTTTCTCATTCTCTGTGTTTGGGAATGAAATAGTTTCCCACGCCGCCACACTCACTTCATGGCAGCACCTCGCGGACCGCGACACAGCGCCACTGATCGACGAGCGAGCCGCCCGTCGGTGCCCATCGATCGACCAATCATCAACGATCGATAGGCCAATCAGCGTTCCGCGTTGAAGATCTAGCGGAACGGAGAAGACGCGCGAGCGGTTGTCCGCCATTCTCATCTCTCTCTGTATGTGATTTGAACGTAACGGACCGCAGTTATTCGCATTCCGAATTTCAGTACCACATTGTTCTCTTTTCACGTGCCTTTACCAAATAAATCGTGCTCAGCTCATCTCACGTCATAATATAACTTCTCTGCTCCGCTCATCTATCAGCTCACGCGATTAATACAATCGTGTGGACGCCACGTGCCGGACCGGCGTGGTTACATTTTGCTCAACGTCTTGTGAGCCTTTTATCAATAATATAACAGTGCTCCTCTCAGCTCACTTTGTGACTCATTTTGTGACTCATTTTGTGACTCATTTTGTGACTCATTTCTTGTGACTGATTTGTGACAACGCACAATAAAACTGACAAGGTTTCTCACCGCAATCTGTGTCTCAAATGCATTCTAACCTGTACTTAGATTCATCTCACGCTCATCCAATTATTTCTCAAACATTTTTTGGTCCTTCGAGCCGGAGCTAAGACAGGAATTGTGCAAGTGAACTCTCAATAAGTGACTTCTCAGCTCAGTGCCGTGTACAAGATGCCAGGCGACGATCAACCCTCGTCAGCGACTCGGTCTCAGACAGCGTCGAGGCCCAACTCGCCTCTGGTGACACTGGACGTTCCCCAGGATCCTCCTAGGAGCAGCTCAACTGCTGAAACGAGGGCCTCGTCTCCCACAGGCATCCCTTCAGAGGTGCTATCTCGAGCTGAGACTCAGCTCATACGCCTTGAATCAATCAAGGCGTTGAAGAAGCGACTTCCCAAGTGCGCACCAAACACCACTCTGGCAGAGTTAAAGGTGTGTGCAGCTCATCTGGATGACCTTCACAAGGCGTTCCAGAAAGAGCACTCGTACTTCGAGGTGGTTTGGCCCAGATCTCACCGTGACCATCTTTATTATGCCAATAAGCTCATGTTCCAGGAGACGGAGTTATGCTTTGACATAAAATTGCTGCTGGGCAAGCTCAAGGAAGAGCTGACAGCCTTCCAATCACCGCAAACTGCGGACGAGGCCACGTCTGCTCCAGGGAAGCTCCCTGAACTCGCAATTCCGACTTTCAACGGTGACTACCTGAGATGGCCTGCGTATTGTGAGTTGTTCGATGCCCTGATTGTGAAACGAAAGGACCTCACAGAAATTGAGAAACTCCAATATCTGCTCTCATCACTGGAGGGTGAACCACTTGAGAAGGTGGAGGCTCTGCCTCTCAAGGGAGGCTCCTTTGCCACTGCTTGGCGTATGCTCAACGAGTCATACGCCAACAAACGGCTGTTCATTCAGGCCCATCTGGACAAGCTGTTCGATCTCAAGCCTGTGGTGACGAAGAATGCCCCGGCGCTAAAACAGCTCATCTCAACGGTGGAGAGAGCGCAGGCGTCTCTCAGCACACTGGGCATCACCACGTCGTTGGGGGACTGCCTCCTAGTGAATCTAGTGGCCCGTCAACTGGACAAAGGCACGAGGGAAGCCTGGGAAACCTCCATGGGATCCTCCATGGAATATCCCACCTTCCAGGAGATCAAGGCCTTCGTGAGCAACAAGGTGAGGGCGTTGGAGAGGTCAGAGGCTCCGCCCTCCCAAGGTCCCGCCTCCTCCACGGTGAAGACGTCGTCCAAAAAGCCAGCGGCTAGGAAGGCGTCATCTCACACTGCTTCTCAAGGGCCGTCCAGGCAAAAAACTTTTCCCTGTGACGTGTGCAAAGGGGATCACTTCATTGTGATGTGCCCCCAATTCAGGGCCATGAGTGTGCAAGAGAGGAGGAAAGTGGTAGCAAACAACATGCTTTGCTACAACTGCTGCGGTCGACACTCGTCCGCACAGTGTAAATCTCCCCACAAGTGCAAGGAGTGTGGAATTCAACACCACACGATGCTTCACATTCCTACTCAAAAGCCAGCTCAACCGCAGCCTCAGACTGAGGCATCACAGTCTACGTCTCAGCAACGCTGAAATCTCAATGCAGTCGTCGACCAATCTGCTCAGCTCACCCCGGACCACTCAGCTCACACGCCCTCAGCAAGCAGCCATCTCACACTCCTTGCAACTGCACAGGCGCACCTCATCTCACCAACGTCAACTCATCTGGTTCGTATACTCATAGATTCAGGATCAGAGCTCACCTTTGTCAAGGAGGAGCTCCTCACTCAGCTCGATCTACAGCGATCCCGGTCGTCCATCTCAATCATTGGTATTGGAGGGAAGAAGTCTACGCAGACAAGAGGTGTCATTTCACTAACGCTACGTTCCATTCATCGACCGTTATCAATTTCCCTTCAAGCCCATGTTCTCAGATCAGTGTCTTCAAGGGTACCCTCAGCCGAGGTGCCCATCCTTGACTGGCCACATCTGGCTGGACTCACGTTGGCAGATCCTGATTTCTCAAAGCCTCAACCTGTCGACATCATCATCGGAGCTGACACATATGGACAGATCATAAGGCCTAACATAATCAAGGGCTCCCCACTCATGCCCATCGCTCAACTCTCAATCTTTGGGTGGCTCATTCTTGGACCAGTGGCTTCTTCTAATTCTCTCACCAAGTCATCTTATCATGCATCACTTGTACAAGAGGGCGAGCCGTCAGTACGTGATTTACTGGAGAAGTTCTGGATTCAAGAGGAGCTCCCGAATGAAGCCTCATCTCAACTCAACTCTGAAGAGCAAGAGTGCGAGGATCACTTCCGAACAACGCACACCAGAGATGCTACAGGGCGATACATCGTTCGCATCCCTCTCAAGTCACCACCTAGTGTGTTGGGCAACTCATACCAGGCAGCTCATGCATGCTTGAAGCGCACTCTCATCAAGCTCAACAGGGACGATGGGTATCGAAAACTCTACCAAGAATTCATGTTGGAGTACGAACATCTCAACCATATGGTAAGAGCACCATCAATCTCATCTGATAACAATTCAATCTTTTACCTTCCTCATCATGGAGTGCTCAAGCCCGACAGCAAAACCACCAAGCTGAGGGTTGTCTTCAATGGATCGTGTGCAACGTCATCTGGGTATTCTCTTAACGATCTCATGCACACAGGTCGTAACCTTCTGCTCAACATTTCAGACGTGCTGCTGTGGATTCGGCAGCACAGGTTCATCTTTGCTACAGACATCACAAAGATGTATCGACAAATCCAAGTTCATGAAGACGATCAAGATCTCCAACGCATACTGTGGGTGGATGAGGAAGGGAAGGAAATCTCATTCAAGCTCACGACTGTCACCTACGGTACAAAGGCTGCTCCGTTTCTGGCCGTCCGAGCATTGCTGCAACTGGCGGAGGACGAAGGGCACCGCTTTCCATTGGCTGTACCCTCCATAACTCACGCACGATATGTCGACGACATCTTTGGCGGCGCGGACACAGGTGAGCAGCTCATCAACATTGCACATCAACTTAAAGACCTGTGTCACGCGGGAGGTTTTCCACTCGCCAAATGGCATTCAACGCACCCTGCATTACTCGAAGAAATATCCTCCATCTCAAGAGCCTCAAGCTCAACTATCTCACTCGACGACTGCCACACTAAAATTCTGGGGTTGCAATGGAACAGTCTCCAGGACAACTTCACATTCTCATCGAAACCTCTCAGCTCATCCTGCATTCCAACGAAACGCATCATTCTGTCAGAAGTGTCTCAAATATTTGATCCACTCGGCTTCTTATCACCAGTTATAATTCGAGCAAAAATAATGTTGCAAGAATTATGGCTACACAAACTTCGTTGGGACGATCCACTGCCACCTCAAGTTACAGCTCATTGGTATTCCATCAGAGAAGATCTCACATGCCTGGCCAGGCTCTCAATTCCAAGGTGGTTCAATACCTACTCAAATTCAGTCGTGGAACTCCACGGCTTCTCTGATGCCTCTCAACTCGCCATGGCAGCGGTAGTGTATATCACCGTGATCTCACCGTCCACAAATCTCAAAGTGTCGACACTGGTGTGCTCCAAGACGAAGGTAGCACCTCTCAAGAAGCTCACAATCCCGAGACTCGAACTCACAGCAGCATTGATGCTGGCAAAGCTTGCCAAGTATGTTCAAGCAACTCTTCAGCTCAACATTGCATCTACTCATCTGTGGACGGATTCTCAAGTGGCACTTACATGGATCAACTCTCACGCCTCCCGCTGGAAGGAGTACGTCAGGAATCGTGTCACCCAAATTCAAGAACTCTCATCGCACGCACATTGGAGACACGTTCCACGAGCTTCGAATCCAGCTGATTGCGCTTCTCGAGGCCTCACGACATCTCAGCTTGAACATCATCAGCTATGGTGGACGGGACCACCATGGCTTTCTCAACCCAGTGACTCATGGCCATCACAACCACTGCATCAGGACGACTCGAGTGCACTAGAGGCTCGTCCTGGATTCTCGACCTTACTCAACATTCAAGAAATTAAATATCACTGGGACCTCATATACAAATTCTCTTCTCTTAACAAACTGCTTCGCATTACTTCAGCTTGTTTCAGATTCATCTCAAGGTTAAGAAAATTGCCTGTTTCATTGCCGCTCATCTCATACACTCCAAGGGATTTGGAAACAGCTCGCATCTTCTGGATAAAGATGACTCAGGCAATCTACTTCAACCATGAATTAAAGGTTATCAGCTCGAGCTCAACGCTACCTTCTTCTCACGCCTTCAGTCGACTTACCGCCTTCATCGATGAGCAAGGAGTCATCCGAGTGGGAGGCAGACTTCGTAACACTCATCTCGATTACGAAAGTAAACACCCTGCAATACTATCTCGCAACTCACGTCTGTCCGATTTGATTATAGACCACTCACACAAGCAAACTCTACATGGAGGCACTCAGCTCACCCTCGCTCACATCAGACAAAATTACTGGATCATCGGAGGTCGAGCTCCAGTGAAGTCTCATATACTGCGGTGTGTGGTGTGTACTCGACAAAGGGGGATCCGTGCCCATCAGCTGATGGGCCAACTACCTCTTTCTAGAGTCACACCCTCACAACCATTCACCAACACTGGAATCGACTACGCTGGTCCGATCATTCTCAAAACCTGGAAGGGGCGAGGAGCAAAGACACAAAAGGGTTGGATCTGTGTTTTTGTGTGCATGACAACGTCAGCTGTTCACCTCGAGCTGGTGACAGACTATTCAACAGAAGGGTTCATCGCAACGTATCGGCGTTTCTCATCAAGACGAGGGATTCCACATACCATTTACTCGGACTGTGGAACCAACTTCGTGGGCGCAGATGCAAATCTCAAGAGCATGTTCACTCAGGGCTCACAGCATCATCAAAAATTGGCTTCTCTGTTTGTCAACGACAACACAACATGGTGCTTTAATCCACCAGCTGCACCTCACATGGGTGGAAAGTGGGAAGCTGTAGTGAAGTCCATCAAATATCATCTACGACGGACTGTTCACGAGACTGTCCTCACATATGAGGAATTCAGCACTCTTCTCACACAGATTGAAGCCATGCTCAACTCACGACCTCTCGAGCCTCTCAGTGATGACCCTGAGGACCTTGCAACATTGACGCCAGCTCACTTTCTCATTGGCAAACCGTTAACAACGTTGCCTGAACCATCAGTGGAACACTCTTCTCTTTCGCCGTCAGCAAGATGGCAGCTCATCCAGAAGAAGATGCAACAATTCTGGTCTCAATGGTCCGCTCACTACCTTCAACGTCAACAGTCCATCTCCAAATGGCATCATCCCTCCAATGACATCAAGGTCGGGTCATTGGTGCTCATCACAGACGAAAGGTTTCCCCCGAGCAAGTGGCCACTTGCTCGAGTTCTCACACTGCATCCTGGGAAGGATGGTCTCACCAGGGTCGTGACCGTCAAGACCGTGACCACCACATTAACCAGGCCAATTGCAAAATTGGCAGTTTTGCTTGTTACAGATTAACATCAGCAACGGCGTTGCTGAAGGCGGGAGGAATGTTTGGGAATGAAATAGTTTCCCACGCCGCCACACTCACTTCATGGCAGCACCTCGCGGACCGCGACACAGCGCCACTGATCGACGAGCGAGCCGCCCGTCGGTGCCCATCGATCGACCAATCATCAACGATCGATAGGCCAATCAGCGTTCCGCGTTGAAGATCTAGCGGAACGGAGAAGACGCGCGAGCGGTTGTCCGCCATTCTCATCTCTCTCTGTATGTGATTTGAACGTAACGGACCGCAGTTATTCGCATTCCGAATTTCAGTACCACATTGTTCTCTTTTCACGTGCCTTTACCAAATAAATCGTGCTCAGCTCATCTCACGTCATAATATAACTTCTCTGCTCCGCTCATCTATCAGCTCACGCGATTAATACAATCGTGTGGACGCCACGTGCCGGACCGGCGTGGTTACATTTTGCTCAACGTCTTGTGAGCCTTTTATCAATAATATAACAGTGCTCCTCTCAGCTCACTTTGTGACTCATTTTGTGACTCATTTTGTGACTCATTTTGTGACTCATTTCTTGTGACTGATTTGTGACAACGCACAATAAAACTGACAAGGTTTCTCACCGCAATCTGTGTCTCAAGTGCATTCTAACCTGTACTTAGATTCATCTCACGCTCATCCAATTATTTCTCAAACACTCTGTAATTCCTCTTCTCCATTGACGGTCTTCCTACAATTTTATCAGATCACTCGTAATGAAATCGCTTATTTGCTGTAACAACGATGCAACTCAAAATTTGCAGTGTTTGAGTTATTAGTATAGAAAAAGCGGTTGTTGTCTAACAAAACTTTTCCCGTTAACAAAACCCGTTTCCCCAAAAATCGTGAATTTTGAGTTATATATGTCGTAGTTGCAGCAAATGAGCGAAATATAACGTATGCGGTGAGGGAAATATTTATATTTTCTTGTGAAAAAAATATAATTATATGATTGTTTATTTTGTTTGTTTTAATAGAATGTAAAACTTTCATATTTTCTATCGGCATGAACGTTTCAGTAACATACTGCTGAGATTTTCCAGATGAAAATGAATTTAAACACGGTATAAATCGGATTATTTGTAGCATTATTAGATTAGAAATGTTACGCATTTATATTTAATTATCTAGTACAGTTCTAGAAATAATCCAATTTATACCGTATTTGAATTCAGTTTAATGTGGAATATCTCAGCAGTATGTTACTGAATACTGAAAACATCACATTTTACATTTTATCAAAACTGTAGGCCCTCCAACCGAGATTACAAGCTGCCGCCGAACAGTCCCAGTGAGCCCGTATCGTGAACAGAGTCCTAATTCCGAGTGTTTGTTTCTCGCTTCTTTCAGGCCGATGGGGGGGAGCGAGATGGGACGCTTTGCGTGCGCGACGGGCGCGAACGCAAAGGACGGAGTGTCAGGCGTCCGAAAGACGGAACGAGAGAAAACATCAACGCGTCGTCTGTCTCGTACCGTCCTCGCTCGCTCTCGCCTTCACCGGACAAGAGTGAGACAGAAGTGGTGGGGATGGCGAAAAGTCCACATCGTGTACACCAAACCGAGCCCGTAATGAGACAATACTGTAGCATCTTTTATTTGAGTTTATCCAGATATTATCTTTGCCCATCTCTGTTCTCCAGCCGCTTCGCCGTGATTCATCCAAGCCTCCGTAACGACAAAATAGTAATAGGGGAAATGCGGCAACAGCGCGATTCGACTCTCGATACGTCTCGGCAACTATGTCTTTCCTACATTTATCGGCTAGTTTGGTCTTCCACCGGTTTTGATGGTACAAGACACGAATATACCGTCAGCGCCGGTGACGGAGAATCCTTGAAGCTTCATTCTGTCATTTCTCCAGTCTGTCTCAGTACACGATTCATAAATTCATTAATAATTTAACGTACGGTGGTTATTAGCGCTCAAACGCACTAGACCACCCAGCACGGATGTCTACTGGAGGCAACTATACCCGCAAAAACTTCCTTCTTGCCGATTCCAGGGAAAAAGTTGTAATTTACGGTTTGTTTACTACATCGCGTATACGCAGGGCCGGCGGAACCATTATGCAAGTTATGCGCTGCATAAGGGCGCCAGCCGGATGGGGCGCTAAAAAACTATATGGCACGCTTAATAATAAAGGAATCGGACCCCCACATAAATAAAATGTACACCCCGTAAAGACAAATCATATTAAATAGAAAACAGGTGCAAAAATTGGGGAGCACCAAAAAGTTTCTTGCATAAGGCCGCCAACTAACCTCGCGTCGGCCCTGCGTATACGTCACGCTGGTGCTACGTGGCTGCGGTACACCACTAGCGCCACCAATGGAGAAGCCTTTGAGCCTCATTCTGTTAAGTTTTCGATTCATAAATTCATTATTATTTCAACGTACGGTGGTTATTAGCGTTCAAATGCACCAGACCACCCTGCACAGATGTCTACTGAAGGCAACTGTACCGGCAAAAACTACCTTCTGGCCGATTCCAGGACGAAAGTTGTAATTTACGTTTTGTTTACTAAACGCGTATACGTACACGCTTTTCCTAGCTTCTGTGAGCGTACGCACACATTCAAGGCCCGCTGAGACGGCAGCCTTAAAAACATATGACGCTTTCTTTTTTATCTAACTATAGATCAAATTATCTTTTTTATCAACAAGAATTGTCTGTTGTCTAAATACAAATTGAATAACGCAATAATTTTTTTTAAAACATCTATTTGGACAAAAGTATATTTCAATTTAATACTTTTGTACATGCTTTTCTTCGGAATTGTTATTCCACGATTGTAAAAATTTATCAACATAAACTAGAGATCAGTACTAACAATACGTATATTTTGGAATGTCTCACGATTTTATTCAGCTACGATCCCCTGTTTGTTTGTATGTTTGATTCAAATCTGGAAACTCAATTTTAATCCACTTCCAACTATCCAATTGTCTGAAACCTTTGCAGGGGTGCGTAGTTTGGATGACAATACAAAATTATGAAAAAAACTCCAAGGGGGTGAAAAAATTACCCAGTCACCAATAAATTAGAACCCATAACCACAAATCCAATCAACTTAAAATCAACCACTCGTGTTCTTTACGAACTTTTAGCACTGTAGGGTTCAAGCAAATTGTTAAACTGCATATGTAGTGCATACAACAATAAAAGATATTTGTAAAGAAGTTTGAGCTATGAAATGTAAATCCACGAACACTAAAAACTAGAAAATAAAAAATTTATAATAAACGATTTTATTAAAAATGCATTGAACTAAAAAATAATTATTTTCTTATACTACAATTTCGATGGTGTATTTTCACTATAAATAAAATCGTAGAGCAGGATATCTCGCAATAAATTTATTTCGACACTTGATGCTGTACTAAATTGATTCATATTCTGTTACGAAATATCCTGCTCCACGTTTTTATTTAAAGTTAAAAAACACCATCGAAATTGAAGTAATTGAATTTTGTGAAATTGAATCTATCCAGAATTATGAGGTGTGCTTGAATTTACGGACAAATACGAACAATTCTTTTAATTTAGAAAAATACGAGAATGGTAACAAAAAATCTTAATTTGGCAATAGAATATAAGCGTTTATATTTTTCATTACCAGAAAAAGACTAACTAAAACTATTCCAATGTGTAAAAGCTGATCATTTTCTAAAAATGGAAATATAAATTTTTTTTAGAATATTTAACTGAGGAAGCCCAGAACGCCCGAAATAATGATTTTAAAAACTACTGCGAATTATACGTAAAAAGAGCAGCCGAAAAAAGACAAATCAAGATGTTCTAAATAATTTATTAATAAGCCCCGATCCATATATATGGATGTATATATATGGAAATCAACATGAAGGGACACTTGAAGTCCCATTATTAAAAAGAGCGACGAGAAAAAAAATGATTATTGTATTTATTATACAATATATTACCTGTAATCTTAGATTATAATCAATAAATGATGAAATATGTAAGAAATGAAGCGAATGCCTACCTAAACGTCGATCCGTCCCACTGTGCGCCGATCCCGACCAGCGATCCGCTAACGAGACAATATTGCAATATTATCTTCTCTCATTCTGTGTAATTCCTCTTCTCCATTGACGGTCTTCCTACAATTTTCCCAGGTCGCTCATAATGAAAGATGACGTAGGCAGTGTGGATCTGTAACACATTATGATACACATTAGGAAATAGGGTTGTTTTATAAGCGTACAAAATTTTAATGTAGATTTATAAGCTGTTAAACTTTACCTGGAATATGGTACTTATTCCATTTGTCCTGGCATTACTGTCCCATATACCATGTTTGCAGTAATTTGGTAAAAGGTCCGCCTGTAACAAATAATCGCAGACATTTCGGTAAGTTTGGTATAACAGTAAAAATTTGTCTGACGGAGTCAGTGGTCCCGCGCTTTACAACGCGGTGCGACGCCGGATCGATCAAATTTATTATATCTTTCGTCACTTTCTTGGCAAAGTGACGGCGGCGTCGATCGACTCGCGTGATCGTATGATCAGCGAGTAAAAGTGCCATTGCTGGCACTTATGACCACTGACGGAGTCAGTGGTCCCGCGTTTTACAACGCGGTGCGACGCCGGATCGATCAAATTTATTATATCTTTCGTCACTTTCTTGGCAAAGTGACGGCGGCGTCGATCGACTCGCGTGATCGTATGATCAGCGAGTAAAAGTGCCATTGCTGGCACTTATGACCACTGACGGAGTCAGTGGTCCCGCGCTTTACAACGCGGTGTGACGCCAGACCGTTACAACAGTTTCACTATTTTCAACTGGAGACCTTTTTCGCTTTTTCAAGCTTTTAGGTTTTTCTTTCGCTCTCTCCTCCAGTATAAATTCTGGCTCCCGAATAGGCATGCACCTATTGTGCCGACTATCTATTAATTCGGGTAGCATGCATTCTAAATAAAATTGAACCAGTTTTGGCTCCATTTCTGTTTCCCAAAACGCATCATCTCTCTCTACTTTTATAGATTTCAGCCCCTTCGGGGTCCAAAGGCAAAATATACAGTACTTTCTGTCAGTAATATGTAACTGACCTTGTACTTGATAATAATAGTGATGCGTTTTGCTCATTGAAATACCTGTTTTACGTGTGAACATGCGCCGGACAGCGGGTACTTGTTCAATAGCTTCTTCCGGCGTAAAGTTCTCCGCTGATTTGGGGCATTTAATTTCCAAAATACCCTCTTGACCGATGATTCCATCCGGTGAAGCTCCTAAGAAGGGGATGGAACTGTCGATGAAAATTCCACATTCTGCAATATCCGTGTATTGCTTCTTCAATTCTTCGCGAGCAATATTCTCGCATTCTTTTCCGTATTCCACGGCGGGTGCACTAATTATCCGCGGATACAGAAATGACTTTACTGCATTTGCGCAAGGCGTGTCACGTCGGCGACGGCACACTTGTCCAAAATTGGATGCTGTCAACAATTTGGACCTGTACTGCAACCATCTGCGGTTCTTTGCTTGTCCAATGGTTTCGTCTTCGATAGCGTGTCTTTTCTCTTGCCAGTCCTTGAGCATTTGCATATGCTTTTCCCGCTCCAGTTCATACATTTCGGACGGCATGTCTGGCTTCTGCACATTTTGTCCATAATCGGAATCTTTCTGCGAGGGCAATTGCTTGCGTACATATCGCGCAGTCTTCGGTTCCTTCTGTTTTGCAGCTCTCTTTTCCTTTTCTTTCTTTTTCTTTTCTTCCATTTGGAGAACAACCTCGGGCGTTTTCTTCTTCATTACCGCATTCAATCGCGAGTGCACTTGGTTACTGTTGTACTCCACGACAGCAGCTGCACATCTTCCTGTATAGGATCCTCTTTCGGCGAAATTTAATCTTTTTCCGCCAATGTACTTGGCAATTATTGCGTTCAAGCTTTCCACAGCGTTATTAGTCGTGTTATAGAGTAAGCTCTCCGCATGAGCTAACACTGGACGAAGTGCTTCTTTTATGTCCTGGTACACTTCAATTTTCGTCAATTCTGGAACGATGTTTCTTTCATTCTCTTTATTCTTTCCATCGCAGAAATATTTTAGTTGTGCACACTCTTTGTGTTCACCAAACACGTGGCTCGGAACATTCTGTATATCGCCATGCAAATTCTTTGTTTTTTCTTCGATTGATACATTCTGATTGTATCTAAACTTTGCGGTTTTTACGATGTCCGTGCGCATCCGGCAAATGCTACTTTCCACAGATTGCCGCAATGGTCCAGGTGTAGTCTTCTTCACAATCGCTTTCATTTTTGTACAGAAGTTTCGCAACAAATGATTCGTGCATTCAATTTTTTTTACACGAATCTGTCTCTTGTATGGATCAGCATCAATAATCTTCTTATACACGCTGCTGTCCCCATCGGCAATCAAAGTAGAATAAACGAGTCCACGTTTTTCTACGCTGGTCTTGAACCATTCTACTATAGCATCGCTTTCCATAGCAGTCGATGCTCGAGATGCGTTCCAGTTTTTGAAGCATGTGTGCTTTCGGGGTTCTTTCTTGTTTTTCGCAGCAATCCGACAAATTCTGCAAACTTTATTTCGAACGCCGTAAAATAAAACTTTTTTCGTGTGATAGCCAACTATCACGCCGACTCCAGACGCAGAATCGTAACAACTACTGCGGTAGGATCTCTTCATCCAGCTTCCGTCAGCCACAACGGGGATGTGAGGGATCCCTGATCCGGAAAGAACGTCGCCTCTTTCAATCGCCATACGTTTTTCTTCTTCAGCCGCTGCTAGCATCTCTTCTTCTGCAGCGGCAATTGCGGACTTGACGAATTCATCTTGATCCTTCACGAAGTCTCTCTTCGACATGCAACGTATGTTCACTCCTGCAAAAGTGTGTTGCAACTGGGGATAACTGCCTCCACATAAAATTGTTGCATTAACGGCGCCCTGATTGCAATCCACTTCTTCGGCTTCGTCCGATTGATTGCAGATTTCAGCTTTGTAATGGCATAAAGTGCACATTACGCTGAAGATGCTCTTGAAGCCACGCCGTTTCACACCAGTTATTTTTAGGTGTTCAATGCCACAGTCTTCTCTACCTTTTGCATGCTTACCTATTTTTTGCAATTGAGCAAGCACATTTGGGAAATTCATTATATCGTTGCTATTTAGGAGACTCGATTGCTCTTGTGGCTCGTCCTTCCCCACTTTTTCTATAACGAAGTTTTCCTCTTCGTTACTTTGTATATCAAATTCTTCAAGTGCCTCTTCAGTTTCTCCGGAACTGACCGTATCAGTATCTTCATCGGATGGCGAGTACATTATCTCTTGTCGCATATGATGTCGTCCGTCGGAGGTTGATGGTTCCTCTACCAGACGTTCCCCGGCCACTTCTTCTAGATATTGTTCTACGGCAGTGTCGTCTGCCGTTTTTGCGCCTTCTTTTTTCTTCTTCTGAAGGGCTAAAGACATTCTCTTTACGCGATATACTTTCCGTTTCGAAAATCTCCTTGCGGACGGACGTAATTTTCGCGGACGAAACGGAGAATTATTGTCCATATCTTCTTCCACATCCTGCATATTCACATTTAGAGTGCCACTTCATTCTACACTAAACCAACAAACACAACACAAACACAACGCAACACAACTCAAAATCCTACTGCCCGTTACAAAAAACGTAAACGCGAACCGTGAACGTGAAACGTGAATCCGAAGATTCGTCTGTGGTGCGTTCTAAAACAAATGACACTTTACAGACCACGTGCAACGGCACAGTCAGTCAGGAATCGGCGGGCTCCATCTACCGCTGACGAAGGCAGAAACACCTACAGGAGCGGTGGTCGTGTGTGCGTGAACTGCGCCTGCATCAGTCACGCACACATAACCACCGTTCCTGTAGGTGTTTCCCCCTCCAGCAGCGGTAGCTAGGGCCCGGGGATCCTTGCCACTCAGTCAGTTCCAAGCAAGCGATGGTGAGCAGTATGTCTAGTTCGAAAAATGTAAATATTATATTGAATATTATTATACTGATTGTGAGTGACTCTCTAGCTAGAGTATTCAAAGGCGATGCCGCCAATAAGCCGCGCCTCGCTGAGTTTTGTGAATTTCGATGCTCGTGACGAGATTTACTACGACGTATTGAAAAATTCTTTATTCTTCATCGCATCGATATGGCAGTGATACCAATGAATTCCTGGCGTTCTCCCGATTAAAATCATGTCATGTAAATCGGACTATTTTTAACGATGCGTGGGGCCACTTTCATCGGCACGACATTGATTGACGCCATTTTCGCAAAGATCTGTTGAGAAATGCAGAACGTGGATTTCGTCACTTCCACGAAACTCAGCGAGACGCGGTTTATTGGCGGCATTGTAACCGAGAGCTGGCTACATAGGGGTCCACATGTCTCGATGCAATCACAGTTCTTATGTAGCCAGCTCTTACCCCGGGTTTACACCAACGCGAACACGAACAAAAACGTTGTTCGCAAACGTTTTCGTTTATTGTTGCCGTGTTCACACCATAGTAAATAGAACAAAACGTTCATATACGATTCTTATACTGAGTTTTGTTCATGTTTGCGGCGGTGTGGACACGGCAAGAACAGACGAAAACGTTCGCGAACAATGTATTTGTTCTTGTTCGCCTTGGTGTAAACCCGGGGTTAGACTATTGTCTTTGAGGGTTCTAGCGAGAGAATCACGCTGTACAATCCTACTATTTGCCATAAAATAATACATTCATCATTTCATTTCCAGATGAAAGATACTGTACCCGCCGTATCGGCGGAGAGTGGAGGAGAGGGGGAGAAGGAGAAGCAGGAGGAGAGGAAAGAGGAGAAGAAGGAGGATAAGGAGAAGAAGCTGGAGGAGAGGGCGGCCAAGTTAGAAAAAACTGTTGCAAAAGTAAGTTATGTTGAATCTGTGTGTATAGTATTGTCTCCGTATGTGGTCGCTGATCGGAACCGACGTGGGGCTCCTGTTGTGAACAGATCCCTAAATCCGAGTGTTCGTTTCTCGCTTCTTTCTGGCCGAAGGGGGGAGCGATATGGAAAGCTTTGCCTGCGCGACGGCCGCGAACACAAAGGACGGAGTGTCAGGCGTCCGAAAGACGGAGCGAGACAAAACATCAACGCGTCGTCTGTCTCGTACCGTCCTCGCTCGCTTCCAATGCCTTTGTTTGCTCTCGTTCCATCTCGCTCTCACCTTCGCCGGACAAGAGTGAGACAGAAATGATGGGAATAACGAAAAGTCCACATCGTGTACACCAAACTGGGCCCGTAATGAGACAATACTGTATTATTATTGAAAGTGGTATAACTCGGGCTATACTTCCGAATGGCCCCAGTGGCCGATCGACATGACGTTTCGGGGGTAGAGTGGGATGAGGTGTGGACCCTAAATCTAAAATTGTTGCTTCGGGAATTTTTTAGTTTCCGAGATATTAATAAAATACTCTTAGTATGTCTGTGATTTATTCCGACATAACGCATTCCACTTTCCGCTTTGTCCCGGGAATTAGTATTGGTTTCGGCTAGATTAGGGGGGAGGGAGGTGCGCGCCCGCTTGCGGGCGCGAAAAGCATGGTAGCGAACCGATGTGAGTTTGGAGATTTGAACCAGCAACTTGCGAATGCGACCCATTCTACTATATAGGGTATATAGTATACATATACATTCTACTGACAGTGAATATTCTAAGGGGTGATTCTAGAGGCCAAAATAAGACGAAAATATAGAATACAATTTTTTAATATTGCGCTTTGTTATCGAGAAAATTGACTTTGAATTTCAGCTAAATACGCGTGTCTTTCCGGCGCCTGGGGAGCACGCGGAGGTAAGGGGAACGCGTCCAGCAGTTCGTAAAACAGTTTGAGGGGACGGGGAGGGTCGCTGAGTAAGGGTGCCTACACCTACGTCCAAAAAAATTTAAAAATAAAATTAACAATAATTTTTTATTAATATTTTGGAAACTAATAAATACCCGAAGCTAAAATTTTAGATTTAGGGTCCACACTCCCTCCCCACTCCTCCCTCCAAACCTCATCTCGATTGGCCACTGGGGCCATTCGGAAGAATATCCATAACTCGATCTGTAGCTAAAAAATCGTTTATTTTCTTTAACATTTTTATTGATTATTATTCCATAATAAAATTGGATATTCTTCCGAATGGCCCCAGTGGCCAATCGAGATGAGGTTTGGAGGGAGGAGTGGGGAGGGGGTGTGGACCCTAAATCTAAAATTTTAGCTTCGGGTATTTATTAGTTTCCAAAATATTAATAAAAAATTAGGAACTACGCGAAGTAGGCCTCATTATATAAATTAAGCCGCGCGCCAATGATGTGCACTGTATGCATCGAGATGCCGATCAACAAATTTGGGGTATCGCTCGAGAAGAGTGGAGCAGCTAGAATGGACTATTACAAATGGAGTGGTTTGCTTCGAAATTACATGCGAGATAACGCTCTTTGCGTGGTTGGTGCCGACTTTGATGCAAAATCATGCAAGATACGACGCGTAGCTCAACCGGTGGCTGACACCGATGCCGTCAATAAACTATACATGGAAAAGAACATTAAACTTTTGAGAGAGCGGCAGGAAGAATTAGAGAGGAAACTGATCACGTTTCAAAGAGATATGCTGACGCTGCAAAACAGCGTTCAAAAGATATCGCAGGCGTCGAATTCTATCCCGCAGCAGCGCTGCGAAGGAGAATCATGCGAGGCGGATGAACTTGCCCCTGGACCGATTGGGAGCACTTAATGAACGTGCCCGATAATTATCGCATCATTCGTGTCAAAGACACCTCTGCGATCAAACATGCAGCCATTATCGAAATCCAAGAGTAAAGAAAACCACGGCCGCAAGAAGCTACAACTCGTTGAGGAATTGCATGCTCCAGCTCGAAGACATTTTCCGCGGAGGCGTGTCATAGTGCATGGATACGATGATCTGTGGCAAGCTGACATTGTAGAAATGCGTCCATACTCACGATTCAACCAGGGTCACCACTACATACTCACCGTCATCGATGTGTTGAGCAAGTATGCATGGGCGTTGCCGCTCAAGACTAAAAGTGGCGCTGAGGTGACTAAAGCGTTTGCAAAGATATTTAGAGATCGATATCCGAAAAATTTGCAAACCGATCAAGGAAAAGAATTTTACAACGCTGATGTGCAGAAACTCTTGGCAAAGCATAACGTTAATCATTATTCGACGTATTCTGTGATGAAGGCCTCCGTCGTAGAACGTTTCAATCGAACTTTGAAAAACAATATGTGGAAACTGTTTACGCTCAATGGAACCTATAGATGGACCGATGCTCTACCAAGTCTACTTGCAGAGTATAACGCACGAAAACATAGAACCATCGGAATGCGTCCTTGCGATGTTACCCCTGCGATCGCCGATAAGCTGCTAGCCACCGTATACAGCAACATAAAGATCGCTGCTCCAGCGAGATTCAAGTTGGGCGAGTTTGTGCGCGTGAGCAAATTTAAAACCATATTCGATAAAGGCTATACGTCGAATTGGACAACGGAGGTGTTCAAGATAGCCAAAGTACAAGGAACTAATCCTGCAACGTATCTGCTGGTCGATTCCTGTGGAAAACCTGTTGCCGGAGGATTCTATGAACACGAGCTGCAACGCGTCACCGATCCTGATGTGTATCTAGTGGAAAAAGTCTTACGTAGGAAGGGGGATAAGGTGTACGTCAAGTGGTTGGGATTTGATAAATCACACAATTCTTGGATAAATAAAAATAATGTATTGTAGCATAATAATACATGGTTCAATAAATACAATGATACATATATATATATATGTGTGAACAATTTTTATACATTAATTCCACCATTTATATTTTACACAATAAATAGAATAAACACAATAATAATTTTTTTATACATTCTCAAATAATTTTATATTATACAATAAATACAATTTCTATTTTACAATGGGATATTATAATGACCCCAGGGCAGAGTGTCGATCGAATTGGGTACGATATGCCGCTTATCATCGTGTGGGCTTAGAGCGATTTTAGATTCCGAAATGGTGTACACTTTATGCAATTTAGACCGTATGCATGATTGTCTGCGAACCATTTCGATCTCCCTATGCAAACATTGCGCGTAGTCGTCGAAAGTTATCGTTCTGGCTATGACGTTGGTCTTGACGCCTTTCGCCTTTTTCGTATCTTTTTTGCCGTCTACGCGAAGTGCATACATTTTCGCTCTAAGACCTACGAATTCGGTCATTATCGCACCGTTATTTTCATCCTTCATCAGCCCCGGAACCTTCTTATTTACGCGCGGCATATTATATGGATTGTCGGTAGGATAATCGCTCGTGTCGAATCTATCGATATTGTGTTTCATGGACTCGTAGATATCATCGCATTGAATGTGATAAATGAGACTATCTGTGTCGGTATATAGAATTTTACAATTTTTTCCATGCTTGGGCGACATGTACTCGTGGTGAAATTCGTACAAACAAATTTTTGATATGTCCAGAATGCACATACCCACATATATCGGCTTGTTGAATTTCACCTCGAGTTTTCGCAATTCAACAGCTATTAAATTTTCCGAAAAAACACTTCTGCTGTGGAAATTCGGTTTCGCGATCATTGCCTCCGCACCATATCGCCCTTCCCAATGTGTTAAAAGTTTTACATCCACGTGATTTCGTACATTTTCCATAGTTTTACCAAATACCGCGTTGTTCATCAATTTGTACAAATTTTTTTCAAAGTCGTTTGTCGCGCTTGTTCTAAACCGTGTATTGAGTTCGATATAATTGCGGAGCCAGGGAGATTGAGCGAATTGAAGCACGCGGTGTATCTTTGTAATACGAAGACCGTGTCGCGTGCACTGTTGCAGGTTGCGATAATGGATAACGTAACGCTGCTTATCGTATACCGTCGCGAGTAATTTGTCCTGCTTGCAACCAGGTGGTTTGGCACGCGTCGGGCAGAACGGTAGATCGGCATGAGCGTCGTGCAGACGTTGCGGATATTCCAGATCTACCTCAAGAATGTATCCCGTGGGCGAATCGATCGGGATTGAAGACACGTCAAAATTCGCAACATCTTCGACCCATTGAAATTTAGCGTATGGCAGGGGCTGACACATTGCCCATCCATACAAATTGTTCACGTCAAAGTACATCAAGTACGATGACTTTTCCGATGCGTCGTAAGATGACATGTACTTGTTATTGGCATGTGCGTATCTTCCGGAACATTGGCTTAAACCCCCACGTATACCGCGTTCGATAAACATAACCATATCGATGTCTGTGAGCAATTCGAATGTAATTTTAGTATGTTTTAGCATTGCATCCCATGTGAAACCAGGTAGAGTATAATAATGTGCTGAATCTAATCCGTAACTCTTGATACAACTTTCGCGAAAATTTTCAAAAATATCTGCCAATAACAAGACATCTGTTTTCAAATACAAGTCGCTGTATTTGTCCAAGGTTCTAATCTCGAAACGCTGCCAGACAGTTTCGGCGTGCGCGTAATCGCTCTCGGATACAGTCTCACCCGTTAACGAACTGTAGAATGATTCGCGCGGCGGTAAACATGGGTCCTGCAGCTTGTCCTCGCAATCGAGGTATTCGTACGGAAAGACACCCTTTCGTGTCAATAAAATGAAATCCTCGGTGGATAATGTTTCAAATTGGGATTGTAAAATTTTTAATTTATCTGTGCTAAGAAAGGATGCTAATTTGTCGAGACTGGCGTTGAGAAATTTGTACGAATCGATGAACCGCAATTTAATACAATTTCGCGAGTCTGAATCAGCCGTATTTTCGACATTTTTTGTGAAAGAAATATACTTTTCTTTAGTTATGGGTAATACGTCAACGTGACCTTCGAAAGCGATAGCTATTTCCTCGATAATGAAATGTGAATCATAGCCGGATAAATTGTGGAAAACTATGGGGATGTAAAACGCGTTTTTATAATTTAAATTGCACTCCGTATGTGCTGGGCCTCTAAACCGTCCGGACAGATGGCAATGATCGTGGACTCGTACATCGCTAGCCTCGAATGGTTTTTCGCAAATATGACAGTGTGTTGCATTGTGAAATGTCGACAACTGTTCGGGAGTTAAATCCAGCATTGGAACATTACTGGCCAGAATGGGTTTGACAAAATTCGCGAAATTTTTCAATTCGTCTACGAACCATGAAACGCAATCTGCGTCGCGGCGACATCGATACGTCGACAGCGATGTATCGTACGAACAATGCATATAATAGGCAATACTGTGTACTTTATGGTACTGATACGCGCATAATTTATCACCCATTCGGTGACTGTCCTCCGTTTTTGCGATGATGCACTCGAGATCTGCGTACACCACGAAAGGGAGCCGCTCCTTCCTGCAATGGTTGTCGAAGTTGAGGAGATTTTTGCCTTCGCTGGGCAGCAGGATGGCGCAGTCATTCATCTTGCCACAGTCCAGCGAATGAAGCTCCAACTTCGCGGCAGATCCGAAATAGTGCATGCATCTGTAAACCCAAAATTTTTTTTATTTAATTTGTTTCGCGAGACATTTCATAAGTTTATATACGTACCGATCGCAGATGAATTTCTTTTTTTGGTGCCTGCTCAGCTGTGCGCTCACCAGCCGGGACAAATTCTTGATCCACACAAAGTGTCCTACATCGCCGTGCTCTTGATTCGGTGTGTAGAGCAGGTTGACGTGTCGATCCCTCTTTTGACTAGTGAGGCGCAACGGAAAGACCGTCTTCGTCTTCTCCATCTCGAAGGTGTAGATGTTGATGGAGATTTCGTTCATCCGCTCAAATTTTCCAATTTGCCTCAGGGACATTGGGAACTCAATGCCCTGGAGATTTAGCACAGACGTATAGTGCGGGTATGAACTTGGACGATCGGGATGTCTTTCCGCAGGATGGAGAGCGGCGACCACTGCCCACGCGAAACACGCATTGTCTGGGGATTGCACATTGATCGTTGCATTCTTCAACAATAAATCCTGTGGCAACTTGAAGTGGCACCCCGCGCGCAGCGGATTGTACTTGTTGATATTGACGGTCAGGTTGAGGATTCTCGTCAATGCCCATCCGCTGTCGCGTTCCTGGAACTCTTCCAACGATGCCAGGGTGGGTTCGACGACGCATCGTTGGTACCACTCCTGTAGATCGGATGTGCGGAAGAGTTCGCAGTTCCGGGTGTTGATGCTCTTACTTGCACGTTTATCGCCCGCCACAAATTCGCCGTTGAACACTGTGTTCACTTTGAGGTTCCGCTGTTTCCTCAAAGCACCCCGCACATGTTCCAACTTAATGGTTTCTGCATCCTGGAGGAAGTTGCGCGGCTCGATATAGTTCGAATTTAGCACGGCACCGGTTAATACGCGACTATCGAACGCAGCGTCTATTTCGCGCCACAAAAGTCCTGTGCTCGAATGTCCTGCACCATCATGCACAAAACGGCCGCGCAATGAATATTTTAGTCCTTCGAGCTGCGCGATTCGAGCAACCAACGATTGCCGAACACCGATCGATAATCGAGGACGTTTCACTCGGCTCTGTTCTTCCAACGATTCGATGCACTCGTTGCACCGTTCTTCCCACGCGAGGTATTCTTCCCGTGAAATCAATCGCGCAGATTGATCCAACACTTGCACGAATTCTCCCATGGTCGTAAATGGAATGTAAATGTAATGTCTTTTCCTCGCAACACGTTGCAACGATTTGAAGTTTTGTGCAGTTTGGAGCGCGCTTTTATGACTGGTGTCATGATTTGCGATCTCTGTCTTACTCTTTTGACGATCCAACCCAACATGGTTCTATGGAGTTTCTGCTGATACAGCAAAATTCTTTCTATGATTCACACGTATGGCGCGCAAAAGTATTATATTACATTCAGCACGTGTTGAGACTTTTATCCTTGAGGATTGGGGCTCAAGTTACATACGATCTTTCGCTATGCTGCGACGTTAAGATTGAAATACATTATGGAAAAATCGGATGCTTTAAAATAAAATGCTGTGGTGGGGGAAGCAATTGTACCTCTATTTAAGCCAGTCTCCCGAACGCCATTCAATCAATCGCTCAGTAGCCTCAGTGACTTTCGACGAAACAAATTGTGCTCTGAAAAATGTGTAGTACCAGTGCCGAAGGAAACGCCGGACACGTGAATTATTACGTTCCGATCGTGCAAGATGATGGCATAGCTCAATGCGGGGAGGATACAGTTGCTTGGTAAGGCTTAATTTTTCACATCTTCTCAAAATTTGTTATGTTTATTCCAGCACTTTCATAGCTTTGATTGTTCTCTTAGCCCGCGCCGAACATCGCGGATCATGGTCAGAAGATACGCATTAACATCTATGGGCAGCAAATATTTGGAAATTGGAATCAGAGTACGGCCTACGATCGATGTAGAAATTATTCTCGGCGACAATCGTGGCATGTATCTCACGTTACCATATAATACATGGGGTCTACTATGCAACAATCGTGATGCTATCGAAGAACGTTCACGATTACCTGGATCACCTTCGATGCAGATGGATCAATTAACGATAGATTTTTGTGATATCTATAATTCTCCAATTGTAAGGATGATGATGCATAATAAGCCGCTGTATTTCAAACCGGATACAGTATCATTTTTATTAAATCTTGAATCATGTATAGACTATGTGTATCCACGGCTGCATCGAATTAGCAGAGATGTGGAGGCGAAATTTAAAACTTTTGTTAACGTCCTACAACAAAGCGATGTTGCTTGTGAAACATTAGATGCGCGTCGTGCTGCTAAAATCATATGTGATAGCGAACATTACTGTGAGGATTATCATGTAGATTGCGAACTGGCAGCATGCGCCATCAATGATATTCTAGCTGATGCTCGTGGGAAAAAATGTTAAAATTATATTCTTTTAATTTTAAATAAAATTTCTTAAACGTATATTTATTCTCCATTTACTTATCCGTCTTCCTCTTCCACACCTAATTCTAAGATTCAGCGTTTATTTCGTTCTTCACACCGTGAAAATGACATCATCGTATGGAGATGCTCGGGGAGGACTCATATTACACACGATCGCGCGATACATTGCGGTGTTAAGATTGAAAATCATTTTAAAAAATTGGTAGCTTTAGAATAAGATGCGGTGGTGGCGGTGGTGGGGGGAAGCAATTGCACCTCTATTTAAACCAGTTCCCGGACGCTATTCAATCAATCGCTCAGTAGCATCAGTGACTTTCGACGGAACAAATAGTGCTCTGAAAAAATGTATACCATTGATGAAATACTTGCTGGGTGTGAGGATTGTTTCGTTCCGATCGTGCGAGATGACGGTGTAGCTCCATGTGGGGAGAATATATATCGTGACCGGTACGGTATAATTTTCACATCTTCTCAAAATATTTATGTTTGTTCCTAATACGAGCGAGTACTTTCATAGCTTTGATTGTTCTCTTAGCCCGCGCCAAACGTCACGTATCATGGTCAGAAGATACGCATTAACAACCATGGGTACCAAATATTTGGAAATTGGAATCGACGTAGGCCGTACGGTCGATGTAGAAGTTCTTCTCGGCGACAATCATGGAAATCATCTCATATTATCATGGCATACATGGGGTCTACTATTCGACAACCGTGATAACATCGAAGAATGTGCACGATTACCTGGATTATCTTCGATGCAGTTTGATGATTTATCGTTGGACTTTTTTCGGATCTCTGATTCGCCAATTATACAGATGACACATGGTGATGATACAGTGTATTTCACACTGGATACAGCAATATTTTTATTTAGTCTTCAGCCATGTATAGAGTATTTGTATCCGCGGCTGTATCAAACTGCAGAAGATGCGAGTGAAAAATTTGAAACTTTTGTTAACGTGCTACGGCAGAGCGATGTTGCCTGCGAAACATTAGATGCTCGTCGTGCTGCTAAAATAATACGTGATAGCAAATACTACGACGAGGAGTATCTTGTAGATTGCGAACTGGTAGCATGCGCCATCAGTGATATTCTAGTTGAAGCTCGTAGGAAGAAAAAATGTTAAATTATATTCTTTTTAAATAAATTTCTTAAACGTATATTCTGTCTCCATTTTATTTACTCGTCTTCCTCCTCGCCTCCTAATTCTAAGATTTGTAGACACTGCATAAATCTATTTCATTCTTCGCGCCGCATGTCACATAATGGTTTGGAAAAATATTTGGGGGTGAGCCAAGGTCATTCTCTCGCTCGGAAAAAATTTCTGGTGGTGGATCGGGCTTTGAAAAAGTTCTCGGGGGTCATTCACTCCCTCTAAAAAGTTTTCGGCGGTGGGTCCGGTCTACGCGGCGGCTCGGCCTGGAGTGACCCCCTCCATCATCGCGGCTTCCCCCACTCCGCGGCTCGTGCACGCGCAACCGGTTTTCCTCTCCCCGCAGCCCCCGCGCCAATGTTTCCCTCCGCCGCGCTACCCCGCGCGCCATCACTTTCCCCCGCCCCCGCGCTCCCCTCGGAGGACCTGGGTTGGAAACGGCATTACCATACTACTGTTAAGTGTTTGAACGCACCGAGGAGTGAGCGTCAGACATTTTTGGCGAACTCGTAGTTGAAAATTCCGTCAACGACCATTCCACGCAAAAAACACTGGTTCACGTCCGATTACCAAAGTTAAAATGCGTTGGGCGCGGATATTACTTGGATGGGAGACCGCTTGGGAACTCCGCGTGCCGTTGGCAACATTTTTTTTCTCCCTATTTTCAAACTGCGGATGCAATATCATTTTTGGTAGTTTTTTCGGTAATGGTCGGGCAAATGTCAATTATAGGGATCAAAGTACCCTTTTTTGTTGTGCTTGGCAGTGTAATTAATTACAGTGGGAATGGTTAAGTGTTCGAACGCTCCGAGGAGTTAGCGTCAGACATTTTTCGCGAACTCGTAGTAGAAAACTCCGTCAACGACCATTCCACGCAAAAAACACTGGTTCTCGTCCGATCACCAAAGTTAAACTGCGTTGGGCGCGGATAGTACTTGGATGGGAGACCGCTTGGGAACTCCGCGTGCCGTTGGCAACATTTTTTTCTCCCTATTTTCAAACTGCGGATGCAATATCATTTTTGGTAGGTTTTTCGGTAATGGTCGGGCAAATGTCAATTATAGAGATCAAAGTACCCTTTTTTGTAGTGCTTGGCAGTGTAATTAATTACAGTGGGAATGATTAAGTGTTCGAACGCTCCGAGGAGTGAGCGTCAGACATTTTTCGCGAACTCGTAGTAGAAAACTCCGTCAACGACCATTCCACGCAAAAACCACTGAAGGAGCTCCTCACCAGTGTAAATACTAGCTACTACACATATACACCGAAAGAGAAAAAAAATCACTCTTATCTCCTGAAAGGGTTTACCCAAACTTTTTCAGAAAGTGAGATATTAGACGAACTTGTAAAAATCAGTGGAGAGGAGCTCAAATTCACTAAAGTCAGTAAATTTAACACGCGTAGGGCAGAAAAAGAAAACAGAGCTTTACCTATGTATCTAGTACAAATTGATCCCAGCAGCAACTTAAGTAAATTACAGGAAATCAAATACGTACTCTATCACGTAGTCAGATGGGAAAAACTAATTAAAAAACAGGAGGCTCAGTGTCATAGATGCCAGAGATTTGGTCACACCGCATCAAATTGCAACATGAATTATAGATGTGTCAAATGCGACGGAGCCCATAAACCAGGTGAGTGTAAGCTTAATGCAAAATTAGATACACAAACCGAAAAGAAACCATACTGTGTAAATTGCCAAAAAGAAGGCCACCCGGCTTCATACAGAGGGTGCCCTAAATTCAAAGAATTTCAATTAGCCAGTAAAATGCAGCAACAGCGCATTAAACAAAATGCTCCGAAACTAATCGTAAACCCTGCATCTGTAAGAATAGGTAGGTCCTTCGCAGCAGCATTAGGCGGAACCGATCAAGGCACACCCTCAGGCATGGATGCAACGGAAACACGTAAGGGCATAACCGACACACACCACATCAGATACACAATTTAGTACTGAATCTAAATAACAGAACTAATAAGCTGGAGAAAACAATAGAAATCCTAGCATCAAAAGTAGAAACAATTCTTGCTCAAATAAATAATTTGAGCAATCTGTTATCCAGTTAGAAATGCAACCACAAACTCAGGGGGGAATTTCACAGTTAAAAAAATTCAAAATACTCTCTGCAAACGTAAACTCATTAGTCAGTAACGCCAAGCGAATAGCGCTAACCTTATCACTTAGTAAACACAAACCTGACATAGTTCTGCTCAACGAGACACACTTAAATGATAAACACACTTTATTTTTCAAAGGATACCAAATGGTTAGAAACGACAGAAAGCACAACAAACAAGGCGGAGGCACTGCCATACTGATTCGAGATGGTATCAGGTTCAAAGTAATGGAACACATTGCAAACCAGGAGCTACTGGAAACAACAAACATTAGTATAGAAACTTCTAGTAACAACAGTCTGATACTTACAGCATTATATGCAAAAAAAGGCCAGACTAGCAAATTCAAAAGTGAGCTAGAGAATTTATTTAGTAAGCTAAATTTAACCTCGGCAAACATTTATTATATTATGGCTGGTGATTTCAATGCAAAACATACAGAATGGTCCAATAGGTTTAATGATGAGAGAGGGAATAATTTGTTCAATTGGTTGGAGGATAATGATATAAAATATAAAATCAATTTATTGCACTCCGAAACACCATCCTTTCCAAGGAATGGGTCGTTCGTAGATTTGGTGATCGCGGATGCTAGACTGGAATTGCCAAATGCTAATGTAAACAAACTTCCAACAATCTCAATATCGAGTGACCACACGGCAATCTTAATGGAAATCCAAATCCCAAACCAAAATTTAGTACTCTTCCCTGCAGAAAACAATCTTTTCAACTACAGGAAAGCGAAATGGGACCAATTCCAGTCCAGACTCAGCGACTTCAAGCCAAACATCGACGCGTGCACGAATTTATCGATCCCCCAGATTGACAAACTTATTTCTGAAATTACAAACAAAATTGTAGTAACAATGCAGGAAACAATCCCACAAATGAAGTCACAGAACGCGACAGATAAATTCATGAATAACAAGATTAAAACCCTCTTAACCGAAGAACAAAATACATTAAAAGCCATTAGAAGGATACAAAGACGTGGAAATTTTAGCACACAGATAGACCACACAATTAGATCATTGAGAAATAGACTCAAAGCTCTGAAAATAAGAACACATAGGGAAATAGAAAAAGCTGTTAGCAAATACTGGAGCGACAGAATCTCACAAATTAGCTCGAGTCAGTCTGATAAAATGTTCACAGAAATTAACAAGATCTTTCGGAAAAAAGAATCACTAGCATTACCTAACTTACATATTCCACAAAATAGAGAGCAATTAATCACTAAAGCAAATATTAACAAAAACAAATTAAAAATAGACACGAACAACAACTACCAATTAACATCAATTACAGACAAACTAGACTCCATTGGTGCACAATACCTAGCAGTCAGTGAACAAAATAATGCACTAAATCATATTAGGTTCAGGGAGATGACAGAAAACAGCTACACGAAAATTATGTCGGAAATAGAGGAGACCATACCTGCCACGTTCTATGACTTCAATAAAAATAATACCGCGATAGCGCCTAAACAACAGAACTCGATACCAGATTACTTCACAAACCCTGAACAAGTATATAGTAAATTCAAATCACTAAACAATAAAAGATCCGCAGGAAACGATTTGATTCCGAATATTGTACTAAAAAAGTTACCACACAACATAATTATACTGTTTACCGTAATATTCAACAACCTATTGAACCATGCGATTTTCCCGGACAGCTGGAAAGTAGCCAAGACCATCCCCATTCATAAACGAGGGAAAGATAAAAACGATCCTAATAATTATAGGCCGATCAGTCTGTTACCTAATCTAGGAAAAGTTTAGGAACGAATAATTAACGATAGAATCACAAATTTCTCCACTGAGAAGAACCTGATACCTGAAAATCAATATGGTTTCCACAGACACCATTCTCTACAACACACGCAATTAATAGACTTACCTCCGATATAAACTGGGCCTTAAACGACCGCCAATGCCTGGGGGCTTGCCTGGTCGATTTAGAAAAAGCATTCGACACCGTCTGGTTGAATGGGCTTATAGTCAAACTAAAAAAGAAAAATTGTCCGAATATTTTGCTCAGACTCATAAATAACCTGATCCAAAAAAGAAGATTCCGGGTAAGCATAGGAAAGGATACTTCGGCACAAACGTTTATGTTAAAAAACGGCCTTCAACAGGGAACAATAAATTCCCCAATATTATTTAATTTATATACAAGCGATATCCTAACGCTATATGGTCCGGAAAACACAAAGTGCAATCTGTTAGCATTTGCAGACGATCTAATCGTCTACAAAGCAGGGGAATCCCCGCAACAAGTCCAATTGGATCTCCAGGTGGGCCTGAGCAAAATATTTGGACATTACAAAGCTTGGAAATTAAAAGTAAACGAAGACAAATGCGAAACCATCCTCTTTAGGCCTTCGTGCAGATTAGCCAATGTTAAGATTAAAAGTCACTACAAACATTTTTCCCTCAAAGCGACCCGGAAGGAATTCATCAAATAAAACATAAAAAAGAAGTGAAATACCTGGGTCTGTTACTTGATGAAAGACTACAGTTAAATAAACACATATTAATTCAGTTAAAAAAAGCTAAGATGGCATTCATGGCAAATGCACGACTTTTCTATTCAAGAAAAGTGGATACAAAGGTAAAGCTCATTTGCTATCAACTATTGATTAGACCTATAATTACATATGGCTGCGAGATGTGGTACAATGTTGGAGCCTCTATTATGGAGGAAATAAGGATCTTTGAAAGAAGATGCCTTAGAGCCTGTCTAAACGTTTACAAATCGAGATCATCAGATTATATTAAATATGTTAAAAACTCTACCATCTATGACAAAGCAAACATTAATAGAATAGACACTTTCATAATTAAACTCATCAGAAATTACTTTGCATCTGCAGTGTTAATAAAAAACAATAGTTTAATTTTCCCAATACCGTACCCGGATATAAATTATATAAAAAGATGTTTAACCACAGGATATGTCCCACCGGAAGCCTTCGTATATTTGGATGGTAATGGTTATATCCAGAGTAAAGAGGCGGTTCCAATTTTGTACCATATCCCGCGCCACAGAGCGAATAAAAAAATACTCTACCAGCCCATAAGGGATGGAGAACCATGTTACGGAGAAATCCTCAAATATAGCACTGCGCTGCCACAAAAAGATTTGCTCGAACAAAAAAATCTAGATAAAAAGCGCTTCTGGTGGCTCGATGGTAGATGACTATGTACAATTAACTAGTCAGGGAAATAGTTGTTAAAATGTTTAAAGATACTTTATTTTCATAATTATTATACACGCAGTTACTGCTTACAGATTACGTTACATATTTAAATTTTAAAGTTATTATATCTTAGCGTAAGTGGAGGAGTGTGCGTGAAGGAATGTATGACGACCTGTAAATAAGAATGAATGTGAGTATGCCTGTGTTACGAAACGTTGCACCGTACCGTCCCCTTCGACGGGGACGGAAGGAACAACACGTAATACAAGAAAATTAACGAACAAAACCGTCCTAATAAGAAAACATAAGACTGTAAAAGACTGATTTAGAAGGATACAGTAAGATTCTCAAATGTTACATCGCGCTAACGCAAAAAGATTCGCTTGATGCACACATGTATCGTAGACACATCGCTACGCATTCCAAAGGCGGAATATTTTAATTTAAGCGGACGAGTGTGTGTGGAGGAATGAATGACAATTTGTACGCAGGGATGAATGACGACTGTAAATAGGAGTGAATGAGGATATGCCTGTGTTGCGTGTAGCCGTCCCTAGATTTATTTTTTACCCTATATATATATATATATATATATATACATAAGAAACAACGATACGTCAGTTCCTTTTTTACTCAGGCTCTTTTGGGAACAAAATACTGCCGCTACAGCAATAGTATAACTAAGCAAATTAATATTGTAACAAGTAGTAGTTAACACTATTCCTGTGATACCAAAATAAGCAACGTTTAAGACTGAAATGTACAGACAAAATAAGTCTAGGCAACCATATATTTATACCAATTGTTTATTTTTGGTTGAAAATCTTATAACACAAATGCCTTAAATAAACAACCTACAAACAAACAAACGCAAAAAACACTGGTTCTCGTCCGATCACCAAAGTTAAAATGCGTTGGGCGCGGATAGTACTTGGATGGGAGACCGCTTGGGAACTCCGCGTGCCGTTGGCAACATTTTTTTTCTCCCTATTTTCAAACTGCGGATGCAAAATCATATTTGGTAGTTTTTTCGGTAATGGTCGGGCAAATGTCAATTATAGGGATCAAAGTACCCTTTTTTGTTGTGCTTGGCAGTGTAATTAATTACAGTGGGAATGGTTAAGTGTTCGAACGCTCCGAGGAGTGAGCGTCAGACATTTTTCGCGAACTCGTAGTAGAAAACTCCGTCAACGACCATTCCACGCAAAAACCACTGGTTCTCGTCCGATCACCAAAGTTAAACTGCGTTGGGCGCGGATAGTACTTGGATGGGAGACCGCTTGGGAACTCCGCGTGCCGTTGGCAACATTTTTTTTCTCCCTATTTTCAAACTGCGGATGCAATATCATTTTTGGTAGTTTTTTCGGTAATGGTCGGGCAAATGTCAATTATAGGGATCAAAGTACCCTTTTTTGTTGTGCTTGGCAGTGTAATTAATTACAGTGGGAATGGTTAAGTGTTTGAACGCTCCGAGGAGTGAGCGTCAGACATTTTTCGCGAACTCGTAGTAGAAAATTCCGTCAACGACCATTCCACGCAAAAAACACTGGTTCACATCCGATTACCAAAGTTAAAATGCGTTGGGCGCGGATAGTACTTAAATGGGAGACCGCTTGGGAACTCCGCGTGCCGTTGGCAACATTTTTTTTCTCCCTATTTTCAAACTGCGGATGCAAAATCATTTTTGGTAGTTTTTTCGGTAATGGTCGGGCAAATGTCAATTATAGAGATCAAAGTACCCTTTTTTGTAGTGCTTGGCAGTGTAATTAATTACAGTGGGAATGGTTAAGTGTTCGAACGCTCCGAGGAGTTAGCGTCAGACATTTTTCGCGAACTCGTAGTAGAAAACTCCGTCAACGACCATTCCACGCAAAAAACACTGGTTCTCGACCGATCACCAAAGTTGAACTGCATTGGGCGCGGAAAGTACTTGGATGGGAGACCGCTTGGGAACTCCGCGTGCAGTTGGCAACATTTTTTTTCTCCCTATTTTCAAACTGCGGATGCAATATCATTTTTGGTAGTTTTTTCGGTAATGGTCGGTCAAATGTCAATTATAGAGATCAAAGTACCCTTCTTTGTTGTGCTTGGCAGTGTAATTAATTACAGTGGGAATGGTTAAGTGTTCGAACGCTCCGAGGAGTGAGCGTCAGACATTTTTCGCGAACTCGTAGTAGAAAACTCCGTCAACGATCATTCCACGCAAAAACCACTGGTTCTCGTCCGATCACCAAAGATAACTGCGTTGGGCGCGGATAGTACTTGGATGGGAGACCGCTTGGGAACTCCGCGTGCCGTTGGCAACATTTTTTTTCTCCCTATTTTCAAACTGCGGATGCAATATCATTTTTGGTAGTTTTTTCGGTAATGGTCGGGCAAATGTCAATTATAGGGATCAAAGTACCCTTTTTTGTTGTGCTTGGCAGTGTAATTAATTACAGTGGGAATGGTTAAATGTTCGAACGCTCCGAGGAGTTAGCGTCAGACATTTTTGGCGAACTCGTAGTTGAAAATTCCGTCAACGACCATTCCACGCAAAAAACACTGGTTCACGTCCGATCACCAAAGTTAAAATGCGTTGGGCGCGGATAGTACTTGGATGGGAGACCGCTTGGGAACTCCGCGTGCCGTTGGCAACATTTTTTTTCTCCCTATTTTCAAACTGCGGATGCAAAATCATTTTTGGTAGTTTTTTCGGTAATGGTCGGGCAAATGTCAATTATAGGGATCAAAGTACCCTTTTTTGTTGTGCTTGGCAGTGTAATTAATTACAGTGGGAATGGTTAAGTGTTCGAACGCTCCGAGGAGTTAGCGTCAGACATTTTTCGCGAACTCGTAGTAGAAAACTCCGTCAACGACCATTCCACGCAAAAAACACTGGTTCTCGTCCGATCACCAAAGTTAAACTGCGTTGGGCGCGGATAGTACTTGGATGGGAGACCGCTTGGGAACTCCGCGTGCCGTTGGCAACATTTTTTTTCTCCCTATTTTCAAACTGCGGATGCAATATCATTTTTGGTAGTTTTTTCGGTAATGGTCGGGCAAATGTCAATTATAGAGATCAAAGTACCCTTTTTTGTAGTGCTTGGCAGTGTAATTAATTACAGTGGGAATGGTTAAGTGTTCGAACGCTCCGAGGAGTGAGCGTCAGACATTTTTCGCGAACTCGTAGTAGAAAACTCCGTCAACGACCATTCCACGCAAAAAACACACAGAACGCCAACGGCCGTAAGACGAAACAGTCAAGCGTCCCCAATCGTGTAATTAAATTGCATTTATTTCAACGAATTCAGTACACAAAGTGTATTTAAAGTGCCAAACTATTTTCCAAAACGGAGGAAGGGAAGGAGGAAATATTTTGCGGTGAAAATATCGGAGTAATCGGAAACAATGAACATAATTATAATATAACCTCAATGAGCGTCACATGGCCAGCGTCGCAGAGGAAAAACATTATAAATTACCTGGACGGAGAATTATCTCCAAGCCAAATAAGGAAGCTAATGCCAAGTGATGATGAAAAAAAATCAATAAAAAGAAAATCGGAAGCCACTCCATCCTCGATCCCGAAAATGGCCAAGGGAAAAAAAAGTACAGAGCACGTGCCACAACATGATAATTCGATTACTATAATCGACAAGCTAAGTGAAGAAAACAAAATCTTAAGGCAAGAGCTGGAAACTCTAAAACAAATTATATCGAAATGGAAGACAACAGATAATCAGCAGCTGCCTGCTGAACAAAGCATAAAGTCCAAGGCTTACATACAAGGGGACCACGCGACAGGAGGGATTCAGCCATTAGGAGACCCAATAACCCAGGACATAAGGTTGAAGAACAAGTTAAGCAGAGAAAAAGAACGGGAATATCTGTCCCAGCATCCCAGATCGTCAACTTCCACAACAAAAGCAGTACGAGCGACACCACCAGCCCAAACAGGACCGGACCGCATCCAAACATCAAACGAGGATCTCCCAAGGCCAACCACAAAAATCAGTAAGAACCCAACAGAGAAAAACAAACCCCCACCTATAAATATATTATACCAAGACCCTAAAGAGACTATAGAATTAATTAGAAACAAATCTGCTGATATAAAGTTCCATGTAAAAAGAATAAGTAGTGCGAAACATGTGATACAATTGCATTCAATTGAAGATTTTGATGAAGTGAAGGGGACACTCACTGATGCAAACACAAGCTATTATTCATTTACTCCAAAAGATCAAAAAAGACACAATTACTTATTAAAGGGTCTCCCACAGTCTTTCTCGGAGCAGGAAATTGCAACTGAGCTCCAGTCATTTGCAGGTGAAAACCTTCACTTCACCAAAGTAGCACGATTCAAAACTTTAAGAACAGAAAAGGAAAATAGAATATTACCAATTTATATAGTTCAATTAGACCCAAAGAGCGACATAAGTAAACTCGCATTAATCAAATATGTTAAACATCACGTAGTTAGATGGGAAAAGTTAATAAAAAAAGGAGACGCCCAATGCAGGAGGTGTCAAAGATTTGGACATGCTGCAAGTAACTGTAACATGAATTACAGATGTGTAAAATGTAGCGAGCCACACCAACCGGGTGAATGCAAAATTAATATACAAACAAACGAACAAACAGGTAAGAAACTCTTTTGCGTAAATTGCAGAGCAGAGGGCCACCCTGCTTCTTACAAAGGCTGCCCAAAATATAAAGAGCATAAACTAAATAGTACAAATTCAAATCTACGTAACAAATCAAATGTAACGAGAACAATAACGAACCCAGCCTTTGCAAGAACAGGCACATCATTTGCAAATATAGTAAAATGTGGGAATCAGAACACGCTCCCAGGCACAGAACCATCTAACACAACAAGTATAGGGATTCCACAACTTGTAACACAAATGCAAACAAATATACATAACCTACAATCTAGAACAGACAGGATAGAAAGAATAATAGAAACAATAGCAATAAAACTAGAAGCAATGCACACACAACTTAGTCAAATAACAAATGTTATACCTAACAGTCATTACATTCAATAATACATACAGAAACATACACAAAATAAAGCTGATATCAGCAAACATAAACTCAATCATCAGCAATGCAAAGAGAATAGCACTCATACTTTTATTAGAAAAGCAAAACCCAGATATCGTATTACTGAATGAAACACACCTTAATGAAAAACACACATTGTATTTCAAAAATTACAAAATTTTGAGAAATGACAGACAATTCAATAAAGGAGGGGGAACAGCAATTCTAATAAAAAATGATATAAAATTTGAAGTAATTGAAAACATAGAAAATGAACTGATAGAATCAACATCAATAAAACTGACCATGACAAACAACAGTAACTTAGTATTAGTTTCCATATATGCAAAGAAAGGACGAACATCAAAGTTTAGAGCAGAATTAGAACAATTATTTTGTAAATTAAACCTAGAGTCACAAAACAATTATTACATTATTGCAGGAGACTTCAACGCAAAACATGTAGCATGGTCCAATAGAATTAATGATGAACGAGGAATAAATTTGTTAGACTGGATAAACAACAATGACATTAAGTACAGATTAAATTTATTCCATTCAAACACCCCATCATACCCACGAAACGGATCTTTTATAGATCTACTCATGATGCACGCAAGACTGGAATGTACTAACGCAAACCACAAAAGACTCCCTACCATACAAATCACAAGTGATCATATAGCAATAAAAACAGAAATAAAAATACCAGATCAGAACTTAATTCTAAGAAATAACATAGACGACACAGCTTACAATTTTAAAAAAGCGAATTGGGAAAAATTACAAAGTATACTCCAATCTTGCGACCTGAATATAAAATCAGACACAAACCTCACAATAGCACAAATAGAGGAACATATTGATAATATCACTCACAAAATTACAAACGCCATGGAGCACACAATACCGAAAGTCAAAACACAAAACTCAGTAGACAAATACATAACGCGCAATATTAAACAACTCATGCTAGAAGAAAAACAAGCTATCTCGTCACTTCGCAAAATACGCAAAGCAGGTAACTACGGACCGCACATAAGCCACTCATTAAGATGCTTGGAATAAGGTCAATAAGGAAAAAAATAAAATTAGAAATAGACAGAGAGGTAAATAGCTACTGGTACACTAGAATAAGCCAAATTAACACCAAACAATCCAATAAAATGTTTTATGAAATTAACAAAATCTTCAGGAAGAAAGATCCACTGCAATTGCCAACACTCAAAATACCACAATTGAAAGAAAACCAACTACGTCGAGCAGACATAGTACCAGGTACCCTCAACACAGACTCTAATAATAACTTTCTATTAAGCAATAGCGGCAATAAATTAAATTACCTCGGCATACAATACGCAACCATAAACGATCAAAATAATAACTTAAATAATCCAAGATTTAGAAACATAATAGAGAGAGATTACAGGCAAATAATAGAAGACATTTCAAACAATATTCCAGACACCATATGTAAATTCTCGGTAGAAAACAATGCAATAGCGCCAATCGAGATAGACACATTACCAAATTATTTTACTAATTGTGAGCAAGTAAAACAGAAATTTAGAACACTAAATAATAAAACATCGACGGGTAACGACACAATACCGAACTTAGTTTTAAAGAAATTACCGCTGAATATAATAGTTGGTTACACGATAATATTTAACAACCTTTTAAATCATGGCCACTTCCCAATCTTCTGGAAGAAGGCAAAGACATTACCAATCCAGAAAAAGGGTAAAGATAAAAGTGATCCCAGTGGTTATAGACCTATCAGTCTACTTTCAAACATAGGCAAGGTTTTCGAAAGAATCATAAATGACACAATCCAAGCAAAGTGTAAATTAGGTAACATAATCCCAGAGAATCAGTACGGCTTTAGACATCGTCATTCAACAATTCATGCGATAAATAAACTTAACTAAACGAAGCACTAAACGAAGGAAAGTGTCTGGGAGCGTGCCTGATTGACTTAGAAAAAGCGTTCGATACGGTATGGCTCAATGGGTTAATAGTAAAACTGAAGAAAAAAGACTTCCCTCTAGCCTTAATTAAGCTCATCCACAGCATGATATACGAAAGAAGTTTCCAAATATGTTGGGGGAAAGAAATATCATCGCAATCCTTTAAAATAGAGAACGGTTTACAACAAGGGACAATAAACTCCCCCATATTATTTAGTATATACACAAGTGATATACTAAAATTATTCAGTCCAGAAAACACCAATTGCAATATGATAGCGTTCGCAGATGATTTAATATTGTATAGAGCGGACAAATCACCAAAAGAGCTACAGTTAACGCTACAAAATGGGTTAAACAAAATTTTCGCGTATTATAAAGAATGGAAACTTAGAGTCAATGCAGATAAGTGCGAAACAATCCTTATCAGACCCTCCTGCAGAAAGGCTAGCGGTATTATCGCAAAAAACTATAAACACTTCTCCCTAAAAAGCGACGAAAAGAATAACATAAGCATTATACACAAACGTGAGGTAAGATATCTGGGCTTATTGATAGATGATAGATTTCTTTTCAATAAACACATAGAAAACCAATTAAAAAAAGCAAAACAAATTTTTATCGCAAATGCTAAATTATTTTACTCCAGAAGTTTAAATAGTAAAGTGAAACTTACCTGCTATCAACTGTTGATAAGACCTATAATAACGTATGGGTGCGAGATGTGGTACAACATAGGAGCATCCATAATGGAGGAACTACGCATATTCGAAAGGAGATGCTTGAGAGCGTGCCTCAATCTATACAGATCTAGGGTTTCGAATTACCAGAAATACATAAGCAACGAAATAATATACAACAAATCAGGAATTAATAGAATAGACAATTTTATCATAAAACTAACAAGAAATTACTTTGCATCGGCAGCGGAAGTACCAATAATAGCTTAATTCTCCCAATTCCATATCCAGATGAAAATTACATAAAAACTACATTAACAACGGGTTACATACCGCCAGAAGCCTTCGTAATTCTGGATAAATACGGATATATACAAAACAAGAAGGCTGTCCCTCTGTTGTACCACATCCCGCGCCACAAAGCGGATAAAAAGATCCTGTATGATCCGAAACGGTTAGAAGAGCGGAACGACGAAAAATACCTGAAATATAGTACAGCGATCCCGCGAAGGGATATATTAGAATTCAAAGATATAGATAAGGAAAGACTATGGTGGCTCAATAGCAATTAAGAAGCGGTATTAGTAAAGTAACTAGTAATATGGACGCGAGCAAGAGTGCTAAATGCTTTAGTAATGTACCTGATTACCAATAACTAGACACGATTAAGAAAACTGTAAATAGTTGTACTGAAACAGAATGGAAGAACGGAGGGGAACTGTATGAATCAGGATGGTATGAATGTGTGAATGGGTAATTAATTAATATAAGCTTTATTGTAGCACACTAACCAAAAACTACAACATTGAGTCGTGTAATGTAGTACAAAGTAACAAGTACGAAGCCAAAGCTAATAACGAGTCTGAAACGATTACCATAAGTGCAATTATATACGTGCCATTGGACGACAGGCAAAGGCATACACACTGTGATACTCGCAACCCCCGTTCCCTTATCCTATCCTTACCGTATCGGCAGCCACACCGTGTGCGACTCCTGCAAACCAAACATCCTTATATCCTTTGCCCAGAGCCCTGCCCTTCCCCTTGTAAATAGTGTATAGTTAGTAATATATATTTAGCAATAAGGTTAGTACGTAAGAAAACCCATAAAAGTCTAGCTCCTGTTTAATAGGCGTTTTGGGGTGCAATAAAACACGAAATATGTATTAAGTCGAAAAACTAACAAATACGAGATGTAAATATAACGAGCGATAGTTTCAAGACTATCTCAGTGATACCACGACAACAAATGCAAGACTGAACACAGTATTATAATTAAGTCTTTCAAACTCAAGGATAAAACAACTATTTGTTTATTTATAGTTATAAAATTTATACAACTTTTATATGCCACAAATAAACGATTTAAAAACACAAACGCAAAAAACACTGGTTCTCGTCCGATCACCAAAGTTAAACTGCGTTGGGCGCGGATAGTACTTGGATGGGAGACCGCTTGGGAACTCCGCGTGCCGTTGGCAACATTTTTTTTCTCCCTATTTTCAAACTGCGGATGCAATATCATTTTTGGTAGTTTTTTCGGTAATGGTCGGGCAAATGTCAATTATAGGGATCAAAGTACCCTTTTTTGTTGTGCTTGGCAGTGTAATTAATTACAGTGGGAATGGTTAAGTGTTCGAACGCTCCGAGGAGTTAGCGTCAGACATTTTTCGCGAACTCGTAGTAGAAAACTCCGTCAACGACCATTCCACGCAAAAAACACTGGTTCTCGTCCGATCACCAAAGTTAAACTGCGTTGGGCGCGGATAGTACTTAAATGGAAGACCGCTTGGGAACCCCGCGTGCCGTTGGCAACATTTTTTTTCTCCCTATTTTCAAACTGCGGATGCAAAATCATTTTTGGTAGTTTTTTCGGTAATGGTCGGGCAAATGTCAATTATAGGGATCAAAGTACCCTTTTTTGTTGTGCTTGGCAGTGTAATTAATTACAGTGGGAATGGTTAAGTGTTTGAACGCTCCGAGGAGTGAGCGTCAGACATTTTTGGCGAACTCGTAGTTGATAATTCCGTCAACGACCATTCCACGCAAAAAACACTGGTTCACGTCCGATTACCAAAGTTCAAATACGTTGGGCGCGGATAGTACTTGGATGGGAGACCGCTTGGGAACTCCGCGTGCCGTTGGCAACATTTTTTTTCTCCCAATTTTCAAACTGCGGATGCAATATCACTTTTGGTAGGTTTTTCGGTAATGGTCGGGCAAATGTCAATTATAGAGATCAAAGTACCCTTTTTTGTAGTGCTTGGCAGTGTAATTAATTACAGTGGGAATGATTAAGTGTTCGAATGCTCCGAGGAGTGAGCGTCAGACATTTTTTGCGAACTCGTAGTAGAAAACTCCGTCAACGACCATTCCACGCAAAAACCACTGGTTCTCGTCCGATCACCAAAGTTAAACTGCGTTGGGCGCGGATAGTACTTGGATGGGAGACCGCTTGGGAACTCCGCGTGCCGTTGGCAACATTTTTTTTCTCCCTATTTTCAAACTGCGGATGCAATATCATTTTTGGTAGTTTTTTCGGTAATGGTCGGGCAAATGTCAATTATAGGGATCAAAGTACCCTTTTTTGTTGTGCTTGGCAGTGTAATTAATTACAGTGGGAATGGTTAAGTGTTTGAACGCTCCGAGGAGTGAGCGTCAGACATTTTTGGCGAACTCGTAGTTGAAAATTCCGTCAACGACCATTCCACGCAAAAAACACTGGTTCACGTCCGATTACCAAAGTTAAAATGCGTTGGGCGCGGATAGTACTTGGATGGGAGACCGCTTGGGAACTCCGCGTGCCGTTGGCAACATTTTTTTTCTCCCTATTTTCAAACTGCGGATGCAATATCATTTTTGGTAGTTTTTTCGGTAATGGTCGGGCAAATGTCAATTATAGGGATCAAAGTACCCTTTTTTGTTGTGCTTGGCAGTGTAATTAATTACAGTGGGAATGGTTAAGTGTTTGAACGCTCCGAGGAGTGAGCGTCAGACATTTTTGGCGAACTCGTAGTTGAAAATTCCGTCAACGACCATTCCACGCAAAAAACACTGGTTCACGTCCGATTACCAAAGTTAAAATGCGTTGGGCGCGGATAGTACTTGGATGGGAGACCGCTTGGGAATTCCGCGTGCCGTTGGCAACATTTTTTTCTCCCTATTTTCAAACTGCGGATGCAATATCATTTTTGGTAGTTTTTTCGGAAATGGTCGGGCAAATGTCAATTATAGGGATCAAAGTACCCTTTTTTTTGTGCTTGGCAGTGTAATTAATTACAGTGGGAATGGTTAAGTGTTTGAACGCTCCGAGGAGTGAGCGTCAGACATTTTTCGCGAACTCGTAGTAGAAAATTCCGTCAACGACCATTCCACGCAAAAAACACTGGTTCACGTCCGATCACCAAAGTTAAAATGCGTTGGGCGCGGATAGTACTTGGATGGGAGACCGCTTGGGAACTCCGCGTGCCGTTGGCAACATTTTTTTTCTCCCTATTTTCAAACTGCGGATGCAAAATCATTTTTGGTAGTTTTTTCGGTAATGGTCGGGCAAATGTCAATTATAGGGATCAAAGTACCCTTTTTTGTTGTGCTTGGCAGTGTAATTAATTACAGTGGGAATGGTTAAGTGTTTGAACGCTCCGAGGAGTGAGCGTCAGACATTTTTGGCGAACTCGTAGTTGAAAATTCCGTCAACGACCATTCCACGCAAAAAACACTGGTTCACGTCCGATTACCAAAGTTAAAATGCGTTGGGCGCGGATAGTACTTGGATGGGAGACCGCTTGGGAACTCCGCGTGCCGTTGGCAACATTTTTTTTCTCCCTATTTTCAAACTGCGGATGCAAAATCATTTTTGGTAGTTTTTTCGGTAATGGTCGGGCAAATGTCAATTATAGGGATCAAAGTACCCTTTTTTGTTGTGCTTGGCAGTGTAATTAATTACAGTGGGAATGGTTAAGTGTTTGAACGCTCCGAGGAGTGAGCGTCAGACATTTTTGGCGAACTCGTAGTTGAAAATTCCGTCAACGACCATTCCACGCAAAAAACACTGGTTCACGTCCGATTACCAAAGTTAAAATGCGTTGGGCGCGGATAGTACTTGGATGGGAGACCGCTTGGGAACTCCGCGTGCCGTTGGCAACATTTTTTTTCTCCCTATTTTCAAACTGCGGATGCAATATCATTTTTGGTAGTTTTTTCGGTAATGGTCGGGCAAATGTCAATTATAGAGATCAAAGTACCCTTTTTTGTAGTGCTTGGCAGTGTAATTAATTACAGTGGGAATGATTAAGTGTTCGAATGCTCCGAGGAGTTAGCGTCAGACATTTTTCGCGAACTCGTAGTAGAAAACTCCGTCAACGACCATTTCACGCAAAAAACACTGGTTCTCGTCCGATCACCAAAGTTAAACTGCGTTGGGCGCGGATAGTACTTGGATGGGAGACCGCTTGGGAACTCCGCGTGCCGTTGGCAACATTTTTTTTCTCCCTATTTTCAAACTGCGGATGCAATATCATTTTTGGTAGGTTTTTCGGTAATGGTCGAGCAAATGTCAATTATAGAGATCAAAGACCCTTTTTTGTAGTGCTTGGCAGTGTAATTAATTACAGTGGGAATGGTTAAGTGTTCGAACGCTCCGAGGAGTGACCGTCAGACATTTTTCGCGAACTCGTAGTAGAAAACTCCGTCAACGACCCTTCCACGCAAAAACCACTGGTTCTCGTCCGATCACCAAAGTTAAACTGCGTTGGGCGCGGATAGTACTTGGATGGGAGACCGCTTGGGAACTCCGCGTGCCGTTGGCAACATTTTTTTTCTCCCTATTTTCAAACTGCGGATGCAATATCATTTTTGGTAGTTTTTTCGGTAATGGTCGGGCAAATGTCAATTATAGGGATCAAAGTACCCTTTTTTGTTGTGCTTGGCAGTGTAATTAATTACAGTGGGAATGGTTAAGTGTTTGAACGCTCCGAGGAGTGAGCGTCAGACATTTTTGGCGAACTCGTAGTTGAAAATTCCGTCAACGACCATTCCACGCAAAAAACACTGGTTCACGTCCGATTACCAAAGTTAAAATGCGTTGGGCGCGGATAGTACTTGGATGGGAGACCGCTTGGGAACTCCGCGTGCCGTTGGCAACATTTTTTTTCTCCCTATTTTCAAACTGCGGATGCAATATCATTTTTGGTAGTTTTTTCGGTAATGGTCGGGCAAATGTCAATTATAGGGATCAAAGTACCCTTTTTTGTTGTGCTTGGCAGTGTAATTAATTACAGTGGGAATGGTTAAGTGTTTGAACGCTCCGAGGAGTGAGCGTCAGACATTTTTGGCGAACTCGTAGTTGAAAATTCCGTCAACGACCATTCCACGCAAAAAACACTGGTTCACGTCCGATTACCAAAGTTAAAATGCGTTGGGCGCGGATAGTACTTGGATGGGAGACCGCTTGGGAATTCCGCGTGCCGTTGGCAACATTTTTTTCTCCCTATTTTCAAACTGCGGATGCAATATCATTTTTGGTAGTTTTTTCGGAAATGGTCGGGCAAATGTCAATTATAGGGATCAAAGTACCCTTTTTTTTGTGCTTGGCAGTGTAATTAATTACAGTGGGAATGGTTAAGTGTTTGAACGCTCCGAGGAGTGAGCGTCAGACATTTTTCGCGAACTCGTAGTAGAAAATTCCGTCAACGACCATTCCACGCAAAAAACACTGGTTCACGTCCGATCACCAAAGTTAAAATGCGTTGGGCGCGGATAGTACTTGGATGGGAGACCGCTTGGGAACTCCGCGTGCCGTTGGCAACATTTTTTTTCTCCCTATTTTCAAACTGCGGATGCAAAATCATTTTTGGTAGTTTTTTCGGTAATGGTCGGGCAAATGTCAATTATAGGGATCAAAGTACCCTTTTTTGTTGTGCTTGGCAGTGTAATTAATTACAGTGGGAATGGTTAAGTGTTTGAACGCTCCGAGGAGTGAGCGTCAGACATTTTTGGCGAACTCGTAGTTAAAAATTCCGTCAACGACCATTCCACGCAAAAAACACTGGTTCACGTCCGATTACCAAAGTTAAAATGCGTTGGGCGCGGATAGTACTTGGATGGGAGACCGCTTGGGAACTCCGCGTGCCGTTGGCAACATTTTTTTTCTCCCTATTTTCAAACTGCGGATGCAAAATCATTTTTGGTAGTTTTTTCGGTAATGGTCGGGCAAATGTCAATTATAGGGATCAAAGTACCCTTTTTTGTTGTGCTTGGCAGTGTAATTAATTACAGTGGGAATGGTTAAGTGTTTGAACGCTCCGAGGAGTGAGCGTCAGACATTTTTGGCGAACTCGTAGTTGAAAATTCCGTCAACGACCATTCCACGCAAAAAACACTGGTTCACGTCCGATTACCAAAGTTAAAATGCGTTGGGCGCGGATGGTACTTGGATGGGAGACCGCTTGGGAACTCCGCGTGCCGTTGGCAACATTTTTTTTCTCCCTATTTTCAAACTGCGGATGCAATATCATTTTTGGTAGTTTTTTCGGTAATGGTCGGGCAAATGTCAATTATAGAGATCAAAGTACCCTTTTTTGTAGTGCTTGGCAGTGTAATTAATTACAGTGGGAATGATTAAGTGTTCGAATGCTCCGAGGAGTTAGCGTCAGACATTTTTCGCGAACTCGTAGTAGAAAACTCCGTCAACGACCATTTCACGCAAAAAACACTGGTTCTCGTCCGATCACCAAAGTTAAACTGCGTTGGGCGATGATAGTACTTGGATGGGAGACCGCTTGGGAACTCCGCGTGCCGTTGGCAACAATTTTTTCTCCCTATTTTCAAACTGCGGATGCAAAATCATTTTTGGTAGTTTTTTCGGTAATGGTCGGGCAAATGTCAATTATAGGGATCAAAGTACCCTTTTTTGTTGTGCTTGGCAGTGTAATTAATTACAGTGGGAATGGTTAAGTGTTCGAACGCTCCGAGGAGTGAGCGTCAGACATTTTTCGCGAACTCGTAGCAGAAAACTCCGTCAACGATCATTCCACGCAAAAACCACTGGTTCTCGTCCGATCACCAAAGTTAAACTGCGTTGGGCGCGGATAGTACTTGGATGGGAGACCGCTTGGGAACTCCGCGTGCCGTTGGCAACATTTTTTTTCTCCCTATTTTCAAACTGCGGATGCAATATCATTTTTGGTAGTTTTTTCGGTAATGGTCGGGCAAATGTCAATTATAGGGATCAAAGTACCCTTTTTTGTTGTGCTTGGCAGTGTAATTAATTACAGTGGGAATGGTTAAGTGTTCGAACGCTCCGAGGAGTTAGCGTCAGACATTTTTCGCGAACTCGTAGTAGAAAACTCCGTCAACGACCATTCCACGCAAAAAACACTGGTTCTCGTCCGATCACCAAAGTTAAAATGCGTTGGGCGCGGATAGTACTTGGATGGGAGACCGCTTGGGAACTCCGCGTGCCGTTGGCAACATTTTTTTTCTCCCTATTTTCAAACTGCGGATGCAATATCATTTTTGGTAGTTTTTTCGGTAATGGTCGGGCAAATGTCAATTATAGGGATCAAAGTACCCTTTTTTGTTGTGCTTGGCAGTGTAATTAATTACAGTGGGAATGGTTAAGTGTTCGAACGCTCCGAGGAGTTAGCGTCAGACATTTTTCGCGAACTCGTAGTAGAAAACTCCGTCAACGACCATTCCACGCAAAAAACACTGGTTCTCATCCGATCACCAAAGTTAAAATGCGTTGGGCGCGGATAGTACTTGGATGGGAGACCGCTTGGGAACTCCGCGTGCCGTTGGCAACATTTTTTTTCTCCCTATTTTCAAACTGCGGATGCAATATCATTTTTGGTAGTTTTTTCGGTAATGGTCGGGCAAATGTCAATTATAGGGATCAAAGTACCCTTTTTTGTTGTGCTTGGCAGTGTAATTAATTACAGTGGGAATGGTTAAGTGTTTGAACGCTCCGAGGAGTGAGCGTCAGACATTTTTCGCGAACTCGTAGTAGAAAATTCCGTCAACGACCATTCCACGCAAAAAACACTGGTTCACATCCGATTACCAAAGTTAAAATGCGTTGGGCGCGGATAGTACTTAAATGGGAGACCGCTTGGGAACTCCGCGTGCCGTTGGCAACATTTTTTTTCTCCCTATTTTCAAACTGCGGATGCAAAATCATTTTTGGTAGTTTTTTCGGTAATGGTCGGGCAAATGTCAATTATAGAGATCAAAGTACCCTTTTTTGTAGTGCTTGGCAGTGTAATTAATTACAGTGGGAATGGTTAAGTGTTCGAACGCTCCGAGGAGTTAGCGTCAGACATTTTTCGCGAACTCGTAGTAGAAAACTCCGTCAACGACCATTCCACGCAAAAAACACTGGTTCTCGACCGATCACCAAAGTTGAACTGCATTGGGCGCGGAAAGTACTTGGATGGGAGACCGCTTGGGAACTCCGCGTGCAGTTGGCAACATTTTTTTTCTCCCTATTTTCAAACTGCGGATGCAATATCATTTTTGGTAGTTTTTTCGGTAATGGTCGGTCAAATGTCAATTATAGAGATCAAAGTACCCTTCTTTGTTGTGCTTGGCAGTGTAATTAATTACAGTGGGAATGGTTAAGTGTTCGAACGCTCCGAGGAGTGAGCGTCAGACATTTTTCGCGAACTCGTAGTAGAAAACTCCGTCAACGATCATTCCACGCAAAAACCACTGGTTCTCGTCCGATCACCAAAGATAACTGCGTTGGGCGCGGATAGTACTTGGATGGGAGACCGCTTGGGAACTCCGCGTGCCGTTGGCAACATTTTTTTTCTCCCTATTTTCAAACTGCGGATGCAATATCATTTTTGGTAGTTTTTTCGGTAATGGTCGGGCAAATGTCAATTATAGGGATCAAAGTACCCTTTTTTGTTGTGCTTGGCAGTGTAATTAATTACAGTGGGAATGGTTAAATGTTCGAACGCTCCGAGGAGTTAGCGTCAGACATTTTTGGCGAACTCGTAGTTGAAAATTCCGTCAACGACCATTCCACGCAAAAAACACTGGTTCACGTCCGATCACCAAAGTTAAAATGCGTTGGGCGCGGATAGTACTTGGATGGGAGACCGCTTGGGAACTCCGCGTGCCGTTGGCAACATTTTTTTTCTCCCTATTTTCAAACTGCGGATGCAAAATCATTTTTGGTAGTTTTTTCGGTAATGGTCGGGCAAATGTCAATTATAGGGATCAAAGTACCCTTTTTTGTTGTGCTTGGCAGTGTAATTAATTACAGTGGGAATGGTTAAGTGTTCGAACGCTCCGAGGAGTTAGCGTCAGACATTTTTCGCGAACTCGTAGTAGAAAACTCCGTCAACGACCATTCCACGCAAAAAACACTGGTTCTCGTCCGATCACCAAAGTTAAACTGCGTTGGGCGCGGATAGTACTTGGATGGGAGACCGCTTGGGAACTCCGCGTGCCGTTGGCAACATTTTTTTTCTCCCTATTTTCAAACTGCGGATGCAATATCATTTTTGGTAGTTTTTTCGGTAATGGTCGGGCAAATGTCAATTATAGAGATCAAAGTACCCTTTTTTGTAGTGCTTGGCAGTGTAATTAATTACAGTGGGAATGGTTAAGTGTTCGAACGCTCCGAGGAGTGAGCGTCAGACATTTTTCGCGAACTCGTAGTAGAAAACTCCGTCAACGACCATTCCACGCAAAAAACACACAGAACGCCAACGGCCGTAAGACGAAACAGTCAAGCGTCCCCAATCGTGTAATTAAATTGCATTTATTTCAACGAATTCAGTACACAAAGTGTATTTAAAGTGCCAAACTATTTTCCAAAACGGAGGAAGGGAAGGAGGAAATATTTTGCGGTGAAAATATCGGAGTAATCGGAAACAATGAACATAATTATAATATAACCTCAATGAGCGTCACATGGCCAGCGTCGCAGAGGAAAAACATTATAAATTACCTGGACGGAGAATTATCTCCAAGCCAAATAAGGAAGCTAATGCCAAGTGATGATGAAAAAAAATCAATAAAAAGAAAATCGGAAGCCACTCCATCCTCGATCCCGAAAATGGCCAAGGGAAAAAAAAGTACAGAGCACGTGCCACAACATGATAATTCGATTACTATAATCGACAAGCTAAGTGAAGAAAACAAAATCTTAAGGCAAGAGCTGGAAACTCTAAAACAAATTATATCGAAATGGAAGACAACAGATAATCAGCAGCTGCCTGCTGAACAAAGCATAAAGTCCAAGGCTTACATACAAGGGGACCACGCGACAGGAGGGATTCAGCCATTAGGAGACCCAATAACCCAGGACATAAGGTTGAAGAACAAGTTAAGCAGAGAAAAAGAACGGGAATATCTGTCCCAGCATCCCAGATCGTCAACTTCCACAACAAAAGCAGTACGAGCGACACCACCAGCCCAAACAGGACCGGACCGCATCCAAACATCAAACGAGGATCTCCCAAGGCCAACCACAAAAATCAGTAAGAACCCAACAGAGAAAAACAAACCCCCACCTATAAATATATTATACCAAGACCCTAAAGAGACTATAGAATTAATTAGAAACAAATCTGCTGATATAAAGTTCCATGTAAAAAGAATAAGTAGTGCGAAACATGTGATACAATTGCATTCAATTGAAGATTTTGATGAAGTGAAGGGGACACTCACTGATGCAAACACAAGCTATTATTCATTTACTCCAAAAGATCAAAAAAGACACAATTACTTATTAAAGGGTCTCCCACAGTCTTTCTCGGAGCAGGAAATTGCAACTGAGCTCCAGTCATTTGCAGGTGAAAACCTTCACTTCACCAAAGTAGCACGATTCAAAACTTTAAGAACAGAAAAGGAAAATAGAATATTACCAATTTATATAGTTCAATTAGACCCAAAGAGCGACATAAGTAAACTCGCATTAATCAAATATGTTAAACATCACGTAGTTAGATGGGAAAAGTTAATAAAAAAAGGAGACGCCCAATGCAGGAGGTGTCAAAGATTTGGACATGCTGCAAGTAACTGTAACATGAATTACAGATGTGTAAAATGTAGCGAGCCACACCAACCGGGTGAATGCAAAATTAATATACAAACAAACGAACAAACAGGTAAGAAACTCTTTTGCGTAAATTGCAGAGCAGAGGGCCACCCTGCTTCTTACAAAGGCTGCCCAAAATATAAAGAGCATAAACTAAATAGTACAAATTCAAATCTACGTAACAAATCAAATGTAACGAGAACAATAACGAACCCAGCCTTTGCAAGAACAGGCACATCATTTGCAAATATAGTAAAATGTGGGAATCAGAACACGCTCCCAGGCACAGAACCATCTAACACAACAAGTATAGGGATTCCACAACTTGTAACACAAATGCAAACAAATATACATAACCTACAATCTAGAACAGACAGGATAGAAAGAATAATAGAAACAATAGCAATAAAACTAGAAGCAATGCACACACAACTTAGTCAAATAACAAATGTTATACCTAACAGTCATTACATTCAATAATACATACAGAAACATACACAAAATAAAGCTGATATCAGCAAACATAAACTCAATCATCAGCAATGCAAAGAGAATAGCACTCATACTTTTATTAGAAAAGCAAAACCCAGATATCGTATTACTGAATGAAACACACCTTAATGAAAAACACACATTGTATTTCAAAAATTACAAAATTTTGAGAAATGACAGACAATTCAATAAAGGAGGGGGAACAGCAATTCTAATAAAAAATGATATAAAATTTGAAGTAATTGAAAACATAGAAAATGAACTGATAGAATCAACATCAATAAAACTGACCATGACAAACAACAGTAACTTAGTATTAGTTTCCATATATGCAAAGAAAGGACGAACATCAAAGTTTAGAGCAGAATTAGAACAATTATTTTGTAAATTAAACCTAGAGTCACAAAACAATTATTACATTATTGCAGGAGACTTCAACGCAAAACATGTAGCATGGTCCAATAGAATTAATGATGAACGAGGAATAAATTTGTTAGACTGGATAAACAACAATGACATTAAGTACAGATTAAATTTATTCCATTCAAACACCCCATCATACCCACGAAACGGATCTTTTATAGATCTACTCATGATGCACGCAAGACTGGAATGTACTAACGCAAACCACAAAAGACTCCCTACCATACAAATCACAAGTGATCATATAGCAATAAAAACAGAAATAAAAATACCAGATCAGAACTTAATTCTAAGAAATAACATAGACGACACAGCTTACAATTTTAAAAAAGCGAATTGGGAAAAATTACAAAGTATACTCCAATCTTGCGACCTGAATATAAAATCAGACACAAACCTCACAATAGCACAAATAGAGGAACATATTGATAATATCACTCACAAAATTACAAACGCCATGGAGCACACAATACCGAAAGTCAAAACACAAAACTCAGTAGACAAATACATAACGCGCAATATTAAACAACTCATGCTAGAAGAAAAACAAGCTATCTCGTCACTTCGCAAAATACGCAAAGCAGGTAACTACGGACCGCACATAAGCCACTCATTAAGATGCTTGGAATAAGGTCAATAAGGAAAAAAATAAAATTAGAAATAGACAGAGAGGTAAATAGCTACTGGTACACTAGAATAAGCCAAATTAACACCAAACAATCCAATAAAATGTTTTATGAAATTAACAAAATCTTCAGGAAGAAAGATCCACTGCAATTGCCAACACTCAAAATACCACAATTGAAAGAAAACCAACTACGTCGAGCAGACATAGTACCAGGTACCCTCAACACAGACTCTAATAATAACTTTCTATTAAGCAATAGCGGCAATAAATTAAATTACCTCGGCATACAATACGCAACCATAAACGATCAAAATAATAACTTAAATAATCCAAGATTTAGAAACATAATAGAGAGAGATTACAGGCAAATAATAGAAGACATTTCAAACAATATTCCAGACACCATATGTAAATTCTCGGTAGAAAACAATGCAATAGCGCCAATCGAGATAGACACATTACCAAATTATTTTACTAATTGTGAGCAAGTAAAACAGAAATTTAGAACACTAAATAATAAAACATCGACGGGTAACGACACAATACCGAACTTAGTTTTAAAGAAATTACCGCTGAATATAATAGTTGGTTACACGATAATATTTAACAACCTTTTAAATCATGGCCACTTCCCAATCTTCTGGAAGAAGGCAAAGACATTACCAATCCAGAAAAAGGGTAAAGATAAAAGTGATCCCAGTGGTTATAGACCTATCAGTCTACTTTCAAACATAGGCAAGGTTTTCGAAAGAATCATAAATGACACAATCCAAGCAAAGTGTAAATTAGGTAACATAATCCCAGAGAATCAGTACGGCTTTAGACATCGTCATTCAACAATTCATGCGATAAATAAACTTAACTAAACGAAGCACTAAACGAAGGAAAGTGTCTGGGAGCGTGCCTGATTGACTTAGAAAAAGCGTTCGATACGGTATGGCTCAATGGGTTAATAGTAAAACTGAAGAAAAAAGACTTCCCTCTAGCCTTAATTAAGCTCATCCACAGCATGATATACGAAAGAAGTTTCCAAATATGTTGGGGGAAAGAAATATCATCGCAATCCTTTAAAATAGAGAACGGTTTACAACAAGGGACAATAAACTCCCCCATATTATTTAGTATATACACAAGTGATATACTAAAATTATTCAGTCCAGAAAACACCAATTGCAATATGATAGCGTTCGCAGATGATTTAATATTGTATAGAGCGGACAAATCACCAAAAGAGCTACAGTTAACGCTACAAAATGGGTTAAACAAAATTTTCGCGTATTATAAAGAATGGAAACTTAGAGTCAATGCAGATAAGTGCGAAACAATCCTTATCAGACCCTCCTGCAGAAAGGCTAGCGGTATTATCGCAAAAAACTATAAACACTTCTCCCTAAAAAGCGACGAAAAGAATAACATAAGCATTATACACAAACGTGAGGTAAGATATCTGGGCTTATTGATAGATGATAGATTTCTTTTCAATAAACACATAGAAAACCAATTAAAAAAAGCAAAACAAATTTTTATCGCAAATGCTAAATTATTTTACTCCAGAAGTTTAAATAGTAAAGTGAAACTTACCTGCTATCAACTGTTGATAAGACCTATAATAACGTATGGGTGCGAGATGTGGTACAACATAGGAGCATCCATAATGGAGGAACTACGCATATTCGAAAGGAGATGCTTGAGAGCGTGCCTCAATCTATACAGATCTAGGGTTTCGAATTACCAGAAATACATAAGCAACGAAATAATATACAACAAATCAGGAATTAATAGAATAGACAATTTTATCATAAAACTAACAAGAAATTACTTTGCATCGGCAGCGGAAGTACCAATAATAGCTTAATTCTCCCAATTCCATATCCAGATGAAAATTACATAAAAACTACATTAACAACGGGTTACATACCGCCAGAAGCCTTCGTAATTCTGGATAAATACGGATATATACAAAACAAGAAGGCTGTCCCTCTGTTGTACCACATCCCGCGCCACAAAGCGGATAAAAAGATCCTGTATGATCCGAAACGGTTAGAAGAGCGGAACGACGAAAAATACCTGAAATATAGTACAGCGATCCCGCGAAGGGATATATTAGAATTCAAAGATATAGATAAGGAAAGACTATGGTGGCTCAATAGCAATTAAGAAGCGGTATTAGTAAAGTAACTAGTAATATGGACGCGAGCAAGAGTGCTAAATGCTTTAGTAATGTACCTGATTACCAATAACTAGACACGATTAAGAAAACTGTAAATAGTTGTACTGAAACAGAATGGAAGAACGGAGGGGAACTGTATGAATCAGGATGGTATGAATGTGTGAATGGGTAATTAATTAATATAAGCTTTATTGTAGCACACTAACCAAAAACTACAACATTGAGTCGTGTAATGTAGTACAAAGTAACAAGTACGAAGCCAAAGCTAATAACGAGTCTGAAACGATTACCATAAGTGCAATTATATACGTGCCATTGGACGACAGGCAAAGGCATACACACTGTGATACTCGCAACCCCCGTTCCCTTATCCTATCCTTACCGTATCGGCAGCCACACCGTGTGCGACTCCTGCAAACCAAACATCCTTATATCCTTTGCCCAGAGCCCTGCCCTTCCCCTTGTAAATAGTGTATAGTTAGTAATATATATTTAGCAATAAGGTTAGTACGTAAGAAAACCCATAAAAGTCTAGCTCCTGTTTAATAGGCGTTTTGGGGTGCAATAAAACACGAAATATGTATTAAGTCGAAAAACTAACAAATACGAGATGTAAATATAACGAGCGATAGTTTCAAGACTATCTCAGTGATACCACGACAACAAATGCAAGACTGAACACAGTATTATAATTAAGTCTTTCAAACTCAAGGATAAAACAACTATTTGTTTATTTATAGTTATAAAATTTATACAACTTTTATATGCCACAAATAAACGATTTAAAAACACAAACGCAAAAAACACTGGTTCTCGTCCGATCACCAAAGTTAAACTGCGTTGGGCGCGGATAGTACTTGGATGGGAGACCGCTTGGGAACTCCGCGTGCCGTTGGCAACATTTTTTTTCTCCCTATTTTCAAACTGCGGATGCAATATCATTTTTGGTAGTTTTTTCGGTAATGGTCGGGCAAATGTCAATTATAGGGATCAAAGTACCCTTTTTTGTTGTGCTTGGCAGTGTAATTAATTACAGTGGGAATGGTTAAGTGTTCGAACGCTCCGAGGAGTTAGCGTCAGACATTTTTCGCGAACTCGTAGTAGAAAACTCCGTCAACGACCATTCCACGCAAAAAACACTGGTTCTCGTCCGATCACCAAAGTTAAACTGCGTTGGGCGCGGATAGTACTTAAATGGAAGACCGCTTGGGAACCCCGCGTGCCGTTGGCAACATTTTTTTTCTCCCTATTTTCAAACTGCGGATGCAAAATCATTTTTGGTAGTTTTTTCGGTAATGGTCGGGCAAATGTCAATTATAGGGATCAAAGTACCCTTTTTTGTTGTGCTTGGCAGTGTAATTAATTACAGTGGGAATGGTTAAGTGTTTGAACGCTCCGAGGAGTGAGCGTCAGACATTTTTGGCGAACTCGTAGTTGATAATTCCGTCAACGACCATTCCACGCAAAAAACACTGGTTCACGTCCGATTACCAAAGTTCAAATACGTTGGGCGCGGATAGTACTTGGATGGGAGACCGCTTGGGAACTCCGCGTGCCGTTGGCAACATTTTTTTTCTCCCAATTTTCAAACTGCGGATGCAATATCACTTTTGGTAGGTTTTTCGGTAATGGTCGGGCAAATGTCAATTATAGAGATCAAAGTACCCTTTTTTGTAGTGCTTGGCAGTGTAATTAATTACAGTGGGAATGATTAAGTGTTCGAATGCTCCGAGGAGTGAGCGTCAGACATTTTTTGCGAACTCGTAGTAGAAAACTCCGTCAACGACCATTCCACGCAAAAACCACTGGTTCTCGTCCGATCACCAAAGTTAAACTGCGTTGGGCGCGGATAGTACTTGGATGGGAGACCGCTTGGGAACTCCGCGTGCCGTTGGCAACATTTTTTTTCTCCCTATTTTCAAACTGCGGATGCAATATCATTTTTGGTAGTTTTTTCGGTAATGGTCGGGCAAATGTCAATTATAGGGATCAAAGTACCCTTTTTTGTTGTGCTTGGCAGTGTAATTAATTACAGTGGGAATGGTTAAGTGTTTGAACGCTCCGAGGAGTGAGCGTCAGACATTTTTGGCGAACTCGTAGTTGAAAATTCCGTCAACGACCATTCCACGCAAAAAACACTGGTTCACGTCCGATTACCAAAGTTAAAATGCGTTGGGCGCGGATAGTACTTGGATGGGAGACCGCTTGGGAACTCCGCGTGCCGTTGGCAACATTTTTTTTCTCCCTATTTTCAAACTGCGGATGCAATATCATTTTTGGTAGTTTTTTCGGTAATGGTCGGGCAAATGTCAATTATAGGGATCAAAGTACCCTTTTTTGTTGTGCTTGGCAGTGTAATTAATTACAGTGGGAATGGTTAAGTGTTTGAACGCTCCGAGGAGTGAGCGTCAGACATTTTTGGCGAACTCGTAGTTGAAAATTCCGTCAACGACCATTCCACGCAAAAAACACTGGTTCACGTCCGATTACCAAAGTTAAAATGCGTTGGGCGCGGATAGTACTTGGATGGGAGACCGCTTGGGAATTCCGCGTGCCGTTGGCAACATTTTTTTCTCCCTATTTTCAAACTGCGGATGCAATATCATTTTTGGTAGTTTTTTCGGAAATGGTCGGGCAAATGTCAATTATAGGGATCAAAGTACCCTTTTTTTTGTGCTTGGCAGTGTAATTAATTACAGTGGGAATGGTTAAGTGTTTGAACGCTCCGAGGAGTGAGCGTCAGACATTTTTCGCGAACTCGTAGTAGAAAATTCCGTCAACGACCATTCCACGCAAAAAACACTGGTTCACGTCCGATCACCAAAGTTAAAATGCGTTGGGCGCGGATAGTACTTGGATGGGAGACCGCTTGGGAACTCCGCGTGCCGTTGGCAACATTTTTTTTCTCCCTATTTTCAAACTGCGGATGCAAAATCATTTTTGGTAGTTTTTTCGGTAATGGTCGGGCAAATGTCAATTATAGGGATCAAAGTACCCTTTTTTGTTGTGCTTGGCAGTGTAATTAATTACAGTGGGAATGGTTAAGTGTTTGAACGCTCCGAGGAGTGAGCGTCAGACATTTTTGGCGAACTCGTAGTTGAAAATTCCGTCAACGACCATTCCACGCAAAAAACACTGGTTCACGTCCGATTACCAAAGTTAAAATGCGTTGGGCGCGGATAGTACTTGGATGGGAGACCGCTTGGGAACTCCGCGTGCCGTTGGCAACATTTTTTTTCTCCCTATTTTCAAACTGCGGATGCAAAATCATTTTTGGTAGTTTTTTCGGTAATGGTCGGGCAAATGTCAATTATAGGGATCAAAGTACCCTTTTTTGTTGTGCTTGGCAGTGTAATTAATTACAGTGGGAATGGTTAAGTGTTTGAACGCTCCGAGGAGTGAGCGTCAGACATTTTTGGCGAACTCGTAGTTGAAAATTCCGTCAACGACCATTCCACGCAAAAAACACTGGTTCACGTCCGATTACCAAAGTTAAAATGCGTTGGGCGCGGATAGTACTTGGATGGGAGACCGCTTGGGAACTCCGCGTGCCGTTGGCAACATTTTTTTTCTCCCTATTTTCAAACTGCGGATGCAATATCATTTTTGGTAGTTTTTTCGGTAATGGTCGGGCAAATGTCAATTATAGAGATCAAAGTACCCTTTTTTGTAGTGCTTGGCAGTGTAATTAATTACAGTGGGAATGATTAAGTGTTCGAATGCTCCGAGGAGTTAGCGTCAGACATTTTTCGCGAACTCGTAGTAGAAAACTCCGTCAACGACCATTTCACGCAAAAAACACTGGTTCTCGTCCGATCACCAAAGTTAAACTGCGTTGGGCGCGGATAGTACTTGGATGGGAGACCGCTTGGGAACTCCGCGTGCCGTTGGCAACATTTTTTTTCTCCCTATTTTCAAACTGCGGATGCAATATCATTTTTGGTAGGTTTTTCGGTAATGGTCGAGCAAATGTCAATTATAGAGATCAAAGACCCTTTTTTGTAGTGCTTGGCAGTGTAATTAATTACAGTGGGAATGGTTAAGTGTTCGAACGCTCCGAGGAGTGACCGTCAGACATTTTTCGCGAACTCGTAGTAGAAAACTCCGTCAACGACCCTTCCACGCAAAAACCACTGGTTCTCGTCCGATCACCAAAGTTAAACTGCGTTGGGCGCGGATAGTACTTGGATGGGAGACCGCTTGGGAACTCCGCGTGCCGTTGGCAACATTTTTTTTCTCCCTATTTTCAAACTGCGGATGCAATATCATTTTTGGTAGTTTTTTCGGTAATGGTCGGGCAAATGTCAATTATAGGGATCAAAGTACCCTTTTTTGTTGTGCTTGGCAGTGTAATTAATTACAGTGGGAATGGTTAAGTGTTTGAACGCTCCGAGGAGTGAGCGTCAGACATTTTTGGCGAACTCGTAGTTGAAAATTCCGTCAACGACCATTCCACGCAAAAAACACTGGTTCACGTCCGATTACCAAAGTTAAAATGCGTTGGGCGCGGATAGTACTTGGATGGGAGACCGCTTGGGAACTCCGCGTGCCGTTGGCAACATTTTTTTTCTCCCTATTTTCAAACTGCGGATGCAATATCATTTTTGGTAGTTTTTTCGGTAATGGTCGGGCAAATGTCAATTATAGGGATCAAAGTACCCTTTTTTGTTGTGCTTGGCAGTGTAATTAATTACAGTGGGAATGGTTAAGTGTTTGAACGCTCCGAGGAGTGAGCGTCAGACATTTTTGGCGAACTCGTAGTTGAAAATTCCGTCAACGACCATTCCACGCAAAAAACACTGGTTCACGTCCGATTACCAAAGTTAAAATGCGTTGGGCGCGGATAGTACTTGGATGGGAGACCGCTTGGGAATTCCGCGTGCCGTTGGCAACATTTTTTTCTCCCTATTTTCAAACTGCGGATGCAATATCATTTTTGGTAGTTTTTTCGGAAATGGTCGGGCAAATGTCAATTATAGGGATCAAAGTACCCTTTTTTTTGTGCTTGGCAGTGTAATTAATTACAGTGGGAATGGTTAAGTGTTTGAACGCTCCGAGGAGTGAGCGTCAGACATTTTTCGCGAACTCGTAGTAGAAAATTCCGTCAACGACCATTCCACGCAAAAAACACTGGTTCACGTCCGATCACCAAAGTTAAAATGCGTTGGGCGCGGATAGTACTTGGATGGGAGACCGCTTGGGAACTCCGCGTGCCGTTGGCAACATTTTTTTTCTCCCTATTTTCAAACTGCGGATGCAAAATCATTTTTGGTAGTTTTTTCGGTAATGGTCGGGCAAATGTCAATTATAGGGATCAAAGTACCCTTTTTTGTTGTGCTTGGCAGTGTAATTAATTACAGTGGGAATGGTTAAGTGTTTGAACGCTCCGAGGAGTGAGCGTCAGACATTTTTGGCGAACTCGTAGTTAAAAATTCCGTCAACGACCATTCCACGCAAAAAACACTGGTTCACGTCCGATTACCAAAGTTAAAATGCGTTGGGCGCGGATAGTACTTGGATGGGAGACCGCTTGGGAACTCCGCGTGCCGTTGGCAACATTTTTTTTCTCCCTATTTTCAAACTGCGGATGCAAAATCATTTTTGGTAGTTTTTTCGGTAATGGTCGGGCAAATGTCAATTATAGGGATCAAAGTACCCTTTTTTGTTGTGCTTGGCAGTGTAATTAATTACAGTGGGAATGGTTAAGTGTTTGAACGCTCCGAGGAGTGAGCGTCAGACATTTTTGGCGAACTCGTAGTTGAAAATTCCGTCAACGACCATTCCACGCAAAAAACACTGGTTCACGTCCGATTACCAAAGTTAAAATGCGTTGGGCGCGGATGGTACTTGGATGGGAGACCGCTTGGGAACTCCGCGTGCCGTTGGCAACATTTTTTTTCTCCCTATTTTCAAACTGCGGATGCAATATCATTTTTGGTAGTTTTTTCGGTAATGGTCGGGCAAATGTCAATTATAGAGATCAAAGTACCCTTTTTTGTAGTGCTTGGCAGTGTAATTAATTACAGTGGGAATGATTAAGTGTTCGAATGCTCCGAGGAGTTAGCGTCAGACATTTTTCGCGAACTCGTAGTAGAAAACTCCGTCAACGACCATTTCACGCAAAAAACACTGGTTCTCGTCCGATCACCAAAGTTAAACTGCGTTGGGCGATGATAGTACTTGGATGGGAGACCGCTTGGGAACTCCGCGTGCCGTTGGCAACAATTTTTTCTCCCTATTTTCAAACTGCGGATGCAAAATCATTTTTGGTAGTTTTTTCGGTAATGGTCGGGCAAATGTCAATTATAGGGATCAAAGTACCCTTTTTTGTTGTGCTTGGCAGTGTAATTAATTACAGTGGGAATGGTTAAGTGTTCGAACGCTCCGAGGAGTGAGCGTCAGACATTTTTCGCGAACTCGTAGCAGAAAACTCCGTCAACGATCATTCCACGCAAAAACCACTGGTTCTCGTCCGATCACCAAAGTTAAACTGCGTTGGGCGCGGATAGTACTTGGATGGGAGACCGCTTGGGAACTCCGCGTGCCGTTGGCAACATTTTTTTTCTCCCTATTTTCAAACTGCGGATGCAATATCATTTTTGGTAGTTTTTTCGGTAATGGTCGGGCAAATGTCAATTATAGGGATCAAAGTACCCTTTTTTGTTGTGCTTGGCAGTGTAATTAATTACAGTGGGAATGGTTAAGTGTTCGAACGCTCCGAGGAGTTAGCGTCAGACATTTTTCGCGAACTCGTAGTAGAAAACTCCGTCAACGACCATTCCACGCAAAAAACACTGGTTCTCGTCCGATCACCAAAGTTAAAATGCGTTGGGCGCGGATAGTACTTGGATGGGAGACCGCTTGGGAACTCCGCGTGCCGTTGGCAACATTTTTTTTCTCCCTATTTTCAAACTGCGGATGCAATATCATTTTTGGTAGTTTTTTCGGTAATGGTCGGGCAAATGTCAATTATAGGGATCAAAGTACCCTTTTTTGTTGTGCTTGGCAGTGTAATTAATTACAGTGGGAATGGTTAAGTGTTCGAACGCTCCGAGGAGTTAGCGTCAGACATTTTTCGCGAACTCGTAGTAGAAAACTCCGTCAACGACCATTCCACGCAAAAAACACTGGTTCTCATCCGATCACCAAAGTTAAAATGCGTTGGGCGCGGATAGTACTTGGATGGGAGACCGCTTGGGAACTCCGCGTGCCGTTGGCAACATTTTTTTTCTCCCTATTTTCAAACTGCGGATGCAATATCATTTTTGGTAGTTTTTTCGGTAATGGTCGGGCAAATGTCAATTATAGGGATCAAAGTACCCTTTTTTGTTGTGCTTGGCAGTGTAATTAATTACAGTGGGAATGGTTAAGTGTTCGAACGCTCCGAGGAGTTAGCGTCAGACATTTTTCGCGAACTCGTAGTAGAAAACTCCGTCAACGACCATTCCACGCAAAAAACACTGGTTCTCGTCCGATCACCAAAGTTAAACTGCGTTGGGCGCGGATAGTACTTGGATGGGAGACCGCTTGGGAACTCCGCGTGCCGTTGGCAACATTTTTTTTCTCCCTATTTTCAAACTGCGGATGCAATATCATTTTTGGTAGTTTTTTCGGTAATGGTCGGGCAAATGTCAATTATAGGGATCAAAGTACCCTTTTTTGTTGTGCTTGGCAGTGTAATTAATTACAGTGGGAATGGTTAAGTGTTCGAACGCTCCGAGGAGTTAGCGTCAGACATTTTTCGCGAACTCGTAGTAGAAAACTCCGTCAACGACCATTCCACGCAAAAAACACTGGTTCTCGTCCGATCACCAAAGTTAAACTGCGTTGGGCGCGGATAGTACTTGGATGGGAGACCGCTTGGGAACTCCGCGTGCCGTTGGCAACATTTTTTTTCTCCCTATTTTCAAACTGCGGATGCAAAATCATTTTTGGTAGTTTTTTCGGTAATGGTCGGGCAGATGTCAATTATAGGGATCAAAGTACCCTTTTTTGTTGTGCTTGGCAGTGTAATTAATTACAGTGGGAATGGTTAAGTGTTTGAACGCTCCGAGGAGTGAGCGTCAGACATTTTTGGCGAACTCGTAGTTGATAATTCCGTCAACGACCATTCCACGCAAAAAACACTGGTTCACGTCCGATTACCAAAGTTCAAATACGTTGGGCGCGGATAGTACTTGGATGGGAGACCGCTTGGGAACTCCGCGTGCCGTTGGCAACATTTTTTTTCTCCCAATTTTCAAACTGCGGATGCAATATCACTTTTGGTAGGTTTTTCGGTAATGGTCGGGCAAATGTCAATTATAGAGATCAAAGTACCCTTTTTTGTAGTGCTTGGCAGTGTAATTAATTACAGTGGGAATGATTAAGTGTTCGAATGCTCCGAGGAGTGAGCGTCAGACATTTTTTGCGAACTCGTAGTAGAAAACTCCGTCAACGACCATTCCACGCAAAAACCACTGGTTCTCGTCCGATCACCAAAGTTAAACTGCGTTGGGCGCGGATAGTACTTGGATGGGAGACCGCTTGGGAACTCCGCGTGCCGTTGGCAACATTTTTTTTCTCCCTATTTTCAAACTGCGGATGCAATATCATTTTTGGTAGGTTTTTCGGTAATGGTCGAGCAAATGTCAATTATAGAGATCAAAGACCCTTTTTTGTAGTGCTTGGCAGTGTAATTAATTACAGTGGGAATGGTTAAGTGTTCGAACGCTCCGAGGAGTGAGCGTCAGACATTTTTCGCGAACTCGTAGTAGAAAACTCCGTCAACGACCCTTCCACGCAAAAACCACTGGTTCTCGCCCGATCACCAAAGTTAAACTGCGTTGGGCGCGGATAGTACTTGGATGGGAGACCGCTTGGGAACTCCGCGTGCCGTTGGCAACATTTTTTTTCTCCCTATTTTCAAACTGCGGATGCAATATCATTTTTGGTAGTTTTTTCGGTAATGGTCGGGCAAATGTCAATTATAGGGATCAAAGTACCCTTTTTTGTTGTGCTTGGCAGTGTAATTAATTACAGTGGGAATGGTTAAGTGTTTGAACGCTCCGAGGAGTGAGCGTCAGACATTTTTGGCGAACTCGTAGTTGAAAATTCCGTCAACGACCATTCCACGCAAAAAACACTGGTTCACGTCCGATTACCAAAGTTAAAATGCGTTGGGCGCGGATAGTACTTGGATGGGAGACCGCTTGGGAACTCCGCGTGCCGTTGGCAACATTTTTTTTCTCCCTATTTTCAAACTGCGGATGCAATATCATTTTTGGTAGTTTTTTCGGTAATGGTCGGGCAAATGTCAATTATAGGGATCAAAGTACCCTTTTTTGTTGTGCTTGGCAGTGTAATTAATTACAGTGGGAATGGTTAAGTGTTTGAACGCTCCGAGGAGTGAGCGTCAGACATTTTTGGCGAACTCGTAGTTGAAAATTCCGTCAACGACCATTCCACGCAAAAAACACTGGTTCACGTCCGATTACCAAAGTTAAAATGCGTTGGGCGCGGATAGTACTTGGATGGGAGACCGCTTGGGAATTCCGCGTGCCGTGGGCAACATTTTTTTCTCCCTATTTTCAAACTGCGGATGCAATATCATTTTTGGTAGTTTTTTCGGAAATGGTCGGGCAAATGTCAATTATAGGGATCAAAGTACCCTTTTTTTTGTGCTTGGCAGTGTAATTAATTACAGTGGGAATGGTTAAGTGTTTGAACGCTCCGAGGAGTGAGCGTCAGACATTTTTCGCGAACTCGTAGTAGAAAATTCCGTCAACGACCATTCCACGCAAAAAACACTGGTTCACGTCCGATCACCAAAGTTAAAATGCGTTGGGCGCGGATAGTACTTGGATGGGAGACCGCTTGGGAACTCCGCGTGCCGTTGGCAACATTTTTTTTCTCCCTATTTTCAAACTGCGGATGCAATATCATTTTTGGTAGTTTTTTCGGTAATGGTCGGGCAAATGTCAATTATAGAGATCAAAGTACCCTTTTTTGTAGTGCTTGGCAGTGTAATTAATTACAGTGGGAATGATTAAGTGTTCGAATGCTCCGAGGAGTTAGCGTCAGACATTTTTCGCGAACTCGTAGTAGAAAACTCCGTCAACGACCATTTCACGCAAAAAACACTGGTTCTCGTCCGATCACCAAAGTTAAACTGCGTTGGGCGCGGATAGTACTTGGATGGGAGACCGCTTGGGAACTCCGCGTGCCGTTGGCAACATTTTTTTTCTCCCTATTTTCAAACTGCGGATGCAATATCATTTTTGGTAGGTTTTTCGGTAATGGTCGAGCAAATGTCAATTATAGAGATCAAAGACCCTTTTTTGTAGTGCTTGGCAGTGTAATTAATTACAGTGGGAATGGTTAAGTGTTCGAACGCTCCGAGGAGTGAGCGTCAGACATTTTTCGCGAACTCGTAGTAGAAAACTCCGTCAACGACCCTTCCACGCAAAAACCACTGGTTCTCGTCCGATCACCAAAGTTAAACTGCGTTGGGCGCGGATAGTACTTGGATGGGAGACCGCTTGGGAACTCCGCGTGCCGTTGGCAACATTTTTTTTCTCCCTATTTTCAAACTGCGGATGCAATATCATTTTTGGTAGTTTTTTCGGTAATGGTCGGGCAAATGTCAATTATAGGGATCAAAGTACCCTTTTTTGTTGTGCTTGGCAGTGTAATTAATTACAGTGGGAATGGTTAAGTGTTTGAACGCTCCGAGGAGTGAGCGTCAGACATTTTTGGCGAACTCGTAGTTGAAAATTCCGTCAACGACCATTCCACGCAAAAAACACTGGTTCACGTCCGATTACCAAAGTTAAAATGCGTTGGGCGCGGATAGTACTTGGATGGGAGACCGCTTGGGAATTCCGCGTGCCGTTGGCAACATTTTTTTCTCCCTATTTTCAAACTGCGGATGCAATATCATTTTTGGTAGTTTTTTCGGAAATGGTCGGGCAAATGTCAATTATAGGGATCAAAGTACCCTTTTTTTTGTGCTTGGCAGTGTAATTAATTACAGTGGGAATGGTTAAGTGTTTGAACGCTCGGAGGAGTGAGCGTCAGACATTTTTCGCGAACTCGTAGTAGAAAATTCCGTCAACGACCATTCCACGCAAAAAACACTGGTTCACGTCCGATCACCAAAGTTAAAATGCGTTGGGCGCGGATAGTACTTGGATGGGAGACCGCTTGGGAACTCCGCGTGCCGTTGGCAACATTTTTTTTCTCCCTATTTTCAAACTGCGGATGCAAAATCATTTTTGGTAGTTTTTTCGGTAATGGTCGGGCAAATGTCAATTATAGGGATCAAAGTACCCTTTTTTGTTGTGCTTGGCAGTGTAATTAATTACAGTGGGAATGGTTAAGTGTTTGAACGCTCCGAGGAGTGAGCGTCAGACATTTTTGGCGAACTCGTAGTTGAAAATTCCGTCAACGACCATTCCACGCAAAAAACACTGGTTCACGTCCGATTACCAAAGTTAAAATGCGTTGGGCGCGGATAGTACTTGGATGGGAGACCGCTTGGGAACTCCGCGTGCCGTTGGCAACATTTTTTTTCTCCCTATTTTCAAACTGCGGATGCAAAATCATTTTTGGTAGTTTTTTCGGTAATGGTCGGGCAAATGTCAATTATAGGGATCAAAGTACCCTTTTTTGTTGTGCTTGGCAGTGTAATTAATTACAGTGGGAATGGTTAAGTGTTTGAACGCTCCGAGGAGTGAGCGTCAGACATTTTTGGCGAACTCGTAGTTGAAAATTCCGTCAACGACCATTCCACGCAAAAAACACTGGTTCACGTCCGATTACCAAAGTTAAAATGCGTTGGGCGCGGATAGTACTTGGATGGGAGACCGCTTGGGAACTCCGCGTGCCGTTGGCAACATTTTTTTTCTCCCTATTTTCAAACTGCGGATGCAATATCATTTTTGGTAGTTTTTTCGGTAATGGTCGGGCAAATGTCAATTATAGAGATCAAAGTACCCTTTTTTGTAGTGCTTGGCAGTGTAATTAATTACAGTGGGAATGATTAAGTGTTCGAATGCTCCGAGGAGTTAGCGTCAGACATTTTTCGCGAACTCGTAGTAGAAAACTCCGTCAACGACCATTTCACGCAAAAAACACTGGTTCTCGTCCGATCACCAAAGTTAAACTGCGTTGGGCGATGATAGTACTTGGATGGGAGACCGCTTGGGAACTCCGCGTGCCGTTGGCAACAATTTTTTCTCCCTATTTTCAAACTGCGGATGCAAAATCATTTTTGGTAGTTTTTTCGGTAATGGTCGGGCAAATGTCAATTATAGGGATCAAAGTACCCTTTTTTGTTGTGCTTGGCAGTGTAATTAATTACAGTGGGAATGGTTAAGTGTTCGAACGCTCCGAGGAGTGAGCGTCAGACATTTTTCGCGAACTCGTAGCAGAAAACTCCGTCAACGATCATTCCACGCAAAAACCACTGGTTCTCGTCCGATCACCAAAGTTAAACTGCGTTGGGCGCGGATAGTACTTGGATGGGAGACCGCTTGGGAACTCCGCGTGCCGTTGGCAACATTTTTTTTCTCCCTATTTTCAAACTGCGGATGCAATATCATTTTTGGTAGTTTTTTCGGTAATGGTCGGGCAAATGTCAATTATAGGGATCAAAGTACCCTTTTTTGTTGTGCTTGGCAGTGTAATTAATTACAGTGGGAATGGTTAAGTGTTCGAACGCTCCGAGGAGTTAGCGTCAGACATTTTTCGCGAACTCGTAGTAGAAAACTCCGTCAACGACCATTCCACGCAAAAAACACTGGTTCTCATCCGATCACCAAAGTTAAAATGCGTTGGGCGCGGATAGTACTTGGATGGGAGACCGCTTGGGAACTCCGCGTGCCGTTGGCAACATTTTTTTTCTCCCTATTTTCAAACTGCGGATGCAATATCATTTTTGGTAGTTTTTTCGGTAATGGTCGGGCAAATGTCAATTATAGGGATCAAAGTACCCTTTTTTGTTGTGCTTGGCAGTGTAATTAATTACAGTGGGAATGGTTAAGTGCTTGGGCCCCTACTTTTTAGTATCTATGTAAGGGATCTGCCCTCGGTGTGTCATAACTGTCGGGTCTATATGTATGCGGATGACACTCAGCTTGTTAAGGACTTTGTTATTGGCAGCGCTGAGTCTGCCAAATGCGAGATGGCTTCTGACCTGCTACGCCTCACGGCATGGGCTGATGCTCACGGTTTGCAGCTAAATCCTACTAAATCTTCTTTAGTAGTGGTTGGCTCTCCCGCTTTACGTCAACAATTGTCTTCTTTCGTTATTTCCTGGGGCTCTGCAACTCTTTCTATGCAGCCTACTGTTAAAATACTCGGTGTTACTTTTGATTCTTCTTGGTGCTTTGACCAACATGTAGCTGTTTTGTGCCGTTCTGCTTTTGCTCGTCTACGTTTCCTGTATCCTTCTCGTCGTATTTTGTCCACCCACATCAAGCTCTCGCTCTGTCAGTCACTCGTTATTTCTCTCTTTGATTACGCCGATGTTGTGTATGGTCCTTGTCTCTCTACTCGTCTCGCGTCTATTGTGCAACGTATCCAGAATTCGTGTCTTCGCTATACCTACAATGTCCGTAAATTTGATCATATTTCGCCGTGCTTTCTTCGCTCTGGCTGGCTCAAAGTCAGACAGAGGTGGATTTTGCACCTGTGTTGCATCGTACACAAAGTTCTGGTATCCGAAACGCCTATCTATCTAAGTGAATTACTATGCAGTAATTCATCTATGCACTCTGTTTATGCACCATATACGAGGCGTGGTGCTGATCTGTCTGTGCCTGTTCATCGTACGGTCAAATTTACGGCATCTTTCTCTTATTTATCATCCTTATATTATAATTCTCTTCCCTTGGATATCCGCTCTTTGACCTCTATGCCTGCTTTTAAATGTGCTACCTGTTCTTTTATTCTTGCTCACTATCCCTAACTCCCCTTGTCACGTGGTTCTTTCTCTTGCTCATTTCTTGTGTCGTTAGCTTTACTTCTGTTTTTTATTGTTATTGTTTTTGGGTTAGGTTGCAAAACGGCATATATGCTGAACCTCGCCTATTTATCACATAAATTGTTGTTTTTTTTTCTTTTTGTTGTTTGTAAATGTGATAAATAAAGACGAATTATTATTATTATTATTATTATTAAGTGTTCGAACGCTCCGAGGAGTTAGCGTCAGACATTTTTCGCGAACTCGTAGTAGAAAACTCCGTCAACGACCATTCCACGCAAAAAACACTGGTTCTCGTCCGATCACCAAAGTTAAACTGCGTTGGGCGCGGATAGTACTTGGATGGGAGACCGCTTGGGAACTCCGCGTGCCGTTGGCAACATTTTTTTTCTCCCTATTTTCAAACTGCGGATGCAATATCATTTTTGGTAGGTTTTTCGGTAATGGTCGAGCAAATGTCAATTATAGAGATCAAAGACCCTTTTTTGTAGTGCTTGGCAGTGTAATTAATTACAGTGGGAATGGTTAAGTGTTCGAACGCTCCGAGGAGTGAGCGTCAGACATTTTTCGCGAACTCGTAGTAGAAAACTCCGTCAACGACCCTTCCACGCAAAAACCACTGGTTCTCGTCCGATCACCAAAGTTAAACTGCGTTGGGCGCGGATAGTACTTGGATGGGAGACCGCTTGGGAACTCCGCGTGCCGTTGGCAACATTTTTTTTCTCCCTATTTTCAAACTGCGGATGCAATATCATTTTTGGTAGTTTTTTCGGTAATGGTCGGGCAAATGTCAATTATAGGGATCAAAGTACCCTTTTTTGTTGTGCTTGGCAGTGTAATTAATTACAGTGGGAATGGTTAAGTGTTTGAACGCTCCGAGGAGTGAGCGTCAGACATTTTTGGCGAACTCGTAGTTGAAAATTCCGTCAACGACCATTCCACGCAAAAAACACTGGTTCACGTCCGATTACCAAAGTTAAAATGCGTTGGGCGCGGATAGTACTTGGATGGGAGACCGCTTGGGAACTCCGCGTGCCGTTGGCAACATTTTTTTTCTCCCTATTTTCAAACTGCGGATGCAATATCATTTTTGGTAGTTTTTTCGGTAATGGTCGGGCAAATGTCAATTATAGGGATCAAAGTACCCTTTTTTGTTGTGCTTGGCAGTGTAATTAATTACAGTGGGAATGGTTAAGTGTTTGAACGCTCCGAGGAGTGAGCGTCAGACATTTTTGGCGAACTCGTAGTTGAAAATTCCGTCAACGACCATTCCACGCAAAAAACACTGGTTCACGTCCGATTACCAAAGTTAAAATGCGTTGGGCGCGGATAGTACTTGGATGGGAGACCGCTTGGGAATTCCGCGTGCCGTTGGCAACATTTTTTTCTCCCTATTTTCAAACTGCGGATGCAATATCATTTTTGGTAGTTTTTTCGGAAATGGTCGGGCAAATGTCAATTATAGGGATCAAAGTACCCTTTTTTTTGTGCTTGGCAGTGTAATTAATTACAGTGGGAATGGTTAAGTGTTTGAACGCTCGGAGGAGTGAGCGTCAGACATTTTTCGCGAACTCGTAGTAGAAAATTCCGTCAACGACCATTCCACGCAAAAAACACTGGTTCACGTCCGATCACCAAAGTTAAAATGCGTTGGGCGCGGATAGTACTTGGATGGGAGACCGCTTGGGAACTCCGCGTGCCGTTGGCAACATTTTTTTTCTCCCTATTTTCAAACTGCGGATGCAAAATCATTTTTGGTAGTTTTTTCGGTAATGGTCGGGCAAATGTCAATTATAGGGATCAAAGTACCCTTTTTTGTTGTGCTTGGCAGTGTAATTAATTACAGTGGGAATGGTTAAGTGTTTGAACGCTCCGAGGAGTGAGCGTCAGACATTTTTGGCGAACTCGTAGTTGAAAATTCCGTCAACGACCATTCCACGCAAAAAACACTGGTTCACGTCCGATTACCAAAGTTAAAATGCGTTGGGCGCGGATAGTACTTGGATGGGAGACCGCTTGGGAACTCCGCGTGCCGTTGGCAACATTTTTTTTCTCCCTATTTTCAAACTGCGGATGCAAAATCATTTTTGGTAGTTTTTTCGGTAATGGTCGGGCAAATGTCAATTATAGGGATCAAAGTACCCTTTTTTGTTGTGCTTGGCAGTGTAATTAATTACAGTGGGAATGGTTAAGTGTTTGAACGCTCCGAGGAGTGAGCGTCAGACATTTTTGGCGAACTCGTAGTTGAAAATTCCGTCAACGACCATTCCACGCAAAAAACACTGGTTCACGTCCGATTACCAAAGTTAAAATGCGTTGGGCGCGGATAGTACTTGGATGGGAGACCGCTTGGGAACTCCGCGTGCCGTTGGCAACATTTTTTTTCTCCCTATTTTCAAACTGCGGATGCAATATCATTTTTGGTAGTTTTTTCGGTAATGGTCGGGCAAATGTCAATTATAGAGATCAAAGTACCCTTTTTTGTAGTGCTTGGCAGTGTAATTAATTACAGTGGGAATGATTAAGTGTTCGAATGCTCCGAGGAGTTAGCGTCAGACATTTTTCGCGAACTCGTAGTAGAAAACTCCGTCAACGACCATTTCACGCAAAAAACACTGGTTCTCGTCCGATCACCAAAGTTAAACTGCGTTGGGCGATGATAGTACTTGGATGGGAGACCGCTTGGGAACTCCGCGTGCCGTTGGCAACAATTTTTTCTCCCTATTTTCAAACTGCGGATGCAAAATCATTTTTGGTAGTTTTTTCGGTAATGGTCGGGCAAATGTCAATTATAGGGATCAAAGTACCCTTTTTTGTTGTGCTTGGCAGTGTAATTAATTACAGTGGGAATGGTTAAGTGTTCGAACGCTCCGAGGAGTGAGCGTCAGACATTTTTCGCGAACTCGTAGCAGAAAACTCCGTCAACGATCATTCCACGCAAAAACCACTGGTTCTCGTCCGATCACCAAAGTTAAAATGCGTTGGGCGCGGATAGTACTTGGATGGGAGACCGCTTGGGAACTCCGCGTGCCGTTGGCAACATTTTTTTTCTCCCTATTTTCAAACTGCGGATGCAATATCATTTTTGGTAGTTTTTTCGGTAATGGTCGGGCAAATGTCAATTATAGGGATCAAAGTACCCTTTTTTGTTGTGCTTGGCAGTGTAATTAATTACAGTGGGAATGGTTAAGTGCTTGGGCCCCTACTTTTTAGTATCTATGTAAGGGATCTGCCCTCGGTGTGTCATAACTGTCGGGTCTATATGTATGCGGATGACACTCAGCTTGTTAAGGACTTTGTTATTGGCAGCGCTGAGTCTGCCAAATGCGAGATGGCTTCTGACCTGCTACGCCTCACGGCATGGGCTGATGCTCACGGTTTGCAGCTAAATCCTACTAAATCTTCTTTAGTAGTGGTTGGCTCTCCCGCTTTACGTCAACAATTGTCTTCTTTCGTTATTTCCTGGGGCTCTGCAACTCTTTCTATGCAGCCTACTGTTAAAATACTCGGTGTTACTTTTGATTCTTCTTGGTGCTTTGACCAACATGTAGCTGTTTTGTGCCGTTCTGCTTTTGCTCGTCTACGTTTCCTGTATCCTTCTCGTCGTATTTTGTCCACCCACATCAAGCTCTCGCTCTGTCAGTCACTCGTTATTTCTCTCTTTGATTACGCCGATGTTGTGTATGGTCCTTGTCTCTCTACTCGTCTCGCGTCTATTGTGCAACGTATCCAGAATTCGTGTCTTCGCTATACCTACAATGTCCGTAAATTTGATCATATTTCGCCGTGCTTTCTTCGCTCTGGCTGGCTCAAAGTCAGACAGAGGTGGATTTTGCACCTGTGTTGCATCGTACACAAAGTTCTGGTATCCGAAACGCCTATCTATCTAAGTGAATTACTATGCAGTAATTCATCTATGCACTCTGTTTATGCACCATATACGAGGCGTGGTGCTGATCTGTCTGTGCCTGTTCATCGTACGGTCAAATTTACGGCATCTTTCTCTTATTTATCATCCTTATATTATAATTCTCTTCCCTTGGATATCCGCTCTTTGACCTCTATGCCTGCTTTTAAATGTGCTACCTGTTCTTTTATTCTTGCTCACTATCCCTAACTCCCCTTGTCACGTGGTTCTTTCTCTTGCTCATTTCTTGTGTCGTTAGCTTTACTTCTGTTTTTTATTGTTATTGTTTTTGGGTTAGGTTGCAAAACGGCATATATGCTGAACCTCGCCTATTTATCACATAAATTGTTGTTTTTTTTTCTTTTTGTTGTTTGTAAATGTGATAAATAAAGACGAATTATTATTATTATTATTATTATTAAGTGTTCGAACGCTCCGAGGAGTTAGCGTCAGACATTTTTCGCGAACTCGTAGTAGAAAACTCCGTCAACGACCATTCCACGCAAAAAACACTGGTTCTCGTCCGATCACCAAAGTTAAACTGCGTTGGGCGCGGATAGTACTTGGATGGGAGACCGCTTGGGAACTCCGCGTGCCGTTGGCAACATTTTTTTTCTCCCTATTTTCAAACTGCGGATGCAATATCATTTTTGGTAGTTTTTTCGGTAATGGTCGGGCAAATGTCAATTATAGGGATCAAAGTACCCTTTTTTGTTGTGCTTGGCAGTGTAATTAATTACAGTGGGAATGGTTACGTGTTCGAACGCTCCGAGGAGTTAGCGTCAGACATTTTTCGCGAACTCGTAGTAGAAAACTCCGTCAACGACCATTCCACGCAAAAAACACTGGTTCTCGTCCGATCACCAAAGTTAAACTGCGTTGGGCGCGGATAGTACTTGGATGGGAGACCGCTTGGGAACTCCGCGTGCCGTTGGCAACATTTTTTTCTCCCTATTTTCAAACTGCGGATGCAAAATCTTTTTTGGTAGTTTTTTCGGTAATGGTTGGGCAAATGTCAATTATAGGGATCAAAGTACCCTTTTTTGTTGTGCTTGGCAGTGTAATTAATTACAGTGGGAATGGTTAAGTGTTTGAACGCTCCGAGGAGTGAGCGTCAGACATTTTTGGCGAACTCGTAGTTGAAAATTCCGTCAACGACCATTCCACGCAAAAAACACTGGTTCACGTCCGATTACCAAAGTTAAAATGCGTTGGGCGCGGATAGTACTTGGATGGGAGACCGCTTGGGAACTCCGCGTGCCGTTGGCAACATTCTATTTCTCCCTATTTTCAAACTGCGGATGCAATATCATTTTTGGTAGTTTTTTCGGTAATGGTCGGGCAAATGTCAATTATAGAGATCAAAGTACCCTTTTTTGTTGTGCTTGGCAGTGTAATTAATTACAGTGGGAATGGTTAAGTGTTCGAACGCTCCGAGGAGTGAGCGTCAGACATTTTTCGCGAACTCGTAGTAGAAAACTCCGTCAACGATCATTCCACGCAAAAACCACTGGTTCTCGTCCAATCACCAAAGTTAAACTGCGTTGGGCGCGGATAGTACTTGGATGGGAGACCGCTTGGGAACTCCGCGTGCCGTTGGCAACAATTTTTTCTCCCTATTTTCAAACTGCGGATGCAAAATCATTTTTGGTAGTTTTTTCGGTAATGGTCGGGCAAATGTCAATTATAGGGATCAAAGTACCCTTTTTTGTTGTGCTTGGCAGTGTAATTAATTACAGTGGGAATGGTTAAGTGTTCGAACGCTCCGAGGAGTTAGCGTCAGACATTTTTCGCGAACTCGTAGTAGAAAACTCCGTCAACGACCATTCCACGCAAAAAACACTGGTTCTCGTCCGATCACCAAAGTTAAACTGCGTTGGGCGCGGATAGTACTTGGATGGGAGACCGCTTGGGAACTCCGCGTGCCGTTGGCAACATTTTTTTTCTCCCTATTTTCAAACTGCGGATGCAATATCATTTTTGGTAGTTTTTTCGGTAATGGTCGGGCAAATGTCAATTATAGGGATCAAAGTACCCTTTTTTGTTGTGCTTGGCAGTGTAATTAATTACAGTGGGAATGGTTAAGTGTTTGAACGCTCGGAGGAGTGAGCGTCAGACATTTTTCGCGAACTCGTAGTAGAAAATTCCGTCAACGACCATTCCACGCAAAAAACACTGGTTCACGTCCGATCACCAAAGTTAAAATGCGTTGGGCGCGGATAGTACTTGGATGGGAGACCGCTTGGGAACTCCGCGTGCCGTTGGCAACATTTTTTTTCTCCCTATTTTCAAACTGCGGATGCAAAATCATTTTTGGTAGTTTTTTCGGTAATGGTCGGGCAAATGTCAATTATAGGGATCAAAGTACCCTTTTTTGTTGTGCTTGGCAGTGTAATTAATTACAGTGGGAATGGTTAAGTGTTTGAACGCTCCGAGGAGTGAGCGTCAGACATTTTTGGCGAACTCGTAGTTGAAAATTCCGTCAACGACCATTCCACGCAAAAAACACTGGTTCACGTCCGATTACCAAAGTTAAAATGCGTTGGGCGCGGATAGTACTTGGATGGGAGACCGCTTGGGAACTCCGCGTGCCGTTGGCAACATTTTTTTTCTCCCTATTTTCAAACTGCGGATGCAATATCATTTTTGGTAGTTTTTTCGGTAATGGTCGGGCAAATGTCAATTATAGGGATCAAAGTACCCTTTTTTGTTGTGCTTGGCAGTGTAATTAATTACAGTGGGAATGGTTAAGTGTTTGAACGCTCCGAGGAGTGAGCGTCAGACATTTTTGGCGAACTCGTAGTTGATAATTCCGTCAACGACCATTCCACGCAAAAAACACTGGTTCACGTCCGATTACCAAAGTTAAAATACGTTGGGCGCGAATAGTACTTGGATGTGAGACCGCTTGGGAACTCCGCGTGCCGTTGGCAACATTTTTTTTCTCCCAATTTTCAAACTGCGGATGCAATATCACTCTTGGTAGGTTTTTCGGTAATGGTCGGGCAAATGTCAATTATAGAGATCAAAGTACCCTTTTTTGTAGTGCTTGGCAGTGTAATTAATTACAGTGGGAATGATTAAGTGTTCGAACGCTCCGAGGAGTGAGCGTCAGACATTTTTTGCGAACTCGTAGTAGAAAACTCCGTCAACGACCATTCCACGCAAAAACCACTGGTTCTCGTCCGATCACCAAAGTTAAACTGCGTTGGGCGCGGATAGTACTTGGATGGGAGACCGCTTGGGAACTCCGCGTGCCGTTGGCAACATTTTTTTTCTCCCTATTTTCAAACTGCGGATGCAAAATCATTTTTGGTAGTTTTTTCGGTAATGGTCGGGCAAATGTCAATTATAGGGATCAAAGTACCCTTTTTTGTTGTGCTTGGCAGTGTAATTAATTACAGTGGGAATGGTTAAGTGTTCGAACGCTCCGAGGAGTTAGCGTCAGACATTTTTCGCGAACTCGTAGTAGAAAACTCCGTCACCGACCATTCCACGCAAAAAACACTGGTTCTCGTCCGATCACCAAAGTTAAACTGCGTTGGGCGCGGATAGTACTTGGATGGGAGACCGCTTGGGAACTCCGCGTGCCGTTGGCAACATTTTTTTTCTCCCTATATTCAAACTGCGGATGCAAAATCATTTTTGGTAGTTTTTTCGGTAATGGTCGGGCAAATGTCAATTATAGGGATCAAAGTACCCTTTCTTGTTGTGCTTGGCAGTGTAATTAATTACAGTGGGAATGGTTAAGTGTTTGAACGCTCCGAGGAGTGAGCGTCAGACATTTTTGGCGAACTCGTAGTTGAAAATTCCGTCAACGACCATTCCACGCAAAAAACACTGGTTCACGTCCGATTACCAAAGTTAAAATGCGTTGGGCGCGGATAGTACTTGGATGGGAGACCGCTTGGGAACTCCGCGTGCCGTTGGCAACATTTTTTTTCTCCCTATTTTCAAACTGCGGATGTAATATCATTTTTGGTAGTTTTTTCGGTAATGGTCGGGCAAATGTCAATTATAGAGATCAAAGTACCCTTTTTTGTTGTGCTTGGCAGTGTAATTAATTACAGTGGGAATGGTTAAGTGTTCGAACGCTCCGAGGAGTGAGCGTCAGACATTTTTCGCGAACTCGTAGTAGAAAACTCCGTCAACGACCATTCCACGCAAAAAACACTGGTTCTCGTCCGATCACCAAAGTTAAACTGCGTTGGGCGCGGATAGTACTTGGATGGGAGACCGCTTGGGAACTCCGCGTGCCGTTGGCAACATTTTTTTTCTCCCTATTTTCAAACTGCGGATGCAATATCATTTTTGGTAGTTTTTTCGGTAATGGTCGGGCAAATGTCAATTATAGGGATCAAAGTACCCGTTTTTGTTGTGCTTGGCAGTGTAATTAATTACAGTGGGAATGGTTAAGTGTTCGAACGCTCCGAGGAGTTAGCGTCAGATATTTTTCGCGAACTCGTAGTAGAAAACTCCGTCAACGACCATTTCACGCAAAAAACACTGGTTCTCGTCCGATCACCAAAGTTAAACTGCGTTGGGCGCGGATAGTACTTGGATGGGAGACCGCTTGGGCACTCCGCGTGCCGTTGGCAACATTTTTTTTCTCCCTATTTTCAAACTGCGGATGCAAAATCATTTTTGGTAGTTTTTTCGGTAATGGTCGGGCAAATGTCAATTATAGGGATCAAAGTACCCTTTTTTGTTGTGCTTGGCAGTGTAATTAATTACAGTGGAAATGGTTAAGTGTTCGAACGCTCCGAGGAGTTAGCGTCAGACATTTTTCGCGAACTCGTAGTAGAAAACTCCGTCAACGACCATTCCACGCAAAAAACACTGGTTCTCGTCCGATCACCAAAGTTAAACTGCGTTGGGCGCGGATAGTACTTGGATGGGAGACCGCTTGGGAACTCCGCGTGCCGTTGGCAACATTTTTTTTCTCCCTATTTTCAAACTGCGGATGCAATATCATTTTTGGTAGTTTTTTCGGTAATGGTCGGGCAAATGTCAATTATAGGGATCAAAGTACCCTTTTTTGTTGTGCATGGCAGTGTAATTAATTACAGTGGGAATGGTTAAGTGTTCGAACGCTCCGAGGAGTTAGCGTCAGACATTTTTCGCGAACTCGTAGTAGAAAACTCCGTCAACGACCATTCCACGCAAAAAACACTGGTTCTCATCCGATCACCAAAGTTAAAATGCGTTGGGCGCGGATAGTACTTGGATGGGAGACCGCTTGGGAACTCCGCGTGCCGTTGGCAACATTTTTTTTCTCCCTATTTTCAAACTGCGGATGCAATATCATTTTTGGTAGTTTTTTCGGTAATGGTCGGGCAAATGTCAATTATAGGGATCAAAGTACCCTTTTTTGTTGTGCTTGGCAGTGTAATTAATTACAGTGGGAATGGTTAAGTGTTTGAACGCTCCGAGGAGTGAGCGTCAGACATTTTTGGCGAACTCGTAGTTGAAAATTCCGTCAACGACCATTCCACGCAAAAAACACAGGTTCACGTCCGATTACCAAAGTTAAAATGCGTTGGGCGCGGATAGTACTTGGATGGGAGACCGCTTGGGAACTCCGCGTGCCGTTGGCAACATTCTTTTTCTCCCTATTTTCAAACTGCGGATGCAATATCATTTTTGGTAGTTTTTTCGGTAATGGTCGGGCAAATGTCAATTATAGAGATCAAAGTACCCTTTTTTGTTGTGCTTGGCAGTGTAATTAATTACAGTGGGAATGGTTAAGTGTTCGAACGCTCCGAGGAGTGGGCGTCAGACATTTTTCGCGAACTCGTAGTAGAAAACTCCGTCAACGATCATTCCACGCAAAAACCACTGGTTCTCGTCCGATCACCAAAGTTAAACTGCGTTGGGCGCGGATAGTACTTGGATGGGAGACCGCTTGGGAACTCCGCGTGCCGTTGGCAACATTTTTTTTCTCCCTATTTTCAAACTGCGGATGCAATATCATTTTTGGTAGTTTTTTCGGTAATGGTCGGGCAAATGTCAATTATAGGGATCAAAGTACCCTTTTTTGTTGTGCTTGGCAGTGTAATTAATTACAGTGGGAATGGTTAAGTGTTTGAACGCTCCGAGGAGTGAGCGTCAGACATTTTTGGCGAACTCGTAGTTGATAATTCCGTCAACGACCATTCCACGCAAAAAACACTGGTTCACGTCCGATTACCAAAGTTAAAATACGTTGGGCGCGAATAGTACTTGGATGTGAGACCGCTTGGGAACTCCGCGTGCCGTTGGCAACATTTTTTTTCTCCCAATTTTCAAACTGCGGATGCAATATCACTTTTGGTAGGTTTTTCGGTAATGGTCGGGCAAATGTCAATTATAGAGATCAAAGTACCCTTTTTTGTAGTGCTTGGCAGTGTAATTAATTACAGTGGGAATGATTAAGTGTTCGAACGCTCCGAGGAGTGAGCGTCAGACATTTTTTGCGAACTCGTAGTAGAAAACTCCGTCAACGACCATTCCACGCAAAAACCACTGGTTCTCGTCCGATCACCAAAGTTAAACTGCGTTGGGCGCGGATAGTACTTGGATGGGAGACCGCTTGGGAACTCCGCGTGCCGTTGGCAACATTTTTTTTCTCCCTATTTTCAAACTGCGGATGCAAAATCATTTTTGGTAGTTTTTTCGGTAATGGTCGGGCAAATGTCAATTATAGGGATCAAAGTACCCTTTTTTGTTGTGCTTGGCAGTGTAATTAATTACAGTGGGAATGGTTAAGTGTTCGAACGCTCCGAGGAGTTAGCGTCAGACATTTTTCGCGAACTCGTAGTAGAAAACTCCGTCAACGACCATTCCACGCAAAAAACACTGGTTCTCGTCCGATCACCAAAGTTAAACTGCGTTGGGCGCGGATAGTACTTGGATGGGAGACCGCTTGGGAACTCCGCGTGCCGTTGGCAACATTTTTTTTCTCCCTATTTTCAAACTGCGGATGCAATATCATTTTTGGTAGTTTTTTCGGTAATGGTCGGGCAAATGTCAATTATAGAGATCAAAGTACCCTTTTTTGTTGTGCTTGGCAGTGTAATTAATTACAGTGGGAATGGTTAAGTGTTCGAACGCTCCGAGGAGTGAGCGTCAGACATTTTTCGCGAACTCGTAGTAGAAAACTCCGTCAACGACCATTCCACGCAAAAAACACTGGTTCTCGTCCGATCACCAAAGTTAAACTGCGTTGGGCGCGGATAGTACTTGGATGGGAGACCGCTTGGGAACTCCGCGTGCCGTTGGCAACATTTTTTTTCTCCCTATTTTCAAACTGCGGATGCAATATCATTTTTGGTAGTTTTTTCGGTAATGGTCGGGCAAATGTCAATTATAGGGATCAAAGTACCCGTTTTTGTTGTGCTTGGCAGTGTAATTAATTACAGTGGGAATGGTTAAGTGTTCGAACGCTCCGAGGAGTTAGCGTCAGATATTTTTCGCGAACTCGTAGTAGAAAACTCCGTCAACGACCATTTCACGCAAAAAACACTGGTTCTCGTCCGATCACCAAAGTTAAACTGCGTTGGGCGCGGATAGTACTTGGATGGGAGACCGCTTGGGCACTCCGCGTGCCGTTGGCAACATTTTTTTTCTCCCTATTTTCAAACTGCGGATGCAAAATCATTTTTGGTAGTTTTTTCGGTAATGGTCGGGCAAATGTCAATTATAGGGATCAAAGTACCCTTTCTTGTTGTGCTTGGCAGTGTAATTAATTACAGTGGGAATGGTTAAGTGTTTGAACGCTCCGAGGAGTGAGCGTCAGACATTTTTGGCGAACTCGTAGTTGAAAATTCCGTCAACGACCATTCCACGCAAAAAACACTGGTTCACGTCCGATTACCAAAGTTAAAATGCGTTGGGCGCGGATAGTACTTGGATGGGAGACCGCTTGGGAACTCCGCGTGCCGTTGGCAACATTTTTTTTCTCCCTATTTTCAAACTGCGGATGCAATATCATTTTTGGTAGTTTTTTCGGTAATGGTCGGGCAAATGTCAATTATAGAGATCAAAGTACCCTTTTTTGTTGTGCTTGGCAGTGTAATTAATTACAGTGGGAATGGTTAAGTGTTCGAACGCTCCGAGGAGTGAGCGTCAGACATTTTTCGCGAACTCGTAGTAGAAAACTCCGTCAACGACCATTCCACGCAAAAACCACACAGAACGCCAACGGCCGTAAGACGAAACAGTCAAGCGTCCCCAATCGTGTAATTAAATTGCATTTATTTCAACGAATTCAGTACACAAAGTGTATTTAAAGTGCCAAACTATTTTCCAAAACGGAGGAAGCGAAGGAGGAAATATTTTGCGGTGAAAATATCGGAGTAATCGGAAACAATGAACATAATTATAATATAACCTCAATGAGCGTCACATGGCCAGCGTCGCAGAGGAAAAACATTATAAATTACCTGGACGGAGAATTATCTCCAAGCCAAATAAGGAAGCTAATGCCAAGTGATGATGAAAAAAAATCAATAAAAAGAAAATCGGAAGCCACTCCATCCTCGATCCCGAAAATGGCCAAGGGAAAAAAAAGTACAGAGCACGTGCCACAACATGATAATTCGATTACTATAATCGACAAGCTAAGTGAAGAAAACAAAATCTTAAGGCAAGAGCTGGAAACTCTAAAACAAATTATATCGAAATGGAAGACAACAGATAATCAGCAGCTGCCTGCTGAACAAAGCATAAAGTCCAAGGCTTACATACAAGGGGACCACGCGACAGGAGGGATTCAGCCATTAGGAGACCCAATAACCCAGGACATAAGGTTGAAGAACAAGTTAAGCAGAGAAAAAGAACGGGAATATCTGTCCCAGCATCCCAGATCGTCAACTTCCACAACAAAAGCAGTACGAGCGACACCACCAGCCCAAACAGGACCGGACCGCATCCAAACATCAAACGAGGATCTCCCAAGGCCAACCACAAAAATCAGTAAGAACCCAACAGAGAAAAACAAACCCCCACCTATAAATATATTATACCAAGACCCTAAAGAGACTATAGAATTAATTAGAAACAAATCTGCTGATATAAAGTTCCATGTAAAAAGAATAAGTAGTGCGAAACATGTGATACAATTGCATTCAATTGAAGATTTTGATGAAGTGAAGGGGACACTCACTGATGCAAACACAAGCTATTATTCATTTACTCCAAAAGATCAAAAAAGACACAATTACTTATTAAAGGGTCTCCCACAGTCTTTCTCGGAGCAGGAAATTGCAACTGAGCTCCAGTCATTTGCAGGTGAAAACCTTCACTTCACCAAAGTAGCACGATTCAAAACTTTAAGAACAGAAAAGGAAAATAGAATATTACCAATTTATATAGTTCAATTAGACCCAAAGAGCGACATAAGTAAACTCGCATTAATCAAATATGTTAAATATCACGTAGTTAGATGGGAAAAGTTAATAAAAAAAGGAGACGCCCAATGCAGGAGGTGTCAAAGATTTGGACATGCTGCAAGTAACTGTAACATGAATTACAGATGTGTAAAATGTAGCGAGCCACACCAACCGGGTGAATGCAAAATTAATATACAAACAAACGAACAAACAGGTAAGAAACTCTTTTGCGTAAATTGCAGAGCAGAGGGCCACCCTGCTTCTTACAAAGGCTGCCCAAAATATAAAGAGCATAAATTAAATAGTACAAATTCAAATCTACGTAACAAATCAAATGTAACGAGAACAATAACGAACCCAGCCTTTGCAAGAACAGGCACATCATTTGCAAATATAGTAAAATGTGGGAATCAGAACACGCTCCCAGGCACAGAACCATCTAACACAACAAGTATAGGGATTCCACAACTTGTAACACAAATGCAAACAAATATACATACCCTACAATCTAGAACAGACAGGATAGAAAGAATAATAGAAACAATAGCAATAAAACTAGAAGCAATGCACACACAACTTAGTCAAATAACAAATGTTATACCTAACAGTCATTACATTCAATAATACATACAGAAACATACACAAAATAAAGCTGATATCAGCAAACATAAACTCAATCATCAGCAATGCAAAGAGAATAGCACTCACACTTTTATTAGAAAAGCAAAACCCAGATATCGTATTACTAAATGAAACACACCTTAATGAAAAACACACATTGTATTTCAAAAATTACAAAATTTTGAGAAATGACAGACAATTCAATAAAGGAGGGGGAACAGCAATTCTAATAAAAAATGATATAAAATTTGAAGTAATTGAAAACATAGAAAATGAACTGATAGAATCAACATCAATAAAACTGACCATGACAAACAACAGTAACTTAGTATTAGTTTCCATATATGCAAAGAAAGGACGAACATCAAAGTTTAGAGCAGAATTAGAACAATTATTTTGTAAATTAAACCTAGAGTCACAAAACAATTATTACATTATTGCAGGAGACTTCAACGCAAAACATGTAGAATGGTCCAATAGAATTAATGATGAACGAGGAATAAATTTGTTAGACTGGATAAACAACAATGACATTAAGTACAGATTAAATTTATTCCATTCAAACACCCCATCATACCCACGAAACGGATCTTTTATAGATCTACTCATGATGGACGCAAGACTGGAATGTACTAACGCAAACCACAAAAGACTCCCTACCATACAAATCACAAGTGATCATATAGCAATAAAAACAGAAATAAAAATACCAGATCAGAACTTAATTCTAAGAAATAACATAGACGACACAGCTTACAATTTTAAAAAAGCGAATTGGGAAAAATTACAAAGTATACTCCAATCTTGCGACCTGAATATAAAATCAGACACAAACCTCACAATAGCACAAATAGAGGAACATATTGATAATATCACTCACAAAATTACAAACGCCATGGAGCACACAATACCGAAAGTCAAAACACAAAACTCAGTAGACAAATACATAACGCGCAATATTAAACAACTCATGCTAGAAGAAAAACAAGCTATCTCGTCACTTCGCAAAATACGCAAAGCAGGTAACTACGGACCGCACATAAGCCACTCATTAAGATGCTTGGATAATAAAATAAAGTCAATAAGGAAAAAAATAAAATTAGAAATAGACAGAGAGGTAAATAACTACTGGTACACTAGAATAAGCCAAATTAACACCAAACAATCCAATAAAATGTTTTATGAAATTAACAAAATCTTCAGGAAGAAAGATCCACTGCAATTGCCAACACTCAAAATACCACAATTGAAAGAAAACCAACTACGTCGAGCAGACATAGTACCAGGTACCCTCAACACAGACTCTAATAATAACTTTCTATTAAGCAATAGCGGCAATAAATTAAATTACCTCGGCATACAATACGCAACCATAAACGATCAAAACAATAACTTAAATAATCCAAGATTTAGAAACATAATAGAGAGAGATTACAGGCAAATAATAGAAGACATTTCAAACAATATTCCAGACACCATATGTAAATTCTCGGTAGAAAACAATGCAATAGCGCCAATCGAGATAGACACATTACCAAATTATTTTACTAATTGTGAGCAAGTAAAACAGAAATTTAGAACACTAAATAATAAAACATCGACGGGTAACGACACAATACCGAACTTAGTTTTAAAGAAATTACCGCTGAATATAATAGTTGGTTACACGATAATATTTAACAACCTTTTAAATCATGGCCACTTCCCAATCTTCTGGAAGAAGGCAAAGACATTACCAATCCAGAAAAAGGGTAAAGATAAAAGTGATCCCAGTGGTTATAGACCTATCAGTCTACTTTCAAACATAGGCAAGGTTTTCGAAAGAATCATAAATGACACAATCCAAGCAAAGTGTAAATTAGGTAACATAATCCCAGAGAATCAGTACGGCTTTAGACATCGTCATTCAACAATTCATGCGATAAATAAACTTACATCAGATGTGAACTGGGCACTAAACGAAGGAAAGTGTCTGGGAGCGTGCCTGATTGACTTAGAAAAAGCGTTCGATACGGTATGGCTCAATGGGTTAATAGTAAAACTGAAGAAAAAAGACTTCCCTCTAGCCTTAATTAAGCTCATCCACAGCATGATATACGAAAGAAGTTTCCAAATATGTTGGGGGAAAGAAATATCATCGCAATCCTTTAAAATAGAGAACGGTTTACAACAAGGGACAATAAACTCCCCCATATTATTTAGTATATACACAAGTGATATACTAAAATTATTCGGTCCAGAAAACACCAATTGCAATATGATAGCGTTCGCAGATGATTTAATATTGTATAGAGCGGACAAATCACCAAAAGAGCTACAGTTAACGCTACAAAATGGGTTAAACAAAATTTTCGCGTATTATAAAGAATGGAAACTTAGAGTCAATGCAGATAAGTGCGAAACAATCCTTATCAGACCCTCCTGCAGAAAGGCTAGCGGTATTATCGCAAAAAACTATAAACACTTCTCCCTAAAAAGCGACGAAAAGAATAACATAAGCATTATACACAAACGTGAGGTAAGATATCTGGGCTTATTGATAGATGATAGATTTCTTTTCAATAAACACATAGAAAACCAATTAAAAAAAGCAAAACAAATTTTTATCGCAAATGCTAAATTATTTTACTCCAGAAGTTTAAATAGTAAAGTGAAACTTACCTGCTATCAACTGTTGATAAGACCTATAATAACGTATGGGTGCGAGATGTGGTACAACATAGGAGCATCCATAATGGAGGAACTACGCATATTCGAAAGGAGATGCTTGAGAGCGTGCCTCAATCTATACAGATCTAGGGTTTCGAATTACCAGAAATACATAAGCAACGAAATAATATACAACAAATCAGGAATTAATAGAATAGACAATTTTATCATAAAACTAACAAGAAATTACTTTGCATCGGCAGCGGAAGTAACCAGTAATAGCTTAATTTTCCCAATTCCATATCCAGATGAAAATTACATAAAAACTACATTAACAACGGGTTACAAGCCGCCAGAAGCCTTCGTAATTCTGGATAAATACGGATATATACAAAACAAGAAGGCTGTCCCTCTGTTGTACCACATCCCGCGCCACAAAGCGGATAAAAAGATCCTGTATGATCCGAAACGGTTAGAAGAGCGGAACGACGAAAAATACCTGAAATATAGTACAGCGATCCCGCGAAGGGATATATTAGAATTCAAAGATATAGATAAGGAAAGACTATGGTGGCTCAATAGCAATTAAGAAGCGGTATTAGTAAAGTAACTAGTAATATGGACGCGAGCAAGAGTGCTAAATGCTTTAGTAATGTACCTGATTACCAATAACTAGACACGATTAAGAAAACTGTAAATAGTTGTACTGAAACAGAATGGAAGAACGGAGGGGAACTGTATGAATCAGGATGGTATGAATGTGTGAATGGGTAATTAATTAATATAAGCTTTATTGTAGCACACTGACCAAAAACTACAACATTGAGTCGTGTAATGTAGTACAAAGTAACAAGTACGAAGCCAAAGCTAATAACGAGTCTGAAACGATTACCATAAGTGCAATTATATACGTGCCATTGGACGACAGGCAAAGGCATACACACTGTGATACTCGCAACCCCCGTTCCCTTATCCTATCCTTACCGTATCGGCAGCCACACCGTGTGCGACTCCTGCAAACTAAACATCCTTATATCCTTTGCCCAGAGCCCTGCCCTTCCCCTTGTAAATAGTGTATAGTTAGTAATATATATTTAGCAATAAGGTTAGTACGTAAGAAAACCCATAAAAGTCTAGCTCCTGTTTAATAGGCGTTTTGGGGTGCAATAAAACACGAAATATGTATTAAGTCGAAAAACTAACAAATACGAGATGTAAATATAACGAGCGATAGTTTCAAGACTATCTCAGTGATACCACGACAACAAATGCAAGACTGAACACAGTATTATAATTAAGTCTTTCAAACTCAAGGATAAAACAACTATTTGTTTATTTATAGTTATAAAATTTATACAACTTTTATATGCGACAAATAAACGATTTAAAAACGCAAAAAAAAAAACGCAAAAACCACTGGTTCTCGTCCGATCACCAAAGTTAAACTGCGTTGGGCGCGGATAGTACTTGGATGGGAGTCCGCTTGGGAACTCCGCGTGCCGTTGGCAACATTTTTTTTCTCCCTATTTTCAAACTGCGGATGCAATATCATTTTTGGTAGTTTTTTCGGTAATGGTCGGGCAAATGTCAATTATAGGGATCAAAGTACCCTTTTTTGTTGTGCTTGGCAGTGTAATTAATTACAGTGGGAATGGTTAAGTGTTCGAACGCTCCGAGGAGTTAGCGTCAGACATTTTTCGCGAACTCGTAGTAGAAAACTCCGTCAACGACCATTCCACGCAAAAAACACTGGTTCTCGTCCGATCACCAAAGTTAAACTTCGTTGGGCGCGGATAGTACTTGGATGGGAGACCGCTTGGGAACTCCGCGTGCCGTTGACAACATTTTTTTCTCCCTATTTTCAAACTGCGGATGCAAAATCTTTTTTGGTAGTTTTTTCGGTAATGGTTGGGCAAATGTCAATTATAGGGATCAAAGTACCCTTTTTTGTTGTGCTTGGCAGTGTAATTAATTACAGTGGGAATGGTTAAGTGTTTGAACGCTCCGAGGAGTGAGCGTCAGACATTTTTCGCGAACTCGTAGTAGAAAACTCCGTCAACGATCATTCCACGCAAAAACCACTGGTTCTCGTCCGATCACCAAAGTTAAACTGCGTTGGGCGCGGATAGTACTTGGATGGGAGACCGCTTGGGAACTTCGCGTGCCGTTGGCAACAATTTTTTCTCCCTATTTTCAAACTGCGGATGCAAAATCATTTTTGGTAGTATTTTCGGTAATGGTCGGGCAAATGTCAATTATAGGGATCAAAGTACCCTTTTTTGTTGTGCTTGGCAGTGTAATTAATTACAGTGGGAATGGTTAAGTGTTCGAACGCTCCGAGGAGTTAGCGTCAGACATTTTTCGCGAACTCGTAGTAGAAAACTCCGTCAACGACCATTCCACGCAAAAAACACTGGTTCTCGTCCGATCACCAAAGTTAAACTGCGTTGGGCGCGGATAGTACTTGGATGGGAGACCGCTTGGGAACTCCGCGTGCCGTTGGCAACATTTTTTTTCTCCCTATTTTCAAACTGCGGATGCAATATCATTTTTGGTAGTTTTTTCGGTAATGGTCGGGCAAATGTCAATTATAGGGATCAAAGTACCCTTTTTTGTTGTGCTTGGCAGTGTAATTAATTACAGTGGGAATGGTTAAGTGTTTGAACGCTCCGAGGAGTGAGCGTCAGACATTTTTGGCGAACTCGTAGTTGATAATTCCGTCAACGACCATTCCACGCAAAAAACACTGGTTCACGTCCGATTACCAAAGTTAAAATACGTTGGGCGCGAATAGTACTTGGATGTGAGACCGCTTGGGAACTCCGCGTGCCGTTGGCAACATATTTTTTCTCCCAATTTTCAAACTGCGGATGCAATATCACTTTTGGTAGGTTTTTCGGTAATGGTCGGGCAAATGTCAATTATAGAGATCAAAGTACCCTTTTTTGTAGTGCTTGGCAGTGTAATTAATTACAGTGGGAATGATTAAGTGTTCGAACGCTCCGAGGAGTGAGCGTCAGACATTTTTTGCGAACTCGTAGTAGAAAACTCCGTCAACGACCATTCCACGCAAAAACCACTGGTTCTCGTCCGATCACCAAAGTTAAACTGCGTTGGGCGCGGATAGTACTTGGATGGGAGACCGCTTGGGAACTCCGCGTGCCGTTGGCAACATTTTTTTTCTCCCTATTTTCAAACTGCGGATGCAAAATCATTTTTGGTAGTTTTTTCGGTAATGGTCGGGCAAATGTCAATTATAGGGATCAAAGTACCCTTTTTTGTTGTGCTTGGCAGTGTAATTAATTACAGTGGGAATGGTTAAGTGTTCGAACGCTCCGAGGAGTTAGCGTCAGACATTTTTCGCGAACTCGTAGTAGAAAACTCCGTCAACGACCATTCCACGCAAAAAACACTGGTTCTCGTCCGATCACCAAAGTTAAACTGCGTTGGGCGCGGATAGTACTTGGATGGGAGACCGCTTGGGAACTCCGCGTGCCGTTGGCAACATTTTTTTTCTCCCTATATTCAAACTGCGGATGCAAAATCATTTTTGGTAGTTTTTTCGGTAATGGTCGGGCAAATGTCAATTATAGGGATCAAAGTACCCTTTCTTGTTGTGCTTGGCAGTGTAATTAATTACAGTGGGAATGGTTAAGTGTTTGAACGCTCCGAGGAGTGAGCGTCAGACATTTTTGGCGAACTCGTAGTTGAAAATTCCGTCAACGACCATTCCACGCAAAAAACACTGGTTCACGTCCGATTACCAAAGTTAAAATGCGTTGGGCGCGGATAGTACTTGGATGGGAGACCGCTTGGGAATTCCGCGTGCCGTTGGCAACATTTTTTTTCTCCCTATTTTCAAACTGCGGATGCAATATCATTTTTGGTAGTTTTTTCGGTAATGGTCGGGCAAATGTCAATTATAGAGATCAAAGTACCCTTTTTTGTTGTGCTTGGCAGTGTAATTAATTACAGTGGGAATGGTTAAGTGTTCGAACGCTCCGAGGAGTGAGCGTCAGACATTTTTCGCGAACTCGTAGTAGAAAACTCCGTCAACGATCATTCCACGCAAAAAACACTGGTTCTCGTCCGATCACCAAAGTTAAACTGCGTTGGGCGCGGATAGTACTTGGATGGGAGACCGCTTGGGAACTCCGCGTGCCGTTGGCAACATTTTTTTTCTCCCTATTTTCAAACTGCGGATGCAATATCATTTTTGGTAGTTTTTTCGGTAATGGTCGGGCAAATGTCAATTATAGGGATCAAAGTACCCGTTTTTGTTGTGCTTGGCAGTGTAATTAATTACAGTGGGAATGGTTAAGTGTTCGAACGCTCCGAGGAGTTAGCGTCAGATATTTTTCGCGAATTCGTAGTAGAAAACTCCGTCAACGACCATTTCACGCAAAAAACACTGGTTCTCGTCCGATCACCAAAGTTAAACTGCGTTGGGCGCGGATAGTACTTGGATGGGAGACCGCTTGGGCACTCCGCGTGCCGTTGGCAACATTTTTTTTCTCCCTATTTTCAAACTGCGGATGCAAAATCATTTTTGGTAGTTTTTTCGGTAATGGTCGGGCAAATGTCAATTATAGGGATCAAAGTACCCTTTTTTGTTGTGCTTGGCAGTGTAATTAATTACAGTGGAAATGGTTAAGTGTTCGAACGCTCCGAGGAGTTAGCGTCAGACATTTTTCGCGAACTCGTAGTAGAAAACTCCGTCAACGACCATTCCACGCAAAAAACACTGGTTCTCGTCCGATCACCAAAGTTAAACTGCGTTGGGCGCGGATAGTACTTGGATGGGAGACCGCTTGGGAACTCCGCGTGCCGTTGGCAACATTTTTTTTCTCCCTATTTTCAAACTGCGGATGCAATATCATTTTTGGTAGTTTTTTCGGTAATGGTCGGGCAAATGTCAATTATAGGGATCAAAGTACCCTTTTTTGTTGTGCATGGCAGTGTAATTAATTACAGTGGGAATGGTTAAGTGTTCGAACGCTCCGAGGAGTTAGCGTCAGACATTTTTCGCGAACTCGTAGTAGAAAACTCCGTCAACGACCATTCCACGCAAAAAACACTGGTTCTCATCCGATCACCAAAGTTAAAATGCGTTCGGCGCGGATAGTACTTGGATGGGAGACCGCTTGGGAACTCCGCGTGCCGTTGGCAACATTTTTTTTCTCCCTATTATCAAACTGCGGATGCAATATCATTTTTGGTAGTTTTTTCGGTAATGGTCGGGCATATGTCAATTATAGGGATCAAAGTACCCTTTTTTGTTGTGCTTGGCAGTGTAATTAATTACAGTGGGAATGGTTAAGTGTTCGAACGCTCCGAGGAGTTAGCGTCAGACATTTTTCGCGAACTCGTAGTAGAAAACTCCGTCAACGACCATTCCACGCAAAAAACACTGGTTCTCATCCGATCACCAAAGTTAAAATGCGTTGGGCGCGGATAGTACTTGGATGGGAGACCGCTTGGGAACTCCGCGTGCCGTTGGCAACATTTTTTTTCTCCCTATTATCAAACTGCGGATGCAATATCATTTTTGGTAGTTTTTTCGGTAATGGTCGGGCATATGTCAATTATAGGGATCAAAGTACCCTTTTTTGTTGTGCTTGGCAGTGTAATTAATTACAGTGGGAATGGTTAAGTGTTCGAACGCTCCGAGGAGTTAGCGTCAGACATTTTTCGCGAACTCGTAGTAGAAAACTCCGTCAACGACCATTCCACGCAAAAAACACTGGTTCTCATCCGATCACCAAAGTTAAAATGCGTTGGGCGCGGATAGTACTTGGATGGGAGACCGCTTGGGAACTCCGCGTGCCGTTGGCAACATTTTTTTTCTCCCTATTTTCAAACTGCGGATGCAATATCATTTTTGGTAGTTTTTTCGGTAATGGTCGGGCAAATGTCAATTATAGGGATCAAAGTACCCTTTTTTGTTGTGCTTGGCAGTGTAATTAATTACAGTGGGAATGGTTAAGTGTTCGAACGCTCCGAGGAGTTAGCGTCAGACATTTTTCGCGAACTCGTAGTAGAAAACTCCGTCAACGACCATTCCACGCAAAAAACACTGGTTCTCGTCCGATCACCAAAGTTAAACTGCGTTGGGCGCGGATAGTACTTGGATGGGAGACCGCTTGGGAACTCCGCGTGCCGTTGGCAACATTTTTTTCTCCCTATTTTCAAGCTGCGGATGCAAAATCTTTTTTGGTAGTTTTTTCGGTAATGGTTGGGCAAATGTCAATTATAGGGATCAAAGTACCCTTTTTTGTTGTGCTTGGCAGTGTAATTAATTACAGTGGGAATGGTTAAGTGTTTGAACGCTCCGAGGAGTGAGCGTCAGACATTTTTGGCGAACTCGTAGTTGAAAATTCCGTCAACGACCATTCCACGCAAAAACCACTGGTTCTCGTCCGATCACCAAAGTTAAACTGCGTTGGGCGCGGATAGTACTTGGATGGGAGACCGCTTGGGAACTCCGCGTGCCGTTGGCAACATTTTTTTTCTCCCTATTTTCAAACTGCAGATGCAATATCATTTTTGGTAGTTTTTTCGGTAATGGTCGGGCAAATGTCAATTATAGGGATCAAAGTACCCTTTTTTGTTGTGCTTGGCAGTGTAATTAATTACAGTGGGAATGGTTAAGTGTTCGAACGCTCCGAGGAGTTAGCGTCAGACATTTTTCGCGAACTCGTAGTAGAAAACTCCGTCAACGACCATTCCACGCAAAAAACACTGGTTCTCGTCCGATCACCAAAGTTAAACTGCGTTGGGCGCGGATAGTACTTGGATGGGAGACCGCTTGGGAACTCCGCGTGCCGTTGGCAACATTTTTTTTCTCCCTATTTTCAAACTGCGGATGCAATATCATTTTTGGTAGTTTTTTCGGTAATGGTCGGGCAAATGTCAATTATAGGGATCAAAGTACCCTTTTTTGTTGTGCTTGGCAGTGTAATTAATTACAGTGGGAATGGTTAAGTGTTCGAACGCTCCGAGGAGTTAGCGTCAGACATTTTTCGCGAACTCGTGGTAGAAAACTCCGTCAACGACGATTCCACGCAAAAAACACCCACTACAGCCACGGCGCTTAGTGACGCAACAGCCAAGTATTCTTTATCCTCAAGTAAATCGCCAATATATTTAAGAATCAAGTACGCAAAGTCCAAACACGATACCACATTATCTAGTAAAACGGCAGAATCAAAGGAGGAGAAAGAAACCGAAGAAATTATCCGGGAAATCGGAAGTAATGTGAAAAGCAGTATTCTAACCTCAACTCGCGAAGCATGGCCCGCATCGCAGAGGAGAAATATTGAAAAGTATTTGGACGGGGAGCTATCCCCGAGCCAAACGAAGAAAATTATCCCAAACAACGATGGGTAAAAATCTATAAAAAGGAAAATCGAAGCAATTCCAACATCGATCCCAAAGATGGCCAAAGGCAAAAAATCCAACGAACAGACGTCGAACGAAGAAGAGACGAATACTATCGAAAGGCTAATAGCAGAAAATAAAAGACTGAAGCAAGAACTTGAGACATTAGCAGAAACCATAATGCAACTCAAGGCAACAGACGACCAGCAACCACTTGCTACAGCAAACACCAAAAAAGGCACACCTAACCTCCAACCCGACCACGTGGAGAAAGGAAAACAGTTAGCAGCAGACCCACGAATCCAAGCTATAAGGGCCAAGAATCAGACCAGCAGGGAAAAGAAAGGGAACAGCTGTTCCAACAGTCCAGACCATCGACTTCAACAACAACAGCAGCAATCCAAACCACCGCACCAACTAAAGTCGGGGCAGAACGCAGACAGGCAACGAAAGGAAATCTACAAGGACCGAAGACAACAAGCAGTACGAATAACAATTCGCCAATAAAAAGCAAGCCCCCACCTATTAATATACTATACCAAGATCCAAAAGAGACTATAGAATTAATACAAAACAAAGCAGCACATATAAAATTCCACGTAAAGAGAATAAACAGTGCCAAACATGTATTACAATTACAATCAGTTACAGACTTTAATGAAGTGAAGGATACACTCAACGATGCAAATACGAGTTATTATTATTTTACACCGAAAGACCAAAAAAATCATACTTACCTTCTAAAGGGTCTCCCTCAATCCTTTTCGGAACAAGAAATTGCTATTGAGCTGCAGTCATTTACAGGAGAAAACCTTCAATTCATTAAAGTAAATAGGTTTAAAACACCACGAGCAGAAAAGGAAAATAGATTACTTCCAATTTTCATAGTCCAGCTAGGGCCAAAAAGCGATCTGAGTAAGCTAGCTCTAATTAAATATGTTAGGCACCATGTGGTTAAATGGGAAAGATTAACAAAAAAAAGAGATGCCCAATGCAGGAGGTGCCATAGATTTGGCCACGCTGCAAGCAACTGCAACATGAGTTACAGATGCGTAAAGTGCAGCGAATCCCATAAACCAGGGGAGTGCAAGGTAAAGGTCCAACAAGATGAACAAACAGGTAAGAAACCTTTTTGCATAAATTGTAGAACAGAGGGTCATCCTGCGTCCTACAAGGGCTGCCCAAAATTCAAGGAGTATAAGCTAAATATTAAAAACTCAAATACTCAACCAAAAATAATAGAACAAAAAATCATAAGGAACCCAGCCCTTGTAAGACCAGAAATATCGTTCGCAAGCGCAGCAAGACGCATCAACCAGTACATGCCCACAAGCACAGACCCAGCTGGGGCAAGAAATACAGGCAATCAGCAATACATGCCCCAGCCACAATTCACAGAACATAGCCTACAAGCGAGAATAGACAAGCTAGAGAAAGCTATGGAAACAATGGTCACGAAGTTAGAAAACATGAATACACAGTTAACACAGGTAGCAAGTATCATTTTGTATAACCAGCACATTCAATAGTACACGTAAAAGCACACACAAACTTAAGCTAATATTTGCAAATATCAATTCATTGGTCAGTAATACTAAAAGAATAGAAGTAACAGGATTTTTAGAGAAACATAACCCGGATCTGATGTTACTTAACGAAACTCATCTAAATGAAAAACATACAGTTTACTTCAAGAACTACAATATAGTGAGGAACGATAGGAAACACAGCAAAATGGGGGGAGGGACCGCAATCTTAATAAAAAAAGACATAGCATTTGAAACACTCGAGAACACTCCAGAAACAGAATTAATAGAAACTACAATAATAAGAATTAACATGTCCAATAACTATAAATTAGCAATAGTGTCACTATATGCCAAAAAAGGGAAAACAACTAAATTTAGAGCTGAACTAGAAAGCATTTTTAACACATTAAATTTAGAATCACAAGATAACTTCTATATCATAGCAGGTGACTTTAACGCCAAGCACCGGGAATGGTCCAACAAAATTAACGACGAGCGTGGTAGTAACCTAAAAGACTGGTTTAATAACAACGACATCAAATTCAGGCTAAACCTATTACATTCGGACTCACCTTCCTTTCCGCGAAATGAGTCCTACATAGACCTACTTCTAATAGATGCAAGGCTGGAGTGTTCAAACGCAAATAATAATAAACTACCCACCTTATATATACCAAGCGATCATACAGCTATAAAAGCACAAATAGATATCCCGGATGAAAATCTAATCCTGATAGATAACATAGGCAATAGAACATACGATTATAAGAAAGCAAATTGGGAAAAATTCCAGAGAACACTCCAGTCCTGTGACTTAAATATAAACGCGGAAACGAATCTCCCGATTGAACAAATAGAAGAGCACATTATCAATATTACAGGCAAAATCACAGAGGCAATGGATAGTGCAATTCCCAAAATTAAAGCACAAAACTCAATAGACAAATATACATCACGCAGAATAAAACAGCTGATGCACGAAGAAAAACAGACTATCACAGCAGTTAGGAAAATTCACAGAGCGGGAAACTTTGGACCACAAGTAAGCCATACACTGAGGTCTCTGGGACACAAAATCAAAACACTGAAAGAAAAGATCAAATCAGAAGTGAACGCAGTGGTCAGTAACTATTGGTATAATAGAATTAGTAATATAAGTTGCAGAAATTCAGATAAAATGTTCCAAGAAGTAAATAAAATCTTTAGAAACAAAGAAAAGTTACAACTGCCGACTTTTAAAATTCCAACTTCTAGGGAAAATTTAATAAGACAAGCTTCCATCGACCCGAATTCACTGAGCACAGATAACAATAGAAACTTTATAATCAATAAAAATAGTGATAAACTCAATTACCTAGGCACACAATACGCGACAACGAACGGACAAAACGATAGTTTGAACGACCCTAAATTCAGAAGAGTGATAGAAAATAGTTACAATCAGATAATAGAACACATTAACCGAGACATTCCAGACACCATATATGACTTCTCCAGCGACAATAATGCCTTATCACCAATACCGCTAGAATCCCTACTTAATTATTTTACAAATTGCCAACAGGTCGGTCGTAAATTCAAAAGCCTTAATAATAAAAAGTCGGCAGGTAACGACGCTATCCCCAACATAGTATTAAAAAAACTACCAGTAAATATAATAATTAGTTACACAATCTTATTCAATAATCTCTTAAACCACGCTTATTTCCCAAAAAGCTGGAAAAAAGCAAAAACAATTCCGATAAAAAAAAAGGAAAAGATAAAAACGACCCAAATAGTTACAGACCAATCAGTTTGCTTCCCAATATTGGGAAGATTTATGAAAAGGTAATAAACGATAGAATTACAAGCATATGCGAAGACAATGAGTTAATCCCAGAGAACCAATTTGGCTTCAGGCGTGGTCATTCCACTATTCATGCCATAAATAAATTTTCGGCGGACGCGAACTGGGCACTCAATAGGGGTAAATGCTTGGGGGCGTGTCTGGTTGATATAGAAAAAGCATTCGATACGGTCTGGCTGAATGGCTTGATAGTAAAGTTACATAAGAAAAAGTTCCCACTAATTTTAATTAAAGTAATCCATAGCATGATACATGAGAGAAGTTTCCAAACGTGTGTTGGAAATGAACTATCATCACTTTCCTTTAAATTATCGAATGGGTTACAACACGGAACGATAAACTCACCCATCTTGTTTACCATTTTTACCAGCGACTTGTTAAGACTCTTCGGACCCGATAATACCGAATGCTGTATGCTCGCATTTGCTGACGACCTCATAGTGTATAGAGCAGATACATCCCCCCCAAAAGTACAACTAGTCCTCCAAAATGGTCTGAACAAAATATTCGCGTATTACAAAGCGTGGAAACTAAGGGTAAATGCAGGCAAATGCGAGACCATACTGATCAGGCTCTCCTGCAGGAAGGCGAAAGGCATTATCTCTAAGCACTATAAATCCTTTATGCTAAAAAGCGACGAAGAACAAAATTTAGACATACCACACAAGAAAGAGGTCAAATACCTGGGTTTATTAATAGATGAAAGATTCCTGTTTAACAAACATGTGTTAAACCAAATCAAAAAAGCGAAACAAACTTTTATGGCCCATGCTAGACTATTTTACTCTAGGAGATTAGACAAGAAAGTTAAACTCATATGCTACCAGCTACTAGTAAGACCAATCATAACCTACGGGTGCGAGATGTGGTTCAACACGGGAGCATCCATCATGGAGGAAATAAGAGCATTCGAGAGAAGATGCATAAGAGCGTGCACCAATTTGTATAGATGTAGTGAGTCAGACTATCAGAAATATATAAGCAACAAAATAATATATAACAAATCATGGATAAACAGAATAGATAATTTTATAATAAAACTTATAAGAAATTATTTTGCAGCCACAGCAAAAATAAGAAACAACAGCCTGATATTTCCTATTCCATTCCCTGATGAAAATTATATAAAAAATCCATTAACAACAGGCTACGTGCCCCCTGAAGCTTTTATATTTCTAGATGGGCATTCCTATGTACAAAATAAGAGGGCCATACCCGTGATGTACCACATCCCGCGTCATAGAGCGGACAAAAGAATTATGTACCAGCCAGAAAGGCTAGAAGATCAGGGAGACGTACTCTCCCTCAAATATAGCACGGCAATACCAGAAAGGGACGTGTCGGAGCTTAAAAATCTAGACAAAAGGAAATACTGGTGGCTGGATGGCAATTAATCTGTTCGAAATATATCGTAAGCTTGTAACCAGCACAAGCAGTATTAAATAAGAAGATAAACCTCTAATATAAAGTACCTGGAGCAACAAAGACTGAGAACAACTTAGTGCATAAAGTAGATTAACAATAGTGAGAATGTGACTAGTATGAATGAGAGGGAGAGAATCTAGGTGAGTGAATGAATGTAAATAGACAAAATATATTTAGAATAATTTAATAACCAAAGTTACAAAGTACAAATTGTCAGTACAAAATAAATATCGCGAGGCTGAAACACAAAATAGTGCAATTGTTGTAGGGGTGCACCCATGCAATTTCGGCGAGAGCACAATACTCCGGATCCACTTCCCCCCTTGCCCTCATCCTGTCCCCTCAATTATCCCCTCACCTCCCAGTGTTCCCCCAAAATGCAAAACCCTGTACAAAACCCCACAAGTTATCCTAGTTCTACCCCATCCTTCCTATCCCTTATTGTATATAGTGTATATATATAAAATAGTATTAGTAGTACTCTTAAGGTTTAGAATAAGCAAAAGCGAAGAAAGCTCCCGTTTGCGGCTTTTTGGGGAGCATTGTGATACGTAGAAACTTTTTAGTAGCCTACTACTGTTCAAACACTAACAAGAAAGGTACCAGCGATAATTCTAAAAATCGTTGCGAATCATATTGTTAAAAAAGACTGAACGCGTATAAAAATAAGTCTTGTTACAAAATGTTAATACAACTATTTTTTGTTTATCATAGTTACAATGATGTAAAGTTTATAATGATTGCCATAAATAAACAATAATATAAAAAAAAAAAACGCAAAAACCACTGGTTCTCGTCCGATCACCAAAGTTAAACTGCGTTGGGCGCGGATAGTACTTGGATGGGGAGACTGCTTGGGAACTCCGCGTGCCGTTGGCAACATTTTTTTTCTCCCTATTTTAAAACTGCGGATGCAATATCATTTTTGGTAGGTTTTTCGGTAATGGTCGGGCAAATGTCAATTATAGAGATCAAAGTACCCTTTTTTGCAGTGCTTGTCAGTGTAATTAATTACAGTGGGAATGGTTAAGTGTTCGAACGCTCCGAGCAGTGAGCGTCAGACATTTTTCACGAACTCGTAGTAGAAAACTCCGTCAACGACCATCCCACGCAAAAAACACTGGTTCTCGTCCGATCACCAAAGTTAAACTGCGTTGGGCGCGGATAGTACTTGGATGGGGAGACTGCTTGGGAACTCCGCGTGCCGTTGGCAACATTTTTTTTCTCCCTATTTTGAAACTGCGGATGCAATATCATTTTTGGTAGGTTTTTCGGTAATGGTCGGGCAAATGTCAATTATAGAGATCAAAGTACCCTTTTTTGTAGTGCTTGTCAGTGTAATTCATTACAGTGGGAATGGTTAAGTGTTCGAACGCTCCGAGGAGTGAGCGTCAGACATTTTTCGCGAACTCGTAGTAGAAAACTCCGTCAACGACCATCCCACGCAAAAAACACTGGTTCTCGTCCGATCACCAAAGTTAAACTGCGTTGGGCGCGGATAGTACTTGGATGGAAGACCGCTTGGGAATTCCGCGTGCCGTTGGCAACATTTTTTTTCTCCCTATTTTGAAACTGCGGATGCAATATCATTTTTGGTAGGTTTTTCGGTAATGGTCGGGCAAATGTCAATTATAGAGATCAAAGTACCCTTTTTTGCAGTGCTTGTCAGTGTAATTAATTACAGTGGGAATGGTTAAGTGTTCGAACGCTCCGAGCAGTGAGCGTCAGACATTTTTCACGAACTCGTAGTAGAAAACTCCGTCAACGACCATCCCACGCAAAAAACACTGGTTCTCGTCCGATCACCAAAGTTAAACTGCGTTGGGCGCGGATAGTACTTGGATGGGGAGACTGCTTGGGAACTCCGCGTGCCGTTGGCAACATTTTTTTTCTCCCTATTTTGAAACTGCGGATGCAATATCATTTTTGGTAGGTTTTTCGGTAATGGTCGGGCAAATGTCAATTATAGAGATCAAAGTACCCTTTTTTGTAGTGCTTGTCAGTGTAATTAATTACAGTGGGAATGGTTAAGTGTTCGAACGCTCCGAGGAGTGAGCGTCAGACATTGTTCGCGAACTCGTAGTAGAAAACTCCGTCAACGACCATACCACGCAAAAAGCACTTAAGACATTAAGAACAGAGAAGGAAAATAGAATATTACCGATGTACATAGTCCAATTAGAGCCAAAGAGCGACGTAAGTAAACTAGCATTAATTAAATATGTTAAACATCACGTAGTTAGATGGGAAAAGTTAATAAAAAAAGGAGACGCCCAATGCAGGAGGTGTCAAAGATTTGGGCATGCTGCAAGTAACTGTAATATGAATTACAGATGTGTAAAATGTAGCGGGAGACACCAACCGGGTGAATGCAAAATTAATATACAAACAAACGAACAAGTAGGTAAGAAACTCTTTTGTGTTAATTGCAGAGCAGAGGGTCACCCTGCTTCTTACAAAGGCTGCCCAAAATACAAGGAACACAAATTAAATATTAAAAATACAAATCTACGTAACAAGCCAAATGTACCAAGATCAATAACGAACCCAGCCTTTGCAAGAACAGGTACGTCATTCGCAAACATAGTAAAAGGTGTGAATCAGAACACGCTCCCAGGCACAGAACCAACTAACACAACGAATATAGGAATCCCACAACTCATAACACAAATGCAAGCTAATATACATAACCTACAATCTAGAACAGACAGGATGGGAAAAATAATAGAAACAATAGCAATAAAATTAGAAGCAATGCACACACAACTAAGTCAAATAACGAATGTTATACCTAACAGTCATTACATTCAATAATACATACAGAAACATACATAAACTAAAGCTGATATCAGCAAATATAAATTCAATAATCAGCAATACGAAGAGAATAACCCTCACACTTTTATTAGAAAAGCAAAACCCAGACATAGTATTCTTAAATGAAACTCATCTTAATGAAAAACATACATTATATTTCAAAAATTACAAAATTTTAAGAAATGACAGACAACACAATAAAGGAGGGGGAACAGCAATTCTAATAATAAATGATATCAAATTTGAAGTGAATGAAAACATAGAAAATGAATTGATAGAAACAACAACAATAAAACTGACCATGACAAACAACAGTAATTTAATATTAGTTTCCATATATGCAAAATAAGGACGAACATCAAAGTTTACAGCAGAATTAGAACAATTATTTTGCAAATTAAACCTAGAGTCACAAAACAATTATTACATTATTGCAGGAGATTTCAACGCAAAACACGAAGAATGGTCAAATAGAATTAATGACGAACGAGGAACAAATCTGTTAGACTGGATAAACAACAACGACATCAGATACAGATTAAATTTATTCCATTCTAACACCCCATCATACCCACGAAATGGATCCTTTATAGACCTACTCATGATGGACGCAAGACTGGAATGTACTAATGCAAATCACAATAGACTCTCCACCATACAAATCACAAGCGACCATGTAGCAATAAAAACAGAAATAAAAATACCAGATCAGAACTTAATCTTAGGAAATAACGTAGACAACATGGCTTACAATTTTAAACAAGAGAACTGGGAAAAATTACAAACTATACTCCAGTCTTGCGACCTGAATATAAAATCAGACACAAATCTCACAATAGCACAAATAGAGGAACATATTAGTAATATCACTCACAAAATTACAAACGCCATGGAGTGTACAATACCGAAAGTCAAGACACAAAACTCTGTAGACAAATACGTAACACGCAATATTAAACAACTCATGCTAGAAGAAAAACAAGCTATCTCGTCACTTCGCAAAATACGCAGAGCAGGTAACTACGGACCGCACATAAGCCACTCATTAAGATGCTTGGATAATAAAATAAAGTCAATAAGGAAAAAAATAAAAAGTGAAGTAGACAGAGAGGTAAATAACTACTGGTACACTAGAATAAGCCAAATTAACACCAAACAGTCCGATAAAATGTTTTACGAAATTAACAAAATTTTCAGGAAAAAAGACCCGCTGCAATTGCCAACACTTAAAATACCACAATCCAAAGAACACCTACTACGTCGAGCAGACATAGTACCGGACACCCTCAACGCAGACATTAATAATAACTTTCTATTAAGCAATAGCGGCAATAAATTAAATTACCTCGGCATACAATATGCAACCATGAACGATCAAAACAATAACTTAAATAATCCAAAATTTAGAAACATAATAGAAAATAATTACAAGCAAATAATAGAAGACATTACAATCAATATCCCGGACACCATATGTAATTTCTCAGTAGAAAACAATGCAATAGCACCAATTGAGATAGACACGTTACCAAATTATTTTACAAACTGTGAGCAAGTTAAACAGAAATTTAGAACACTAAATAATAAAACATCGACGGGTAATGACACAATACCGAACATAATTTTAAAGAAATTACCGCCGAACATAATACTTGGTTACACAATAATATTTAACAATCTTTTAAATCATGGCCACTTCCCAATCTCCTGGAAGAAGGCAAAAACTTTACCGATACAGAAAAAAGGTAAAGACAAGAGTGATCCCAGTGGTTATAGACCTATCAGTCTACTTTCAAACATAGGCAAGATTTTCGAAAGAATCATAAACGATACAATTCAAGCAAAGTGTAAATTAGGTAACATAATCCCGGAGAATCAGTACGGCTTTAGACATCGTCATTCAACAATTCATGCGATAAATAAACGAACTTCAGATGTGAACTGGGCACTAAACGAAGGAAAATGCCTGGGAGCGTGTCTGATTGACTTAGAAAAAGCGTTCGATACAGTATGGCTCAATGGCTTAATAGTAAAACTGAGGAAAAAAGACTTCCCTCTAGCCTTAATTAAGCTCATCCACAGCATGATATACGAAAGAAGTTTCCAGATATGTTGGGGGAAAGAAATATCGTCGCAATCGTTTAAAATAGAAAACGGCTTACAACAGGGGACAATAAACTCCCCCATATTATTTAGTATATACACTAGTGATATACTAAAATTATTCGGTCCAGAAAACACCAAATGCAATATGATAGCGTTCGCAGATGATTTAATACTATATAGAGCGGACAAATCACCAAAAGAGCTACAGTTAACGTTACAAAAAGGGTTAAACAAAATATTCGCGTATTATAAAGAATGGAAACATCTCAGAGTCAATGCAGATAAATGCGAAACAATCCTTATCAGACCCTCCTGCAGAAAGGCTAGCGGTATTATCGCAAAAAACTACAAAAACTTCTCCCTAAAGAGCGATGAAAACAATAATATAAGTATTATGCATAAACGAGAGGTAAAATATCTGGGCTTATTGATAGATGATAGATTTCTTTTCAACAAACACATAGAAAACCAATTAAGGAAAGCAAAAAAAATCTTTATCGCACATGCCAGATTATTTTACTCTAAAAGATTAAATAGTAAGGTGAAACTTACCTGCTATCAACTATTGATAAGACCCATAATAACGTATGGGTGCGAGATGTGGTACAACATAGGAGCATCCATAATGGAGGAATTACGCATATTCGAAAGGAGATGCTTGAGGGCGTGCCTCAATCTATACAGATCTAGGGAATCGAATTACCAGAAATACATAAGCAACGAAATAATATACAACAAAGCAGGAATTAATAGAATAGACAATTTTATCATAAAACTTACAAGAAATTATTTTGCATCGGCAGCGAAAGTAACCAGTAATAGCCTAATTTTCCCAATACCATATCCAGATGAAAATTACATAAAGACTACATTAACAACAGGTTACATACCGCCAGAAGCCTCTGTATTTCTGGATAAACATGGATACATACATGTTAGAGATTGAGTAAGAGAACTTGTACCGGCTCGCGTTAAAGAAAATCGACTTTGTTTAACAAAACACAAAATATATTTTAATGAAATAAAGATCACTTTACGCTATGTACAACTAATTACAGGTCGCAATTAAATTATTCATTTACTGAACAACTCCTGACTTCACTACCAGCGATCTGGCCACTTGTTCGGGTCGAAGTACCGAATTGAATTCTCGCGCGATCGCGATACATGTGCTTCGTTCGGCACGTGAAACGAGAAGAAGGACTCTCGTCTCCCGGAATCCTGACGAGGATTCCAGGAAGTCACGTGACTCCGAGTTACGTCATTCGCGGATGAGTGGGCCACGGTAATTGTCTAATTACCTCAGAGATGGCCCACTCAGTATCTTTATATCGGCCCGCGGCCGAGCTACAGACCAAGTGTCGCCTAGCGTGTGACGTCAACGACCCCCTCCTCATTCCGTCTCCAACATTTCCCGCCCGCCTTCGTCGAGGAACTTGACGAAATAGTGTAATCTCGAGAGCACTGGTATACTCCCGAGCCGCGTGAGTTCCATCTTGGGCCTTCCTCGCTACCGATGTGAGGGGGCGCCGCCGGCGTCCACGCGGCAACACTGATTGTTTTGGCGCCAAGTGCGCAGAAACGCTCTACAAAAAATAATGCTGATAAAGCACAGAAAAGAAAGTTTTGACATGGTGCTCGTGTGTGCAGTGAACTTAATGAATAAAACAACCATCACCATAACCCTATAGGACGGACAACTCTCCCCCATTCACGGTAAGTAAACGCCAGTATGTATAAAAATTTTGAGGTTAGCTTCACGAGTCAGAAGAAGGGGCCACGTCCAGACTGCTTCCTGCCGCTGTGGGTAACGGAATGACCTTGTTAATCGGTCTTTTCATTTCCGTTTTAGAAGTTTTCACAGTGACGACCCGTGTGAGCCCGCCTGGGCCTGGATGTACAGCCGTGATGCGAGCTAAGGGCCACCGCGTCGGTGGAAGAAGTTCCTGTTTCAAGAGGCACAGGGTCCCCTTTTTTATCGTGGGTCGTGCCTGACACCATTTACCTCGCGTTTGTAACGTGTTCAGGTATTCCTTCGACCACCGACACCAAAAGTGGTGCTGCATCTGTTGCACCAGCTGCCACCGGGAGAGTCTGGACGTTGGCACCTCCTCTAAGCATGGTTCAGGGATGGCGATCAAGGGCCCTCCGATTAAAAAATGACCGGGAGTCAACGCTTGGAAATCCTCAGGGTCGTCAGTCAATGGCTCGAGCGGTCTGGAATTCAGGCACGCTTCAATACCGGCTAGGAGCGTGGACAGTTCCTCGAAAGTGAGCCTTTGCTCGCCGATCTGTCGTCGAAGGTGGTGCTTGACCGACTTGACCGCTGCCTCCCACAGACCGCCAAAGTGAGGAGCAGCGGGTGGATTGAACTTCCACTCGATGCCCTCCGAGGCAATGGCCGTGAGGAGGTCGCGGCCATCAAGCAGGGCAGCTCGCAAGAGGGAGCGTAGCTCACGGTTGGCTCCCACGAAGTTGGTGCCACAGTCGCTATATATTTCGGAACAAATTCCCCGTCGAGCCACGAATCTCCTGAGTGCGGCCAAGAATGTCTCCGCACTGCCATCGGACACTAATTCTAAATGAACGGCTTTTGTTGACAGGCAGATGAATACGGCGATGTATCCCTTGACGGATTTCTGTCCACGCCCCAGCCCAGCACGCACCTGAATCGGCCCGGCGTAGTCCACACCGGCCTTCATAAATGGTCGACAGGGAATGACGCGCGCACGGGGAAGATTCCCCATTAACTGTACAGGAGGTTGGTGTCTCCACCTAAAACATACAACACATTCTCGCAGACATGACTTTACTAATTGACGACCCCTCAGAATCCAGCACTCCTGCCGCAATGTCGCTAGCGTGAGCTGAACCCCTCCGTGAAGGCATCGCAGGTGGGCAGCTTTCACCCACAGGACGGCCAAGGGAGATTCGTCTGGCAGGATGAGCGGATGAGTCCTGTTGTAAGGTAATGCAGCTTCTTGAAGTCGCCCTCCTACTCTCAAAAGTCCTTCTGTGTCCAGGAAAGGACTCAACTTCCGTAGCCGACTCTTAGCTGAAATGGCCCGGCTCGCCTGCAGATTGCTGATTTCCATGGGGAAGGCCTGCTGCTGAACCATCAGGACCAGTCGTCTTCGTGCCGCATGGATCTCCTCTGATGTGAGGTAAGCTGCACGACTACCCTTCTTCTCGGGCAACCAACGGCAGCACCAAGCGGTTACCCTGAGCAGACGACGGAAATTAGAGTACCTCGATACGTACAGGCTCACCTCGTCCTCCCCCGAAAGCTGAGTATGGAGGCTCCTCGTTGCTTCTCCAGGGTTGGCTCCTGGATGGACGTCTCTGTCTTGGGCCAGCGGTCGGGGGTGCTGAGCCAGCTCGGTCCCGTCCACCAAAGGGAGAACTCGGCGAGGCGTTCAGGTGAGAGCCCCCGAGACGCACAGTCTGCGGGATTGTCGGCTCCTGGAACGTGGTGCCATACTGCAAGTGGCAGCTTTTGCTGGATCGAGGACACACGGTTGGCCACATATGTCTGCCACTTAGTCGGGTGTCCTTGGACCCATCCCAAGGTCACAATGGAGTCGCTCCAAAGATGCACGTCCATTTCCTCCAGTTCTAAGACGGTACGTACATGGGCCGACAGGCGCGTCAGCAGCCACGCGGCGCAGAGCTCCAGCCGTGGTATGGAAACCTGTTTTAACGGCGCCACCTTGCTTTTGGCAGTTACCAGTGTGGTTCGTGAGTTGCCTGATGCGTCGACGACTCGTAGGTAGACCACAGCTGCATAGGCTCGTTCTGATGCGTCTGCGAAGCCGTGTAGCTCCACAACTTCGCTGGAAGGGAGCCACCCTAACCATCGTGGAATCTGGATGCCGGCTAGAGATGGGAGCTCCTGCTCAAACTGTGTCCAGTGGTGATCTTCCCTTGGTGGCAAAGGCGTGTCCCAGTCGCTCTTCTGTAGCCACAGTTCCTGGATCAGGATTTTGGCTACAATTGTCACCGGGGCCAACCATCCCAGTGGGTCGAACAGCTGGGCCGTCTTGCTCAGCACAGTTCGCTTGGTGGCGGTTGCTGCATTGGGGCTGCTCGCTGTTGTAATCTGAAAACAATCAGCAGAAGGCAGCCACTCGATGCCTAACACGCTGTGTGTGTCGGCAGATGTCCAGCTCCGAGCCTCTGTATCGCCCGAGGTTACACCGCCCAGCAGCTCTCTGGAATTGGACGCCCATTTTCGGAGCGGGAATCCGCCCGCCATAAGGAGACTGTACAGCTCGCTTTGGAGCTGTTGGGCTTCTGCCACCGTGGAGCCTCCAGAGAGTACGTCGTCCACGTAGATGTCGCGCTGGACCACCTTTGCTGCTGCTGGGAACTTCTCAGCTTCCTCTGCTGCCAGCTGGTGAATACATCGGATCGCCAGGTATGGAGCACATGCCAATCCGTAAGTGACGGTACACAGGTGATATTCTTGAGGAGCCTCACCAGTGTGTTTGCTCCACAAGATTTTCTGCCATCGCCAATCGTCCTTATGTACGCGGATCTGGCGATACATTTTGGCTACATCAGCTGTGAAAGCGACTGCGTGCTTTCGCCAGCGGAGAAGCACCTCCGCGAGAGGAGGGAGTAAATTTTGACCCGTATGGAGAAATTCGTTGAGAGACCGCCCGTTGTCGCTCTTCAATGAGCCATTGAATACCACCCTTAATTTAGTGGTCGTACTGGTCTCTTTCCACACTCCATGGTGAGGCAGATAGAAATCAATACCCCTGGTGAGGCTCTCACCTGAATTTGGCGCGCGAATCATGTGCCCCATGCTCTCGTACTCAGTCATGAAGTCGTTGTACGCCTCTTGTAGTTTCGTCGATCGTCGAAACCTGCGCTGCATCGCCTCCAGAGTCCGCAGTGCTGCACGTCGGGAATCGCCCAGGTTCGGCGATGCTTTGAAGGGAAGGGCGACTACGAAGCGACCATCGTCCTCCCGTCTGTACGTTTGCAGGAAGTGCTGCTCGCACTCTTCATTCTCTGGCGTCGGTGGCACGACTACAGAGATTTCTTCCTGTTCCCAAAACTTGGTTAGCATGCTTACCAATTCCTTGTCCACAGCGCAGTGGTGAACAGCGGGAGAGAACGACAATGGATCCACCTGATCCGGATCGCCCTGGATGCCTCCGTTGAGGATCCATCCCAGACATGTTTCCTGGGCAACTGGAGCGTTAGGACCTCCAAGACGGACCCCACAGCGCAGGATCTTGTTATACACGTCTGCACCCAGGAGCAGCTCCACAGGATCATTTCTTTGGAACCACGGATCAGCAAGTGGTAGTCCCTGTAAATGGAGCCAAGTCCGTTCTTCGGGGAACTTCCTAGGGACGTGTCCCGAAAGCTCTGGCAGGATCAATGCTGCCACCTCATGACTACACTCTGTGCCACAGTGGGACGTGACAGTGACGGTCGTGTATCCCCTCGTCGTACGAGACCGAGCGCCACCTACCCCAAGTAGAGGGATTCGAGCAGCTCGTCGACTGAGTCCCAGTCGTTGCACCAGGGACTCTGCTATGATGGACACCTCACTTGCTGGGTCGATGAGTGCTCGCACGAATTCCGCTGGTCTACTGGGCTCCAGTAATTTTACCCTTGCGGTACTGAGGATCACTCGAGCGGAACGAAAACCCTGTAACGCGGCATGATGCACCGCTGGCTTTTCGGGAACGCGATATACGTCGTGAAGAGACGTATGGTGCTTCTCGTCACAGATCCTGCACTTCTTCACTGATTGGCACGCATCATACTTGTGTTTACCCAAGCAGTTGAAGCATAGATTTAATGATTCCGTGCACGCCTGCCTTTCTGCGGGGGATTTCTTATGGTAAGTGGGACAGAACGCCACATAATGTTTTCCCCTACACAGACTGCAATCCTTTGCAGGATTAGCGGGGGTGGACACCTGATGAACGCGGGCACCCTTCTCGCCTTTCTTCGTTTCAGACTGTCCAGTACCTCGCTGCTCTTCGAGAGCCTCCACGGTGTCGATTCGTTTCTCGAGGAATTCCTTCAGCTCGTCGAAAGTTGGCACCTCATCGGACGTGCCCAAGGATAATTCCCAATCTCGACGCGACTGGCGATCCAGTCGCTCCACGGTGATGTACACCAACCAGTCAGTCGCGTTGGTGATGGGGCGTCCGAGTTTATTCAGCGCTCCGACTACACCGACGGTATCATACAATAATCGCTTCAACTCGGAAGACGACTCCTTTGTCACTGGGGCCAACTTCGTTAGCGTGGCAATTTGTACTCGCACAAGCTTGCGTTTATTTTGATATCGCTCCTGAAGAGCTTGCCATGCCAACGCAAAGTTGTCTTCTGTTATGGTGTAGTTTTTCAAGTGTCCCGCGGCCTCTCCTTTAAGGCACGTTTTCAGATAGTGAAGCCGATCCACCTCACTGAGCGACGAATCCTTCACTATCAGCGACACAAACAGATCACGGAAGGACGGCCAATCACAATACCGGCCGTCGAATTCTGGCAAGGGGATTCGAGGCAAAACAGCGCGTGACCTTGATTCGGCACTAGCAACCGTTACATTTGAGCTCGTGCCTGCGACAGGTACCGATTGTCCAATTGGTTTTAAAATGTCCAATAATAAGCCCCTTTGTTCCATGTACGAACCCTCCGCGAGATCAAACAGATCTCTCGAAAAATAATCGTCTGCCTTGAGTGCAGCGGTCTCCCTAGCGGCCTTGACGATAGCCCTGTGCATGGTTTTCAGATCAGACCACAAGTCCTCGAGCATGTCCAATCTCGCGCGCACGGCCCCTTCGGTAATTTTTGCTGCGCCCATTTTTTTCAAATTCTCCACCACTCTGGAAATTCTCCGGATGGTGTCCTTCTGCTCCTCGATTAGGGCAGCCATCTTGAACACCGGGCTATGGACGACCAACAACCGAGCACGTGCGAACAACACTCCCACGATTCACGCACTTATCACCCGATATGTATGAAACCGAAGTGATCCGGCTCGAAGGACCAAAAAATAATGTTAGAGATTGAGTAAGAGAACTTGTACCGGCTCGCGTTAAAGAAAATCGACTTTGTTTAACAAAACACAAAATATATTTTAATGAAATAAAGATCACTTTACGCTATGTACAACTAATTACAGGTCGCAATTAAATTATTCATTTACTGAACAACTCCTGACTTCACTACCAGCGATCTGGCCACTTGTTCGGGTCGAAGTACCGAATTGAATTCTCGCGCGATCGCGATACATGTGCTTCGTTCGGCACGTGAAACGAGAAGAAGGACTCTCGTCTCCCGGAATCCTGACGAGGATTCCAGGAAGTCACGTGACTCCGAGTTACGTCATTCGCGGATGAGTGGGCCACGGTAATTGTCTAATTACCTCAGAGATGGCCCACTCAGTATCTTTATATCGGCCCGCGGCCGAGCTACAGACCAAGTGTCGCCTAGCGTGTGACGTCAACGACCCCCTCCTCATTCCGTCTCCAACATACAAAACAAGAAGGCTGTCCGTCTGTTGTACCACATCCCGCGCCACAAAGCGGATAAAAAGATCCTTTATCATCCGAAACGGTTAGAAGAGCGGAGCGATGAAAGATACCTCAAATATAGTACAGCAATCCCGCGAAGGGATATATTAGAGTCCAACGATATAGATAGGGAAAGACTTTGGTGGCTCAATAGCATGTAAACAGCGGTATTAGTAAGTAACTAGTAACATGTAAGCGAGCAAGTGTTCTAAATGCCTTAGTAATGTACCTGATTACCATTAACTAAACACGATTAAGATAACTGTAAATAGTTGTACTGAAACAGAATGGAAGAATGGATGGGAACGGTATGAATCAGGATGGTATGAATGTGTGAATGTGTAATTATAATTAACATAAGCTTTATTGTAGCACACTAACCAAAAGCTACAACACTGAGTGGTGTATTGAAGTACAAAGTAACTAGTACAAAACCAAAGCTAACAACGAGCCTAAAAAGAATACCATAAGTGCAATTTATATACATGCTAATGGGCAGCAAGCATATGCGCAGATACTGTGATACTCGCACTCCCCTCCCTCCCTCTATCCCTTACGGCATCGGCAACCGCTCCGTGCAAGACTCCGGCAAACCCAACATCCTTATATTCCTTTCATATCCTTTACCCACAACCCTGCCTTTCCCTTGTAAATAGTGTACATTCAGTAAATTATATTTAGCATTAAGGTTAGTACGTAAGAAATTCATAAAAGTCCAGCTCCTGTTTTAATAGGCGTTTTGAGGTGCAATCAAAAATAAGATATGTAATAAGTCGAAAAACTAATAGAAATACGACATGTAAATATAACGAGCGATAGTTTAAGACTATCTCAGTGATAACAAGATAGCAAATGTAAGACTGAACATAGTATTATAATTAAGTCTTTCAAACTAAAGAGAAAACAACTATTTGTTTATTTATAGTTATACAAATATACAACTTCTTCTGTGCCACAAATAAACGATTTAAAAACGCAAAAAACACTGGTTCTCGTCCGATCACCAAAGTTAAACTGCGTTGGGCGCGGATAGTACTTGGATGGGAGACCGCTTGGGAACTCCGCGTGCCGTTGGCAACATTTTTTTTCTCCCTATTTTCAAACTGCGTGTGCAATATCATTTTTCGTAGTTTTTTCGGTAATGGTCGGCCAAATGTCAATTATAGAGATCAAAGTACCCTTTTTTGTTGTGCTTGGCAGTGTAATTAATTACAGTGGGAATGGTTAAGTGTTCGAACGCTCCAGCTGCGTTTAGATCAACCGAGTGAACGAGCATTCGCCCCCACTTCAACCAAATTCGTGCTCGTTCAGTGTAAACGGCAATCGAACGATATTCGCGTCGAATGCGAGCGAATATTCGCGGAGAATCAGCGAATGCTCGTTGCCGAATTGCCAACTTCACAGACCTACGAATTATTTATTATTCGCATTTCGCTCGTACGCGAACGTGGCAAGAACGATGTGTGACGAAGAAATTGTAATTGCGGCTGCAAGTTACATTATTCTTGAAGAAACAAAGAAAAGAAGAAGAAGGAAGAGACGTTGGTGGATGACGAATTTATTACGAGAGCGAGCACAAAATAGTGTAGTAACCTTATTTTTGGATATGCGTTCACAAGAAGAAAGTGGACAGTTTAGAAATTTTTTTAGAATGACATCAGAAGATTTTGACTATCTCTTATCTTTAATTACCAAACAAATTAGTAAGAGAAATACAAATTATAGAGAGTCTATATTTCCAGAGCAAAGACTTGCTATAGCTTTACGGTTTTTGGCAACGGGGGACTCTTATCCAAGCCTTATGTATTTTTTTAAAATATCAAAATCTTCAATATGTAATATTATTCAAGAGGTGTGTTCGGCTTTAATCGGAGAACTAAAAGACTTTGTTAAGGTAATATTTTTTGTGTAAAAGGCAAAATCAGTATTATACATATACAGTACTGTCTCTCAAATAGCGCGCGTTTTCGGATTCTCTATACACGCGAAGCTATCCCCACTACTTCGTTTGTAGTCGCCGCGCCGCGGCATCGGGTATCGAATGTCAAAGAGAAAGCCGAAGAAAGGTTCATAACCAACACGAAACTGCGAGAGAGAGAGACAATACTGTACCTATAAAATTAATTCGCATTTAACTTATTTGTGATATTCTTTTTGGTATTAGACACCATCTACAGAAGAAGAATGGGTAAATATAGCAAATACATTTGAAGAAAAGTGGAATTTCCCTAATTGCATTGGTGCTATTGATGGGAAGCACTGCGTTCTATATACAAGCACCAATAAAAAGTGGCAACGACTTCTACAACTATAAGTCTAATTTTAGTATTGTTTTGATGGCTGTCGTTGATGCAAATTATAACTTTATTTTTGTTGATATTGGGTGCCAGGGAAGAATATCAGATGGTGGAGTGTTCAAAAATTCAGTGTTCTACCAGAAACTCCTAAATAACGACTTAAAAATTCCACCCGATACCAATCTTCCTAGAACGCAACAAAAAGTACCTTATGTATTTGTAGCGGACGATGCCTTTCCATTACAAAATCATATTATGAAACCTTATCGTGGTGTTCATGCTAACGGATCAGATAAAAGAATTTATAATTATCGTTTATCTAGAGCACGTCGTGTTGTGGAGAACGCTTTTGGTATTCTTTCATCTGTCTTCCGAGTGTTAAGAAAACCCATGTTATTACAACCAAGAAAGGCATCAATTTTTGTAATGGCATGTGTTTATTTGCATAATTTCTTCGTGCAAAAAAACATATATGAGAGACAACCTGATATGTTCAATAGCGAAGAGAGTAACTTGAGAAATGATAACAACACATCTTTTTTAACTCTTCGAAGAGTAGGACGTCGGAACGAAAGACATTGCGAAACCATAAGAAATAATTTCGTGCACTATTTTTACAATATAGATTGTTTACCTTGGCAAAATAATATATCATAAATGTATGAAAATAAAATATAACTATCAATGAAATATCAATTGGCTTTTTTATTACACTATTAATAAATTATATAAACTGAATGATACTTATAATACTTATGGTAATTATAACGTTTCTATAGAAATTATGGATGGTTACTTCATAATTTATCACTTTCGCTATGTCATTCCAAGCGTTCTCTGTTTTTGAACTTTTTTATAATCAACGTAAGTAGGATCCCACAGACACCTATATCCTCTATATAATTCTATTAATTGCAACGATAACGTATGGTCCCACTCCATGTTTAATAAATATGACCTGAACATTTCCCTAACGTTCAGCATTTGTTCAAATGAAACGAGCATTCTTCGAGCACTCTGAAAGCGTTCGGCGAATTATTTACCGAGCGTAAACGAATGCTCTTTCAGACTTGAATCGGTTGGTCTAAACGCAGCTTCCGAGGAGTGAGCGTCAGACATTGTTCGCGAACTCGTAGTAGAAAACTCCGTCAACGACCATACCACGCAAAAAACACACATTACGGCCGTGTCCGCCATAGCGAACAGACCGCTCTCTAATACCGTACACGTTTTACAGTAATCAGTATATATAAAATCCAGTATATCACGAAAATCAGAGCAGAAGCAACGGCAGAAGCAAAGGAGGAGGACACTCCAGGTAATATTAGCCATGTGAGTGGTAATAATGACGAACAAGTCAACATAACCCCAAATTCTGGCACGTGGCCACTTTTAAAGTCCAAAGATATAGAAAAATTCTTGGAGGGAACAATACCAATGGGTAAGCTTACAGCCACAAACTTACCTAATATTGAAAATAAAAAGTCTGCCAAGAGGAAAAGTGACAAAATTCCTAACCTTCAAATGGCAAAAAACAAAAAACAGAAGGATGTAAGTCCGACACTGATGTCTTGAGCGCCAATACTATATTAAAAGAAGAAAATAAAATTCTTAAACAAGAATTAGAAAAATCACACGAAATTGTACAACAATTAAAATCTTCAAAAAGTTCTCCGACCAAAAACTCTACGGTCGAGGCATCAATGGAAGTCTCCCCGACTCCACCATACACCAAAGGACCAGATGAGGTGCAGGATGAACCATTCACGCAGATTATGAGAAGGAGGAACCTAGCTATTGGAAAAAAGGATAGGAAACAAATTTCTCAAATACCCAAAGCAACAACGGAAAAGCCTGCGAGCAGGAGAGAAACCAATAGTTCGGAGGCGACAAAAGACCCACCGATTAGTAAAAATAATATCTCTTTTAAAAAACCACCTCCAATCAATATTCTCTATCAAAATCCAAAAGATTCGATACAACTTATCAAAGAAAAATCAAAAGACATTGAATTTTATATAAAACGTATAAATAATAATAAACATGTTATTCAACTGCGCTCCGTAGAAAACTTTGAGTCAGTAAAGGAGCTCCTCACCAGTGTAAATACTAGTTTTTATACATATACTCCTAAAGAGAAAAAAAAATCATTCATATCTCCTTAAAGGGTTAACCCAATCTTTTCCTGAAAGCGAGATCTTAGAAGAACTTGTAAAAATTAGCGGGGAGGAGCTCAAATTTACCAAAGTTAACAAATTCAACACGCGTAGGGCTGAGAAAGAAAACAGAGTTTTACCTATGTATCTAGTTCAAATTGACCCAGGCAGCAACTTAGGTAAATTACAGGAAATCAAATACATATTACATCACGTAGTTAAATGGGAAAAATTAATTAAAAAACAGGAGGCACAATGCCACAGATGCCAGAGATTTGGTCACGCCACATCGAATTGCAATATGTTTTATAGATGCGTCAAATGTGACGAGGCCCATCAGCCAGGTGAGTGCAAGCTCAACGCAAAATCTAATTCCGTAACTGCAAAGAAACCATACTGCGTAAACTGTAAAAAGGACGGCCACCCGGCTTCTTACAGAGGGTGCGCAAAATTTAAAGAATTTCAATTAGCCAATAGAATGCAGCAACAGCGCATTAAACAACAAGCTCCAAAACTAATTATAAACCCCGCTTCTGTAAAAATTGGCAGATCCTTCGCAGCAGCAGTGGGCGGAACGGACCAGGGCATGCCCTCGGGCATGGATGCACCAAAAACACGTAGGAGCATAAACAATACATATACACCACAACAGTTACACAATATAGTACTAAACTTGAATAACAGAACCAACAAGCTTGAACAAACAATAGAATCTCTAGCAGCAAAAGTAGAAACAATTTTAGCTCAAATTACTAATCTGAGCAACCTGTTAACAAGATAGAAATGCATCCGCAATCTCAGGGTGAAACTTCACAGTTAAATAAATTTAAGATAATTTCAGCTAACGTAAACTCATTAGTCAGTAACACCAAGCGAATAGCGTTAACCCTTTCACTTAGTAAACATAAACTCGACATAGTTCTGATTAACGAGACGCACTTAACCTTTAGGGGGCCGGGCTGGCCACTATAGTGGCCACCTAAGAATTTGGATGCTTTGCGGGCCATTTTGATGGTATATATGCATAAATTTTTAGTAAATAAAATTTACGATTTCAATGAAAAAATCCCGGCCCTCTAAAGGTTAAATGACAAACACACACTATTTTTCAAAGGCTACCAAATGGTTAGGAATGACAGAAAAGACAACAAACAGGGCGGTGGCACTGCCATATTGATTAGAGACGGCATCAGGTTCAAAATAATTGAATGTATTGCAAATCAGGAGCTACTGGAAACAACAACCATCAGTTTAGAAACTTCAAGTAATAACTGTCTAATTTTCACAGCACTATATGCAAAAAAAGGACAGACCAGCAAATTTAGAACGGAGCTGGAGAATTTATTTATTAAATTAAATTTAACCTCAGCAAACAATTATTACATAGTAGCTGGTGATTATAATGCAAAACATATAGAATGGTCTAATATGTTTAATGATGAGAGAGGGAATAATTTGTCCAATTGGTTAGAAAATAATGATATAAAATACAAAATTAAGTTATTGCACTCCCAAACACCATCTTTCCCGAGCAATGGATCGTACATAGACTTAGTAATCGCGGACGCTAGGCTGGAATTTTCAAACGCAAAGTTGAGTAAACTGCCAACAGTCTCAATTTTGAGCGACCATACAGCAATTTTAATGGAATTTCAAATCCCAAACCAAAACATAGTTCTCTTTCCTGCAGAAAACAACATTGCTTTCAACTACAGGAAAGCGAAATGGGAACAATTCCAGTCTGGACTCCGAGCTTACAAACCAGACATCAATGCGTGTACGAATCTATCTATCCCCCAGATTGACAAAATTATCTCTGAAATTACAAACAAAATAGTAACAACAATGCAGGAAACAATTCCAAAAATGAAGTCACAGAATGCGACAGATAAATTTATGAATAACAATATTAAAACCCTCCTAACTGATCAGCAAAATACAGTTAAAACCATTAGAAGAATACAAAGAAATAGAAACTTTAGCACACAGACAGACCACACAATTAGATCACTAAGAAATAGACTCAAAGCTCTTAAAACAAGAACGCATAGGGAAATAGAAAAAGCAGTTAGCAATTACTGGAGCGACCGAATATCACAAATTAGTTCAAGCCAGTCTGATAAAATGTTCTCTGAAATTAACAAAATTTTCCGGAAAAAAGAATCTCTAACAGTACCGGAACTAAAAAATTCCACAAACGAGAGAACAAATAATCACTAAAGCTAATATTAACAAAAATAAACTAAAAATAGACGCGAACAACAATTATCTTTTAACTTCAAATACAGATAAACTAGACTATATTGGTGCACAATACCTGGCCGTCAGCGAACAAAACAATACGCTAAACCACATTAGATTCAGAGAGATCACCGAAACTAGCTATACCAAAATTATGTCAGAATTAGAGGAGGCCATACCTGGTACATTCTGTGACTTCAATAAAAATAATACCGCAATAGAACCAAAGCAGCATGACACGATACCAGATTATTTTACAAACCCCGAACAAGTTTATAGTAAATTCAAATCTTTAAACAATAAAAGATCGGCAGGAAACGACTTGATTCCGAACATTGTTCTAAAAAAGTTACCATACAACATAATTATAATATTTACCGTAATTTTCAATAACTTATTGAATCATGCGATCTTTCCGGACAGCTGGAAACTAGCCAGGACCATCCCCATCCATAAACGAGGGAAAGATTAAAGCGACCCTAACAACTACAGGCCGATCAGCTTGTTGCCTAATCTAGGAAAAGTCTTTGAACGTATAATTAACGATAGAATCACAAACTTTACTACCGAAAAGAACCTGATGCCTGAAAATCAGTATGGTTTCCGCAGACACCACTCTACAACACACGCAATTAATAGACTCATGTCCGATATAAACTGGGCATTAAACGACCGTCAATGCCTGGGGTCCTGCCTGGTCGACTTGGAAAAAGCGTTCGACACCGTCTGGCTGAATGGGCTTATAGTTAAACTAAAAAAGAAACAATGTCCGAATGTTTTACTCAGACTTATAAATAATCTGATCCAAAATAGAAGATTTCGGGTAAGTATAGGAAAGGATACTTCGGCACAAACGTTTATGTTACAAAACGGCCTCCAACAGGGAACAATAAATTCCCCAATATTATTTAATTTGTACACGAGCGATATTCTAACACTATATGGCCCGGAAAATACAAAGTGCAATCTGATAGCATTTGCGGATGATTTAATCATCTACAAAGCAGGGAAATCCCCGAAACAAGTTCAATTGGATCTCCAGGTGGGCCTGAGTAGAATATTCGGACACTACAAAGCTTGGAAGTTAAAGGTTAACGAAGACAAATGTGAGACCATTCTCTTTAGGCCTTCGTGCAGACTAGCCACTGGAAAAATCATAAACTATTACAAACTTTTTTCTCTTAAAAGTGACCCGGAAGGGAATCACCAAATAAAACATAAAAAAGAAGTGAAATACCTGGGTCTGCTGCTTGATGAAAGACTACAGTTGAATAAACACATTTTAAATCGGCTGAAAAAAGCAAAGATGGCATTCATGGCAAATGCACGACTTTTCTATTCAAGAAAACTGGATACAAAGGTAAAGCTCATTTGCTATCAATTATTGATTAGACCTATAATTACATATGGCTGCGAGATGTGGTACAATGTTGGAGCCTCTATTATGGAGGAAATAAGGATCTTTGAAAGAAAATGCCTGAGAGCCTGTCTAAACGTTTACAAATCGAGATCATCAGATTATATTAAATATGTCAAAAACTCCACCATTTACGACAAAGGAAACATCAATAGAATAGACACATTCATGATCAAACTCATTAGAAACTACTTCGCATCTGCAGCATTAATAAAAAACAATAGTTTAATATTCTCTATACCATATCCGGAAGTAAACTACATAAAAAGATGTTTAAGCACAGGCTATGTCCCACCGGAAGCCTTCGTATTTTTGGATGGCAATGGCTACATCCAGAGTAACGAAGCGGTTCCATTATTGTATCACATCCCGCGCCATAGAGCGAATAAAAAAATCCTCTACCTGCCCATAAGGGATGGCGAACAATGTTACGGAGAAATCCTCAAATATAGCACTGCGCTGCCACAAAATGATTTGCTCGAACAAAAAATCTAGATAAAAAGCGCTTCTGATGGCTCGATGGTAGATGACTATGTACAATTAACTAGTCAGAGAAATAGTTGTTGAAATGTTTAAAAATACTTTATTTTCATAATTATTATACACGCAGTTACTGCTTACAGATTACGATACATATTCAAATTTTAAAGTTATTATACCTTAGCGTAAGTGGATGAGTGTGCGTGGAGGAATGTATGACGACCTGTAAATAAGAATGAATGTGAGTATGCCTGTGTTACGAGACGTTGCACCGTACCGTCCCCTTCGACGGGGACGGAAGGAACAACACGTAATACAAGAAAATTAACGAACAAAACCATCCTAATAAGAAAACATAAGACTGTAAAAGACTGATATAGATGGATACAGTAAGATCCTCAAATGTTACATCGCGCTAACGCAAAAAGATTCGCTTGATGCGCACATGTATCGTAGACACATCGCTACGCATTCCAAAGGCGGAATATCTTAATTTAACACTTGGCATGCGGGCAACGTATTTTTACGTTTTTCGCAGTCTGTCACTGGAGCGCGGGTCACGTAAAAATACGTATTTAGTAAATTTGTGGTGGATACTCGCTATCTGCTATTTTGTAAAAATATCGTTTTTTTTTGTTAGAATAATCATAGAATATATATTTAAGTGTTAAATACAAAAGGTTTCGTTGAGAAAAACGAAGTAGTTTTCAATTTATTTCGACTTTACTGAATGACGAAACTCTCGCGCGCTTCCCGAAAAAACGCCCGCTACAGGCGTAAGTCGGCGGCGAAGCATACCCGCATGCCAAGTGTTAAGCGGACGAGTATGTGTGGAGGAATGAATGACAATATGTAGTCAGGAATAAATGACGACTGTAAATAGGAGTGAATGAGGATATGCCTGTGTTGCGTGTAGCCGACCCTAGAATTATTTTTTTACCCTATATATATATATACCTAAGAAATAACGATACGTCAGTTCCTTTTTTACTCAGGCTTTTTTGGGAACAAAATACTGCCGCTACAGCAATAGTACAACTAAGCAAATTAATATTGTAACAAGTAGTAGTTAACACTATTCCTGTGATACCAAAATAAGCAACGTTTAAGACTGAAATGTACAGACAAAATAAGTATAGGAAACCAAATATGTATACCAATTGTTTATTTTTGGTTGAAAAATCTTATAACACAAATGGCTTAAATAAACAACCTACAAACAAACAAACGCAAAAAACACTGGTTCTCGTCCGAGCACCAAAGTTAAACTGCATTGGGCGCGGATAGTACTTGGATGGGAGACCGCTTGGGAACTCCGCGTGCCGTTGGCAACATTTTTTTTCTCCCTATTTTGAAACTGCGGATGCAATATCATTTTTGGTAGTTTTTTCGGTAATGGTCGGACAAATGTCAATTATAGAGATCAAAGTACCCTTTTTTGTAGTGCTTGGCAGTGTAATTAATTACAGTGGGAATGGTTAAGTGTTCGAACGCTCCGAGGAGTGAGCGTCAGACATTTTTCGCGAACTCGTAGTAGAAAACTCCGTCAACGACCATTCCACGCAAAAACCACTGGTTCTCGTCCGATCACCAAAGTTAAACTGCGTTGGGCGCGGATAGTACTTGGATGGGAGACCGCTTGGGAACTCCGCGTGCCGTTGGCAACATTTTTTTTCTCCCTATTTTCAAACTGCGGATGCAATATCATTTTTCGTAGTTTTTTCGGTAATGGACGGGCAAATGTCAATTATAGAGATCAAAGAACCCTTTTTTGTAGTGCTTGGCAGTGTAATTAATTATAGTGGGAATGGTTAAGTGTTCGAACGCTCCGAGGAGTGAGCGTCAGACAGTGTTCGCGAACTCGTAGTAGAAAACTCCGTCAGCGACCATAACACGTAAAAACCACTAGTTCTCGTCCGATCACCACAGGTGTCGCGACCATCGAGGTGGTGAGACGTGTTTGGTGCCTCGTGGATATTTGATTATTATAGTATTGCAATATTATAAATATTATTAACATTTTGACGGCGACACATACCCCGTAATTTAATAGAGCAAGGACCATAGAAATAGAAAGCAATCCTGCTCTCACCTCACAACGAAACATCCCCTCCGGGGATCCTAACCTGAAGCTGGACGAAAATGACTACAGCATAAATGACATCATCATCAAGCGAAAAAAACGACAAAGGAATGGGGGCATGCTACTTCCAACTGCTATGCAGAACCAGCATGCTTAAAATGTGCAGGAAAACACCTTACAAAAGATTGTCAGAAACCTAGAGATCAGCCAGCAAGATGCGTCAACTGTGATGGGGATCAGCCAGCAAATGCCACAATATGTGAGGCATATCAGAAAAGAATAGAATGGATAGCTTCGAAGACAAAAACTGGAGGGCATCAACATAACGTGACACTTAATCCAAAAAGGCAAACAACATCCTTATCGACGAGCAATTCGGGTTCAGGGAAAAACACAGTGCAGTACAACAGGTAACAAGGATAGTAAACGATGGAAATTGTACCCATTAATGGTATACAATTCTCATATGTCAATTAGTAATAAAAAACTAGTATATAAAATGATCATAAGGCCCATAATGACATACGCTACACCAGTATGGTGTGGTGCTGCTCCAACGAACATCAATGTTTTACAAGTCATGCAAAATAAGCTTCTAAGACTCATACTCTCAGCTCGCAGGAACACTAGGATAACAGATCTACATGAAAGCGTAGACATACATTATATGGGTGAATATTGCAATGAGTTAGCGTTAAGCTTTTATAGAAATCATATAGGTAGTAGTCCACTAACCCAAAATCTAACAGAAATTAGAGATCATAATATACCCTTTAACTTTAAGCATAGGTTACCTTATCAAAAGCTAACTATTTTCTATGAAATGCATTGATGCTCATGTGATAAAAGATGTGATACTCAGGGCATAAGTGGGCAAAAGTAACTTAAGTAAGCTAAGTAAAGTATTAAATAAGTAAAGTATTAATAAAATTGTATTAATTAAATAGGACTAATGATGTAACAAAGTTACTGATAACAATTGCAAACAGCGTACGCAAACAGGTACACTCAAAGGTGTAAAGTTGAGAACAAAGAAGGATTTTTCCAACGCAATTTTCCCTTATTAAACGATTATATGAAACAACACCAGATATGTGATAAATGTGCACACTAGAAATAAGAGAAAATACCGCATATCGACTGATTAATCATAGTAGTAGGTTAAGCATTAATTGTAGGAACTAGGTACAAACACAATTACCAAAGAAACAGTTTAAATGTATTTATTTTTTATACACTTAAATGTACATATGTTATATATTAAAGAGACTTTTACATTCGTTAGCTGACCTCCGAGCAGGTAACATGTACCGCGCAGTGGTGCGAAACCTACCCCGCTCGAGCAAGCAAAGTGCCGAAACCGCGTTGGGCCCAACAAATGGCCCACGACCGACGCCTACCGAATCAACTCGTTCAGTGCAACTGACAGTGTTTAGCGCATATAGTCGCAGTGAACAACGTTCTCGTTTAATAATCATATATCTAAGTGACCTCTACGATGAAGTCCCAGTGAAAAAGTGATACCACCAACAACAGGGGGGGGCCCTGTCACACGGGAATAAAACCTCAAAAAGGAATGCACCGACCGGCAGCCAAGATGAATACATCCCAAGAAAAAGAACCAACACCATCCGTAACAGAGGATGACATCCAACAAGTCATCAGACTGGAAAAGGGAGGAACCCTTTCACAGAGAGACCTCAGCAAGGTCAACAAAATAATATCCTCTGCAGGCAAGAGGAAAAACACAAACATACCCAAGGCGCACCCCAAAATACCAAAAAGCACAAAGAGGAACACATCTCCCCAAAAGTCTCCACGAATCACCATAACAACGGACCCACAGGGAAATTACTACTCATCGTTAGACTCCCTAACCTCAACGAACGCAGAAAACGAGCAACAACAGCAGTTCTCGGAAATTCTACAATCACTACATAAAGAAATCAGCAACCTAAAAGCACAAAATGATTTCCTGGCCACCCAGCACAAAAACCACCTCGACATCATCACTAACTTGCAATCAGAAATAGCAAGCAAAACTGCCCGCTTGGAACAAGAAACCGACCCTGAAACACCATCACCAAACGACGACGCCCACCGCGGGAAAACCCAGAAAAAGGAACGCAGCCCCGACCGACTAAGCGACCCATACACAAGAGTCCCCACCAAAAAAAAGGGACGGCTCAACACCAGGACCCCAACAATCGAACCTCCCCGCAGGACCATCATGCAGCACCAGCCAGTGATGCCAGAACCGTGGGTTTGCGCCCACGGACCCTACCACCACTCCACGACCAAGCGTACCCCCTCTTAGCGCCTGTACCGCACCACACAAGCATACCCGTCCCTCCATCCGTGTGCCGTACGCGCTGCCTGGCCGGCGCTCTCCGGCGAGAATTCGTTTTCATGACATCGAAGCGCTTGTGTCGCAAGCAAAATGTCATGAGTTCAAATCCCGGTGCAGATATTCTACTTTTTTTTCTTTATTTATTCTCTAATTTCTCTTCCTATATTCTCAGAAGACTAAAGACTTGAAAACTGTTAATTTATAAAAAATTTTCGAAGCTTGATTTGTTGCTAGAGATGCGATCCCCTTCTGGCTTGTACCGCACCACTACAAGCGTAACCTACCTTCTGTCCGTGTGCCGTGCTGCCTGGCCGGCGCTCTCCGCCAATAATTCATTTCACCGAAATCCTACAGCTTGGGTCGCAAACAGAAAGTCCGAGGTTCAAATTCGGGTGCGAATATTCTACTTTTTTCATTAATTATTCTCTAACTTCTCTTTCTATATTTTCAGTAGAATAAAAACTTGAAAACTGTTAATTTACAAAGCATTTTCGCAGCTGGCTAATGTACGATGTTGGTCTTCCGCCTTTTTTCGTACATAAACAGAAATAATTCCTTGAATTGCTACTTACAAAATAAGCTCCTTTCTAGGATAGACTCTTTAAAATTCACGTCACAATGAACAGTTACAGAATCGGTGATTTCCGTTTCAGGTAAGCGAGCCGCCCGCTCCGCTATTACGATCGGCTTACCACTCGCACCCCGGATTACTGTAATGAGGTTTGAAAACAATATCGACTGGTCTAGTACCCGTCGCAGGGATGTCATTTATACCTACAGAAGAGTTTTACTAACCCACTCTTGGCCAACGACACTCTTTTCGTGTTAATCAGATTTATACGTATCTGCTTACTTGCATCTTGATTATTTACGAAAATTGTGCCATTGCTCGATGGAAACGAGGCCAGTCGATATTGTTTTCAAACCTCATTACAGTAATCCGGGGTGCGAGTGGTAAGCCGATCGTAATAGCGGAGCGGGCGGCTCGCTTACCTGAAACGGAAATCACCGATTCTGTAACTGTTCATTGTGACGTGAATTTTAAAGAGTCTATCCTAGAGAGGAGCTTATTTTGTAAGTAGCATTTCAAGGAATTATTTCTGTTTATGTACGAAAAAAGGCGGAAGACCAACATCGTACATTAGCCAGCTGCGAAAATGCTTTGTAAATTAACAGTTTTCAAGTTTTTATTCTACTGAAAATATAGAACGAGAAGTTAGAGAATAATTAATGAAAAAAGTAGAATATTCGCACCCGAATTTGAACCTCGGACTTTCTGTTTGCGACCCAAGCTCTAGGATTTCGGTGAAATGAATTATTGGCGGAGAGCGCCGGCCAGGCAGCACGGCACACGGACAGAAGGTAGGTTACGCTTGTAGTGGTGCGGTACAAGCCAGAAGGGGATCGCATCTCTAGCAACAAATCAAGCTTCGAAAATTTTTTATAAATTAACAGTTTTCAAGTCTTTAGTCTTCTGAGAATATAGGAAGAGAAATTAGAGAATAAATAAAGAAAAAAAGTAGAATATCTGCACCGGGATTTGAACTCATGACATTTTGCTTGCGACACAAGCGCTTCGATGTCATGAAAACGAATTCTCGCCGGAGAGCGCCGGCCAGGCAGCGCGTACGGCACACGGATGGAGGGACGGGTATGCTTGTATGGTGCGGTACAGGCGCTAAGAGGGGGTACGCTTGGTCGTGGAGTGGTGGTAGGGTCCGTGGGCGCAAACCCACGGTTCTGGCATCACTGGCACCAGCTCCATTAACCCAGCCAGAAGAAGCCCCTCACCACTCCAGGACCCTCAACACCCCCATCAAGTGCCACTGCAGAAAGGTAACCGCCCGCCCCCCATTACAATCAATGGACAAACGGCACAGGCCACGATAAACATCATATTAAACCCCGTAAACTCGAAGCGAACTTCCGTACCAAGTCCACAAGCAAGTACAGCCATACATTATATATCGAGCACCCTACCGATTACAAATCCGTCCTAGAACTCTTAAAACAAAAAGACATCAAATACTACACATATACCCCGAAATACGAAAAGCCTCAAATATACTTGTTAAAATACCTAGAAGGCGACTACGATGAGGAAACGATCCTTAACGAACTCACCAACACAAAAACAGCCGACCTCCACTTCACAAAAGTAACGACATTCCAAACAAAAAAATCCATCGAATCAAACGCAACACTACCCATATGCACAGTACACCTTTCCCCGCAAAGCAATGCAAATAAATTGAGCCAAATCAAAAGGCTACTCCACCAAACAATCTCCTGGGACAAACTCAGACCCCGTTCATCTGTCCAGTGCTGGAAATGTCAGAGACTTGGACACTCCTCCAACAACTGTAATCTCCCCTATAGATGCGTTAAATGCCCAGAATCACACGAACCAGGCCAATGCAAAACAATCCCCACCAACTCCGAACAAACACCAGAAAGCAAATTAAACCTCCACTGCGTACTCTGCGGTAACAAATGTAAGGGTCTGGTCGAGCGGTAGAAAATACCAAATTTAAATAGTAAATATAACAAAAATATATTTATTTGGCCGTATGCCCGTCCGTCGGTGACTCTCACAAAGTTTCGCCTCGTCAAAAGTCTGCGTCAACAATGTGCGTTCTTCCTTTCGTCCTACGCTTATAGCTAGGTCTGTTTCACCCCTCTCCCTATCCTTGCATCCTAAAATAGTCCTGTGCTTCCTCGTTTACCTGCTCGTTGCGCGCACAGGGGGTAAGTATGGTCGGGTCTCTACCCGACTCCCGCTCACTGACCCCTCGTTGAGTCATCTGGGCCCCAAATGTTCAACCTACAAGGTCCTGTCGAAACGGGGTATTTCCAATCATAAAACTATATCGGGCGAACTCTTACAATTCGCCCATTCCTGACCATTGAGTTCGACCCCGGACTCACTCGCATAAACACACAAAGAGAAAAAATATAAAAGTATCGAGGTTTTACAATTCTAAATTTCCTTGACCTGAACGCCAGGGCCTCATGTTGGATGACGACCACGTACCTTGGTACGGTCTTTGGGTATTCTGAAAACCTTCAATGTCAGCTATAACATAACGGTCGCTTCGTAATTTTTTGACGACCTCGTAGGGTCCTTTGTATTGAGGAATTAACTTTTGTGAAACGCCTGGCGTGTTTTCAAAATTTCTTAGCATAATATAATCCCCGACTTCGTACACGTGGGGTGGTTTATGTCTCCTATCGTAATATAACTTATTGTACTCTTGCAACTTAACGTTATTTTCCTCTGCCTTGCGACAGCACGTTTCTATACCTACGGGGTTTCGATCCCTCCATTCGCAGAGATATTCTTTTAGGGTGTCCGGAAACTTACCCTTCTGGTCAATACCAAATAATAATTTACAAGGAGTTTCACGAGTAGCCTTACTAACGGTATTGTTCAGCGCAAACTCTACATCCTCTAATACCTCATACCATCGCTTTCCCGGACAATTCTCCGTCATCTTCGCAAGCGCAGGCCCCAGAACTCTGTTCACTCTTTCTACTTGACCATTTGCTTGCGGGGATGCCGTAGCTACCTTCGCATGCCTAATATTATTTGCCGCTAAAAAGTCCTCAAAATCTTTCGACGTAAAACTACTAACCCTATCTGATACAATCATGTCAGGTCGACTGTAATGGGAAAAATATGTCTTCAGGTATGAAATCGCTTCCTTAGTTGCAGTTGTTTTCGTCGCGTACAATTTCACGTGCTTTGTAAACGCGTCACAAACCAAAAATATGTATTTCTTCACGCTTGTTTCTTTATCTACCGGACCATAGTGGTCTATGTGAAGAGTTTTAAATGGGACGCTTCCCTTAGCTATGCTGTGAAGAGTTCCTTCAACTTTTCCCGACGGTGGTGAATACGCAATGCATTTAAGACAGTTTTTTATGTGTTGATTAATTTTCCATTTCATTTTCGGAAACCAATAATTTTGTAGCACGGTGAAATAAACCTTCTCTGCTCCTAAATGTCCCATTTCGTCATGGTACCTATAAATGACGCTATTTTCCATGCTCTGAGGAACATAAAATAACAAATTTCCTCCCTGCTTCCGATATACAAGACCATTCCTCATTTCGAAAAATCTATTTTCACACGTCTCCAAATTGTCTCGTAATTTTGAAATTTCGAAGTCCTGATTTTGTATGAGCGCCAAATTACGTTCGAACGAATTTCCCTCCAGTGATGCCAGAAAGAGGACGGGTCCTCTCGAGAATTTCCCCCACCACGCATGCACACTACGCCGGAGCGGCGTGTCCGTGAGCTCGGCGCTTCGGACAACGTCGGGAAGACGAGAGAGAAAACGAATGTGCGTCTTTCTCTCTCGTTCTTGAAACACTGTGATCCATGGTGGGGTGCAAGCGACACGCGGCCGTGCGCGATGTTCTTGGATGCCTCGAGATTCACTTTTCCCTTTCTGACATATGTATAATACTCTTGTAATGAAAAAAAATTTGGAAAAAATTTTATTACGGAAATCACGTTTTAAGACCTCCTGATCACGTTTTGGCTATTTAGAAAAGAGCTTTTTTTTAAATATCTCATATATTTGTTAATACGATTACGTTTAAACGGCAAAATGGATTTCAATGAAACTTTATATTTAAATTTTATATTGTCTTAAGATCCGATTAGATCACGAAAAACCATAATTACCCGTTGTGGTTCTTCGATTTTTCAGATGTACGAACTAAATTCTACATAAAAAAAAGGTTAGATAAAGTTCTTCTGTAACTTCTTTAACGAAGAAAAATGTACATTCATAATTTCTTGTTTTCATTTTAAATTTCCGTACTTTTTATTCGAGCTATTTCTATTATTCAAACCTTAAAATGAATTTTTTATTAAAAGATGAATATGTTGATACTATAAATTGATGAACTTTGTTAAAATTAGAATCCACTCTTGGCCAGTAGCATGGACGCTGTAGCGCCTTCGATAAAAAATATTTTTTCAGAGTATGATCTAAAATCTAAACGTAATCACATTTCTCGCTAGATTTTTCGATAATTATATCAAGTTGCGACAAAGAATCACGCACTATTTACAAATTTATTACGCGCAGCGTCCACGCTACCGCTCGATGGAAACTACGGGAAAGTGGTGGTCTCTTCCATCGGGAGGGAAATATAAACGATTCGTTATGCAAAGCTAACATCGCGATATACGGTACATTAAAATGTGTAAATCGGTATGAAGGAATATTCCTTATGTCAGAAAGGGAAAAGTGAATCTCGAGGCACTCAAGAAGATCGCGCACGGCCGCGTGTCGCTTGCACCCCACCATGGATCACAGCGTTTCAAGAGCGAGAGAGAAAGACGCACATTCGTTTTCTCTCTCGTCTTCACGACGTTGTCCGAAGCGCCGAACTCACGGACACGCCGCTCCGGCGTAGTGTGCATGCGTGGTGGGGGAAATTCTCGAGAGGACCCGTCCTCTTTCTGGCATCACTGTTTCCCTCCACCACGAGGACATTCGTGGACCTGCTTAACGCGTCCGCGTGTATCATCCGAGCTCCCGGCCTATGTTCAATCTCATAGTCAAAACCCTGAAGTTCTAACGCCCATCTAGCGATTCGTGGGTTTACATCTTTTTTGTTAAGCGTCAATCGAAGTGAGTTACAATCGGTTAAAATTTTAAACTTGGTCCCCTGCAAATAAATTCGAAATCGTCTCAATGCGTAAATTATTGCTAAAACTTCGAGTTCAAAGCTATGGTATTTGCTCTCAGCCTCAGTGGTACGTTTTGAAAAATAAAACACCGGATGGAACTTTAAATCATTTTTCTTTTGCATAAGAATGGCGCCGTACCCTATCGAGCTGGCGTCACAATGGAGTTCCGTTTCATCTTTGGGATTGTAGATTGCTAATACCGGAGAGTCTACTAATTTTGCTTTTAAACTATTAAAGGCTTCCAATTCCTCTTCCCCAAATTTGAATTTTGAATCCTTTTTAACTAAACTGTATAAGGGTTTAGCAATGAAAGCAAATCGTTCAATAAATTTCCGAAAATACGAGCTTAAACCCAGAAAAATTTGAACATCCCGAACATTTTGCGGAATCGGAAATCTTTCAACGGCCTCTATCCCATTCTTCGGCGGGCTTATGCCTTCCCCTGTTATGAGATACCCTAAATACTGTATTTCCGTATACATGAATTTACATTTATCTAACCTAATTTCCATCTTATTTTGTACTAATAATGCAAAAACGCGGTTTAAAATCTGCAGGTGGTACTCTATGGTTCGGGTCGCAACCAATATGTCATCCATATATACTACTACATCTCCTGACCTAATCAAATCTGAGAATACCTCGTTTATAAATCTCTGAAATCGAGACGGTGCCGTTTTTAAACCGACAGGCATTTTTAAATACTCAAATTGGCCTAACGGAGTAACAAATGATGTGCACTTTATCGAGTCCTCAGCTACACGGATATGATGGAACCCATCTTTTAAATCTAACAGACTAAAATATTTCTTTTCTCCCAAAACATCTAATTGATCCTCGATCAGCGGTAATGGATAATTATCGCGTACAATAGCTTTATTCAAAGTCCGAAAATCTACGCACATACGTAACTCGCCATTTTTCTTTTTTACCAATACAATTGGCGATGCGTATTCGGAATTGCTACGTCTAATGGTGCCTTTTGTCAAAAGGTCATCTAATATGTTTTGCAACTGTTCTTTCTCAGAATAGGAGATTCGTCGTGGTGTGGTATGAAACGGTTTATGATCATTTAAAATTAGCTTCAATTCAGCATTTACTGTAGGTAATTCCGGACGCGGCGGCTTTATATATCTTTCGACAAACATTTCCTGTAATTTCATAATATCGCGGTGCGGTATTTTATCGTTAATATTTAACATGTCTGCAGATTCTGCAACACCCGAATCTAACAGAATGTTCAAAATTTCTAATGGCGTATCTACGTCATCTTCCATCTTCGCTAGCCTCATCTTAAACAACTGTAGCGCATCTCGACCTAAAACTACATATGCAGACATCGTCTGATCGGGAACGACCAACAGAGATATGTTTACTCTCCGACCCTCTTCAATTACAACCACGGCGCGTACTATACCGATCGGATTCAACGGCGATTTATTAATTCCTACGAAGCGAGGATACGCGCTATCTTGAATTTTATCAATATTACCCGGAACACACGATCTTTTAATAAAACTAACAGGACTTCCTGTGTCAAATAAAGAGTATAAACTTATTTCTATACCGTCTATTTCATATCGAAGATTTCGGTGAAAATCATCCTCTTGACGTGAGTCCCACTGCACACAGTTAATCTGCTTAGCCGTCCTTTTGGGGCAAGTCGTCAGCAGGTGGCCCATCTCCCCGCAACCAAAACAGGAACCTTTTTCCCTTCTTGGCTGGTGACAATCCGCTGACCGATGACCCATGCGGTTACAATTGTAGCAACGAATCTTCTCTGACGTCGATCTCTTGGACGTTGATGGCATCATTGTCTCACGTTGGGTTTTCGAGACCGTTGACCTGGAGCAACTCCTTACTCCGCTAGACAGCGAAACTTTGCTGAACGCCTCTAAAAGTGCAGGCGCTGTTTCAAATTTACTGATGCGTGCCTGATTTCTTAAAACGACTTCGGGGATCCCATCAATTATATAGTCAACTATCTCTTCTTCCATAATCGGTACCCGATTCGCCAGGATCAGTTTTTCATGGAAATATTGTCCAAAACTTTCACTACTCCTCCATGATCTGTTCTCAAATTTTCGACGAGCTTCCAATCGGCTTTCCCGATTTCCAAACATGATTTCCATTCGCATCAGCAACTCATCAGTGGTGAGCTCCAGGTGTTCAGTTCTTGAATGGAACCAGCTTAGTGCTTTCCCCTTCAACTTGGATCCCAACAGAATTTTTGCTAAATTATCATCCAGCTCGTACGTCACAATCAACAATTTCAATTGTTTTTTCCAAGTTTGAAAATATTGATCTTCTCCATTGAAATCCCTGATCAGGTCTCCGATAGATTTCATACTTGGAGTTGTCCTTCGTTCTGAGCTGGCGACTGATCTTGGAGAGTTTCGCAATAATTCGTTTTCGCGTTGCAGTACTCTCAACTCTCTTTCCATTAGCTCCCTTTCTCGACGCAGTAATTCAACCTCCCTACGCATTAGATGATTGGGGGTGGCTTCCGATGACGCTGGTTGCCACGCTGGTGCGTCCGCACGAAGAATACTTGTGTCATGCAGGGTGTAATCTTCATCCACCTCACCATCTGTCTCCACAGCCACATTCTTTTCCTTCCTAGAGCTTAACGGCGCATCAATTTCCCATGCTCTATTTGGAAAATGGTCGTCTAAACGCTGTAACAACTCCGCTTTGTTGCCCGTAGACGGTAGTCCATGCTGACGTAGTATCTCTTTCAGCTCCTGGACCAGAAAGTCACGCTGAACTTTCCCCACTGCTTGAGCCATAATGCTTAAAAACTGTCGCACAACAACTCGTTGTTCAAACAAACACCAAAATGTCACACTAAACGTCACTTAAAATCGTTACAACGAATGTCACACAGAAAAGATGAATCACTTAAAACAAAGTCACACCAAAAACAGAGTCACATAGAAAATAAATCCACACAGAATGCTTGAGGTCACACAGAATGTTTAAAGTCACACAGAATGTTTAAAGTCACATAGAATGTTTGAAGTCACACAGAAACTGTCACACGCGACGGACAATAATTTCGATAACCCGTTACTTTACTTCCGTAAGCACTTTGATCCTTTATCCCACTTCTGATATTGTAAGGGTCTGGTCGAGCGGTAGAAAATACAAAATTTAAATAGTAAATATAACAAAAATATATTTATTTGGCCGTATGCCCGTCCGTCGGTGACTCTCACAAAGTTTCGCCTCGTCAAAAGTCTGCGTCAACAATGTGCGTTCTTCCTTTCGTCCTACGCTTATAGTTAGGTCTGTTTCACCCCTCTCCCTATCCTTGCATCCTAAAATAGTCCTGTGCTTCCTCGTTTACCTGCTCGTTGCGCGCACAGGGGGTAAGTATGGTCGGGTCTCTACCCGACTCCCGCTCATTGACCCCTCGTTGAGTCATCTGGGCCCCAAATGTTCAACCTACAAGGTCCTGTCGAAACGGGGTATTTCCAATCATAAAACTATATCGGGCGAACTCTTACACAAAGGACACCCAGCATCATACAGAGGGTGCCCAGCGATTGTCAACAAACAAAAAGAAACACAAAAACTCCTCTCCACACAAAAAACAAAGAGAGAACAAAAGCTCAAAAAAATAGAAAAATTGATAAACCCGAAAATCTCCTACAGCCAAATGGCACAAAACAATAACGGAACAGCTTACCATCTACCCCTCCTCCAACCCAAACCAACACCCTTCCCCCTACCAACCACACCCCCCTGCACCCCAGCAACACACCACCACCACCACCACCCCCACCACCATCCTATCCGACATTAGCAATCAAATAGCCCACCTCACTAGAATCGCAGAATCCAACACTCAAAGAATAGCTACATTATTCCAACTAATACTCCCAAACCACTCTCAACCTCCGCAATGAACACACAACCATCTTCTTCCGACAATAGAAACACAAAAATATCACTAGCCCTAAACACAAACTCCCTAATCTCCACACAAAAAAGAGATAGCCTCCTCCAGATCTTCACCAAACAGGCGCCCGATTTCGCCCTGCTCAGCGAAACAAAACTAAACGAAAAACACAACGTCTCCTTCGCAAACTACTCCATACACAGAGCCGACCGATCAAACTCAAAACAAGGAGGCGGAACAGCAATATTAGTAAAAAAAGACTTAAAACACTCCAGAATCTACCCCAAATGTCTAGGATCATTCCAACTACTCGAAACAACAATCATAGAGACAAAAACCAAAAACCACGAAAAAATTACCATCATCTCCGCCTACGCTACCGGCAACAATAGAATGGAATTCATTCCCGAATTAGACACCCTATTTAAGGAGCTCCAACTAGACAACCCAAACAATTACTACATCCTGGCAGGCGACCTCAACGTCCGTCACCCATCCTGGAAAAATAACACATTCCCCCGAGGAACAGCCTTAAAAAAATGGTTAGAAAATAACGAAATCAAATACAAACTTGCACTACACGGCTCTTACCTCCCCCCATTCCCAAAAGGCAACTCCTTCCTAGATGACAAACAACGGACTAATGACAATACCTTCCGACAGTGACCACGACGCAATAAAAATATCAGCAACCATCAACGACCTAGCAGAACTAGAATCAGACTCACCTGACATAAAATTCAACTTTAACAAAACTAACTGGGAACTTTTTAACGCCACAGCAACAAAAAACATCAAAGACACCTCACTACCCTACGGCAGAAACTTGAGCAACACTGAAATTGACACAGGACTCGAATTATTAAACTCAGCCATCAAAAAAGCCATATCAACCTCCGTCCCAAAAACCAAACCCACAAACTCCTCCGACAAATATATTAACAAAAAAATAATCAAGCTCAGAAAAAACAAGAACTACCTAATATCCCTACTATTCCATCTCAGAAGCTCCGGTATCCCCAATAACAGCCCCCTATACCTCAGAATATCCAGACTAATTAAAGACTCAAAACAAAAAATGAATGAAGAGTATAATAAATCCTACAACAAATACTGGGAAACAAAAATAAGATCCATCCACCCCGATAGCAAAGCCCTCCAGCAAATTAATAACCTTTTCAAAGCCAGAGGATTATCCCCAATAGACAACCTCACAATTAGCAAAAACGAAAACACACCTCCTACGTAACGCCAACATCGAAATAAACAACCAACAAACAAACAAAGACAACCTCCTAGTCATCAATAACCCAATAGACAAACTAAACATATTAGGAGCTCAATACATCCTAACAAGCACCCAAAACAGCAACCTCGGACATAAAACCTTCTCCGAAACAATCACCCGCATAGCCCAAGAAATTAAAAGAAAAATCGAGACTGAGTCAACCCAAAACGTTACCGCAACACAATTTTCCGAAGACAACCCCTCCTACAACCCCTGTGATCAATCCACGCCTAACTTCTTCACCGACACTTACGCTCTCGCAAAAATACTGAAAAACTCCAACAATAAAAAATCAGCAGGCATCGACGGCATCCCGAATACCATATTAAGAAAACTCCCAGGCAAATACATATACCTCTACACAATCCTATTCAATAACGCACTTATCAACTCCTATTTCCCATCTAACCTGAAAAAAGCAAAGACAATATACATAAAAAAAGGGAAAAACGGCGCCCTCCCCACTAGTTACAGGCCAATAAGCTTACTCCCAAACATAAGCAAAATATTCGAAAAGACAATCCTCACATCACTCTCACACCACATCGACGAACACCAACTAATCCCCGAAGAACAGTTCGGATTCAGACACAAACACTCCACTACACACGCGATAAACAAATTAACCTCGGACATACACTGGGCGCTGAACGACGGTAATTGCGTAGGCGCCTGTCTGATCGACCTAGAAAAAGCCTTCGATACAGTCTGGTTGGAGGGACTCCTATACAAACTCTCCAAAGCCAATCTCCCCTTCCATCTCCTCAAAATAATTTGGAATGCAACCCAAAACAAACAATTTATAACAACAGACGGCAAAAATACCTCAACATTAACCTTCAATATGACCAACGGACTCCAACAGGGTACGGTAATCTCCCCCGTATTGTTCAACATATACACCGCCAACCTCCTCAAACTCTTCGATCTTAACCAGGGTAACAATACAAAAGCAATAGCGTTCGCAGACGACCTAGTAATCTACTCCACCAACAAAAAAGCATCAACAATAGAAAATACATTACAAACATTATTCGAAAAAATCCACAATTATCTCACAAACTGGAAGTTAAAAATAAATACCCAAAAATGCGAAACAATTTTCTTCCGCCCAACTCTAAAAAACGCCCATCCAGACGTCAGCAAGCACTGGAAAAAAATCCAATTAAGGGGGTATAGGACTATTGGAATCTCGAAAAATCGTTTTTTTATTATTAATTCTGAAAGTGTCATCCTTTGTGAACATTTACATAAAAGTTTCATGTAGAAATTCGAATAATTACGGATATTACAGAGCAGAACGTAACTGAGTGCACCGTCGAGTAACAGCTCCGCAGAACGGTCACGGCGTAGGGGAGAGTGGAGGAATTACAGACACCTAAGGGAAAAGTTAAATTGAAACAATAGTATTGGGTTTAATCAAATTTACATTATTGATAATTTAACTTTGGTTAAGTATCTACAAAGTCAGCACTAAGAATTGTGTAGATACTTTAATAAACAAATCAGCTTTTGAATGAAAAACAGGACTCTCTGTTCGCAATTACCCGTAGCTATCGGGGTAAATGTGGACGGTCGCTTGGATAATTATGGACAGTCAGGGGTAATTACTCGTAGTCGTAAAAATGCCGCGGGCGAGGGGGGGGGGGGGGGGGGGGCAGGGCAAGCGAAAGAAGCGAATCTAGCGGTGTCCGGGTTTACCCCGCGTCTGGAATTCCCTTATTCACTCATTTACCTGTTCGCGACATTTTAACCTTTGTATGCAGTACGGAATCTACTTCAACCGTAGTAAAACGTATCGCATAACGCTCGTGAAAATGAAGGAAGTGAAGATCTATCGTGATAGAAAAGGAGGTAGAACCTGTTTGGGACGTTCTTCCCGAATGAGGAAAAGGGTGTATTGGGGAAATATTAAAAAATCATCAAACGATGAAGGGGCACCAAGCGCGTCGCGACGAAAAATCGGTAGTGCTTCTACAAGCAGCTCAGCAGCGAACGACGAACACTCATACCGCATTTTGAGTTTTCTTAGCGTTTTCAGCGCTGTAAGTTCCTACGTAAAATGTAAAACGTGTGACAGTGATGTACAGTTTTCAGAAACAAAAGTACGCGGACTTGGATTTAAAATCGTCCTGAATTGTGGAAAATGTGACAATAGAGAGATTCCATCGTGTCCGATGATACGAAGTTTCTCGTATGAGATAAATCATCGAATTGTGTTGGCTATGCGAGTAATCGGCATAGGTTTGGCCGGCTTGCAACAATTCTGTGGCATAATGGATATGCCAAAGCCAATTTCTCAGCATCCTTACGATACGATCATAAAATACATAAGGAATGCAACAGAAGTCGTTGCAAAGGGATCAATGTTTCGCGCTGCTCAAGAGGAAATAGATCGAACAGCGGAAAATGACAAAGAGAAATTTGGAGGAATAACAGTGTCAGGTGATGGAACCTGGCGAAAAAGAGGCTTCTCCTCACTTTTTGGGGTTTCCACAGTTATAGGAAACTTGACTGGAAAGGTAATAGACGCGATCGTGAAATGCGCGTACTGCAAAATTTGTGAACGCTGGAATACAAAAATTGGAACTGTCGAATATGAACAGTGGTTGGACGAACACTTGGATGAGTGTAAGGCAAATCATGAGGATAACGCCGGCAAAATGGAAGTACATGCAATTGTCGAAATTTTCAAACGATCACAGGAATTCTACAACACAAAATATATTAATTACATTGGAGACGGCGACAGCAAAACGTACAAAGCCATAGTGGTTGCTAATCCATACGATATCCCTGTGAACAAGAAAGAATGTGTGGGCCACGTCCAAAAGCGAATCGGCACGGCTTTTCGAAAATTAAAAACCACAACAAAAGGAGTTGGAGGCCTAGGAAAGCTTACGGCAAAACTTATCGACGAGCTCAGCTCATATTATGGAAATGCCATTAGAGGTGCCAGCCATTCTGTAGAAGCAATGAGAGAGGCAATTTGGGCGACATATAATCACAAATGTTCAACAGATGAGAGTCCCCAGCATCACTACTGTCCTGTCTGAGAAGCAAGTTGGTGTTCTTGGCAGAGAGCTAAGGCACACAATACCCTGCACGAATATAATCATAAAACTCCTTTACACTCAGATGTACAAACAGCGATTTTTCCAGTATATGAGAATTTGAGCACAGACGAACTATTGGAAAGATGCGTCGGCGGCTTTACGCAGAATAGCAATGAAAGTTTGAACGGCAAAATCTGGAAAATTGCGCCAAAGATTTATTTCAGCGGCCTTGAAATTGTTGAAATTGCGACATATATTGCCATTTCAACATTTAATGATGGAAACAATTCTCTCCTATCAATAATGCAGCAGCTTGAACTTCTAGTTGGGTCAAACGCGCGGAATATGTGCGTCGAATTAGACCAGAGGAGACTGTCGGCAACAGACGTTAGAGCGGCAGCGGCGACAAAAGATGCAGGAACAATAAATAGAAGGAAAAAAAAAAAAAGACGAACAAGATCTCGCAGCTGAAGGAGCACTGTATGGACCGGGAATCGCATAAAAGAGGTTTGGAAATTTGGCACGTCATATATTAAAGAAAAAGGTACTCCCAATTTTGAAGCCGTTTATCTCGAAACTACATTTTCAAATACGGTGTATATCATAACTCTTGAACGAATGAATATTTTCACTTAAAATTTTAACTGGAGCTGTAGAATTCCTTTCTCTATCGTGTGGAAGTTGCGCATCAACATTGGATGTTTGTAAAACATTTTATAACTGATTAAACACGTTTTTTTCCCATAAAAATGAGGGGAAAAAATTGATTCGTGTGTAACTTTTACAATTTTTGTTTAAATTCGCCTAGCAAAGTTTTACACGATAACTATTAGTGTAGAAATTGCTCACCCCAAGACATTTTGCTTTTAGATGATTGGTTCACCTGGGACTATGTACACCGATTACAGCTGCGCGCTGCGGGGGAAGGTCTGTGAAGATAGCACCCCCAAATTCGAATTTTTGGAAAAACGAAACGGCATTCGTTTGTCTATCGTTTGCCCACGTTTGCCCATAAAAAATTTTCGTTTGCCCACCCTTCAAAAAAAAATTATGGCCAAAAAAAAAATTTTCATCAGCACCCCCATGAAATTTTTTTTATAATTTAACGGTGGGGCATGATTGTCCATCGCTTGCCCACGTTTGCCCATCCAAAATTTTTTTTTTCCCACCCACCAAAAAAAAGGTATGAACAAATTAAAAAATTTGTCTACATCACCCTCCATGTTATCAAAATCGATTGTTTAACGGTGCCGTCCTTTAGGTTAGATGCCAAAGAGATTTGCCCATCCATTTATTTCGTTTGCCCACCCTCCAGAATCGAATTATTAATAAAAATAGCCAAGGAGTGCGACACCCGTTGAAGCGACCAAGTACAAGTTCGGTTTATTATTAATTAAACAACGAAATCGATTGTTTAAGGTTGCCGTCCTTTAGTTTAGATGTCAAAGAGATTTGCCCATCCATTTATTTCGTTTGCCCACCCTCCAGATCCGAATTATTAATAAAAATAGCCAAGGAGCGCGACACCCGTTGAAGCGACCAAGTAAAAGTTCGATTTTTTATTAATTAAACGACGAAATCGATTGTTTAACGGTGCCGTCCTTTAGTTTAGATGTCAAAGAGATTTGCTCATCCATTTATTTCGTTTGCCCACCCTCCAGATCCGAATTATTAATAAAAATAGCCAAGGAGCGCGACACCCGTTGAAGCGACCAAGTAAAAGTTCGATTTTTTATTAATTAAATGACGAAATCGATTGTTTAACGGTGCCGTCCTTTAGTTTAGATGTCAAAGAGATTTGCCCATCCATTTATTTCGTTTGCCCACCCTCCAGATCCGAATTATTAATAAAAATAGCCAAGGAGCGCGACACCCGTTGAAGCGACCAAGTAAAAGTTCGATTTTTTATTAATTAAACGACGAAATCGATTGTTTAACGGTGCCGTCCTTTAGTTTAGATGTCAAAGAGATTTGCCCATCCATTTATTTCGTTTGCCCACCCTCCAGATCCGAATTATTAATAAAAATAGCCAAGGAGCGCGACACCCGTTGAAGCGACCAAGTACAAGTTCGGTTTATTATTAATTAAACAACGAAATCGATTGTTTAAGGTTGCCGTCCTTTAGTTTAGATGTCAAAGAGATTTGCCCATCCATTTATTTCGTTTGCCCACCCTCCAGATCCGAATTATTAATAAAAATAGCCAAGGAGCGCGACACCCGTTGAAGCGACCAAGTAAAAGTTCGATTTTTTATTAATTAAACGACGAAATCGATTGTTTAACGGTGCCGTCCTTTAGTTTAGATGTCAAAGAGATTTGCTCATCCATTTATTTCGTTTGCCCACCCTCCAGATCCGAATTATTAATAAAAATAGCCAAGGAGCGCGACACCCGTTGAAGCGACCAAGTAAAAGTTCGATTTTTTATTAATTAAATGACGAAATCGATTGTTTAACGGTGCCGTCCTTTAGTTTAGATGTCAAAGAGATTTGCCCATCCATTTATTTCGTTTGCCCACCCTCCAGATCCGAATTATTAATAAAAATAGCCAAGGAGCGCGACACCCGTTGAAGCGACCAAGTAAAAGTTCGATTTTTTATTAATTAAACGACGAAATCGATTGTTTAACGGTGCCGTCCTTTAGTTTAGATGTCAAAGAGATTTGCCCATCCATTTATTTCGTTTGCCCACCCTCCAGATCCGAATTATTAATAAAAATAGCCAAGGAGCGCGACACCCGTTGAAGCGACCAAGTAAAAGTTCTGGTTATTATTAATTAAACAACGAAATTGATTGTTTAAGGTTGCCGTCCTTTAGTTTAGATGTCAAAGAGATTTGCCCATCCATTTATTTCGTTTGCCCACCCTCCAGATCCGAATTATTAATAAAAATAGCCAAGGAGCGCGACACCCGTTGAAGCGACCAAGTAAAAGTTCGATTTTTTATTAATTAAACGACGAAATCGATTGTTTAACGGTGCCGTCCTTTAGTTTAGATGTCAAAGAGATTTGCCCATCCATTTATTTCGTTTGCCCACCCTCCAGATCCGAATTATTAATAAAAATAGCCAAGGAGCGCGACACCCGTTGAAGCGACCAAGTAAAAGTTCGATTTTTTATTAATTAAACGACGAAATCGATTGTTTAACGGTGCCGTCCTTTAGTTTAGATGTCAAAGAGATTTGCCCACCCAATAATTTCGTTTGCCTCCAGAATCGAATTAAAAAATAAAATCTGCGGAAAGAAGGGTCCCAGAGAACGCGATCATGTTAAAGTTCGATTTTTTTCGAAAATATTATGAAAATCGTTCTTTCCACGATGCAGTCCGTTAGTATAGACGTAGAAGAGATTTGCCCACCCAATAATTTCGTTTGCCCACCCACCAGAATCGAATTAAAAAATAAAATCTGCGGAAAGAAGGGTCCCAGAGAACGCGATCACGTTAAAGTTCGATTTTTTTCGAATATACATATTATCAAAATCGATGATTCCTACCGTGAATGTTTAAGGTGTTTTATCCAAAAATTTTGCACACACTTCTTCCCGGCACTTTATTCGAACGACACTTCAATTTGTAGCTCTCATCGAATACTTTACACTGTTCACACATCTGCAGCATGTGCAGAATAACACCAGTTTCTATCAATGATTTCCTAGGCATTTTTCACTAATCACCACATTGAAATCGCAAAACGGAAAATAATAGAATCTTCTCGCAGTTACTTCACAAGCCGTAACTGAACGCACGATCTTGCAATAGCTGTGTCCGAACTCTGAAGACTGACTGACTTTCTTGCGGCGTTGGAAAGAATTGGAGAGTATCGGAGACATCTGTTTACGTTTCAGCAGTGGCTCTTGGCGCCGCGGCCCTTTAGGGTGTCAGCGTTGTGTGGCGTCAGCGGAAGGAAATAACTACGTATTCATAAACATTTCTGAGTAGTTATCACCAAATACACTAAACTGTGACGTTAAAAACAATCGGTGGAATTTGCTAACAAATTTGAAAAATATTTTAAAATTTCGGTGGAAGAGGAAGAAAAATAAATATTGAATAGCATTCCCTAGTAGCATTTGTTGTTGGCATGCAGTTGGTCCACACACATAATATTAGTTGGCCAACAGTTAGATTTGGCACTTTTTTCAGGTTGGGCCAACAACAGATGGCCAAGGTAGGCTTCCCTACTGTTGCCGAATTATTTATATTCTTTCCAAAAGACGTCTTAAAAATGTCCAGAAGGCATCTTAAAGAACTTCAAAAGACGTTGTAAGCACATTTTTTTTCAGGCCTGGTTTAGGAAAAAAGAATCGTGGGTAAGGAGAATCGAACCCAAACTTTTCGCTTGCGAAGCAACCACTATTCGCACTTACCCAACACATTTTCTTGTGAACACTTCTAATTTCTAGTTACATAACTAGAATTAATTGTTTATAAAAACTGTGCAGTGACGCGAAATATTCTACAAAATATCATCATTCGATTTTTAGACTCATTCCTTAAAATTTCACATTCGTCTCAAGACAGACGACGTCACTACGTATTTATAAATAAGAAAAGAAAAATCACAACTTGGAATATAATAACAGGTTTTTGGGTGTAGCAAATTTTCTGACGTTTATAAGACGGCATTTAATCATTGTTGTAAATTTTTTCTTAATTAACCAATCATAATAATTGTAGGCCCAACATTGAATATTCGTTGGTACACTGTCGCAACTTTTTTGCCGTAGGCTCCATGTTGGGAATTTGTAGGCAAAAACACTAACTATATCCCAACTAATTCCCAACTGTTGACTACCGTTGGCCATCCAGAAATGCTACTAGGGTTAATGTTTCTAATAAAAGTAATACTAGTATTTGAGAATTCTAGCCTTACAATAATCAAAATAAAATAAATAATATACTGCCGCAATTATATTTTAATATTACATTATCTGAGGAGCAATGGATTAATATTGATCAGAGACAATGACAACCTTTATGTTGAATTTTGATCAAAATCTTTGCCCACTTTTAAAAAGAGCTTAGAGAAGAATGATTTATATTAATTACTCATTACATTTTGAAAGAAATTTGACGTTCCACTATTCGTCCACGAGTATCGACGAAAAGTTTTTTTATTGTCTATCCTGTTCGTGCCAACAGGAAAAGCACAACTAGGTGGTTCGAAGTACTAGCCGCAATTTTCCAGCATTTCTTGGGTTTGGGGGCCACTGTGCATAGTGACAAAAACGGGTTCAGAGCGATACGTAAATTCTAGCAGCAATCTAGAACGTGATACGGTCTTTAAGAATTTTAGTCACTCTTCGACCTCAGCTAATCCGTATATTGCTCTGCCGGTTCGCCGACTCGCGGGGGAATACGGTCATAAATCGCAACCCTGGCTACAAACTCAGACCGATCAACCTAATTAATTTTTGGGAACTAGGGACGGTAACTCCAGTCAGCCCCCTCAGTTTTTACTTCAATATGCCAGATGTAAGAAAGGTGCCATCAGCTTAGCAATTAAAAAGTATCACCCAACATTAATACGCCTCGCGGTTCAGCAACTTCTAACAATTACTCGAGCTAATTTGTAAATAAATATGAAAAATACCCAGAATATGTAAAATTACAAATATATTTTTAAAATCCTTTTAATGATGAAATATAAATCGGCCAAAGTTTTAGATAATACTATTAAGAATATGTGTACAAGGTTTGAAATAAATCGGACAATTAGTTTTGGAGATATTTGGTACACCGCTCACGCGGACGAGCTTCCCGGGACAACAAATAACTCGACCATTTTTTAATATTTTTGTACACCCTGTAACAGGGACAGGACTGTACAATATATTACGACAGGCAATGCTTGAGGTCTAATCCGGTCGTCTGTGTTGCAGATGTTCACAACTCAGAGTTAGGCCCGAATTTTCGTCTATGTTAGAAAGGACTTGACCTTGAGTGTTGCCAAATGCACGTTTGGGGAAAGTCGATTTGTCTCCGCCCGCAACCTTTTCCTACCGAGGTCCGGCTTTCATCCACTGGTTTCAAGTGGGCAATAGCAACCGTGTAAAGAACATTTATGAAAAATTTTGTAATAGATTTTAATAATAAGACACAAGCCAAGATTTTAAACAAAATTTTTTTAATTTTGTTGCGCAATTCTTCAGTATACACGTATGTATAAAATTATGCAAAAATAATATATTGCAGTAATAGTAGATACTACGAACTTGGAATTTTCTTTTATAACCGCTCCTTTTACATTTATTTGGTTTAATCTCTAGAGCGCTGATATCAAATTTTCAATTTTGGTCATAAATTTTAATGGGGGGTATGTTCTGTTTTAAGGTGCGTATCGACTTTGCGAGGATTCCTCGCGAGGCTGCTGGGTAGACAGGTTAGACAATAAAAAAACATTTCGTCGTGGAACGTCAAATTTCTTTCAAAATGTAATGAGTAATTAACCCCTCAGTGTGGTATGACGAGCAGGACTCGTCATGAGAAAAAGGTCCTCAACGACGGTATGACGAGCACTGCTCGTCATGGGACGTGAAGCGGAGGCGTCAGCATTAGGCCTTGGGACCACGGTCTATTGGACACTCGAATTAGAGGCGTGTTGTGCACTTCCCAAATACTTTCTGTAGGCCTTGGGGAGGAGATATGTACAGAGTGATCTTAGAGCCACTGGACTCAAAGAGGTGCTGTCTGGCATCCCGTGGCGAAGGCAACCCGCCCGCAGTGCCTCACCGAATTTTATGGCTTTCGACCCTCGAAGTGGTTGGAATACATTAAAATATGAAAAATGTCCCGGATTTCCGCAGGTATCATCAGATCTTTGCGAAAACGGCGCCAATCGATTCCTTATATTTCGCCGATGAAATTAACACCACGAACGACGTGATTCGGAGCATAATGAAGGAAATTCCGTTTAACATTCATTTGTATAATTTCTTTCTAGCTTCGTTAAAAATAGTGCGATTAACATGAAATTTAGTACAATCTTCATCGGAAAAACATAAGGAATCCATCGGTGTCACTTCCATATCGATACGATAAAGAATAAAGAATTATTTTATTTCTGAAACAGGTAGGAATCCTCGGCCGACCGCGGCGATTCGAGGTCGACACCCCGCAGTCGAGGGTGAAATATTCATTACAGCGTATTAAGAAATTCTTTATTCTTCAGCGTATCGATATGAAAATAACACTAATGGATTCCTTATGTTTTTCTGATGAAAATCGTACCAAATGTCATGTAAATCGGACTACTTTTACATAAGAATAGACAGATACGAGGTATGTATTTTGTGCCCGCCCAAGTATTTACTTTTCCAGCAGAGTCGACCAATAACACTCAAGTTTGACAATACTTCTTCAGATCCGCTATGTAGTAACACCTTAACAGCAGGGGTCAAGGTTTTAACCAATGACATTCATCCCGCAGTTAGGAACTGTTCTGGACAGAAAATCTTCCAGCTTGAGGGGTTAATGTAAAGCATTCATTCTCTAAGTTTTTTTTTAAAAGTGGGCAAAGATTTTGATCAAAATTCTACATAAAGGTGGTCATTGTCTCTGATCAATATTAATCCATTGCCCCTCAGATAATGTAATATTAAAATATAATTGCGGCAGTGTACGATATACTGACAGGTGAATGAAAATCTAGACTAATACTGGTAAAAGTTGCAGTATATTCTGTGCAGGAAATGAAGTCTCCAAGCGTCCGTTCGTTCTAGAGAATCAGTGATGTCTGCCCATCTTCGAAGTCACGGGCTCAATTGTTTATTGAAACCAGTAGATAACCGGTGAAGACGTCGGTGTTTCGAGGTGGTCGCTGTAGCCCTGTCAGCGTACCCAGACCCACGATGCCTCGACCTGCCTTCTCAGCTCAGCGACGAATTATCTTATAGCAGTATATTATTTATTTTATTTTGATTATTGTAAGGCTAGAATTCTCAAATACTAGTGTTACTTTTATTAGAAACATTAATGTTATTCAATATTTATTTTTCTTCCTCTTCCATCGAAATTTTAAAATATTTTTCAAATTTGTTAGCAAATTCCACCGATTGTTTTTAACGTCACAGTTTAGTGTATTTGGTGATAACTTCTCAGAAATGTTTATGAATGCGTAGTTATTTCCTTCCGCTGACGCCACACAACGCTGACACCCTAAAGGGCCGCGGCGCCAAGAGCCACTGCTGAAACGTAAACAGATGTCTCCGATACTCTCCAATTCTTTCCAACGCCGCAAGAAAGTCAGTCAGTCTTCAGAGTTCGGACACAGCTATTGCAAGATCGTGCGTTCAGTTACGGCTTGTGAAGTAACTGCGAGAAGATTCTATTATTTTCCGTTTTGCGATTTCAATGTGGTGATTAGTGAAAAATGCCTAGGAAATCATTGATAGAAACTGGTGTTATTCTGCACATGCTGCAGATGTGTGAACAGTGTAAAGTATTCGATGAGAGCTACAAATTGAAGTGTCGTTCGAATAAAGTGCCGGGAAGAAGTGTGTGCAAAATTTTTGGATAAAACACCTTAAACATTCACGGTAGGAATCATCGATTTTGATAATATGTATATTCGAAAAAAATCGAACTTTAACGTGATCGCGTTCTCTGGGACCCTTCTTTCCGCAGATTTTATTTTTTAATTCGATTCTGGTGGGTGGGCAAACGAAATTATTGGGTGGGCAAATCTCTTCTACGTCTATACTAACGGACTGCATCGTGGAAAGAACGATTTTCATAATATTTTCGAAAAAATCGAACTTTAACGTGATCGCGTCCTCCAGTACCCTTTCTCCGCGGATTTTATTTGTTAATTCGATTCTGGAGGGTGGGCAAACGAAATTATTGGGTGGGCAAATCTCTTCTACATCTATACTAACGGACTGCATCGTTGAAAGAACGATTTTGATAATATTTTCGAAAAAAATCGAACTTTAACGTGATCGCGTCCTCCAGTACCCTTTCTCCGCGGATTTTATTTTTTAATTCGATTCTGGAGGGTGGGCAAACGAAATTATTGGGTGGGCAAATCTCTTCTACATTTAGACTAACGGACTGCATCGTGGAATGAACGATTTTCATAATATTTTCGAAAAAATCGAACTTTAACGTGATCGCGTCCTCCAGTACCCTTCTCTTCGCGGATTTTATTTTTTAATTCGATTCTGGAGGGTGGGCAAACGAAATTATTGGGTGGGCAAATCTCTTCGACATCTAAGCTAAAGGACTGCACCGTTAAACAATCAATTTCCTCGCTTAGTTAATGAAAAACCGAACTTTTACTTGGTCGCTTCAACGGGTGTCGTACTTCTTGGCTATTTATATTAATAATTCGGTTCTGGAGGGTGGGCAAACGAAATAAATGGATGGGCAAATCTCTTTGACATCTAAGCTAACGGACTGCATCGCTGAAAGAACGATTTTCATAATATTTTCGAAAAAAATCGAACTTTAACGTGATCGCGTCCTCCAGTACCCTTTCTCCGCGGATTTTATTTTTTAATTCGATTCTGGTGGGTGGGCAAACGAAATTAATGGGTGGGCAAATCTCTTTGACATCTAAACTAAAGGATGGTACCGTTAAACAATCGATTTCGTCGTTTAATTAATAAAAAATCGAACTTTTACTTGGTCGCTTCAACGGGTGTCGCGCTCCTTGGCTATTTTTATTAATAATTCGGATCTGGAGGGTGGGCAAACGAAATAAATGGATGGGCAAATCTCTTTGACATCTAAACTAAAGGACGGCACCGTTAAACAATCGATTTCGTCGTTTAATTAATAAAAAATCGAACTTTTACTTGGTCGCTTCAACGGGTGTCGCGCTCCTTGGCTATTTTTATTAATAATTCGGATCTGGAGGGTGGGCAAACGAAATAAATGGATGGGCAAATCTCTTTGACATCTAAACTAAAGGACGGCAACCTTAAACAATCAATTTCGTTGTTTAATTAATAATAACCAGAACTTTTACTTGGTCGCTTCAACGGGTGTCGCGCTCCTTGGCTATTTTTATTAATAATTCGGATCTGGAGGGTGGGCAAACGAAATAAATGGATGGGCAAATCTCTTTGACATCTAAACTAAAGGACGGCACCGTTAAACAATCGATTTCGTCGTTTAATTAATAAAAAATCGAACTTTTACTTGGTCGCTTCAACGGGTGTCGCGCTCCTTGGCTATTTTTATTAATAATTCGGATCTGGAGGGTGGGCAAACGAAATAAATGGATGGGCAAATCTCTTTGGCATCTAACCTAAAGGACGGCACCGTTAAACAATCGATTTTGATAACATGGAGGGTGATGTAGACAAATTTTTTAATTTGTTCAAAACTTTTTTTTGGTGGGTGGGAAAAAAAAAATTTTGGATGGGCAAACGTGGGCAAGCGATGGACAATCATGCCCCACCGTTAAATTATAAAAAAAATTTCATGGGGGTGCTGATGAAAATTTTTTTTTTTGGCCATAATTTTTTTTTGAAGGGTGGGCAAACGAAAATTTTTTATGGGCAAACGTGGGCAAACGATGGACAAACGAATGCCGTTTCGTTTTTCCAAAAATTCGAATTTGGGGGTGCTATCTTCACAGACCTCGAAAAATCGAACTTATGCGCGATCGCTTCGCCGGGACACTTCTTTTTCGCGATTTTTATTAATAATTCGTTTCTGGAGGGTGGACAAACGAAATCACGGGGTGGACAAACGTCTTCTACATCTAGACTATCGACATGCATCGTTGGACAAACGATTTCGATCTTTAATTAACGAAAAATTAAACTTATGCGCGATCGCTTCGCCGGGACACTTCTTTTACGCGATTTTTATTAATAATTCGTTTCTGGAGGGTGGACAAACGAAATCACGGGTGGACAAACGATGCTGGATCGTGGAAAATAATATTCCTCTGTTAAAACGTTGAAAAGTGTTCACTGATGTAGCTGATGACAAATTTTCTTAATTTGTTTATAACTTTTTTTTGGAGGGTGGACAAACGAAAATTTTTGTTGGACAAACGTGGACAAACGATGGACAAACGAATGCCATCGGGTTTTTTTAAAAATTCGAATTTGGGGGTGCTAACTTCACAGACCTGATTTTTCGTTAATTAAAGATCGAAATCGTTTGTCCAACGATGCATGTCGATAGTCTAGATGTAGAAGACGTTTGTCCACCACGTGATTTCGTTTGTCCACCCTCCAGAAACGAATTATTAATAAAAATCGCGAAAAAGAAGTGTCCCGGCGAAGCGATCGCGCATAAGTTCGATTTTTTGATAATTAAAGATCGAAATCGTTTGTCCAACAATGCATGTCGATAGTCTAGATGTAGAAGACGTTTGTCCACCCCGTGATTTCGTTTGTCCACCCTCCAGAAACGAATTATTAATAAAAATCGCGAAAAAGAAGTGTCCCGGCGAAGCGATCACGCATAAGTTCGATTTTTTGATAATTAAAGATCGAAATAGTTTGTCCAACGATGCATTTCGATAGTCTAGATGTAGAAGACGTTTTGTCCACCCCGTGATTTCGTTTGTCCACCCTCCAGAAACGAATTATTAATAAAAATCGCGAAAAAGAAGTGTCCCGGCGAAGCGATCGCGCATAAGTTCGATTTTTTTCGAATATATTATCAAAATCGATTGTTCTTACCGTAAAGGTTTAAGGTGTTTGGTGGCATAGTATCCAAAAAATTTGCGCACACTTTGTCGCGTCTCTGTATTCGAACAACACTTAAATTTGTACTCCTCATCGAACACTTCACACTTTTCACACATCTGTTACACGTCCAGAAAAACGCATGGGTGTATCAGTGCATTTCTAGACACTTTTCACAAATGACCACAATGAAATCGTAAAACGGTAGGTAATATAACTCTCACAATTATTTAAAAACCCGTGAATGAACGCGCGATCTCACTCGAGCGGTCTGCGAACAATGGCTGACTTTCAAGGCACGTGCCTGAAAAGAATTTGAGAGTATCGAAAGCATTTGTTTCGACTTCAGCAGCGCCGCATGGTGCCGTCCGCGCTACAAACTAAGCATGGTTCTGGTAAGCAGGGTCGACGCATAAGGGCGCTCTAGTCGAAGGGGGCGCTAAAATACTATATTGGACGTTTAATCAGTGTGAAAATTTGTGAAAATCTTCCTTATATATTAAGGAAAAACTTTATCGCTGCAAGTTATATGTACCTCAAAATTGCCTCGATACTTTTTATCGACGGACCTTGATAAACATGGAATCTGTCCAGTATTACTTTTTAATTTAATATTATTACATTTTTTAACATAAGGGTTTGTGCATACACTTTACAGCTTCACTAGAGTTTTCAAAAGTTATGTTTTAAGTCTCATAACGATCCGTTAACATTTACTCTACAACTATTATGTCGCAATATTTGATACCAAAGTTCTCTGGGCAAAAAAAGCTCATTCTAACTATCTGTCTCTGGTGTAACAGCCCAGAAAGCACAGGACGTTTTAAAAACGTCCATTTTACGTCCATTTTACGTCTGAACGTCCACGGTTTGATTTGTGAAAATGGACGTTCTTAAAACGTTTTCTGGACCTTTTCTGGACGTTTTCTGGACGTTTTTAAAACGTCCAGAAAACGTTTTAAAAACGTACTTTGCGGACGTTTTAAAAACGTACTTTGCAGACGTTTTAAAAACGTACTTTGCAGACGTTTTAAAAACGTATTGTGCAGACGTTTTAAAAACGTCCAGAATACGCTTTGGTTACGTCAAGAAAAAGGGGATTGTAAGACATTTTTAAAAACGTTTTGGTTAGGTCTGGAAGAAGCGTTTAAAATATGTTTTTAAGACATCTGTGTGTTATTTTAGAGATTAGTTAAACGAAAACAAGGGATTGTAACCGCTGTTTAAATAACCCTAAATAACCCAAACCATCCACGAAGTATGGATAGATCGAACAGATAAAGCCTAATTAGATCTACATACATACAAATGTTTATGAATGCTCCTAGAACAATGGAAAACACAAAACAGATGCATTTGTTTAAATGTTTGTGTCCGAATGTTTGCAAACAGGTTTTATACAGTTTTTATATTGTTTTCATACAGTTTTTATATAGCTTTCATAATGTTCTTGTACAGTTTTTGTATACTTGTTTCAGTATTTGCGGTCAAAAGTGTGTAGTTCTAGGTTAGGGTTTATGGAGGTTTGTGTCTTCAGCGAAACTGTGTTACCGACCTGTAATTTGAGGACTGAATTTAGCGTCCTCTACTCATCAACAGCGTCTAACTTATGAACTACTCTAAAGTGTGTGAAATGTAGAGGATAAAGGAAACACTGTAGGAAATGTATATTTTGATCATTTATTTTTATTACGTTTTTATTTTATTTTATTATGTGGGATGATAGGGCTATTGGCGAACCACCCACTTTATAATTCAAACGGTAACGCGCCATGGTAATACCCCTGAGGTGGTGAGGAAATTTACCGAACCACAGAAAATTGTAGTATTTATATATTATTTGGTATGTAATTATTAAAAAATGTCGTATATTTGTATCAATTTTTCTAAAAAACCGTTAATCAACGTGTATCAACAAAGTCTGCCGCAAGACTTGCCAGACTCCCAAGATTCAAGAGTCGGACTCGGTTGGACTCCCGATTCTTACATGACCGGTGTTGCCACGTTGTTCAGCACGGCTAGTATTAAAGACGGCTGTGGCTGGACCCACCAAAAATCCCAACTCGCAAATCTGAAATATAAAAATTATATAACATTACCAAATGAACTATAATTTCGTTTGTAAGAACTACCGAAAACGAATTTTGAAAAATGTTTGAAACTTTACATGTGTTTTGCATACAGGAAATATGTATATATATATATATAATATAAACAAAGATGGTATTTCACTTACTCAGTCTTCAAATTCCGCTGCATTTTTTAAAATGGCCTCGAATATTTGTATAATTTGTGCGCCAACGTGGTTGTTTAAATTTTTGACTTCTTGTTGAGTTTCCACTGCGGGAGCTATTATTAAATGGGCTTGTGTCACAAGGATTTCAAAATATTTTTCTTTTCGCTGATACCCGCTGCAACTAGACAGTTGTGCGTCTACATTTTCTGCAAAATATTTATTACATTTCATATTTTTTTATTTTAACACAATACGCATACTATATCTTTATACAAATAATATTAATTTACCAATAACAATGTCTTCATTCCTTAAACTTGTATCCCTCTGCCCCGCTGGCTGTTTTGTTCGCTGTTACTGGTTGTTTGTAATTCTTCCGGGTTAGGGGTCTCGCTGGAATGTACTAAATATTGTCTGAAAAAATAATAATTTCTGTAAAGAAATGAATATAACAAAAATAATTAAATAGCTCCAGATGTTATCATTTTTACCTAATGTTGGGTGACTCGTGGTAACTTCTAATTTTCAGAGGTGTGGGCAAAGAAAATTCGTCTAGCGATTGGTACCTGGTTGCTTGAAAATGTTTTCCCTATCCTTTTGCGTTTATTGGAAAACTCTGTTTCGGATTGTAAATCGCTTCTTTTATTTTCTCATAGCTTCCGCATATAGTCATCTGGAATCAATTACACGTATTAGCGTAGTATGCAGAAAAGGAAGCTACAGGAAAAGACGATCAGCGAAAAGTTTGCCGAATAAAATTGTGGGCCACCCTTTGGCAGAAACGTGTGGTGCAGAACTGCGGGTCGCAAAGTTAGTATGTACGATGAGCTAAAACTATAAGCTATAACTGTATCAAAAAGCGGTGAGATTACGAAGAGAAGATAAGCAAATTGAAGTAATACCCAGGTATTTATGAAACAATATATTCTACATTACAACCAGTAAAACTCGAAACCTAAGTAATTAATATTCTCAGAATATCTCACTCATGTTAAGGACAGCGATGCGTTCTGTTTGAGATAACTAAATAATTGCTCGCTTTGTACATTTCATTAGGAACAGTCTACTCTTGGCCAATAACACTTTCTGTATAATAATCAAACTTATAAATGTCAGTTTGTTTTACTTATTTTGATTTTGATTACTTACAGTTTCCACTTACATGGAATAAGTGTCATTGCTCGATGGAAACCACGGGAAGGTGGTAGACTTCTTCCATCAGGAGAGGATAAGGATGTGTCAAGAAGGATAACACGGATAGGATGATTATATGCAAATATATTATTTCATACTAGTAAAAATTTATGTAAGGAAAAATAAAACAGGCATCAAAGTTATTGTTAGGCATCGGAGGATGCATGGTGGGAGAAGAGGCTGGTCACATGTAAAAAGCAGCAGAGATATCTTATGTGGTATGCAAAGCTATAGGGACCACCCTGTGTGTGTGTGTGTGTGTGCAGTGTTGTGTTTCACTGTAAATGCTGGAAAATGAGTGAAATTAGGTACTGACATTGTTGGTTTGCGAGAAGTAAATGGAGTTACGACTTGCCGTTACAGTACAAAAATGTTGTATATAATATAGAAAGCCTTAATAATATAGAAAGATTTATTATATTTCTGAAAAGTTAGCGCAGTGAAGTAATGGAAAAATAATAATTTTTTGGTCAATTTCTAATTTTACACATTTGTAGGCAATATCTTTAACATCAAAAGTTTGAAAAGAACTTAAATGACATGTTTGTACTTGAAAAATTCCTATTTTAGATGATTTGAATGGTTTCTTATAAAAATCTGTGACAACCGTAAATTTTTTATAAACTACTTTCTGTTCATTAGCATGCAATACTAAATTTTTTACGACGATAATACTGCCATCATGAAGACAACAACAGTTATCAGGATCACTGATTTTCAAGATAAAATTTTTAAAAACAATAGATCTGAACTGCTTAGAAGCTGCAATAGTATCCCTCATTAGTGGACCTTCGAAATGTTCAGTTTTAAAATAAGGAAATACAACATTAGGACGCTTATTATTGGTGACAAAATTGGATTTCTCCCTGTGTCGTTTTACTATTTGCTGTAACGGTTTGTCATTCTTCCTAACAGACTGTAAAATGCTTTGTAAAAAATTTTCAAAAGGAAAGTAGCTGAAATTATCAAGTGGCCCATGATTTCTAACATCCTGCGGGATATGTAACAGATTATGAATATTTTGTGATACCTTTTCTGAACCATATAAGATTTTAAATGTGTAAATAAATTTTTTTAACAATGTTGATGCGTCATCAATACGACCAAAATGTCTAGAATTTGATAAAATAACTGAAGCTACATGTAACGCCATAAAATTCAAATATCTATCGTCGCTTATATTATTTAACAAAGCTACTGGACCAGTGTAGAATAAGAATTGTCGATATTCCGTTGCTTTCCATCTGCTTGTATTATCTAGACTTCGGGGCTTTCTGTTGAACTCGACTGGAATACATCTTGCCAGATGTTTCAATGACTGAGATATGCGAGAGCGTTGCTGAGGTGTTACTTTTGTCCACGGTCTCCCACAACACCACAGATTGTGAACCAATTTCTTTACTACCCCGAGACAAATTAAATGCATATAATCAAGTGGGAAGGAGTAAATCATATTAACACCAGGAATAGTCTCTAAAATTGATGTGCCATTATGATGATCGTCTACCTTTTTGCGCCTGAATTCAGAATCTGTCTGTAAACAGATATTATCAATATCAGGAAAACACGTTGTACCGTTCCTAGACTCTCCTCGGATATAGCATTTTGTACAGGAAGAATATCCTGCGTGTCCTTTCGTGTATTTGATGTATGCCTTTGCAGGTACATCGCATATAAAAGATTTTACTTCTACATAATATAACTGCCCATTAATTAAAATTCCATTATTGATAATGTCTACTGCCTCCTTTGCAAAATCATGCAAGAAACAGTTGGCCTCTTTCGGTTTCTCATAACCGTGGTAGATGCCAACCATTTCAATATCTTGAAACTCTACTAGACTACATAATATGGGATAAACTTGACTACCGCTACTGTTAGCCAGTGGTAAACCATCAACATTTATACTAATTGAAATTTTGTTATTTTTAAAAAGGGACATATCTACAGATTTAACGAGCTTCACAATGCTATTTTTTAATCCAAAATGGAAATAACGACCTGGTTCAACGATTCTACATTCGACTTTTCTAACTGTTTTCAAAAGGGTTCTGGCATCTGATGGTAAATTATTATTCGGAACTGTTTCCTTGAAAATAGGGATCAAATCATTAATTGCGGAATGTGTAATATTATGTTTCAAAGCCCACTGTGCCAGCAAGAAAGACAAATCTGGATGATTCGTTTGATCTGTAAAGTCTTCAGTGACATTATTAATAGTGGAATTATGTTCATCTGGATTGTGTTTAACGTTAAAATTTTCTACATAAAGGGTATCTTCAAGTTCTTCTAGATGAGCGGAAGGTTCTATATTGTTTTCACTGATATTGAAACAAGAATGGGAACTGATATCATTACTCTCTGAAAACCTAACACCTGATGATGATGTTGAGGCATCTTGATGCACATAATTTTCAGACGCAAACATACGTGCGGATTTACTAGCACGCTTATAATATTTATGTAATTTAAGTTTTCCAGTCATTTTTAAAAAAGGAAACAAGATGTATGAAGTTAATTATCAATGTAGAATCCACTTACCTGTAGAAAATATGTACTAGATGGAAATAGAAACTAGACTAAAACACAATGTACACTGAAATTGCACTGTAATAATCTTCACTGAAATTAAAAATAAAACTGTAAAATATATGCCACGATGGAAAAGAAAATATATGTACGCCCTTCAATACAAAATGTGGTCTTTCCGATCCTTTAAGAGCTTTGAACTACGTTCTCCTCCGCGGTTCTAAAGGCAGGGTCCCACTAGTGCAACCGCGCGCCGCGCACGACGTTTTCGTCCACTTGAAAGGGTCTAATTTATGAAGCCGCGCGCACGAAATGGGCCGACGCTCTGCCAGGCGCGCACGCGAATGCTTGGCGCGCACGTCGAAGACAGTGGAAAAACTAGCCTCCTTTTCTACATCTTGCTTTCTTTATCTAAATAAAGCCTAGAATAAAGTTCTAGGTCCATAACTTTTTAAATAATAAAGCAAATTGGGTAATGCAAACGGTATTTATTAAAGGATTTCATAAACAACAGAAAATAATAAAAATATAATTAAAAAGTTGAAACAAGATACTTAATTGAACGATAAAACAAAACCTCTTCTTTTTCCAGTTTTGCCCACCCTATGGGGCAAAACCGTATATACTATGTATACGGTCTCAATTAACAACGGCAGTATTGAAAATCGTCGAATTCTTCAGATCCCCGGCCAGTGCAACCTTCGTGTGCCCATCCATCACACCTTGTACATTGGATCCAATTTTGAACTCATGTTTCGATTGATTATACTCATTATAGCTTTTTTCATATTTTCCGAGTTCCATACTTGTGTGGTAGTGTTTCGTTTATAATTACGTAGGTAGCATCTTGCTGATGCTGACACCTTTAAACAAAAATGGAACATTACTTAGTTTACGAATCGTTGTTTGGTGTACGGTTTTACCCCGTACGGTTTTGCCCCAAGACGTAAGAACCTACACTTTTGGTTACAGCTAAATATGAAAATGACAACAATCGGCCACGATCATCAAAATATAAAAGAAATAGATACTGTTAATATATATCTTCATGTAACTTACCTTCTAATTATCAGAACACTATATATAGTCCACTGGAAGTACAGTCGAAAATAAGACCACAGCACGTAGAAATATAATAAATTTAATAATTAGTTGGAGCGTATGTATTTTGCCAAGAGGATCTGTTGACTAACAGTTCAATATTGCGGAAAACACTTCCCAAATGCGTGTGGGCTTGGTTAATTTATTTTCAGAAATAAATAGGTTTACGGTTTTGCCCCGGTATACGGTTTTGGACAGGTTTCCCCTACCTGAATGGTGCCGTCTTTAACAGTTGTAAACGTTCTTAAGCCTGAGTTAATCCGTATATTGCTCTGTCGGCTGGTGGTATACACGGTCACTTCGGACCGGCACGTACCGTAATCCACTGATGACTCGCGGGACAATACAGTTATAAACCACGACCCTGACGAAACATTCTGGTCGATCAACCTGGCTAAATTTTGTCGGCAGATGTCCGTTTTTTCCTCTATGATATGAATAATGAAATATAACGTTTCATTTAAAAATAACAAGTTGCTCTTTAAATCTGCTCCATTCCTCCACCTGTAGAAAAACTATATATACCACATAATGTTCCCCTCCATATGAAACAACTTTCGTATCAACAATTTTTTAATATCTTCACTTCCTTGCGAGATATTCCACCGCATCCAGTTAAAGCGGCCACACTATACAATTACAATTCAGTGTCACATATCTGCATATATAGTGTATTACAATTATGATGTATCTAGAAACAAGTACAGTATTGTCTCTCTATGTGCCCGATTTGGTGTACGCGTTGTGAACTTGTCGCTATCCCCACCACTTCTGTCTCACTCTTGTCCGGCGAAGGCGAGAGGGAGATGGAACGAAAGCGAGCGAGACACGTTCGCGTACGTCCGCCGCGCATGCAAAGCGTTCCATCTCGCTCCCCCTTCGGCCAGAAACAAGTGAGAAATGAACACTCGGAATTAGGGATCTGTCCTCTCTGAGTGCCCAACGCCGGTCCCGATCAGCGGGTACATACGGAGACAATACTGTATACCTCTCGCAGCAGTATAATTGTTGCTATTTAGAGTAATAATTATCATGTCATTGCTTGCTTTAATATCTAAACTAAATAATAGACCATAAACACACGTATGCAAGTTATACATATGTAGGAGTAAAGAGTACATTTGCGTTGAAAAACACACATTTTTCCAGTCTTTTCGACGATGCGCGGCGTGCATTCGCGTGCGCGCTTGGCAGAAAAATCCCGGCATAGCGCGCACACGATCGCTTTCGACGCGCGGGTTGTCGTAAAAGTCGACCCTTTCAAGTGCTCCAAACTCCTCGAAAATCCGAGAAACTCGTAAATCTAACCCGTGTGCCGCGCGCAGTTGCACTAGTGGGACCCTGCCTTAAGGGGGAACACCACTGTGACGGCCGGAAAAATGAGCCCATTTTTAAGATTTTTTTAAGGGACAACTTACAGTTTTATTATAAAATTGTTATTACCTATCTTTAGTACAATGTCTTAAGAGACTATAAAAAAAAAAGTAATAGAAAAACATGCATAAATTTCCATATACAGTTAATCTCCTACATCCCCCACAAGAAAACATAGGTCGCTTATCGAAACGATATCTTTGGAACGGCAACTCTGAAATCAATTTTTTTTTTCAATATAATCGGTATGAGTGTAGTTTCCGTTGTACGTACCGATTTTTAAAAAAAATTATTTTTGTAAAAATGGTGCGCTTGGGAAGAAAAAGTTTCGAAAATCCGCAAAAAAATGGATAGTTTTTCGAGCGTATTTAAAAAAATATGTTTTCGATCAAAAAATCGGTACGTACAACTGAAGATACTCTTGTTTTAAAGATCCTATCAAAATTTCAAGTCGATCGGATAAAAATTGACAGAGCTATTGATTCGATCAGTTAGAAAAATGTCGTTTCGAGAAAATCGCGTTTAAAGTTTGCACGGGAAAAATCACACTTCCGTTCGTGACGTTCACTGTCACTCGAATGCCCGATCAACGGTTGCATTTCTTCGATTCTCGAACGAACAGCGTACCGTGCATAAAAACGGGAAAAACCCAAAATTTATAACCTTTAACAATGTGGGGGAACAGTGGGTAAGAAAAATGTCGGCGCGCTATTTGCCGCTAACATAGCGCGCTCGGAACGGCATCGTGACGCGTCTCACAAAATGCACTGTATCTTCGTCAATTCTTCGAATATCAACTTGAAATTTTCAGAGAGTATTTTTGAAGAGTTAAACATTAAGAAAGTGAAGAAAAAAAAATCGAAATTTTTTCAACTTTCACAGTGGTGTTCCCCCTTAAGGGGAGGTTCCGGTCTAAAAGTCGATTTTCTTTTTATTTCATTTTTCGAATGTTCAACCTTTTAGGAATACGTGTTTAAAGGGATTTGTTGAAATTTGTAAAATTCCCGAAGTTATAGGCATTTGAGTAGCGGCAAATGCATGGGTAACACCCGGCAACTCGACATTCACGTGAAACATTATTGGAGGTTCCGGTATAAAAGTCGATTTTTTTTTATTACATTTTTCGATTGTTCAACCTTTCAGGAATACGTGTTTAAAAGGATTTGTTGAAATTCGTAAAATTCCCGAAGTTATAGGCATTTGAGTAGCGGCAAATGCATGGGCACAATAACCGGCCACGCGGCGCTCACGTCAAACTTTAAACGCGTTTTTCTCGAAACAGTGGAGCTTAGGGTGAAGCTTATTTTTCAACTATGAAAATATGATCTTCTCACCATCTCAATTTGTTTCTTTCTATAAAAAATGAAATCGAGCAGAACATGAGCACGATTGATTTATATTTAGGGGTAGCTCAATGATGGTGAAAGTTCCAATGTACATGATAATTATATAGAAACGCATGGAACACTATAAATGTTATCAAATGCATTCATTCGTGAACTATAAATTTAATAACTTATCAAATACAAATGGCAATGTAATGTAACGTAAATGTATAAATTAAAATATGGCCATTATATGTTGAATTTTCATAATTTCTATAATCTTTGATTCATTTGAGCTACCCCTAAACATAAGAATGTATTGTCTAAAGTTTTTATATAGTGTTTATGTATCTAAAGGAAGAAATCAGTAGTAACTTACTAGTTCCACTTAGTGTGGAGTTCCCACTTAGTGTTTCAAGCCGTTCCATATAATTATCATGTACCTACATTGGAAAATGCACCATCATTGAGCTACCCATAAATATAGATCAATCGCGCTCATGTTCTGTTCGATTTCATTTTTTATAGAAAGGAACAAGTTGAGGTGGTGAGAAGATCATATTTTCATGGTTGAAAAATAAGCACCACCCTATTGTACATACTAATATGTATATATAAAGAAATTAAATGGATTGGCGTACGGTGCGACAAAAGCCCACCAACACTTGGCAGTAATTCACCAATACCTTTTATAAGATTCTTTTGGTCTTAATTTCATTCAGGAAGCGTGTTACTTGATAAATTGAACATTCCTTTCACTGTTTTCTTATATAAACTACGTCTTTTTGTACATTTAACAAGCGTTCGACACGGTAGGGTCAAGTAGGGCTTGTAACTGTACTTCTGCAAAAGTACAGACGTTATATTCACGTTGGAACAATGATGCAATGGAACTTCAAACAAATGTAATGAAGTTTTGCAAAGGTTGGGCTTGCTGTCGCGAGTAACAAAGCCAGAACAACCAACGATACGCTATATTAGGTATATAATTAACAATTATATACGCGATACAGTCCATAGTGTGTTTGGACGCTAAACGAGGTGTGATATTCCCTGGACAGTTTAAACTTTTTCCCACGAAAAAACGGGTTTTCAGCCCACTGCGCCGCCCGCGAAGACGCCTAGACCTGACCTGTGATTTTTTCAATATTAGCGGGCTCGCGCCGCCGACGACCCTCACGATTTCCTGTCTCCGCTTATTGTCACCCCCCTGTGACTCAGGTCGTTGCCAACACGTGCAACGCAGATTTGTGGCAAACACGGTCGATCACGGCGAGGTGAAAGTTTTAAGAGTCAACCCCCTGAAACGCAAACTACACTTAATTTCACGTGAACAACGTCATATTCGATTCTGAACAGAATCCCAGACATCGAGGTAAAAAGTGATCAATTTGGCGTGACATTAGGCACTATAAAGGCCCCCGTACACACTCCTTCTTGCCTGTTCGATTTACAGACTTGCACATACAGTTAAAAGTTGTAATGTAACACGGAGTGCGTGTGTCAATTGTCTGGCATGAACGCAATCACCGCGAGGTTGATTTATCCGGGTTCCGATTTGCCGCACATCAAAATTAACGGGAAGTGTGGGCCACCGGCAGACAGATTTAAAATTATTGACACGTGTAATTTGCTGAGAGCATTTATCGAATCGTACAAAGAAGATCAATGCATTTGGAAAATTAAATCTAAAGTTTACTTGGACAAAAATAAAAAAAAGATGGTTATAATATCTTAATAAATAAATTAAAGGAATTAGATCAGGATACGAATAAAGATGCAGTAGTAATTCTGCTCTTTTCAGTAGCGGCACTCTGTTCTTTGACCACTACTGTACTCGAGATCTTTGCTTTTTATTAGGGTTTTTTTTCCGCGTTTAAACGGCCGATTTTTCAGCCGATTTCGTGATCTCTTTTCTGGGCGACGAAAAAAGTTTGATGCCTCGTATACCTACACTTTTATTCACCTTTTGGCTGTTTAAAATCATGAAGGATGATTTAAAATCTTTACAACTTTCAGAATTATAAGCGTTGTTAACCGTACACATCCTTGTTGCCTTGTCCCAAGGCTAACGGCTTTTCCATTGGGCAGAAAAAACAGAACCAAACGTTTCTTTAATCCTTACGAGTGTCGCTATCGCCCTTACCACGACCAGAAATTTGAAAAAAAATATGTACAGAATGGCAGACGATTAAAGATAAAATACGTTTTCTCCTGCAGTTTTTGTAACTTTCAGGTGCCCCAAAAAAAAATCGATGTTTAGAAAATAATGACCTGACTTTTGTAGTGGCGGTAGCGACACTCATAAGGATTAAAAAACCGTTGGTTCAATTTTTTCTGCTTATCTGCTTTAAGGGGACATTCTACTCTCTCGGCCTCATAAAATTCGATTTTTTTTTTGCTGAATTCGGAAGAATGCACCTTCTACAATATCCTTCAAAATTTTTGGAGCGAAATTCGATGTATTTTCAATGTTATAGGTATTTGTAGCGTCAGCGGCCTGGTTCTTTCCACTCAAAACTTTAAACCCGTTTTTCTCGAAACAGCATTTTCTTGGTTGGCGGATGTGATAAAAAAAAAACTCCATGACCAATTAATCCAAAATTTTAATATGTTATTCTACACATTAGTGGCTTTCCCGCTTAGCACAAATATCTGAAGATTTTTTAATATTTTCTCACATTTTATATCTATTAAACAGAAAAGAAATGCCCTTTTCGGTACTTTCAACTTCGATCGACCGCCATTTTAATAATTTTGGTCCAAAATTGTTCTTTCGTGGTAAGCGCGATAACCATACTCCTGCGAATTAAACATATGTTTGGTTTTTTTATTTCTGATGATCCAGTCGTCAGAAATTTCAACAGCCAACTTAACTGTGAAATATTTGTGTAAACAAATGAAATAAACAAACAACAATGATTTTTTCTTGTATTTCAAGAGTGGTAAAATATACCCCCAAAAATTCGAAAACATTAACTGTTTACTTCATTATAAAGACCATCACCGCAAAGTGGCCGATTTTTCGGCCGAGAGAGTAGAATGTCCCCTTAAGAGGAGGTTCCAGTCTAAAAGTCGACTTTCTTTTTATTTCATTTTTCGAATGTTCAACCTTTCAGGAATACGTGTTTAAAGGGATTTGTTGAATGTAAAATTCCCGAAGTTATAGGCATTTGAGTAGCGGCAAATGCATGGGTAACACCCGGCAACTCGACACTCACGTGAAACATTATTGGAGGTTCCGGTATAAAAGTCGATTTTTTTTTATTACATTTTTCGATTGTTCAACCTTTCAGGAATACGTGTTTAAAAGGATTTGTTGAAATTCGTAAAATTCCCGAAGTTATAGGCATTTGAGTAGCGGCAAATGCATGGGCGCAATAACCGGCCACGCGGCGCCCACGTCAAACTTTAAACGCGTTTTTCTCGAAACAGTGTTCTCAAAACGGTGGGACCTATATCTCCAAAAGTTATTATCCGATTCGACTGAACCTTTTTTATTTTGAAGAATATACTTCTGGCTAGGGGGGGGAACCAGACAAAATTACAAAATAGTGAAAATTTATAATTTTTAAAGGCGTGGAAAGGACGAACGGTATAGGGAAAAAGTGACTTCAAACTTCAAGTGCCGTTATTTTCTCAAAAAATGTCATTTTTGTAATTTTGTCTGGTTTCCCCCCTAGCCAGAAGTGTATACTTCAAAATAAAAAAAGTTTCAGTCGAATCGGATAATAACTTTTGGAGATACAGGTCCCACCGATTTGGATGAATTTTTTGACGCCTTGATTTTAACGACTCCCCAGTGCCGTCTGCAATGATTAATTATAAAACAAAAAATATATTTCTATAATTTAAGACATCCTTAATACAATGCAACAAGTCCCATTAAATTATATATAGTAGTTTTTCATTAATTAATTCCTAAAGATCACCTATTTTTGGGGGCTCTAGACCGGAACCTCCCCTTAAAGAGCTTCCCTGGCAAGTCTTCAGGGGCATATCCGTCGGCAGGATGGGGGTTGTGCCGCGTAGTGGGGGTGGCAAGGTTTCCTTGGAGCCTACAGGTAGCAAGGAAACTGCAGCAGTCATCGCAAAACCAGCACAGGGGACGCACTTTATTTCTTGCTCTATTCCAGACATTTTTCACATATTTTTTCATTTTATTGTTAGTCTGTAGTTTATTCCTTTTTTCTTCTTATTATTTTACATAGTTAGTTTTAGTAATTTTAGATTATTTTTATAGTGTGTTTTATCGTATTTTATAGTGTAATTTATCGTGTTTTTATATTATATGTATCGTATTTTTATCGTATTTCTATAGTGTAATTTATCGTGTTTTTGTAGTGTAATTTATCGTGTTTTTGTAGTGTAATTTATCGTGTTTTTGTAGTGTAATTTATCGTGTTTTTATCGTATTTTTAGTGTTTTTTTATCGTGTTTTCATAGTCTTTTTTGTGTGTGTGTTTTTTTTTAGTATTAGTCAACGCGTTTAAAGTTAGTTGTCTTAAGTGTGTGTCTCTGGCGGTTGGTTTTGGACCACATCCGTATATTCTCCAAGTAAGTTCTATGTCTCTATATTTCTGAAACGAGTGGTGCATTTTGTTTTTTCTAAGTTACAGTCAGTTTATTTCTATTTTCTTCATTACTTTAATAATGACTGACAAATTGAAATTGAATAAGTACTATATGCGTGCTAACAAGATCACTTTATCGTTCCGTTCAGGAAGCCAGAAAATCATTAGATGCTAGTTCTTCACATTTAACATCTGCGATCCACTTTGTTAGTACTCCACTGGTGATGTTTAATCTGGAACTAGCTCACAATCATTTATACATTCAACATCTTGTCTGTAGCTTCTCATTACCAATATACTTGTATATGTTTCACCTCGCACAAGTTCGCAAACTTCTTCCAATATTACCGAAAGTAATGTAGAAATTTCACCGAATTTAGAAGAAATTCAGAATTTTACCTCCTACGAAAATTGAATAGTCCTAATTCAGCTTCTTCATTGGCAGAGTGGGCTGTAACACATAAAATTTCATATCGAGCAATAAATGATTTACTCCCGATTTTAAAAAGATCAGTTTCCAGCACGTTACATACCAGAACGCTTTTAAAAACAGCCAGAAACGTATAATTAGACATATCAAAACAGACAATTATCATCATTTTTTATTAAAAAATAGCACATTCCGTACTTTGCGGCGAGAACTAGCACATTATCCTGTTTCGCCACGAAAAATTACACGTTTTGGGTTCTACTGCAGAAATTATCACGCTCACGCGCGTGGTTAGTTTAAATTGTTCAAGTGTATTTTGCATCAAAGAATTCAACTTTTGAAAATATTGTTTTATAAATAATATAACTCCATCTAATCGCCAAAAGGAAACACGTATGAAAATTTTAATGTACATAATTTAAGTACCACATTTTAATGTTTAATAAATTACCGTCCTAGTACTAAATAAAAATCGCGTCGGACGGTATTTTTAAGTTGACGCGCTCGATGTTTCCTAGTGAACCATCCGAATATGCTGTTTTTCCTAGCTACAGTCGGAACATGCTACATTTCGTGTCAAATCGCTCAAACATGCTAACGAAACGTGACAGTTTTGCCGTAACAACGAAGACAAACGTGCTGTTTTTCGTAAGAAAAGTGAAACGTGCTAATTTTCGTAACACACGTCGCGCACAGTGGGAAAAAATCGGTGCTTCAGCGGCCAGAAATCTATAACTTTTGAACGGATGAAGCTAAAGTAATAATTCTTTATGTGAACTTTACCTCTGGGAAACCTTTTTTTTTATCTGAAATTGATATGGATCGAAAGCACGTATCAAATAACATGCAAAAATCACAATTTTGAGTTTAGGAATCTATTCCTTGAAAAGTTATGAGGCGAAAAAGTTGCGAAATTTTGACAGATTTTCTAAACTTATTGTGACAGTTACAGTGGTTGTCGCGTATGATTTGTTGTTTTAGGTTGGAGGGGTAGGAGTATGTAGTTTCTTTGTTTTTCGAAACGGTTACATTGAGGGATTTCGACAGCCTGAAGTACTTACGGTGTTTCTAAAATAGAGGGTGTAAGGAGAGTATGTGTTTAGTATTTCGGTTGAATTTTATATATAGGTTGTTTGTTCTATTATGTATTTTGGATATAGTTTTCAGTTGTACAGGTTGATAAATGGGAAGTGTATTTATTGTATTCATTTTTGCAGAAATAAAGTAAGTAAATATATTTAAGATGGTACCGTGGAACTTGTGTTCTTTACCACAGTCTGAAGAGAGTGCTATTTTATGGTTGCGGGAACAAGGACTGTTGAGGATTAATAAAAATTGTGGTGTTCATCGCAAACCGATGAAGCTATACGATACAGGTCAACATGGTGTTGGACGTTTTCTTTGTGTAAAAGGGAAAAGCAAATGTCGTCAGTTTGCTGGAACTGTAGATTCTTTCTTTGAAGATGTTCAATTACCCTACGATAAAGCGATAAAGTATATTGTGTAGTGGTTATATTGATAATTATTGTATGTATGTATATTATTTATATATCTTTATTTTTTGGAGGGTAATGTATTGCTTTACAAGAGATATGTCGTATGAAGATACAATGCATGAAGTGTGCAATATGAGTGGTGGAAGTGTAGACGAATGCAGCATGTTATCATCTTCTACTATTAATGCATGGTTTCGGTACTGTAGAGAGATGATTATAGATCATTTTCAGGATATACAAGTAGGGAAACCTAAATTAGGAGGAAAAACTGAATGTGGTCTGCCTATTGTGGTTGAAGTAATTTAATATTTGTATTTCAACTTTTGCTTACCTTCATTATTTATTTTTATAGAATTTAATATTTTAGATTGACGAAGCAAAGTTTGGTAAGAGGAAGTACAATCGGGGGAGGATAGTTGATGGTCATTGGGTATTAGGTTTAATTGATACCCATACACGTGATAGTAGAATGATGGTTGTACCAAACCGAGAAGCATCAACGCTTATTTCTATTATTAAGGAACATGTTGATATTGGTTCAGAAATACATACGGATAGTTTTAGAAGTTATAGTAGTTTAACAGAAGAAGGTTATATACATAAAACTGTTAACCATAGTATTGAGTTTAAGGCACCAGATGGGACACATACCCAAAATGTTGAAGCAGCTTGGCGTCCAGCAAAAGATTGGTTCAGAGGCAGAGCACGGTATCATGATGAAGAGTTTGGAGAACGATTATGTGAATACCTGTGGCGTCGATTTTGTTCGCATAATAAGTTAGATAAAATGGGATTTTTGATCGATGCAATAAAAAAACAATATGTTTTTAAAAACTAATAAAAGTATTTTGTGAAAAATACTTTCTTTACATTTCGAACAAAATTGTTTTATCTATGTTATATATTTAAATACTGCACCTCTTTCTTCTGTACAGTATTTCCGTTGAAATACACATTCCGAAACAACACATTCCACTTTCTAATTTGTCCAGGGTATTAGTATTGGTTTGGCTAGAGTAGGGCGGGGGGCGCGCGCCCGCTTGCGGGCGCGTAAAGCATGGTAGCGAACCGATGTGAATTTGGGCATAACCTAAAATAATTTTTTCCCGAGGAAAAGTGGGAAGAGGGTGCGATTTTAGTATCTCAGTGTCAGTGATTATACTCACCAATGTGACCGTGCCAGATCTGTGCCAACCGTTGTATAGTATTGGTTAAAATAAGTATTGAAGCATAATAGTTGTTCACAGAGGTTAGAATATCTGTCAAAATTTCACAGTCCCTTTTACTTAATAACTTTTTACTGAATAGATTCCTAGACTTAAAATTGTGATTTTTGCATGTTATTTGATACGTGCTTTCGATCCATATAAATTTCCCGTGAAAAAAAGGTTTCCCAGAGGTAAAGTTTACCCATTCTTTTTTCTTTATTCAGGTTGAAGAGTCTTTCATTAGTTAGATAGGATGACTGTACCTAATATTGCCAGGCAAAAGTTAAATCGCTGTAAATTGAATAATAATTGATATTTTTGCATGCAGTTTGTTTCACAGTAAAGAGAAATTATTCATCTTTCATGTAGTATAAGTTAGAATCGTTGAAACCTACAAATTTTTAATTAGGACTCAAAAAACGTGAGACATGCAAAAATCGGGTCCTTAAAAAAGTGTACCTAATATCGCCACCTCAAGAAATATTGATTAATTCATGTATATATGAGTTTTTTAAGTCTTTTTCACACGTGCCTTTATTATTTCTTGCACTACAAATGTATTTTTTTCCATCTTTGATTTTATTTTTATTAGAAAAATATAGAATTTAAAAATATAGATGTTTAAAGTATTTTATTTTTTACGTTCCGATGTACATATTCGACAAATAAAGTCATTTTCACATGGGCTTTTATTATATTGGGGACACTAACGGTAGGCGGTATTGGGAACACACATACTGCTACAAGAAAAACGTTATTTTCATTATAAAAACTATTTGAATTGATTACAGTCCTTAACTACATCATTAATTAGGTTTTTCTAGTAGATATTCTTGCATTTACGGAATTATTAGACTTACCTTCTCCGAATGGGATGTAAAATTGTGACAGTCCAATAAATTTTTACACTATTAAGATTCACTAAAATACTTCTCTTTCTGTAATTGTTGATCACATGATGCTGCAATTACAGTATGTCTTCCTGCATATGAATAGGTTCTAATTGAGTGCATAACCGATAAATTTTAGTGCTTACTTTGCGAGATATAGGGTGTGGCGATATTAGGAACACTGGCGATATTAGGTACAGTCACCTTAGCATTACGTTACTTATACATATTAACTAATACTTAATTACATTAACTAATACGATAATGTTACTTTCATTATTACTATTTAAAATTCAAAAATATCTATTCTGGCCACTCTTTTTGAATATCCTTCTCCTTTTGTTGTAGCCTTAAAAATGATATTAAAGGGTCCGATGAAAGTAGCATAATACAGAAGAGATCTTGATTAACTTTTCTCTTGATATTTTGACATTTTTTTTTTCTTTTTTTTTAAATAATTAAACTCTGTGTATTTTAGGATAGAATGGACCAAGTATAGACAGGAACATTTATTTTTAACTGCAAGCAATTACCTATAATGTCTTCGAGTTACTTACACTGTTTGAAGCACAAAAAGTAGGGGAAAGTGGGGTAAAACGGAACGCTTAACTTTGGAGGGTGATAACTTAAAATCGGGAGGAGAAAAAGACACGAGACCTCGACAGGAGTCTTCAGTGGACCTTAGACTATAAGAAAATCAAGGTCATTGTTAAGAAAAATCTTTGGGAACGACGGAAAATGAAATTTGCCGGAGTTATTGAAATCTTCGCCTCGCTCAAATGGTGGGGTAAAACGGAACACCCACTCGAAGACCGTGTAAAAGTACAAAATCTTTATTTCTATGATTTAAAATGTATTAATTTATGTTAAAATCTATAAGTATATGTTTTAGGTATAACTATTGTAAATAAAATATAACAAAAATATATATTATACATATAAGAGAAAATATTTTATTAGATAACATGAAAATTACGGAAAATAATCAAATATAAATATAATATCGTAAAAGATGAATAGATTAATACAGTTTGTTTATTATTGTATGAACAATAAGCGGGCCGGAATCACCCGCTGGTTGGAATTACCCCGCTTTCCCCTACACATCAATATTTGCATGGAGAACACATCTGCGTTGAATGATTATGTTATTTATTACAATTTAAACTAACAGTTTGATCGAATGAAAGATGTATCTCATACATCATAATTTTCTACACAAAATCCATTTTCTTGGAAACAAGGATAGTAATTAAAAGTTTAATCTACAATCTAATAATTAAAAGAGATAATAAACACATACTAAGGGACGTTTCCATTCTTCCCCATGTATAATAGGCGTTCCGTTTTACCCCGCGAAAAGTGTTCCATTTTGCCCCATGTGCAGTCATTTAGTAAACATTTAATATTTACACTTCAGCGTGAGGTAAAGAACTTTTTATATATATCAAAATGCAGCGTAAGGACTATAGAATCCAACGATGTACTTGCCGTTATTAATTTTCGAAATCCAAGTACCGAAAAGTGGTCGAAAGTCCAACGCAATATTGAAACGTCGATACCGAAAATTTTTCAAACTCTCTTAATGAAAAAATAACTTGTGCAGAGGTCTATGGTCTATCACAAAATGCTATGAGGACCCTTTGGTTCCATGTCACGCGATACTAACTCATTCGCAGCTCTTATCTAACAGAAACATTGGTATTCCATTTTACCCACCCGTTCCGTTTTACCCCACTTTCCCCTATATTCTTCGGAATGGCCCCAGTGGCCGATCGAGATGAGGTTTGGAGGGAGGAGTGAGGTGGGTGTGTGGACCCTAAATCTAAAATTGTAGCTTCGGGTATTTATTAGTTTCCAAAATATTAATAAAAAATTATTGTTAATTTTTTTATTAAATTTTTTTGGACGTAGGTGCGTGCCCCCCTACCCGGCGACCCCTCCCGTCCCCCAATACTGTTTTACGAACTGCTGGACGCGTTCCCCTTACCTCCGCGTGCTCCCCAGGCGCCGGAAAGGCACGCGTATTTAGCTGAAATTCAAAGTCAATTTTCTCGAAAACGAAGCGCGATATTAGAATAATTGTATTCTATATTTTCGTCTTATTTGGGCCTGTAGAATCACCCCCTAGGATATTGACTATCAGTAGAATAACACCCTATATAGTAGGATGGGTTGCATTCGCAAGTTGCTGGTTCAAATCTCCAAACTCACATCGATTCGCTACCATGCTTTACGCGTCAGAAAGCGGGCGCGCACCCCCCACACTAATCTAGCCCCAACCAATACTAATATCCGGAATCAGTTGGAAAGTGGAATGCGTTGTGTCAGAATAAATCAACAAAAATGCTAAAAGTTTTTTTTATTAATATCTCGGAAACTAATAAATTCCCGAAGCAACAATTTTAGATTTGGGGTCCACACACCCTCCACACCCCGCCCCTTAAACCTCGTGTCGATCGGCCACTGGGGCCATTCGGAAGTACAGCACAAAAGAATCACGACGTTTCACAGTTGGACTGGTAATGTAGTATTCTTCTACCATGTGTCCCTGACCAGTGTACAAAGAATGATATCCGTCTCTAACCGTTTACACATAATCTAGAAGTTTAAAGAAAAGTATACAGCTTTGGTAATTGATAAGGTGTGATTTTACAAAGAATATCGAAGGTTAAGACTTAGCAACACTTGCAAAATATCAAGACAGAGAATTAATCAAGATCTCTTCTGTATTATGCTACTTTCATCAGATTCTTTAATATCATCGTCAAGGTTGCAACGAAAACGGAAGGATATTCAAGAAGAATGGCCAGAAGTGATTAGGGATATTTTTGAATATTAAATAGTAATAATGCAAGCCATATTATCGTATTAGCTAACGTAATCAAGTATTACGTAACCCTCGGTTATCACACCTATTTTTTCGAACATTGTTGTCACACTGGGTCGATTCAATATTCAATCAGCTGTTGTTTAAAAACCATCTGTTAAATTAAATCGCAAAAGTTTTGAGATAAAGTTTGAACATAGAATATATGCCCACCGTTGAAAACTAATATTTAAAACATCCTCGTGTTTAAAAAAAATTTGAAAAAAGTTTTAGAAAATTTTATTGCTAAAAAAATCACTGGGGTAGCGTCTCTGCCTGCAGAGGATACACGAAATTACTATTACATGGCACCAGTAGTATAATTTTTAACGATGCCTCAAATATATTATACCACGTTAAGGCCAAAATTTGGTCAGTGTGACAACCGAGGGTTAACATAAGTAACCTAATATTATCTAACTGATGAAGGACACATCAACTTCATTAAAGAAAAAAGAATTATTACTTTATCTTCATCCGTTCAAAAGTTATAGATAGTTATAGGCCGCTGCAGCACCGATTTTTTCCCACCGTGCGTCGATTAATAATACAATTTCAATTGATGGGCAGTAGTATCGTGTACAAATAAAATCTTTTACTTGAGATGCCCATGCAAAATCGTACATCAAATGCATTAAAGGTGACAGTGTGTATGATTCCTGTAGTAAATGTTCTACTGAAGGAAATTGCACAGATAACAGGATATGTTTTTCGTATATAATTCTCACAATCCGTTTACGAACAGACCGTGATTTTAAATCCAAGCTATAACACACTCATTACACAGGCGTATCAATTTTTAAAAAAAAATACCGGGAATTCACATGATAGATTCATTTCCTCTTGAATATATGCACTTAATGTGTCTAGGTGTTGTAAAAAAATTACTACTTAATTTCTAGTATGAGCCGTTCGTGGTCGGTTATCAAATTTTTGGAGGACGGACTCGCCGAAGCTGTGCCCTCATCATGGCTTGAGGGCGAACTCTGCTCTTGGCCACCGATTGCGACAAAACTGGTCAGCGCTGTGATAAAAAAGTGCGAGCCAGCATCGCCGAGTTGGCCAAAGCATCCAATGAAATTGCTTACACGAGTCACTTTTGGTAGGTTGAAATTATTATACTAATTAATTTCGAATTATTATATCAAGTAATGACTAATATGTACTTCCAGATACCTACCTCAAAGCGAGGGAGAAGGCGAAACTGGCTGAGGACACGAGCGACTTGCAGTCGGACGAGCCACCGATCAAGCGGAGGCGCATGCTCCCTAAAAAATATTGGGACATGGAGGACTCCGACTCTGAAATCCAACATTTAGGTGGGTTAATACAAAGGGGAAATATGCTGTACAAAATTATATAATATCTAAAGCCACTTAATTCTTTTTCTTGTATGAATTAGCCCTTTCAAGTAAATATTATTTTCAGACAAATCCACGCTGAATGGACAATCGATCTCGTTTGTCGAGAAACGTTTAGAGGAACATGTAGAGGAACATTTAGAGGAACATTTAGAGGAACATTTAGAGGAACATGTAGAGGAACATGTAGAGGAACATTTAGAGGAACATTTAGAGGAACACTTACCCCTACAGCACATTTGTTGCCGAAATGTTTCAGTTACGTTGCGGTTTAATATTTGAAATATTGCACGGAATATTGCCCAAAAGTTACAAGTAAATTGCTATGTCCGCCCCTGTGCAACATTGCAGGATATATTTCTGCAACATTGTTTCGAAATATTACAGCAATGGTAGCGCAACATTTCTGAGATTTTACAGCAATGGTAGCGCAACATTCCTGAGATATTACAGCAATGGTAGCGCAACATTTCTGAGATTTTACAGCAATGGTAGCGCAACATTTCTGAGATATTACAGCAATGGTAGCGCAACATTTCTGAGATTTTACAGCAATGGTAGCGCAACATTTCTCAGATTTTACAGCAATGGTAACGCAACATTTCTGAGATTTTACAGTAATGGGCAGGCAACATTTCTGAGATTCTACAGCAATGGTCGCGCAACATTTCTGAGAGTTTACAGCAATGGTCCCGCAAGGTTTCGGACAGTAGGGCCAAAAAAAAAATAACGGTATTTTATATACATATATTCCGGATGTGTCCGTGAGGGGGACCCGATGACATGAATGTGTGCAGGAATCGTAGTAGCAAAACGTCCGTGTGTCTTTTATAAATAGAAAATACTTTACCCCAGGGAGATTCGAACCCGCGACCTGTAGCACCGTAGACGAACACTTTACCGCTGCAGCTATAATCCTTGATTAGGAAAATTGCTTCCGAATTCGAACTTATATTTCTACCGTGCAACACATTAAACCCAAATTATTCAAAAAAGGAGATTTGTTTTGACAAACCCCATTACATCTCCCTAATTGTGGAGCGGATATTTCACAACAAATTCATTTCGACACTTGATGTTGTATTAAGTTGATTCATATTCTGTTATGAAATATTCTGCGTTGTACAAAAAAATAATGTTTTTTTAGTTTGTAACGCATTTTTAATACAATCGTTTAACATAAATTTTGTTTATATTTTTTTTATTTTCTAGTTTTTAGTGTTTGTGGATTTACATTTCACAGATCAGAGTTCTTTACAAATATCTTTTATTGTTGTATGCAGTTTAACAGTTTGCTTAAACCTTATAGTCCTCGCTTCTATCTATCCTATCATAAAACGGTCGCGTCGTCTTCAGCCGCGTATTCGGCGAGTCAAGGGTGGCTCGCCAAACCGACCACACGGTCACCAGGCGTAGGGAAAAACCCCAGGCCCGGTGTTAGCTTTCCAGGCTCGCGGCTTACAATTGCAAGTACAGTGTAAGACTGTATTCTATTTGTTGACATATCTGATATAAATAATTAATACAATTATTCAATTAACACTATATATACACTCAATAACACTATATAACACTCATTAACACTATATAACACTCAATAAACAAACTCATAAACTATATAGGTATAGCAAGAAAAGAGATTTGCAAATAAGAGTTACACGTGCCAATTACTGACAGTGTCCTTACCATTCACATTTAATTTATTATGCGTAATGAAAAAGTTCCGTATTGTTGAGAGAAAATTTCTAAGTCCGGATATATTGCGGATTTATTGCCGAAATCTTGCCGTTTAGTTGCCAGGTTTCGCAACTAAACGGCAAGATTTCGGCAATAAATCCGCAACATATCCGGACTTAGAAATTTTCTCTCGACAATACGGAACTTTTTCATTACGCATAATAAATTAAATGTGAATGGTAGTGACACTGGCTGTAATTGGCACGTGTAACACATTTTACAATTTTTTTTTGCTGAATAATATTTAATTGTTTGTTTAAACTCGATAATGTTAATTAAATAATCGTATTAATTTTTTTTGTCAAATAATGTCCACGTTCGCATACATTTTCTCGGTGGTAGCCTGTGGAATCTTAGACTGTATTCTGCGTGTCGACAATTAGGGATCACTCCGCGAAATTCCGGATTTATTGCGGTTTCATTGCTGAAACGTTTCGCGTGGATTATACCTCAATATATGCGCAATATTTCACGGCAAGTTGTGCGTAATATTTCCGAAATATTGCACAAACTTGAGCATTGTAATATTGCACGGCAAGTTGTGCGGAATATTTCCGAAATATTGCACAAACTTGGCCATTGCAATATTGCACGGCAAGTTGTGCGGAATATTCCCGAAATATTGCCCAAACTTGGCCATTGTAATATTGCACGGCAAGTTGTGCGGAATATTCCCGAAATATTGCACAAACTTGGCCATTGCAATATTGCACGGCAAGTTGTGCGGAATATTTCTGTAACATTGCACAAATCTGGCCGTTGAAATATTGCACGGCAATGTTTCCACAAATTTGCAGTAATATTGCAATGTAACTCGCAACCAAACGGCAACATTGCAATGTACTGCAACTTTTGTGCAACATTTCTACAACAAAATGTGCTGTAGGGGTGAATGTAGATCGGATCTATATTGTACAAGGGGGTGTAAGAGTAAGATATAAAAGAATGAGATATTCAAAAAACAAAAACAAACTTTAACATTCCTGGAGAATTTCAAGTAACCATAGAAACTTTTGTTATAAATTTGTTCGAAATAATTATCCGTAAAGATTGTTTTAGACCGTACATATGTATTACAGTGTACAAGTTAAGTAATAACATTCCTGGCAGGATAAGGTATAAAATACTGCAATATCAAAATCGTACGTTTTTCATCAATTATGTAGTTTTTGTTTAGACTTAGTGGTTTACGATACTTCATGTGCCACTTTTATATACATTATACACTGTTTGAACCGGGTATCCTTCTCTCGCAGTAATAGCATGACACACCGTAATAAAAATAAATTTGAAAGAGCGTTAATGTCAACGCTGGACGAAAATTATGACTGTCACGATATTCGTGTATATGTTCTTTTTTTCGATCGTTTCGTCGCCAACCTGGAACTCCGTAATTTGGCATCGGGGGGACTGAAATATTAGAGAAATGTGGCCGAGAGGTCAGCCACAATTATTCAGAGACTTTATCGTAAGCTTTCTTCTTTTTCCACTCGAGACGTGAAAAAGAAAGGAACCCCGTGACTGAAACATGGGCCAGATAGGCGGGCTCGTCGCGTGTCGGCGTACACTGCAGGCTCGCCCCTGCTTGTCTACTCGCTATCCTCACGAAACTCCAAAGATTAACGACAAGAGGTGGCGCAAGACATAACCTATCCGCGCGTAAAAAGCTAATAAAACCTTTTTGCATTTGCCAGCAATATAAATTTACCGGTTCCGCTATTCTCCGCGCTTGCGATTATGCTCGCCCTTGTTGCTTCCAAGCACGCACGCTTGTATCATTCCCAGGCTTGGCAAAGGGCTTTTGATAATTCAATGGAAATATTCTTCCCCTTTGTAGTTTCCAGCTACTCTGGCCCTGTTACAGTTTCCCCGTTCGTTGAACCAAAAAACCATTTTGAGAGGGTTTATTTGATACTTTATGAGTGTGTACAATACAAGGTGGTAGTAATACTAATAAACTTTTATTTCTTTGCCTCTCGACCTTAGAAGGGGGGAAAACATGTTTTCCTTAACCCGTAGTACATAATACATATCATAGAATATTGCTGCTCGTGTTACACGAATTGAAAAAATCGTGAGCGTCATTTGGAGGCTTTTTCATGAACTTTAAAACACCTCTTTACTATTACCATATGTAATAAGTGTCCTTATGACAGAAACATAACCGTAGAAATTCTAGTGCGATACACTGTCTCGTATTGTTGATTACAACTCTTAGTTTCGCCAGTACCACTGAAAGTACCAGGTGAATCCTAATTATTTCTTTCAGTATTTTCGTTTTCATTTTTGAATAAATTTGATGTCGAACATAATAATGTATGTAACACTAGTGTGACATTCTACAAAACCGAGCATTGACTTAACATTATAATACGTAGATACCTTTATGCAACACTGGTATTATATCCATATTTTTCATTTATATAAAAAATTGTTACACTACTTAGGAACGTTTTGCTTATTTTTACTATGAAATGTGGATAAAAATTCACCGACAAAAATATTTTTGGGTAAACTAAAAAATTAATGCAACGTATAGTACAAGTAGGGGAGAGGTGCTATAAAAGGAACAGGTCTTAAATGGGACAAATCGAATTGCCAAAATTCTAAACGCATTGCACATGCATGTTATTTTCCTGTTTATGACAACACTATTGCCCAGTCATTTGATGTAAACTTCACTGCGGCGTCACTTGCAGCAGAGTAGTAATCCGCGGTTGATGTTTTTCGGCAGTAAAAGTAAAATTTTCGTTGATTTTCTGTGTCGTTTTCTGAGATCAAGATATATATACAAAGCGTTGAAGTGTTATATCATTAAAATAGCCTGTATTCAACTGAAACGAAAATACTTAATAGGTAAGCTTAATTGGTTGTCTTCGTTGTTTTCAGGTTATTTTATATTAACCTCACTTAGAGTCTTAAAAGGGACAGCATAACAAATTTTAAATGGGACGACCGTTTCGTACTTATATTTACCACTCGTGGGTATTCCTATGTTGAACTTAGTTTGTAAGACATAAATTTTATAAAAAATGTTAACGATAAGTCACACTCTACGAAGATAGTCAGAAATATTGATGATTTATAGTACAAATTTTTTCATAGATTGCATTGTTTTGTATCATTAAGATTTACAATTATAATTGTAATGCTTAATAAGTTTATTTTTATTAACATATCCCTTTCATGACTTATATGTACTGTCCCATTTAAAACCACCTAGTCGTAAAAGGGACATTTCCCACTTATTTTAAAATCGAAGATTTTGTTATTTTCTATTACAATTGATGAGTTTGTAATATACTCTTATTAAAGGGAAATAAACACGCTTTCTATTGATGTACTTGCTTTTTAAATACCTATAATGACATTGTAAGAAATGGACGCGAAACAAAAGTGTCCCTTTTATAACACCTCTCCCCTACCTACGTTAAGAAGTATCTACTACTTTTTCTTTTTTAATTCTGTACCTTCCCTTGCTTTCCTTATTTCTATGACTTTCTCGCTTCAATGCATTCATTGTCCATTGTTTTTTAGGAATTCGTTGATTATCATCCCTATCATTTTCCTTAACTATGTTCTCACAATTCTAACATTCTTCGAGTAAATGCTACAATGTTTCCAATGTTTTATTACACATTTTGTATTTATTTTCCTCCTTCAATTTTCAGTATCTGTTCTTCTTCTCTTCAGTTTGCTATGATCACCCAGTTCTTCTTACATTCATACTTGCATGTCTGTTCCTCGCTCTCCCTAGATTCGAGGACATTCCTTTTACTCATTTCGATATTTCCTCTTCTTGTTGTTCATCTATTTTCTTCCACCATTACGACACTTTTATGTGCTTTTGCTTGCTTTGTTTAATTTTGTATTTCACCGCTCTTTTTTCTGCTTTTATTCTTATAAGGTATTTCCACCTCTGCTTTCTCGAGTAATACATTATGCTAATCTACAGAAATCTAAACTTGTCGTCTTGTGTAACCTTCTCTAATTTCCTCGCCTTTCTCCAGCCCTATATTTCTACAGTATACATTATGCACTTTATCAAACCATTGAGAAACATTCTTCTTGCAAAGTTCCCCTTCAGTCCAGGTTTGTCTCATCGCAATAATAGCTTTTTTGACTATTTCTTTCACGTGTTTCCCTCTTGTCCCGATTTTGTGGAAGTGTTTGTATCATTTTTCCTTCCCCTTCCGTTCCTGAACGTAAACAGTGCCATGTAACGTACTTCTTTAGTAGTAAAATTTAAAAATTCGTATAAATCAAAAACTGAAACCAAAATAAATACTAAATGCAAAAAGATATCGAATATGAATGAACGATTCAACTTACCAAATATATACCTAATTAATTATTCTATACTGCCTGAGCGAGAGGTATCTGCACAACACTTGCCCAGAAGCCACGCATCCCTTGATACAGTAAACGCTTGTGCCATCTCGAAGCGGTATTAGTTAGCAATCAACGCACGTGTCGCTTAAGGTAAAGTGGTTATTTTAGAGGTAACTCTGTACGTGAACGTCCAGCCTAATGCGGCTATTCGAAGTTACAACGGGATGCCGACGGGTTCACCACCTACGAGGGTAAAAAAGTTTATTGGGTTCATAACGATGTATTCATGTTACGTACAAGTAGTATAGCGTTAAGTTCAACGACTATCGAGTGGCGCGCCGTGACACTGAAGCAACGATAATTGCAACGGCGTGACGGCGCCGTTTCGTTTTATTGCCAGGCTCAGTAACGGTTTATTGAGGATTTACGCGGGGCAATATATCTCTTTGCTGATCCCTCCGTTCGTGTTTCTTTGGCCCCGTAGGTTTTTCGGCCGAGAGACATTTATTAAGGGTTATCGCGGCGTCACCGTAAAACGAGGACGAGTATTGACAATCGGACGAAGTTCAGAAGTAATCTCCAATAATCCTTCCTATCCTCCCACGCTGTGCTCTCCTCCCCTTTATTTCCCCCAAATTCGTGCAATAAAATCGGTTCGTATTTAAGACCGAAGACGCCCCTATTAAAAGTCGCTGTCTTCAGAATTCAAGATCGCGAAAGATAAACCCTCGCAATAGCGAATGATTCCGCATCATTACAACGCGAGATTACCCCTCTGTCTGCTGTCGAATATATCACCGATCTGAAATTAAATTGCAATTGCAGGGAATACTATTTTGCGTGAATTAATTTCGTTATAATTAACTGGATCTAAAATATGTGCAGGTTTTGATGTACAACACGGTTTAATAATGAAGTCTAATAACCTGCTGTACAAAATAATTTCGCATGAAAACAAATTAATTTTCGGGTATGTGTATCGCTTCACGAAGTGTAATTAAAATTTACATGAACAGAAATGCGGAGGTGCGAGTGGGTACAGGTATAATATTTACATAATAATCGTGTGAAATATTAACTGTGCTCACTAAACTGCTCAAATTTCTAAAGGGATAATGTAAGTACTACAAGCGTTATGCAGCTTCTTCTATAAATTATTATACACCTGCTTTTTATAGTTTTTTACCTTTTCTTTGTAGTCGTTTAACAAAATTTATCACCATAATTAATTCAAAGGGGATGAACGCCTCTTTTACAAAGGTTACAAAGAAGCCCAGATGTCAAAGAGATAAAACATGTATCCAGTTACAAAAGTGTTTGAGGACACCGTTTCACGAGACAGAAAACCTTTTTCATGCAGGTAACCGTATCAACCTAATATATATTTAACGTCGTCCTGTTCGTTACCTATGTTATTTAGTATAACACACATGACAAGAGTTCACAAAGGTGCGCGATAAACCTAGGCTACATTTGTACCTACTGTGCGTTGCTGAGAAGATGGCAAGCGGAATGAATTCGAGTCCGTTTGGTTATAGGCTCATAAGCCCACCTTCTCTCTAAAGGTAGGCTCTCACTACGCCTCGCCTCGCCTCAGCTCATTTTATTCTTCCTATGCTTCTCTTATGTATATTGACAATTTGACTCACACTGTGCCTCGTCTCGCCTCGGCACGACTCCGAGCCGCAGATTCTTCTTCGAGAATATTTTGAGAAAAAGAGGCGAGGCGTAGTGTGAGTGGATGCAATGCCACCTCACAGGAAGAGCTTCTCTGAGCAAGTGACCAAACACATGAACCGAGTCAAGCTCAGATAACTTCAGGTACGGAAAAACCGAGGCGAAGCGAAGCGTAGTGAGAGCCTACCTTAACACAATCGTAGAACTACGGCACGCATATTGCCATTGCTTGGCTAATAATATTAATACAGTAATATTAGTCGACGCGATAACATCGACGAATCGAATCATATAGTATCGCGTGACAAAAATAACGAAGATCTCTCTTGCCCCTGTGGCGCTAGACATCTTCTCAGCAACGCAGAGTACGTTATACTATTTTCGACAACATTATGATACAAGGAGCTATTTAATGGCCTGAACATAACAAGGTGACTTGTATGAACTTCACGATCTTGCTAAGTGCTTGCAATGAACAGTCATTTAAGGTCAGTGGAACATCATCAACCATCTGAGACGCTTACACGATCCTGTATCTGACGGGTATGTAGACAACGTCGATAAAACAAACACGTGACAAATTTCAGGAAAATTTGAACCATTACTGTTGCGTTTGCACACAGATGCACACACACGCGTGAGTAATCGTGTTGGACGTCAGCACACAGCCTGTTCTCTCCTGTTGTACGCGAGTGTACGTGCGCATGCACATAACCCTATACACGTAGTTCGCAGTTGCTTGAAATATTGCTCGTCGCTCCGTGGAAGATGTACGATGCGTTATTGTTGAAAGCATCGAAGCGAAAATTTCAGTGTCTGGATATATCCAGCGTTCTCCGCTCGATTCGCTCCTATGGATACACGCTCGTTCCCCTGCACGTCCCTGAGCTTCGCAACGTTCTCAGGTCCCCATCGAGACCGGAAGGTGGGTATAAATGTAAATAGGATGTCTGCACGTCCGCGAAAGACGGCTTTGCAATGGTGTATCAAAGGGGTCCCTGTTTCACTCTGGTTCGTTCGCAATCTCTACTTTCGAGAATTCTTCTTTCCCTCGTCGCGGATGCATTTTCTTCGGCTATATCCCTTTCTCGCGTCTCCTGTCACCTGTCAGGCGCAGGCCAAACCTCATTGTTACTCGATAAGGCGCGCGTACTGGAAATTGCCGCGAAATGGGCTTTAAGTTATATAAAACCAATCTGAAAATAATGGTAAGAATTACACGAGAATGAGATTCATTCCATTTTTAATTGGTAAATATTATGGTGCAGATTGTCAGATTAAGGGGTTGGATCACCTTGACCAGGTAAAGAAATATTGCATCTTTGGAAATTTATTTCTAAGTGACAAAAACACTTTTATGAATTAAAATTTGTTGATGAAGATAGAGACATGTTTGAATTTTATATACAATTTCTTTCAAATATCATAACATTCCGAAAAGTTTAAATGCATTTTTCTCGAAACCGCGTTTTCCGAAACGGTGTACACTGTATCTTGAATAAAAATCTATGGATTTTTATACAATTTTGCACAGATGTTCTTACATCTATTCGCTGTCATCCGACCGTCAAAGTTTTTCGATGTTTTCATTTTTACCTGACTTATGCATATATAAAGTCCATTTTCTTACACACGAAAATGAGCTGTTTGCTTCAAAGTGTAGCTATTTTGTTATTTTTCAACAAAATTTATTTTGATATACCTATATGTATTCAATTTAGGAAAATCTGTGCAAAATTATATAAAAATCCAGAGTTTTACTCAAATTACAGCGTACACCGTTTCGGAAAACGTGGTTTCGAGAAAAACGGATTTAATGTTTTCAGAATGTTTCGATATTTGAAAAAGGATTGTATATATTATTCAAAGGTGTATCTTCAATGAAAAAATTTTAGACTGTATTCTGCGTGTTGACAATTCGTGATCGCTCCGCAAAATTCCGGATTTATTGCGGATTCGTTGCTGAAATATTTCACGTGGATTGTACCTCAATATATGCGCAATATTTCCGAAATATTGCACAAACTTGGCCATTGTAATATTTCATGGCAATATGTGCGCAATATTTCCTAAATATTGCACAAACCTGGCCATTGTAATATTACACGGCAAAGTGTGCACAATATTTCTGCAACATTAAACAAATCTGGCAGTTGAAATATTGTACGGCAATGTTACCACAATTTTGCAGTAATATTGCTATGCAACTTGTAACCAAACGGCAACATTGCAATATACTGCAACTTTTGTGCAACATTTCTGCAACAAAATGTGCTGTAGGGGTAGAGGAACATTTAGAGGAACATTTGGAGGTACAAGGCGAGGAAATTTCACTGACTGAAAGTTCTTCATCCCCGAGTACCCTTATCGGTAAATTAATTTTTTTTCTACAGATATTGCACACGGAAATATTTTTTAACGTCAACAGTTGCAGTGAAAAAATATGAAATGTAATAAATAATTTGCAGTGCCCAGCTGCAGCGGTTGCATCGAAAGCAATAAGAAAATAGATGCCATGATGACCCAGATTTTTTTACTGCGGTCCCTAATGACGGACACGCTACAGACGGTCAAAAGGTTAGAGAAAGATGCACTAACCGGTCGAGCGGCAGAGGACAAAATCCCGTCCCTCTTCTCCAAGTATAATATTCAGTTCCCACTACGCACAATGGAAGATTTAAAGAAATTTGATGAAATTTTAAGTACGGAGTGTGACTTTAAAGACGCAGTAAGTATAATACCGTAATTTGGAATATCTGTATTCTGTATGTAGAAAATATGTTTTTGGTGGACGGGCAAACGGGTACAAGTCGAATTTTGGTCAAAACGGGATAAATACGCTGACATTTTCTACATTACTATCCTTTGCTTATGGTTCCAATAGTATCATTCAATATCACTTTTTTCCCCATATTCGTTTTACCGGAGATCGTAATAGTATACAAAATACAGTATACTGATGGGAAAACAGTATAAGTTGACTTATGTCGAGAAATACAATGAAGAGAATAATATCTCACCTCAAGCCAAACAGTTGCTTTTTTGCTCTTTTTTGTGAATCGAAGTTAAAAATAAAAGTGCCTTTTGCTCAATTTGTAATTTGATTCAAACATTGTAATTTTTCTGGGTAATTTTTTTCTGTGCATGAACTATATTTTGCAAGTCCAATGGGACGAGACATATGTAATCAGCTTTCATGTCCAAATTTTAACACCTGATCTTACGTAGCACTTTAAATATTCTAAGTGTCTTCCTGCTAACTAAAAATTTAGACTTATAGAGTAGACCGGGGGCGATAGTAATACTTAGACTTTGGAATACGATTACGCAGGAACTGTTACATTTATAACAAAAACTCTTATAGGGAAATGTTACTTGCTTATCTGACATCCTTGAGTCACAACAGTTTCGTTATATATAAAGTAATATCCAAGGTATTAATAAAAAATAAGAAGAGGGTAAAGTGTTACAACCGCCTCTGACCCTGGGTCGGTTGTAACACTGCATGTAGTCGATAGTAGCACAAATTTAACTGTACAAAATTAAAATATTTATTGATTTAAATTATAATAATAAATGAGAAAAGTAAAATCTATAACCAATTATGCGGTATCGCAATTGTGGCAGAAATAAAAAACGTTTTGGTTGGTCCATTCCTCATCTGCACAATCCTTGCATTCAGTATATTGCACCCATTTTTCATTTGGTTTGCTTGTACCATGCCACAGGATTCCATGCAAACAAGACAATATTATTCGCCTTCTTTGTCAGTATATTCGGTTCTGTTGCGGTACAACCGATCCTCGCCTGCCGATGTTACAATCGCCCGCCGACCATGCCTTTGGACTTAAATTATAAATTTTAACTAACGAGACGCTTAAAAGTACGATGTAACGATCAGTATTACTTTAAAAAGGTCAGATTACAGATTAAAAAATGGAAAAAGCACATACTTGCAAAGGGAGTGTTTATATTACAATTTTAAGTCAGAATGAAAAAGTTACTTTAGCGTATCGAAAAGTTATTTTGTTCGCAATCCATGTCTATTGCGTATCTATACTGCTAGGACATGGATGTATGTATTCCGAATGTCATTTTTCATCATATATCCAAAATTGGTGTTAATATCTATTATATGATTTGAGATATTTAGCGTGTTACATTCGCCCCCCCCCCCCCTGTTACTACCGCCACCCGTCAACCCTACTCGATTATCCGCACACCAAAGATGTAGGCCGGTATTCTCAGTCGCTACTTATTCTTAAGCAAATGCTCAAGCATGCGGCATCCTCTACTAACCTAGTAGCTAGTAAAGGATGCCGAATGCTTAAGTATTTGCTTAAGAATAAGTAGCGACTGAGAATACCGGCCGTAGATTCGATTTCTGAAAAAAAATTGTTGACGTAATTCTTCGAAACAAAATTATAATTAACTTGTTAATGTTGAATAATTTTTAAATTTTAGGTCAAAGAATTGTCAAGTTTGGGAGGATCCAACAATTACAATTTTGTAAAGCGGACCCTCACGGCGCTGCTCAGCAATGAAGTTGCCATATTGTTTAGTTGGTTGGGCAGAAAAGGAAAGGAAGATTTCCACCGATTAAACACAGCAAGGCTTGTAATATGTAACTATCGCCCTTATTTTACTGTTCCTAATATTGATTACAGTAAAATTCAATGTAATGTTCCCTCGAAATTCTTTTTTAAGGTGCAGCAAAACAGGGAAAACTGGCAGCACATGACAAGGAAACGGAGGACTCGATACAAGGATGGCTAAGAAGAGCTGCGGACCGGAAAGGGTCAAAGAAATTTTAAGTAATCAAGGATCCCGAATCCTATAATTCAAAAAATTCTGAAAAGGGTATAGCCGGTTAAGATGGTCAAATGTGCCCCTGAACCAAATTCAAATCGCGATGAGTCATTCGAAAGCTTATAAAAAAAGAACGATTTCTGCCAAGTTTCAACTTTGTATCTCGACCCGGGGGGTAGTAAAGGGTAAAAATAGAAAATCAGGTTTTTGGCGAATTTCTACTATAACAGGGAATGAAAAATTTTGAAAAAATTCAGAGGCATATCTGTTATCGGGACACATATTAGGGAATTATTTCAGATTTTTAAATTGAGAAATTAAGCTGTGAAAAATAAAAAACGCCAAAAAATGATGAAAAATGCCAGTTGTGTATCGAAGCAGTTGCAGAACTATAATCATATTTTTACTGTAAGTGCGTATCATTGTTACTATTGTCCTGAATTTTTTTCAGATTTTTCAATTTGGTGCGCCGCAGTTAAAAAAATTAAAAACCGATTTTTTCGTCGTTTTTTCCGTGTTAGAGTAACTTATACGTCGAATTGCTTCATGAAATAAGTGTTTTATGCGATCTTTAATGTTTATACGTACAGCAAAACATCATAGGAATTAAAGAAACTGGAAAAACCGAATCATTTGAAACTATGTTATGCAGCTTACATTATAAAGTGTCTGCCGTATTTTCCAACGGTGTCGGTGGCGCAGCGGTAGAGTGTCGAGCTGCTATATCGCTGCGAACTTTTTTAACATAGGTTCGAATCTCGAACTTCGAAGTCCGCTTGGGCAAAGTTTTTTCTTTTTTTTTCCGTAATTATATATATTTTCTAACTATATGACAATGATCAATATTGGTTTTCAAATGATTTAAGAATGTTTGAAAAATATATTAATCTGAAATATACGTAAACATGAGTTCGGACTGCGTTTCTCTTGTCAAGTATCCTGCCAATTACGATATTATTTAACATTTCCTACATTATATTAATATGTGAAGATCGTTTTCGAATCTCTTACCTTTAACAATTATGCATGAATGCACGAGAATAGTCCTGCACAGACTGTCACGGGGTCACGTCGTCTCTCGAAACTTGTGACATTCATTAATTAACGTGTGGTCTTTACAATCTGTACACATTTGTAGCGTGCGTAGCTTCGAATTTGGAGCGGAGCAGAAGGCAACCAGGTAGGGTCGTAAAGTTCAACGGAAGGTTTCGTAGCCGTTGGATTTTGCCAGGCGACGAAACCTCCCCTGTTCCAGCACTCGGGGTTTTTCCTAATTTTTGCACACGCTACGCGTTTTCTTCGGTAAGGGAAGGAAAGCGACCGTTGATGAGCATTCGGCTACGAGTTAGCGTCTTGAGCGGTTATGCTTTTCTCGCGTTAGATTTTAACTCTCTACGGAAGTTTTTGTGTTACCTTAGTAAATAAACAGTATTCTTTGTCGGTGTGTGTTCATCTGTGGTTGTGTGTTCAATATGTCGACGGAGAAAGTACAATTTGTGGAAAGGAAAACCTTACATGCTAAGTGTATTCGGTGTAATATTTTGGTTCGCAAATCACCTGGTCAGATACGGAAAATCAAGACGGAAGTTGATGCAGTGAAGTATTCTAAAATTCTGAAAAGAGTGGTGACTGTTGGTGACATATTTTGCAATAGGTGCCGCGTTTACATTTACAAAAACGCGATAACTACCGCCCCCAATCGTGAAAATTCTCAGGAATTTCGTCAACTTGAGGAATCTTCTGTCAGAGTGTTTTCTGTAGCTGAATCTTTTTCTTCAGGACCCTCTTCTTCAGTTGAACTCTCTTCTTCAGCTCAAACCTCTTCTTCAGCTGGACCCTCTTCTTCGGGTGAAACCTCTTCTTCAGCTGGTCCCTCTACTTCGGGGGAAACCTCTTCTTCAGCTCAAACCTCTTCTTCAGCTGGACCCTCTTCATCAGCTGAACCTTCTTCTTCGGCTGAACTCTCCTCTTCATCCAGAGTTTTTTCTGCCGCAATATCTTTGCACAGAACAGCCTCAGCCGAAATACTTTCACCCGAAAAATCAACTGAAAAATCTTCACCGGAAAAATCTGAATCCGAATCTGTTGCTACATCGTCTTCCTCAACAGAAGATCCATCATTTCTTATGGATTTGAGGAATGTTGAACAAGTAGCTACTGAATTCGTAGAGATGCCATTTTCTAGAGTTATTTCCACTCATAGGTACTGTTTCGTCTGTGGAATTTCGAAAAATATCGTGAATGTACCGAATGAAACCAGGAAGCAGGTATTTATATTGCGAAGATTATATGTTCCTAAAGGAAATCGGTGCTGTTCTGGTCATTTATTAAAGAACCGTTTGTTTCAGGAAGATGTTCTAAACTTAAGAATACATTCAAATAGCAGTGTAATCGAGACCAAAGAATTACGAAATTATTTTGAATACCTTTCAGTTAATAACAATTCAAGTATCAAAGATACAATAGGTGATTTTACACTTTCTGAAGAGCGGTTAAAAGTATTTACAGGTTTAACGTGGGAAAACGTAATAAAGCTTCGGGAAATGATGACTTCTTTGAGAAATTCTGAGCAGCGAGATGTCACACAAGCTATTGTTGTTTTCTTGTTCAAATTGCGTACTGGTAACTCAAATAGTATGATAGCTGCAATTCTCGGATTAGAACGCGAGCAACAGGTATCTGATTTTTGTAGGTCCGTCGTAAAGTCTTTTGAAAAAGATATTCTACCTAGTTATTTTGGATTCGCGACACTTCCCCGGAAAACTCTAATAGAAAATCAAACCTCTCTTGTTGCCAAAAAGTTATATGGTATCACAGATCAGTTAGCACTGATTTTCGATGGAACATATATTCGCCATCAGAAAAGTTCTAATAATGAATATCAACGAAAATCATATTCCGGTCAAAAGAAAGTACCCTTATGTAAACCTTTCACGATTTGCACCACAAACGGCTATGTGGTTGAAGTTCTTGGCCCTTTTTGTGCAAACCAGAACGATGCACAAATCATGAAAATTGCTCTGGAAGATCCAAATGGTTTGCAAACCCTTTTAAAACCTGGGGATATTTGTATTGTTGATCGAGGTTTTCGCGACGTAACATCTTATTTAGAAGAGCGCGGTTACAGAGTGCTTATGCCTGCGTTAAAAGGTAAGCGTAATCAGCTAACGACTGCAGAATCAAATGCATCCCGTCACGTCACTAAGATTCGCTGGGTAGTCGAGGCAATTCACGGCATCATAGGGCAAAAATACAAACTTCTTCACCATCAAATGGACAATAAGCTACTGCCTAAAGTTAGTTTATATTGCAAAATAGCGTGCTTTTTAAATAATACGTTTGGAAAGCGCTTAAATTCGGACGTAGATCTCTGTGATGAGATAGTAGAAAGAATGTCATCTCAAAACATTGCTGAGAATTCATTGTCAGTAAAAGTTGAAAACCAGCATTGGAACAGACGTAAGATTCCATTTAATCAACTATCATCTAACGATCTCCTTGATTTTCCAGAAATGACAGAGAAAGACCTCAAAATTCTATTCACTGGTTCATATCAATTATCTCAAGCAATCTCATATTTAGCAGAACTAATGGATGAAGAGAACACCATTAATCTTCGATGTCTTAAAGAGAGAAATAATATTATTAAATTCGAAGTAAGATCCCGACATATTAACAGTAAAACCTATAGATGTTACATTGATTATGCACCAAACTCAATAGGCTACTCCGGAGTTAAACGCTATTGTTGTGAATGCGCAAATGGTAACCGAACCGTCGGGTGCTGTTCACACATAGCTGCAATAATTTATTACTTGTCGCATGCTCGGTACCTTTCAAAAATTGTAAGGCCTGCAGAAATTCTTAGTAAAATATTCAACAATGAACACGTGACACCAATAATTAACGAAGACAGCGATGAAGATTAAAACCATCACACACGATTTTTGTTGCTATCCATGCATAATTGTTAAAGGTAAGAGATTCGAAAACGATCTTCACATATTAATATAATGTAGGAAATGTTAAATAATATCGTAATTGGCAGGATACTTGACAAGAGAAACGCAGTCCGAACTCATGTTTACGTATATTTCAGATTAATATATTTTTCAAACATTCTTAAATCATTTGAAAACCAATATTGATCATTGTCATATAGTTAGAAAATATATATAATTACGGAAAAAAAAAGAAAAAACTTTGCCCAAGCGGACTTCGAAGTTCGAGATTCGAACCTATGTTAAAAAAGTTCGCAGCGATATAGCAGCTCGACACTCTACCGCTGCGCCACCGACACCGTTGGAAAATACGGCAGACACTTTATAATGTAAGCTGCATAACATAGTTTCAAATGATTCGGTTTTTCCAGTTTCTTTAATTCCTATGATGTTTTGCTGTACGTATAAACATTAAAGATCGCATAAAACACTTATTTCATGAAGCAATTCGACGTATAAGTTACTCTAACACGGAAAAAACGACGAAAAAATCGGTTTTTAATTTTTTTAACTGCGGCGCACCAAATTGAAAAATCTGAAAAAAATTCAGGACAATAGTAACAATGATACGCACTTACAGTAAAAATATGATTATAGTTCTGCAACTGCTTCGATACACAACTGGCATTTTTCATCATTTTTTGGCGTTTTTTATTTTTCACAGCTTGATTTCTCAATTTAAAAATCTGAAATAATTCCCTAATATGTGTCCCGATAACAGATATGCCTCTGAATTTTTTCAAAATTTTTCATTCCCTGTTATAGTAGAAATTCGCCAAAAACCTGATTTTCTATTTTTACCCTTTACTACCCCCCGGGTCGAGATACAAAGTTGAAACTTGGCAGAAATCGTTCTTTTTTTATAAGCTTTCGAATGACTCATCGCGATTTGAATTTGGTTCAGGGGCACATTTGACCATCTTAACCGGCTATACCCTTTATAAATATCTAGGGGATTTCCTCCTGGCTACGACGCAATTTTTGTTTCCTGCTCAAATTCACTGGAAGCGGGTGAAATTAACCCCTGAAAATTCGGCTATTTTCCGATTTTGTGTTACAACTCGCGAACTGTAAGAGATAGAAAAAAAGTTTCAAGACAAAAGTTACTTCTTTTAATTAGATCTATCATTTGGTAAAGAATCTCTCAAGCATAAATGTATTATGCTGCATATTTCAAGTAGAACTACGTTTTTTTTGTCATTTTGCAAATTATTACACGAACTGTTATCAAACGCTATAACAAAATTCGTATTTACTTTAAATACAACGCTTAACACAATTTGGGCCCCCCTAGCCGCTGCATACCTATATAGTAACGCTAGATAAATAAGAATGAATCATGTATGTAATCAAAGAGTGATTGGAATCGAATTTTGCACACCTCTGCGTGCCTCACTTCCAACATATATTACTCATTATTATTATATTTGAACATTACTCAATTAGTGTAATTTAAAGTTAAAAACATTCAATTTGCACAATTATTATTGCAAATAAAAAATTGGAGCAAAATAGTATATTTCTCCTGACTTGCACCTGCGTTTGTGCAAAAAAATATCAATTTTTCAAAGGGTCGGATGTGGTCGGATATGAGTAATTGAATTTTGTGAAATTGAATCTATCCAGAATTATGAGGTGTGCTTGAATTTACGGACAAATACGAACAATTCTTTTAATTTAGAAAAATACGAGAATGGTAACAAAAAATCTTAATTTGGCAATAGAATATAAGCGTTTATATTTTTCATTACCAGAAAAAGACTAACTAAAACTATTCCAATGTGTAAAAGCTGATCATTTTCTAAAAATGGAAATATAAAATTTTTTTAGAATATTTAACTGAGGAAGCCCAGAACGCCCGAAATAATGATTTTAAAAACTACTGCGAATTATACATAAAAAGAGCAGCCGAAAAATCAAGATGTTCTAAATAATTTATTAATAAGCCCCGATCCATATATATGGATGTATATATATGGAAATCAACATGAAGGGACACTTGAAGTCCCATTATTAAAAAGAGCGACGAGAAAAAAAATGATTATTGTATTTATTATACAATATATTACCTGTAATCTTAGATTATAATCAATAAATGATGAAATATGTAAGAAATGAAGCGAATGCCTACCTAAACGTCGATTCGTCCCACTGTGCGCCGATCCCGACCAGCGATCCGCTAACGAGACAATATTGCAATATTATCTTCTCTCATTCTGTGTAATTCCTCTGCTCCATTGACGGTCTTCCTACAATTTTCCCAGGTCGCTCATAATGAAAGATGACGTAGGCAGTGTGGATCTGTAACACATTATGATACACATTAGGAAATAGGGTTGTTTTATAAGCGTACAAAATTTTAATGTAGATTTATAAGCTGTTAAACTTTACCTGGAATATGGTACTTATTCCATTTGTCCTGGCATTACTGTCCCATATACCGTGTTTGCAGTAATTTGGTAAAAGGTCCGCCTGTAACAAATAATCGCAGACATTTCGGTAAGTTTGGTATAACAGTAAAAATTTGTTTCAATAATTCGTCGAACATCATGCATACCTGCGGCGCCCGTACATATATATCAGCTTTTTTTTTTTCAGAGGGGGAAAATGCTTTATGCATACCCCGGCTACAGTATTGCCGGGGTTATGTGGGACTCCCCGGTCTCCGGTATACCCACTAAAAACCCCCTCTAGGTGCCGCCTTCTCATTCCGATCCCCTTGAATTCTGTCTATCTGCTCCTGTAAACTTAGAAATATGTCTGAAAAAATTAAAGGGTGAATTAAATTTAATTCCTTCGTCATTATCTTAGGAATGTGACGGCGGCGTCGATCGACTCGCGTGATCGTATGATCAGCGAGTAAAAGTGCCATTGCTGGCACTTATGACCACTGACGGAGTCAGTGGTCCCGCGCTTTACAACGCGGTGCGACGCCGGATCGATCAAATTTATTATATCTTTCGTCACTTTCTTGGCAATGTGACGGCGGCGTCGATCGACTCGCGTGATCGTATGATCAGCGAGTAAAAGTGCCATCGCTGGCACTTATGACCACTGACGGAGTCAGTGGTCCCGCGCTTTACAACGCGGTGCGACGCCGGACCGTTACAACAGTTTCACTATTTTCAACTGGAGACCTTTTTCGCTTTTTCAAGCTTTTAGGTTTTTCTTTTGCTCTCTCCTCCAGTATAAATTCTGGCTCCCGAATAGGCATGCACCTATTATGCCGACTATCTATTAATTCGGGTAGCATGCATTTTAAATAAAATTGAACCAGTTTTGGCTCCATTTCTGTTTCCCAAAACGCATCATCTCTCTCTACTTTTATAGATTTCAGCCCCTTCGGGGTCCAAAGGCAAAATATACAGTACTTTCTGTCAGTAATATGTAACTGACCTTGTACTTGATAATAATAGTGATGCGTTTTGCTCATTGAAATACCTGTTTTACGTGTGAACATGCGCCGGACAGCGGGAACTTGTTCAATAGCTTCTTCCGGCGTAAAGTTCTCCGCTGATTTGGGGCATTTAATTTCCAAAATACCCTCTTGACCGATGATTCCATCCGGTGAAGCTCCTAAGAAGGGGATGGAACTGTCGATGAAAATTCCACATTCTGCAATATCCGTGTATTGCTTCTTCAATTCTTCGCGAGCAATATTCTCGCATTCTTTTCCGTATTCCACGGCGGGTGCACTAATTATCCGCGGATACAGAAATAACTTTACTGCATTTGCGCAAGGCGTGTCACGTCGGCGAAGGCACACTTGTCCAAAATTGGATGCTGTCAACAATTTGGACCTGTACTGCAACCATCTGCGGTTCTTTGCTTGTCCAATGGTTTCGTCTTCGATAGCGTGTCTTTTCTCTTGCCAGTCCTTGAGCATTTGCATATGCTTTTCCCGCTCCAGTTCATACATTTCGGACGGCATGTCTGGCTTCTGCGCATTTTGTCCATAATCGGAATCTTTCTGCGAGGGCAATTGCTTGCGTACATATCGCGCAGTCTTCGGTTCCTTCTGTTTTGCAGCTCTCTTTTCCTTTTCTTTCTTTTTCTTTTCTTCCATTTGGAGAACAACCTCGGGCGTTTTCTTCTTCATTACCGCATTCAATCGCGAGTGCACTTGGTTACTGTTGTACTCCACGACAGCAGCTGCACATCTTCCTGTATAGGATCCTCTTTCGGCGAAATTTAATCTTTTTCCGCCAATGTACTTGGCAATTATTGCGTTCAAGCTATCCACAGCGTTATTATTCGTGTTATAGAGTAAGCTCTCCGCATGAGCTAACACTGGACGAAGTGCTTCTTTTATGTCCTGGTACACTCCAATTTTCGTCAATTCTGGAACGATGTTTCTTTCATTCTCTTTATTCTTTCCATCGCAGAAATATTTTAGTTGTGCACACTCTTTGTGTTCACCAAACACGTGGCTCGGAACATTCTGTATATCGCCATGCAAATTCTTTGTTTTTTCTTCGATTGATACATTCTGATTGTATCTAAACTTTGCGGCTTTTACGATGTCCGTGCGCATCCGGCGAATGCTACTTTCCACAGATTGCCGCAATGGTCCAGGTGTAGTCTTCTTCACAATCGCTTTCATTTTTGTACAGAAGTTTCGCAACAAATGATTCGTGCATTCAATTTTTTTTACACGAATCTGTCTCTTGTATGGATCAGCATCAATAATCTTCTTATACACGCTGCTGTCCCCATCGGCAATCAAAGTAGAATAAACGAGTCCACGTTTTTCTACGCTGGTCTTGAATCATTCTACTATAGCATCGCTTTCCATAGCAGTCGATGCTCGAGATGCGTTCCAGTTTTTGAAGCATGTGTGCTTTCGGGGTTCTTTCTTGTTTTTCGCAGCAATCCGACAAATTCTGCAAACTTTATTTCGAACGCCGTAAAATAAAACTTTTTTCGTGTGATAGCCAACTATCACGCCGACTCCAGACGCAGAATCGTAACAACTACTGCGGTAGGGTCTCTTCATCCAGCTTCCGTCAGCCACAACGGGGATGTGAGGGATCCCTGATCCGGAAAGAACGTCGCCTCTTTCAATCGCCAAACGTTTTTCTTCTTCAGCCGCTGCTAGCATCTCTTCTTCTGCAGCGGCAATTGCGGACTTGACGAATTCATCTTGATCCTTCACGAAGTCTCTCTTCGACATGCAACGTATGTTCACTCCTGCAAAAGTGTGTTGCAACTGGGCATAACTGCCTCCACATAAAATTGTTGCATTAACGGCGCCCTGATTGCAATCCACTTCTTCGGCTTCGTCCGATTGATTGCAGATTTCAGCTTTGTAATGGCATAAAGTGCACATTACGCTGAAGATGCTCTTGAAGCCACGTCGTTTCAGACCAGTTATTCTTAGGTGTTCAATGCCACAGTCTTCCCTACCTTTTGCATGCTTACCTATTTTTTGCAATTGAGCAAGCACATTTGGGAAATTCATTATATCGTTGCTATTTAGGAGACTCGATTGCTCTTGTGGCTCGTCCTTCCCAACTTTTTCTATAACGAAGTTTTCCTCTTCGTTACTTTGTATATCAAATTCTTCAAGTGCCTCTTCAGTTTCTCCGGAACTGACCGTATCAGTATCTTCATCGGATGGCGAGTACATTATCTCTTGTCGCATATGATGTCGTCCGTCGGAGGTTGATGGTTCCTCTACCAGACGTTCCCCGGCCACTTCTTCTAGATATTGTTCTACGGCAGTGTCGTCTGCCGTTTTTGCGCCTTCTTTTTTCTTCTTCTGAAAGGCTAAAGACATTATCTTTACGCGATATACTTTCCGTTTCGAAAATCTCCTTGCGGACGGACGTAATTTTCGCGGACAAAACGGAGAATTATTGTCCATATCTTCTTCCACATCCTGCATATTCACATTTAGAGTGCCACTCATTCTACATTAAACCACCAAACACAAACACAACGCAACACAACGCAACACAACTCAAAATCCTACTGCCCGTTACAAAAAACGTAAACGCGAACCGTGAACGTGAAACGTGAATCCGAAGATTCGTCTGTGGTGCGTTCTGCAACAAATGACTCTCTACGTTGAGCCTGTATGGTGTTCAGAATCCTAATTTCGAGTGTTCGTTTCTCGCTTCTTTCTGACCGAAGGGGGGAGCGAGATAGAACGCTTTGCATGCGCGGCGGGTATGCGCGACGGCCCGAGTGCTCAGATAGAATCGTGACTACTCGACGCATGGGCGCGACGGTCAGATAGCTAGGCACGGCACGAGTCTTTTTTGCGCCCCAGGCGAAATTGTCCACTTGAGCCCTTTATTATAATACATTTATTTGAGATTATTGGTGACCTTACTCTGAATTTGTATTCGTAGTTTAAAACAGTTGCAGTACAATTTGTAGTATGTCATTTAAAAATTTATTTTCAACAATACCAATAATGAAAAGACCGTTTTGCACTTGTTGTCAACCTGAGGCTCTAGCAGTTGTATAATTTTGCAGAGTAAAGTCATAAATAATTTCAAGTAAATGTTTTATAATAAAGGGCGCAATTTGACAAGTTCGCCTAGGGCGCAAAAAAGACTTGAACCGCGCCTGCGTCAAGATATTGCGAAGCGGTTCCCGTGCTTCCGTAAGTGCCTGCAACCATCGCGCACACAAAGGACGGAGTGTTACGGCGCTCGAAAGACGGAGTGAGACAAAACATCCACGCGTCGTCTGTCTCGTACCGTCCTCGCTCGCTTTCAATGGCTCTCGCTCGCTCTCGTTCCATCTCGCTCTCGCCTTCGCCGGACAAGAGTGAGACAGAAGTGGTGGGAATAGCAACAAGCCCATATCGGGTGCACCAAACCGAGCATATACGGAGACAATACCGTATTTAGGAGCCCCGCGACTATCCCCACAATTTCTTGGAATTCTTTGGTCGAAAGTGAGAGAATTCGGGAACGAGCGAGAGCGGACAAAAGAGTCACATGTAGTTGCCGTCGGCTACGGAAGAGAGAAAGCATGTTACTTTGTCTCGCTTCGTCGTTCACGTGCATCGTACCCTCCAGAGTTGGGCAAAAGTTTATCTAAATATACATCTGAAATAACGAACAAAAGGTAAATAATTTTTATTCGTTATTCGAGGCTCGAATACACGATGCACGTGAACGACGAAGCGAGACAAAGTATCATGCTTTCTCTATTCCGTAATCGACGGCAACTACGCGTGACTCTTTTGTCCGCTCTCGCTCGTTCTCGGATTCTCTTACTCTCGAACAAATAATTCCACGAAATTGTGGGGATAGTCGCCGGGCACCTAAATAACAATGAATTGGTGGGGCTCCAGCTACTGCTGATGGAGGGCGAAACACCTACTGGAGCGGTGGTTATGTGTGCGTGATCGCGCAGGCGCAGTTCATGCACCCATTACCACCGCTCTTGTAGATGCTTCCCCCTCCATCAACGATAGCTGCAGCGCGCCGTCCCTGCCAGTCATACAGTTGCGAATAGACTGACGGAAACAATGGCGAATCCAGAAATTGTAAGTATTATATTGTATACTATTATACAGAGTGACTCTCTAGCTAGAGTATTCAAAGGTGATGCCGCCAATAAGCCGCGCCTCGCTGAGTTTCGTGAATTTCGACGTTCGTGTCGAGATTCACTACGGCGTATTAAAAAATTCTTTATTCTTCATCGCATCGATATGGCAGTGATACCAATGAATTCCTGCTGTTCTCCCGATTAAAATCATGTCGTGTAAATCAGACAATTATTAACGAAGTTAGCGTGGTACCATTTTCATCGGCACGACATCGATTGATGCCATTTTCGCAAAGATCTGTTGAGAAATGCAGAACGTGGAATTCGTCACTTCCACGAAACTCAGCGAGGCGCGGTTTATTGGCGGCATTGTAGACCGAGAGCTGGCTACATAGGAGTCAACGTAACTCAATGCAGTAACAGTTTTTATGTAAAAATGTTGGATTAGTGTTGCCGAATACGAAATCGCCGCTCTACCCCCCTGGTTAGTTCCCCAGACTGACGCGGCCGACCGGCGATTTCGTATTCGGCAACACTAATCCAACAATAAGAACTGTGACTGCATCGAGTCACGTTGACCCCTATGTAGCCAGCTCTTAGACCATTGTCTTTGAGGATTCTAGCGAGAGAATCACGCTGTACAATCTTACTATTTGCCATAAAATAATACAATCATCATTTCATTTTCAGATGAAAGATACGTTAGCGACTGGCTCGGCGGGGAGTGGGGAGGGGGAGAAGGAGAAAAAGAAGGAGGAGAAGAAGAAGGAGGAAACGCCAGAGGAGAAGGCAGAAAGATTGGAGCGGAAGGTTGCAATAGTAAGTTGTGTTGAATGTCTGTGTACAGTATTGTCTCCGTATATGTGGTCGCTGATCGGGACCAGCGTGGAGTTTCTATCGTGAATAGATCCCTAATTCCGCGTGTTCGTTTCTCGCTTCTTTCCGGCCGAAGGGGGGAGCGAGATGGAATGCTTTGCCTGCGCGACGGCCGCGAACGCAAAGGACGGAGTGTCACGACGCCCGAAACATGGAGCGAGACAAACGACTCGACAAACGACACACTCGCTCTCGTTCCATCTCGCTCTCGCCTTCGCCGGACAAGAGTGAAACAGAAGTGGTGGGGATAACGAAAAGTCCACATCGTGTAGGTACACCAAACTGTACCGCTAACGAGACAATACTCTATTATTATTGAAAGTGGTATAACTCGATCTGTAGCTAGAAAATCGTTTATTTTCTTTAACATTTTTAATGATTATTATTCCATAATAAAATTACACATGTTTATAGTTTTAAAAACATTACCCGATTTGATTTACGGATGCGAATATTTTTAAATTGGTTCAAAAGCATACTCTCCCAATGTATGAATAAATGGACTTATACCACTTTAAGTAATAACGGCTCATATGTAGGCGTAGAAACTAGAAAATGTAATTTTTATGTTAATGTTTCAGATGGAAAAAGAGCTAAAACGCTTGAAATACGGGCGTGATGGAGGGGGTGGTGGAGGGCCTCGAGGAGGCCGCCGTGGGGGCGGCCGCCGTGGAGGCCGCGGTGGAGGCCGTCGTGGAGGCCACGGCGGCAATCCCATAATTATCAATAACTATTAAATATTTATTCATTTTTTTATAAATAAATTTATTTACATTATAATCGATTAATTATTTTTTGTTTTGATTGTTATGGAATGTAAAACTTTCACATTTTCTATCGTATCGGCATGAACGTTTCAGTAACATACTGCTGAGATTTTCCAGATGAAAATGAATATAAACACGGTATAAAAAGGATTATTTTTAGCATTATTAAATTAGAAATGTTACGCATTTATATTTAATTATCTAGTATAGTTCTAGCAATAAACCGATTTATACCGTATTTGAATTCATTTTAATGTGGAAAACCTCAGCAGTATGTTACTCAATACTGAAAACGTGACGTTTTACATTTTATCAACACTGTATGCCTCTCCAATCGAGATTACAAGCCGCCGCCGAACAGCCCAAGTCCTCGCTGGTCGGAACCGGTGCGGCGCACAGTGGGCCAAAGGGACGAAGTTTGTTTCAAAATCAAAGAACTTTTGATAGAAATGGGATAGAGCGATGATTTTTTTCACATTATAGCTGAAAGATTACGGAATAAGGGAAAATTAATGAAATTATGGTACGAACGTTTTTTACCTTTGAAAATCTGTGTTGAATTTGAAATTTGACAACAAAATTATGTTTTATCCAATACCATGTTTGGTTAGAATTTTTTCTTAACATGTTGGACTTAATTTCCTATAGATTTTGTCGCGCTGATTTCTAATCCGTTCGCAAAATTTGTCTATTATCTCAGGATTTTGGAAAAAATCGATTTCAAGTTTAAAAAAAATTGAACACAGATTTTCAAAGTTAAAACACGTTCGTACCATAATCTCTCTAATTTCCCCTTATTCTGCAATCTTTCAGCTTTAATTTAACAAAAAATCATCGCTCTATCTCATTTCTATGAAAAGTTCTTTGATTTTGAAACAAACTTCGTCACTTTGGCCCACTGTGCGGCGTTGAGACCGCATCGCGAACAGAGTCCTAATTCCCAGTGTTCGTTTCTCGCTTCTTTCTGGCCAAAGGGGGGAGCGAGATGGAACGCTTTGCCTGCGCGACGGCCGCAAACGCAAAGGACGGAGTGTCAGGCGTCCGAAAGACGGAGCGAGACAAAACAACATCTCGTCGTCTGTCTCGTATCACCCTCGCTCGCTTTCAGTGCCTCTCGCTCGCTCTCGTTCCATTTCGCTCTAGCCATCGCCGGAGAAGAGTGAGACAGAAGTGGTGGAATAGCGAAAATTCCACATCGTGTACACCAAAACGAGCCCGTAATGAGGCAATACTGTAGTATCTTTTATTTGAGTTTATCCAGATATTATCTTTGCCCATCTCCGTTCTCCAACCACTTCGCCGTGATTCATTCAAGCCTCCTTGATGGCAAAATAGTGATAGGGAAAATGCGGCAACAGCGCAATTCGACTCTCGATACGTCTCAGTAACTGCGTCTTTCCTACATTTATCGGCTAGATTGGACTTCCACCGGTTTTGATGGTACAAGGCACGAATATACCATCACCGCCGGTGACGGAGAAGCCTTGAAGCTTCATTCTGTCATTTTTCGGGCTGTCCTGAGTACACGAGTGAAAAAATCCTTATTATTACAACGTACGGTGCTTATTAGCGTACAAACGCACCAGACCACCCTGCACAGATGTCTACTGAAGGCAACTGTACCGGCAAAAACTTCCTTCGTGCCGATTCCAGGACGTAAGTTGTAATTTACGGTTTGTTTACTACATCGCGTATACGCAGGCCCGGCGGAACCGTGCGCCGCACAAGGGCGCCAGTCGAATGGGACGCTAAAAAAACTAGATCGTACGCTTAATAATAAAGGAATCTAACATCCCACATAAACTAAATATAAATGTAATTCTTTTAAACATATTAAATAGAAAACAAGTGCAAAAATTTGGGGAAACCAAAAATTTTTTTGCACAAGGGCGCCAGCTAACCTCGCGTCGGCCCTGCCTTACGTCACGCTGGTGCTACATGGCTGCAGTGCACCATTAGCGCCACCGACGGAGAAGCCTTGAAGCTTCATTCTGACAGTTTTCGAGTCATAAATTCATTATTATTTCAAAGTTGGGGGCTTATTAGCGTTCAAACGCACCAGACCACCCTGCACAGATGTCTACTGAAGGCAACTGTACCCGCAAAAACTTCCTTCGTGCCGATTCCAGGACGTAAGTTGTAATTTACGGATTGCTTGCTACACGCGTATACGTACACGCTTAATTTAGCTGGTGTGAGCGTACGCACACATACAAGGCCCGGTGAGACGGCAGCCTTAAGGATTTCCGTACCATTCACAGATACATAACTTACAAAAGAATATGTACACAAAAGTAAAGAATATATCAGTGTAATCCAAAATCTACAGAGAATTGAAATATTCTACGTTGAACAATGTTTTAAACATAATTATTTAAAAAATCATTATATTATCGTGCCAGACTGTTTTGCACCATTTGTGGCCACTAGAGTACCATTTTTGGCCAGCCGGCTTCCCATTTGTGGCCACTTATAGAATTGCTAATACGAAAGATCCATAGTAAGAATTGTAGTTTTTAATTTATTACAAATGTTCATTACTGAACAAATAATACAATACTTGCTGCACAAAAATAATATTAACTGCCAATATCCTTTTTACTTTTTCTTTTGGTAGCGACAGGTTTTGCTTTTTCTGTTTTTTTTTCTTATTCCTTTCTTCTAACTTTATGGCTTTAATCTTTTTATTTTCTTCTATTTTTGCTAGTCTTTTTCCTTTATTAATCTTTCTCTCCTCTTCTTTGTTCTCCTTTTCCTTTTTTTTGGCCAACATGATCTCCATCCATTTGTCTGATGTTATTATTATATATATAAAAATTAAATTCAACATTAGAAGAATTTTTTCGCTAAGTATTGTATAATAATTTTACAATAATTAAGTATTGTACGATAAGTTGCTAATGGGAATGCCTACTGACCAAAAATGGTTGTACCGTGGCCTGTTTATGGCCATTACGTGGCCACGAATGGTACAATTCCATTTTCGATGTACCATTTTTGGTCAGTGCATACCTATAACTATATTACCTATATTATGCATACCTATATCCTGTATACATAATAATACTAAAAATAAATTTAATTGAAATTAAGTCAACGAAATACATTGTTATCGAGTGTGATATTATTTTGAAAACCATTTCCTTAAATTTTTATTCAATCGAACCAGTACCGACGAACGTCCTAAAAACTACTATTTCAGACCTAACCAAAACGTTTTAAAAACGTCCAGAAAACGTTTTAAAAACGTCCAGAAAAGGTCCTGAAGACGTTTTAAAAACGTTTTAAAAACATCCAGAAATGGTCCTGAAGCCGTTTTAAGAACGTTTTAAAAACGCCCAGAAAACGTTTTAACAACGTAAGAGTTGTTAAGAGTGGTTAAGAGTGAAATGGTGTATATCTCTTTCTCTCTCGCAGGATTTCGATAAAAAATGGCGGACCAATCAAAAAGTGGCCTTCTCGTGTCCAGACTCATGTATTATAGTGTCTCTATGGGTCAATGCATACGAGCGATGCGGCGTCGTTGCGATCTCGCAGCGGTACATGTGTGTATAGAAAGAGCGAGAGAGAGAGAGGGAGAGAGAGAGAGAGAGAGATATTTACACGTGACTCAATTTTTGCGGCTGTGCGATATGACAATAGCACATGTCGTCTATAAGCCGTCTTTAAGGCGTCTTGAAAGTCTGTACGACGTCTTAATACATCTTAAAGACAGCTTATAGGCGACACGTGTGAATCTCTCTCTCTCTCTCTGTATACACATATGTACCGCTGCGAGATCGCAACGACGCCGCATCGCTCGTCTGAATTGACCCTTGCGGACTTTTCGTCAGTGACGACAAAGGGACTTTCTTGACTGAGAAAAATCAGTCCCGCTTTGCCACTTGCCAAAAAAGTCCCTGAAACACAAGATTGTCACTGGTGCGCGTGATGCCGCCGGGACGTCAAACCAATCGGCGCCAAGCTACGTTTTGGCTTCGAACCAATCGACGCCAAGTGACAATGTGTGCATCAGAGACATTCCGGGTATCTCTGTTCAGAGTCCTCCACTGTCCCCTCCACTGCCTCCTCCAGTGTCCCCTCCACTGTCTCCTTCAGTGCCTCCTTCATTGTGTCATTCGCTGTCATTCGACTCATTTGAATTTGGAATGGACAATATGGAGAATGTAAGTATTAAAATTACTAATACTATTAAACAGGGTGATTCTTCCGTTAGAGTTCTCAAAGGCGATGCCGCGAATAAGCCCCGTTTCACACACTCACGGCACGGCACCGTGTTCTCGGCAAAAAACGTGACGATCTTATAGAAATTTCCCGCCTCTGGGGCGACGGCACGTGTGGAAGGTCTCCATATGATTTTCGTTCCTTTCGCCGTATAAACGGCGCCGTTGCCGTCCCGTGCCGTGACGTGTGAAACAAGGCTAAGTCGCGCCCCTTTTAATCGGGATATTTTTAAGGAAGTTAACTTTACATTATGGAAATAGAATTTTCAAATAGGCCATTTTCGTTGGGGCGGCATAACGACGTGCGTTACGAAAAACAGCACGTGTGTCTTCGTTGTGTAGAACGATAAATAACTACTGTCATATTATTGTAAGATTATTACTGTTCGACAAAATTTAACTTTTTTTCGGACATATAACATTCAATAGCCGTTTCTTCGTTCCACGCGATGCGACAGACATTTTTCCTCCGGAAACCATCGTCGGAAGTAGTAAAACACCTCTCGGTTTCAATACAGAAACGAAAAAGTTTGGCAACACGTGTGCAGTCAACAGTGGTAGTCAATGGCACGTGGGCCGTTCTGCGTCACGGAACGCGTAACGCGTGTACATTGTAACCTTTTCCAAAGTTCTGCTCGCCCGTCGGCGCTCGGTCGTGATAGTTTCTACCGTATAATCCAAAATTTGCTATTCTTCGTGGCGATGCACTGAAATATGCTAGTCAGGGCCGCCCCTGTGTTTTAGTCGTTCAAGTGCGCGGGCACTTTCTGCACACACGCCAGGAACGGGCCTGATGCTAGGTTTCGCGGCGGAAGACCAAACGTGCTAATATTCGTTAGAAACGATGCAATGTGCTTCTTTAGGTGGCAAACTCAAACGTGTTGTTTTTCGTAAATGAAACGTGCTGTTTTCCGTAACGCACATCCCTATGTCGTCCCGATGAAAACGGCCCACATATAAAATTTATAAATTTCCCAAACGTTAACCATCCATTCCCAACCTACTACCCTTTAACCTAAGTTAAATAAAATCCTTTAACGTGAAATTTTTTTTATATATTTTGTTTCATTTTAAGATGCACAGAGCGTTAAAGGACATGGATGCCCCCCAGGCGCCAGCACCACCGCCCCAAAATCCTCCTCTGGCGGCGGTTGGGGGGGGTGCAGGCCCGCTCTCCAAGAGTTCCATAACGGGGGGGGCTCCCCGTTTCTAATTTACTTCAGCAATTGAACCAAGTAAGTATGTGGAATATGGTTCTATGGCTTACTTCCTATTAAACTACTTTGTGCGTAACTTTCATTTCGATTCTTGATTCTGTAATAAATCGATTCATATCCTGTTATAAAATATCCTGCCCCACGGTTTTATTTAAAGCGAGATATCACCATCGCAATTGTAGTACAAGAAAATAAGTCTTTTTTAGTTCTCAGTGCATTTTCGATCAAGTTAAATAAAATCTTTTAACATAAAATTTTTTTTAATATATTTTGTTTCATTTTCAGATGGAAATAGCTCTGAGGGGGTTCATTGGTGCTCCCCAGGCGCCACCACCTCCGCCCCAAAATCCTCCTCTGGTGGCGGTTGGGGTGGGGGGGGGGTGCAGGCCCGCTCCCCGCTCCCCAGGAGTTCCATAACGGGGGGGGGGGGGGGCTCCCCGTTTCTAATTTATTTCAGCAATTGAATCAAGTAAGTATGTGGAATATGGTTCTATGGCTTACTTCCTATTAAACTAGTTTGTGCGAAACGTTGCAATTGTTAGAATGTTATTCCGTTTCAAGGGGGCCGTCTCACCGGTGCCTTGAATGTGTGCGTACGCTCACACAAGCTAGGAAAAGCGTATACGTATACGCGATGTAGTAAACAAACCGTTTCAAGCAACTTACGTCGCGGAATCGGCATGAAGGAAGCTTTTGCGGGTATGGTTGCCTGCAGAAGACATCCGTGCAGATGGGTCTGGTGCGTTTGAACGCTTATAAACACCGTACGTTGAAATAATAATGAATTTATGACTCGAAAACTGACAGAATGAAGCTTCAAGGCTTCTCCGTAACCGGCGTTGGTGGTATATTCGAGCCACGTAGCACCAGCGTTATACGTATACGCGATATAGTAAACAAACCGTTTCAACCAACTTACGTCGCGGAATCGGCATGAAGGAAGCTTTTGCGGGTATGGTTGCCTGCAGAAGACACCCGTGCAGATGGGTCTGGTGCGTTTGAACGCTAATAAGCACCGTCCGTTGAAATAATAATGAATTTATGACTCGTGTTTTGAGACAAATCGAGAAATGACAGAATTATGCTTCAAGGATTCTCCGGCACCAGCGCTGATGATATATTCGCTCCATGTACCATCAGAACCGGTGGAAGTCCAAGCTAGCCGATAAATGTAGGAAATACATAGTTGCCGAGACGTATTGAAAGTCGAATCGCGCTGTTGCCGCATTTCCCCTATTACTATCCTGTCGTCAGAGAAGCTTGATTGCATCACGGCGAAGCGGCTGGAGAACAAAGATGGGCAATGTTAATATCTGGAAAAATTAGCATAAATGTTCGGTTCGAGAGGCATACATACGGTGGGTTATGTATTGATAAAATGTAAAACGTAATGTTTTTAGTAACATACTGCTGAGATTTTCCAGATTATAATGAGTTGAAACACGGTATAAATCAGTTTATTTCTAGAACGGTACTAGATAATTGACTATAAATGTAACATTGCTAACCTGATTATGCTAAAAATAATCCGATTTATACCGTGTATTTATTTTCATCTGGAAAATCTCAGCAGTATGTTACGGAAACGTTCATGCCGATACGATAGAAAATGTGAACGTTTTACATTCTATTAATACAAACAAAATAAACTTTATATATATTTTTTTATATAAATATTTATTTATTTAATTATGTAATTATCTGTTGTAAATAATTATAAGTCCCCCGTTCCCCCCCTTCCGCCGCCGTACCATCCTCCACCCCATCCGCCTCCGCGCCTTCCTCCCCTGCCACCTCCGCGCCTTCCTCCCCAGCGGTCATCGCCTCTTCTTTTGCATCCTCCGCGGCGATACGTTACGCGTTTTAGTGCCTTTTTTATCTGGAACAATAACATAATAATTTCATTTTTCATAAAACTACATAACATAAAAAATATCGGACACAAACGAAATAATATTCACACCAAAGTTGGGCAAAATGTAATCTAATTACAAATTACGATAAAAATGTAATTGCGTAATTGATTACACATTATTTTCCGTAATATTTAGGTAGTTGACCACAATTGGGTGAAGCCACCAGTAGTCGACCATGTATCAGTAGTCGACCGCTTTCAGAAAAACATGAAAAATAAGGTTTTTAGAAGTAACGATCTTTTGAACAAAGTGCTGTTCTCTAACTGCACTCTATCTACACTCTGTTCAAAAGATTGTCACTTCTAAAAACATTTTTTTTCATGTTTTTCTGAAACTGTTCGACTACTGATACATGGTCGACTACTGGTGGCTTCACCCATAGCTTGTGTAATTGATTACACATTACTTTCTGTAATCGTTAATTTATGTATTTGACAAAATGTTATGTGTTGAAAATAATGTGTAATCAATTACACAAGTACAGTATTTCCTCCCTGGGAGCCCAGTTTGGTGTACACGATACGGACTTTTCGCTATCCCCACCACTTCTGTCTTATTCTTGTCCGGCGAAGGCGAGAGCGAGATGGAACGAGAGCGAGCGAGCGCCACTGAAAGCGAGAGAGGACGGTACGAGACAGCGACGTCGCGCACGTCCGCCGCGCACGCAAAGCGTTCCATCTCGCTCGCTCCTTCGGCCAGAAAGAAGCGAGAAACGAACACTCGGAATTAGGGCTCTGTTCACGATACGGGCTCAACGCCGGTCCGGACCAGTGACCTCTCAGGGAGGAAATACTGAACATTTTGCCCAACTCTGATTCACACATATGCTATCACAGTCACATAAACCACATTCCACATAATTACTTTTTGTAATTCTGCCCTCATGGCTTGGTCCTCCCCCGCCATTCCCTCCTGGGCCGGGATTTCCGCCTGTGGCGGATTTTCCTGTAAGGCCGGATTTTCTGCCCCCGGCTCCACCGCTTCATCAAGCGCTTGTTTAATCTGGAAATGAAATAATGAATGTATTATTTTGTGAAAAATAGTACAATTGTATGAACATACAGGGTAATTCCCCCGCTAGGGTCCTCAAAGACAATGCCGCCAATAAGCCGTGCCTCACTGAATTTCGTGGTATTGACGAATTCCACGTTCTGCATTTCTCATCAGATCTTTGCGAAAAAGCCATCAACCGATGTCGTGCCGATAAAAATGGCCCCAAGCTAACTTCGATAAAAAAAGTCCGATTTACACGACATTTGACATGATTTTTAATTTCTTAACATGCCGTAGTGAATCTCGTCTCGAACGTCGAAATTCGCGAAACTCAGCGAGACGCGGCTTATTGGCGACAACGCCGACACTAGCCAGAAAATCACGCTGTATAACTGTATATAATATAATACTTACATTATTCATATTCTCCATCCTTATCATATACGTCCACGTTGATGGCGTTCTTTGCCGGGACTGACTCTCTACGCAACGGACTGTTTGCGCCGTTGGCCTGTTTTGTAGAGCGTCATTTGTTTCTAAACGCGGCCCGGACGAATCTTTGGATTCACGTTCACGGTTCGCGATTACGGTTTTTTGCAACGGGCAGAAGGATTTTGACTTGTGTTGCGTTGTGTTGTATTGTGTTTGTGTTGTGTTTGTTGGTTTAGTGTATGTGAATATGCAGGACGTGCCGGAAGATATGGACAATAATTCTTCGTTTCGTTCGCGATATTTACGTCCGTACGCAAAGCGATTATCAAAACGGAAAGTACATCGCCAGAAGAGAAGGACGTCAGCCCTTCAGACGAAACAAGAAAGCCCAAAAACGGCAGACGACACTGCCGTAGGACAACATCTAGAAGAAGTGGCCGAGGAACGTATGGTAGAGGAACCATCCACTTCCGATGGAAATCATACGCAACAAAAGATAATGTATGCGCCATCCGATGAAGATACTGATACGGCTGAAGAAGCGCTGGAAGAATTGGAAAACAAATTATCAGAAGGCACGGATGTAGGAAGTAACGAAGAAGAAAACTTCGTTCTAGAAAAAGTTGCGAAGAACAAGCCACAAGAAGAATCCCTTCCTCTAAATAGCAACGATATAATGAATTTCCAAAATGTGCTTGTTCAATTGCAGGAAATAGGCAAGCATGCAAAACATAGGGAAGACTGTGGCATTGAACACCTACGAATAACTGGTGTGAAACGGCGTGGCTTCAAGAGCATCTTCAGCGTAATGTGCACTTTATGCCATTTCAAAGCTGAAATCCACAATCAATCGGACGAAACCGAAGAAGTGGATACGAATCAGGGCGCCGTTAATGCAACAATTTTATGTGGAGGCAGCTATGCCCAATTGGAACACACTTTTGCAGGAGTGAACATACGTTGCATGTCGAAGAGAGACTTCGTAAAGAATCAAGATGAATTCGTCAAGTCCGCAATTGCCGCTGCAGAAGAAGAGATGCTAGCAGCGGCTGAAGAAGAAAAACGTTTGGCGATTGAAAGAGGCGACATTCTTCCCGAATCGGGAATCCCCCATATCTGCGTGGTGGCCGACGGAAGCTGGATGAAGAGATCCTACCGCAGTGGATCTTACGATTCTGCGTCTGGAGTCGGCGTGATAGTTGGCTATCACACGAAAAAAGTTTTATTTTACGGAGTTCGAAATAAAGTTTGCAGAATTTGTCGGATTGCTGCGAAAAACAAGAAAGAACCCCAAAAGCACACATGCTTCAAAAACTGGAACACATCTCGAGCATCGACTGCTATGGAAAGCGATGCTATAGTAGAAGGATTCAATACTAGCGTAGAAAAGCGTGGGCTCGTTTATTCTACCCTGATTGCTGATGGAGATAGCAGCGTGTATAAGAAGATTATTGATGCGGACCCATATAAGAGACAGATACGTGTAAAAAAAATTGAATGCACGAATCATTTGTTTGCGAAACTTTTGCACAAAAATGAAGGCGATTGTAAAGAAGACTACACCTGGACCATTGAGGCAAACTGTGGAAAGTAGTATTCGCCGGATACGCACGGATATCGTAAAAGCCGCAAAGTTTAGATACAATGAGAATGTATCAATCGACGAGAAGTCGAAGAATTTGTATGGCGACATACCGAATGTTCCAAGCCACGTGTTTGGTGAACACGCAGAGTGTGCAAGACTAGAATATTTCTGCGATGGAAAGAATAAAGAGAATGAAAGAAACATTGTTCCAAAATTGGTGAAAATTGGAGTGTACCAGGAAGTAAAAGAAATACTTCGTGCACTGTTAGCTCATACGGAGAGCTTACTGTATAATACTACAAATAACGCTGTGGAACGTTTGAACGGACTAATTGCTAAGTACACTGGCGGAAAAAGATTAAATTTCGCCGAAAGAGGATTGTATACAGGGAGATGTGCTGCTGCTGTCGTGCAGTACAACTCGAACCAAGTGCACTCGCGATTGAATGCGATAATGAAGAAGAAAACGCCCGAATCTGTACGCCAAATGGAAGAAAAAAAGAAGAAGGAAAAGAGAAATGAAAAACAGAAGGGAACTAAGGCTGCGCGATATGTTCGCAAGCACTTGCCCTCGCAAAAAGATTCCGATTATGGACAAAATGCACAGAAGCCAGACATGACATCTAAAATTTATGAACTGGAGCGGGAGAAGCATATGCAAATGCTCAATGAGTGGCAAGAGAAAAGACATGCTATTGAAGAGGAAACCATCGGACAAGCGAAAAACCGCAGATGGTTGCAGTATAGGTCGAAATTATTGACAGCATCCAATTTTGGACAAGTGTGCCGTCGTCGACCTGACACGCTATGCGCAAACGCAGTGAAGTCATTTGTGTATCCGTAGATAATTAGTGCACCCGCAGTGGAATACGGGAAAGAATGTGAGAAAATTGCTCGCGAAGAATTGAAGAAGCAATATAAGGATATTGGAGAATGTGGAATTTTCATTGACAGCTGCATCCCCTTCTTAGGAGCTTCACCGGATGGAATCATCGGTCAAGACGGTATTCTGGAAATTAAATGCCCCAAATCAGCGGAGAACTTTACGCCGAAGGAAGCTATTGAGAAAGTTTCCGCTGTCCGGCGCATGTTCACACGTAAAGGAAGTTCAATGAAGAAAACGCGTCTCTATTATTATCAAGTACAAGGCCAGTTACACATTACTGACCGAAAGTACTGTATATTTTGCGTTTGGACCCCGAAGGGTCTAAAATCTATAAAAGTAGAGAGAGATGATGCGTTTTGGGAAATAGAAATGGAACCAAAACTGGTTAAATTTTATTTAGAATGTATGCTACCGGAATTAATAGATAGTCGACACAACAGATGCATGCTTATTCGGGAGCCTCAATTTATACTAGAGGAAAGAGCGAAAGAAAAAACGAAGAGCTTGCAAAAGCGAAAAAGGTCTGCCGCCGGAAATAGTGATACTATTTTACCGGACGCGTGTCGCACCGCGCTTTGAAGCGCGGTACCACTGACTCTGTCAGTGGTCACAAGTGCCAGCAATGGCACTTGTACTCGCGGATCATACGATCACGCGAGTCGATCCACGCCAGCGCAATTTTACCAAGAAAGTGGAAAAGGAAATAATCTCTTTAATTTTTTGGACACATTTCTAAGTTCACAGGAGCAGACAGACAGGAGACAGAAGAAAAATAGAAGAAATGATAAGGATGTTGAGTCCGGTTCGGTCAAAGTGCGCCAGGCTAATACATACGGGCGTCGCAGGTATGCATAATGGGCGAGGAATTATTGAACCAAACTTTTACTTTTATACTAAACTTATCGAAATGTCTGGGAACATTTCTTACAGGTGGACTTTTTAAAAAATTACCTAGAACACGGTGTATGGGACAGTGTAATGCCAGGGCAAATGGAATGTTAAATGGAATAATAAGTACCATATTTCAGGTAATGTTTCACACCTTATAAATCTACGAAAAATTTTGTACGCTTATAAAAGAACAATTAGGTAATACTGTTACAGATCCACACTGCATACAGATCGGATGCAATAAGAGGATTACCTACTAACAAGGGGACCACGCGGTAGTGGACATCGGTTTTGGAACGACAATATATGGGGGTCGTAGTACGCATGTAGTATGAAAATACCATTTCGGCTTTCTGCATGGTGGGCCTTCGTTTTCGAGATATTTTGATTTATAGTTTTTAACGTAAGGAGTAATAAAGATATATATCATCTGCAGTAACCTTTATCCAAGAAGGTTTCGTGGACACAACGGTACCCCGACATACGAGCGGCCCGGGATCAAGTCCCCTGCAAACCCATAACTTTTTTTTCAAGTTTTTCCCGTGGAAATATATTTTGATAACATTACGTATTATATAGTGCGTTACATATTATTCTATGCAAATTTTAACATTGAAAATGCATTTATTACATATCGTAAGGGTGGACTTATACCTGCTAATTTTCGCAGTACAAAAATTTGAAAGCACCGGTGAAAGAGATGATTAGAATAATATGTTATGTTATAAATGCATTTTCAACGTAAAAATTTGCGTAGAGTAATACGCAACGCACTATATAATACGCAATATTCACAAAATATATTTCCACGGGAAATAAATATATATCTATGCGCTAAAAATAACTAAACATAAATATTGCACAGAATGACAGCAGATAATAAGAATTGCGAAGTTTAGAAGGGATATTGATACGCAAATTAGTATTATTTCATAAATTAATAAAATAAACTATCAAATTAAAGAGACTTTATCTTTATTTGTCGAGGCGAGCGACATTGTATCGCTCACCCGCCTAACCTGTCGCCTGGAGTTGCTCGGCGATGTATCATCGATTATGCACAAACAGAATTTCTTTATTTTTCATCGTACCAATATAAAAGTGTTTCTGCCGATATTGACAGAAAATAATTTAAATCGGACTACTTTGTACGAAACAGGCTTTCAATTCTGCAAATAAATTTTATGTGTAATATTGTAATAACAGTTCAAATTGTGTCTGGTTTTATATCTTTCCATCTTTCCTTTTTACAATCCCGGACCTCTCTATCTTTCATTGTTGCTACGTTCAGTGAGGCTCTGCCGCTAGACGCAGCTCTCGTGCTGCATTCCTTGAAAGCTTCTCGATAAAAAGAGAGACCTCTGTGGCAACAGCGCGGCAGAGGCAGAGAGAACAGTACATGTGGCAACTATGCGTCAAAAATTAGTCTACACAGAGTAACTGGAGATGTCACCTATGTACAAACTCTTTTTATCGATCGTAGTAGTTTCAATAGGGTCTGTTTGTTTACTGGGGACGCTTCGATCGATTCGGATCATAACAAAATGAGACGGCCCCCTTAAGCGGAATATTGTCAGGTTCGAATTCTTGGCTAATATTACTTTCGTTAGTGACATTGATACTATCCCCTATTTCTTTTTCTTCTTCTTCAATTTCGAAATGTTTTTTTTAAATTTGTTAACAAATTCCATCTATTTGTTCTAACGTGAAAATTTAATGTTTCTGGCGACAACTTACTTGAAAATTTTGCAGCTACTTCTTTCCACACTTTGTCCGTACGACACTTCAATTTGTAGCTCCCATCGAATAATTCGCACTTTTCACACTTCTGCAGCATGTGCAGAATCACACTAGAGTCTATCAATGCTTTTCTCGGCATTTTTCACTAATAACTACAATAAAATCGCGAAATGAAAAATGATATAATCTTCTCACAGTTACTTCGCAAGCCGTAAATGAAAGCGCACGATCTTGCAAGAGCTGTGTCTGAAGACTAACTGACTTTCGTGGGTTGTTGCATAGAATTCGAGACTATCGCAGACATCTGTTTACGTTTCAGCAGGGGCACTTGGCGCCGCGGCCCCTTAAGGTCCGCGCACACATATCCGTTCCGGCGTAGCAGTGGTCAGAAGAAGAGACCCTCTACGCCAGGCATGCACAGGACCCCCAATTCCGGGCGCGAGCTCAGATCCGAGCTCGTTCAGGTAGGAGCGAGTCCGGTAACGGAGTGGGGAGCGGCTGGAGTAGTGGGAGCGGAACCTTACAGGCTGCCGCAGGGATTTCCAGAGTTTGACGCTTCGAAAAGAAGGCACATTTTGGGGCATTTTTAAAAGAAAAGTATTGAGTATTATAATTCCAATCTCTGTACTTTTATTAATTGAAATTTGAAAATTGAGTTCAAATTTTCGTATGCAATAATAATACTTTGATTCAAATTTATAATTGTAGTAGTAAGAGGGGTTTGAGAAAAAAGTTTGTTGCTGGGCGAGCATGATTTTGACTGTCGTAATCGTCTGAAACAAAAAACCTATAATTTATCTTAATCTGTATGAGTGTGGTTATCGTATGAACTTTAGTTCATGTCGAATGAATAATGTTGAAAAGCACAAAAATGGTTGAATTTCAAATGGAAACATTAATTTCTTGGAAAGGCATTTGTTAGATTTCTGTGTTGCAAAATTGGACTTTCGTAAATATTTACTTCATTCTAGTTTACACGATGACCACACTCATATAGATTTAGAAAAATTTTGCGGTTTCAGTTTTCGATGACTACACCACCCAGAATCATATTCGCCAGCCACAAACTTTTTTAAACCCTTCTTACTGCTATCATTATAACTTCGAACAAAATTATTATTATTATTGCATACAAAAATTTAAACATTTTTCAAATCTCAATTAACTCTCCGTATCCAGGTGCTTGAGTCACCCACCCCTTGAGATCGCTAACGCACACAGTGACGGAGCTGTGAATGTCGGTCGCGGCCAAGCGATCATTTAGCTGTCGGGGGTGTCATAAAAGCATAAACTGGGCCTTTTCTGTGATCGTGTTGGGGCAACAATGGGAAGCTCGAGACAATCCCATATTTTCCTTGGAGAAAACAACATGTGCCCAGAGAGAATGGTAATTAGTCCGCTTCGAGAGGATTCTTCTGCTTAGGACTTTTATGGGTAACGACATAATTAGTACCTACTCTATTGTAAAGCACTAAAGCGATCACGGAAAAGGTATACTACTTTCCGTACAGAATGAATACCAGTGTATGGTGGCCTAATGGTACGGTCCCGAATGCCAAAAGATGTTATACAAAACTAAATTTGTGGAACATAAACAAATAGTTTTGGGCAGTTACAATATCTGTGAAAGAAGAGTAGATTATTTCACTACAAATCCACTACTTTTCTGGCCTACGTCAGGCATATTGATTGAAATAAATTGTGATATAAGTTATTCTACTGCTTTTGAATTTGTTTAACAAATACAGGGCTTTCAATTTTTCCATGCTTGTCCATTTTTAAGTAAACGGATTGTACTTATGAATTATTATAAGGGAAACCATTTATACTAATTTATAGGGTAGACCAGAGCGAATCAGATCACAGGGCAAATCGAATTAAAATAAGAATTTAGTCTATATTTCTCACATCGCGATAGAAATGAGCATTCCGATCGTTCGTAGTACCTCGTCTCTCCTCACCCGCAATAGTCCGTCAATTAATTTAAGTCATTGTTTAGAGCTGGCGTACGGTTTCAGTGAGATGGACGCACGCGAACGTTACAATTTTGGTCCAAATATAACCTACGTAAGCTGCAACTTCGCATTTAAAATAAATAGTGAGCTTGAAAATTCAAATGTGTTTATTGTTATTAGTTTGCACTGTGTCCAAGTTTAGTATTTGATGTATTTTAGATTATTATATCATAATATATTTATGTAATGTACAACCTTTGAAATACTTATATATGTGGCGAATCTGATCACGTCATTTGGGGCGAATCGGATCACTCTTTTTTTCATTTTAGTATTTTTATGATTATAAATATCATAATTGTTTGTATACAGATGGTTCGTAGGTACATAAAAAAGAGCAATCAGGGATCACGGTGTGCAAAACAAAAATAAAGAAAGCTGTGATAAAAATTAAATCTAAAGAAATGTATGTTCTGTAGTGAGAAATTAATTCGTCCACTTTCCGAAGTGGATTTTGCTGATAGAGGCAGCAGAAAACGGCAATATTCTTCCGATCTGTGTTGTAAATAGTATCACTTGACTTCACTTTCATTAAATTAGATTTGTTTATGTTGATTCTAAAGATTTTGTTCTGAAAATTTCAGTTTCATCAGAGATTTCTGAGTCTCGGGGCGCATCGGATATTTTTCACTTTCTCGTTTCTTGTTTATAAATGAAAGATTTTTCTGTTTAATTTCAATTTTTATATATTAATGTTCAAGCCAAAGGTGTACTGGTCACGAATATATTATAATAAAAAATTAGATTTTTAATGTTTAACTACTACTTTTTTACCATCAAACACAAAGTGATTCGATTCGCCCTCGTCTAGCCTACTAATAGTATTGAATTTTTTCCCTATAATTGAGAAAGATCGCCGTATTTAATTATATTTGGTACCAAAGAAAAGAAGCTGTTGTGGCAGTGAAATATTTTAGCTAAATGTTGTAAGTTTAAAAATCCAGGAGAAGGTTACCGTATTTTTCTATGTTCTTCCTAGAAAATACATTTCTCTGAATGATAGTAATTTTAATAGAAATATGTGACTGAACCCGAAGAGAGGACGCTTATGGCATGTATATCGGACTATTTTTAACGAAGTTAATTTGAAATTATGTAAATCAATTGTTCATGTAATTCCCTTCATTATGGTCATAAGGAATCGATTGGCGTCGTAATCGGCAAAAATCAAGGATCTTTTGGGGAGGTCTTTTTAAAACCTTCAGGCCATATTATTATGTATTTCGAGAAGGGAATAAACATTTTTTTATATAAAAACGCAGCAATTGCGAATGGCGCAAGGGTTTCGGAGCGGCAAAGTTGTTCAGCTGCGCGCAGTTTAGGGTCCGTTGTAGTAGCCTGATACCAAAAAAAAATAGTTTTGTGTTTTTAATAAAATTAAGCTATGGATGTAACTCAATCCGCATTCCAAAATGAAAATTACGAGAATGGTGTGTGTACTTGTCGAGTATACTTCGCTGCGTTCCAATTTCTTTTATTTGACCTGCTAAATGAGCTTGCAGGGATCCAGGGCTAGGGATTTTCCCACTCTACCCCCACGCAGCGGAAAAATTAGCAGGTCAACAGTTTCGAGGTGAAACAATTTGAGCAGGCTCGTCAGTTCGTATTCATTAGTGACGCGAGTAACATCACTTCGAATATTAATCATGGCCGGAAGTTCCAACGCGAAGAAAAGTGCGGGGTGTAGCGCCAGCTTCAACCCATTGTGGGAAGAAGCCTTTTTTTTCGTGGAACATAAAGGTGCCGCAGTGTGTTTAGTGTGTCACAAAGAAATGAAACAATTGAAAAAATATAATATCCAGCGGCACTATACGGGGTCTCATTCCAAGGACTACGTTCATCTGTCACCGGAGGAGAGAATTGAGGAAATTGAAACGCTGAAGGCAGCATTAATAATAGCAGACGAAGAATCACAGGACGAAGTAAGTTATTTTTCTAAAAATACTGTATGATTGTCAGTTTTTGAAGAACTTGAAGTGGCATGCTAAACCATTGTTTAATTTGTTCTTAGGAAGAGGGACCCATCAACGATGCAGCTTTACGTTCCAGTTATATCGTCGCATTGGAGCTCGCGAAGGCATGTCAACCATTTACATCAGGCCTGTTTTTCAAGGAACTGCTACTGAAGGTGGTGCACGAGGTAAACCCAACACAGGTAAATAAATATAAATCTATTAATCTTTCACGTACGACAATACTGCGCCGGACAGAAGAAATGGCAAATTATGTGGCGGACCAATTAAGAAACGTCACAAGTAATTTTGTTTCGTATTCTTTAGCTTTGGATGAGAGCACGGACATCTCTGGTACGCCACAACTTGCCATTTTTATCCGCGGGGTAGATGAAAATTTAGTAGTTTCGGAAGAATTGCTAGATTTCCTTCCATTGAAAGAAAGTACGACAGGCGAAGATATTTTCTCATGCGTAGAAGAGGTCTTAGAACGCGGTAATTTGCAGTGGGATAAGCTTGTGTCAGTAACAACTGACGGAGCCCCCGCTATGGCTGGTAGATTCACCGGATTAGTAGGTCGCATTCAATCGAAGGTAAAAAATTTAGTAATTCCTCGGGAAATAATTGCTATACATTGCTTAATTCACCAGGAGCATTTATGTGCTAAAAGCGTCGAATTAAGCGATGTAATGACAGTTGTTGTCCAAACCACTAATTTTATTAGACATAATGGAAATAAACGTAGACAATTCAAAACATTTTTGGAGGAACTGGACGCTGAGTATGGCGAACTGCCGTATCATACAGAAGTTCGTTGGCTCAGCCGCGGAAAAGTTTTGGATAGATTTTTTCACCTTCGTGAGGAAATTGGTATATTTATGAATTGGGCGGAACGTCCAGTTCCTCAACTTGTGGACAATGCCTGGATAAGGGACCTTGCTTTCTTATCCGACATTGTCGATCACTTGAGTAAACTCAATGTATCGTTACAAGGTAGAGACAGAACAATTATAGAGCTTTTTGATAGCATTCAATTATTTAAAGCACAATTGCATTTATTCATGGGCCACCTACGGACCCAAGTCACATTTCATTTTCCAAAATTAGAATCAGTCTCCGTAGGAAATAATTTAAATTTCAATAGGTACGCCGATATATTACAAACTCTGCATGACGAATTTTCTTCGCGTTTTAAAGATGTCATGAAAATAGATAAAGAATTAAGTATCGTAGTAGCTCCATTTCAATGTGACGCGCAGTCGGCTCCAGTGCATTTACAATTAGAAATATTAGATTTGCAAAATAATAGATTACTCAAGTTGAAATTTGAACAGTACGAAAATGTTTTAGAATTCTACAAACATCTACCACGGACGAGATTTCCTAAACTCCACCAGCTTGCCGCGACAGTAAAATCCATTTTTGCCTCGACGTATGTGTGTGAGCAGCTCTTTTCTGCTATGAAAAGAGTGAAGTCAGCTCACAGAAGTAGATTAACCGATTCAAATTTGAAAAATTGCCTCGTTTTATCCACTTGTCAGAACATAGTTCCTGACATTCCTGCATTAGTACAAACCAAAAAGCGGCGGATATTGAAAGAAACCTCAACCGTAGTATCGATTGACGAGACAACTGAATAGTAATAGTATTAAGTACCATTACTATTTTGTTGTCATATTTTGTATTAGCTATACTAGAAATACTACAAGTACTATTATAACAATAATAGTAGTTGTAGTAGTGGTGGTAATGCTGGTGGTGGTGTAAGTAGCAGTAGTACTGTACATATTAATAATAATAATAATAATAAGAGAGAGAGAGAGAGAGAGAATGGTGTGTGAAACCAATCAGTTCTTTTCAGAACTACCAAATCTTTTTAACGAGGAACGATAATCATGTTCAAAAATCAGTTCTATTCAGAACTAACAACTCTTGTCAACGAGGGATAACAACAATGTTCACATCAGAAATCAGTTCTTTTCAGAACTAACAACTCTTGTCAACGAGGGATAACAACAATGTTCACATCAGAAATCAGTTCTTTTCAGAACTAACAACTCTTGTCAACGAGGGATAACAACAATGTTCACATCAGAAATCAGTTCTTTTCAGAACTACCTTTTTAACGAGGAACAATAATCATGTTCATAAATCAGTTCTTTTCAGAACTACCAACTCTTGTCAACGATAGATAACAAAAACGCTCAAAAATCAGTTATTTTCAGAAATTCCTCATTCATGACGGAATACTCAAGGTTTCAAATTGAAGAAAAATGAATCCACGATTAATAAATATTAACAAATTATACCTACATAGAAATATATGTATATTCACGTATGGATCTAATATTGGACCAATTTTAGAAAAGTTATTCTGTTTTAAAGGGTATCCGAATACTTTTGTGGCCCACTGTATACGTATATATGTTATTAAATGTCTTCAAATGAAAGTACTCAAATTTACGTATGCGAATTTGTTAAAAATAACTTTCTGAATATAATATAAAATATCTTGTATATCTATCGCCAGTATGCTTGTAGTTGTAACGGGCATACGGCCTTTGCAGTCATAGAGTTCCCCACCACGAAACCTTATACCGAGGAGTGGGGAGTGAGCATACCACGGTCGAGCTCGAGGGCGCACCGACTGCCCTAGGGCAAACTTAGTGTGCACCCCTGCTCTACGCCCCTCTTCTTCTTACCACTGGCACGCCGGAACGGAATGGATATGTGTGCGCGGACCTTTAGGGCCCCTACTGACGGTGATGCAAGAGTCGTGAAACAGTGATGCCTGCATCACGGATACAGTTTGTGCGACTCTTGCATCTTGCTCACGCGCCTAGGTGGTGAGCAAGATGCAAGAGTCGCGCAAACTGTATCCGTGATGCAGGCATCACTGTTTCACGACTCTTGCATCACCGACTGTAGGGGCCTTTTAGGGCGTCAGCGTTGCGTGGCGTCAGCGAAAGAAAGTAACTACGCATTTATAAACATTTCTGATACGTTGCCACCAAATACACTAAACTCTTACGTTAAAAACAATCGGTGGAATTTGCTAACAAATTCGAAAAACATTTCAAAATTCCAGTGGAAGAAGAAGAAGGAGAAAAATAAATAATGGTTAGCAGGGGTGTGGGGGTGTTCGTGTACCCGACGTTTCAGGCTCTGGACGGGCCGGAAAATTTCGGGCGGGGTCCCGATACTTTTGTATTGCTCGAGATTCCGAGATTCGATTCGGGGTACAAGCTTGGCTGCCATGAGCGGGCAATTTGATTTCAGATCGGCTCGATAAAACTCGCCCGCGATCGGCTCGAAAGCCAGCTATTAACAGGAGACCGACAACAAAAAAATTATATATCATTTATATCATTACAAGTGATAAGTATTTACCTTTCTGTCTGCTGTTGAATCATAATTTGTATTTTATTATTGATTTATATATATATTTTTTCATTGCTACCAAATAGTCTGTGAATACAGAATATGTTCATATACGTACTTAAATAAATACCATGTTCAAAACTTGGGAGGAAGACTATTTTTACATCGACAATATTTTAAAATGTTAATAAAATATACTTCCTACTTAGTAGTTTATGTAAAGGGGATATATAGGATATTATATTTTTGGGATAGGTTCAGATTTAAAATAAAAAACGTACAAATAACTATAAACATACAGAAAGGAATACTTCGTGAACGTTTCATAGTAACTAAAATATACGGGATGGCGAATATTTTATTATTTTAAATTAACATGGAAGAAACATCATTGTTCTACGTTCTCAGGTAACAATTTTATTCGCTTACTGATGGCTCGGTTAATTATGATTCAACAGAGGACAAAAAAGTAGAAACTTATCACTGGTATCGATATTAATGATATACAGAATTCTTTCCGTTTCGTTCTTCTGTTAAGGGGTAACACCACTCTAGAGGCAGAAAAAAATACCTAAATTTGACAATTTATTTTGGGAGTGTGACAAACGGAATAGAATTTCTTTTCAGAGGGTTTATTTAACACATATTGAAGTATGAAAAATAATTTTTTTAGTGTCATTTTCATACAAAATGGCGACGACAGAGCCCGTCGTCGGAAACAGCTTTTGTGAAAACGCCGCCACGGGAGGACGGATTTCTCGGCATGTACGAGTCGTGGAACAAAAAATAAAAAAAATTTATAATCTATATACAATTGGCTTTGGAAGTACGTAGGGTTTTTTTTTAAATCAATTTTTGTGGAAGTGGTGCAGTTGTTAAGAAATAAATCGATTTTTTGCCCTAAAAATGAGCATTAAATTGGTTATAAAAAAGAAAGTTTACATTCAATCAAAAAACGGCTACGTACTTCCAAAGAGAATATTGTTGTAAAGCTACTGTAAAAATTTCAAATCGATTCATGCGATAGTTTTCGAGAAATTCGTCCTCCCAGTTTGAAAAAAGTGGTTTCGAGAAAAACGCGTTTAAAGTTTTATGAACATTTTAATCCTTTAAATTTTTGTTTATCTTTAATCTGTGAGGCCTGCACCATACATTTTGCCATCTAGGTCGATGTTCGTCTCCTCCTTCCTTTCTAAAGTATGGTTTAAGCAAAAAAAAAACATCGATCCTAGAGTGGTGTTACCCCTTAAGGGGGGAACCTGGTGTAACTAGCTGAAAATCGAGGCATTATTCCGGAATTTTTTTTAAAGAAAGTATTTAATCGATCTTTCTGAAACTTTCAGGATATTGTATTAACAGGTTAAGGTAGGTAAAAAAAAATTTTTATTAAAAAAGAGCAACAAATAACAAAGTTATAAGTGCTTATGCCCAGTCCGTTGGCGACGCAATTGGTCCACTGCGGGCAACGTAGCGTTTTTTGGTTTCAGATGAAACCAAAAATCGAACAATTTTCATTTAGTTTATGAGTGTACGGATGAATCGTATCAATTTATTTCTTAAAAGATGCAAAATTGAACAAATGGCGGCCTCTTGAAAAAAAAGGTCCCTCTTTCCAACGAAATTTTGCCTTAAATGTGTAAAAAAAAGTTATTTATTTAAACAATATCATTATACCCATAGCTTAGATCTGTAAAGAAAATGTTCACAAATATCCGTGCACAAGGCCAAGTCGATTGGTTGAATATTTTTGGAGTTACATTGCCCGCAAATTGTAAAACTGTCGTTTCGAGAAAAACGCGTTTCAAGTTTTCTGGTAACCTGGCGCCCCGTAGTAAAACCGGCTATATCTGCTTTAATTTTTCGAATTTCGTTTTGCGGCTTTGGGAGCATATTATCGTGATGTTTAACTATTGATTTATGCAAAAAAAATCGATTTCTTCGACCCGCTACACCAGGTTCCCCCCTTAATAGCTGGCTTTCGAGCCGATCGCGGCCGACTTTTGCTGAGCCGACCTGAAATCAAATTGCCCGCTCATGGCGGCCAAGATTGTAGCCCGAATCTTGCGACCCCGAGCCTCGAGACGATCCGCGCACTCCTAGTGGATAGCATTAATGTTTCAAACGAGAGTATACTACTTAGCCAAGCGTTCGAGAACCTCATAATAATCCAAATAAAATGAATACTAAACTGCCGCAGTTATATTTTGATATTACATTGTCTGAGGAGCAATGGAAATCTATTTCTCTTTTATTGAAAGTTTATAAAGAAAAGGGCACACATGGAAAATCTTATAAAATACTTAGTCCCGCTTGGACTGATATCATTTGCAGAGCTTGGTTTTTAAAAACGTAACTTCCGTGCGCTTATACGTTTAAATATGGCAAAATTTTCGATTTTCCGGAAATGGAAACATATTTGAAAATATATGGTACTACATGGATTTGTTATGGGTTATATGTATTGATGACGGGGTAATTTTTTTACCCTCTCGGTTTTTTTCATAATTTTGATTTGTCATCATAATTACGTACGCTTGCGAGGTTTCAAGACAATTAGATGGGTGGAAGTGGGTTAAAATTAAGTTTCTAGATTTGAAACAAATATACAAGAAACCAATAGAATTTATTAAATATAATTAATTATAATATTATCGTTTATAATTATGGATATGAATATCGCCACCACCTGTGGCTTCGCCCCAGTCACCTCCTCTGCCCCAGCCACCTCATCCGCCTCTTCCCCATACAGCACATGGAACGTTCCCTGAAAGTGGCAGGAACGTTGCCGTGGAATGTTCCACCGGGAACATTGCTGGAACGTTGCCGGAACCTTCCTATGTCCGCCCTGTGGAACATTGCACGGCAACCTTCCTGCCACCTTCAGGGAACGTTCCTGGCATTCTCTGGCCACCTTCAGGGAACGTTCCTGGCATTCTCTGGCCACCTTCAGGGAACGTTCCTGGCATTCTCTGGCCACCTTCAGGGAACGTTCCTGGCATTCTCTGGCCACCTTCAGGGAACGTTCCTGGCATTCTCTGGCCACCTTCAGGGAACGTTCCTGGCATTCTCTGGCCACCTTCAGGGAACGTTCCTGGCATTCTCTGGCCACCTTCAGGGAACGTTCCTGGCATTCTCTGGCCACCTTCAGGGAACGTTCCTGGCATTCTCTGGCCACCTTCAGGGAACGTTCCTGGCATTCTCTGGCCACCTTCAGGGAACGTTCCTGGCATTCTCTGGCCACCTTCAGGGAACTTTTCGGAAATTTTACAACAAAGGTCCCGCAGTAAGCAGGGCTCGAAAACTATTATAATATCGATTTTGGTGCTCCAAACGGTTATAAAGAACCTTTATTCTGAATAATTGTTATGAAGAACCGAAATTTCCAACTATTATCTGTTTCGGTTACGATTCCTATTTCCCTCCTCATATCGGTTCCATAACCGTAATTGTATCGACTTTTCCCTAATTGATATCAATAATAATTATTGTAGTTGCAGATTATACTGTATATGTGCATATTTTTTACAAAATCCTTATGGAAAAAGGAGAAACATTTATACACACCATTGATTTCTTAAATAAATTAGCTACACATTTTTTACATTCACATACACTATATTATTCAGAGTAGGAAGTTAAAAGTTTCTCCTGTATATTAGGTACTTACACTTTGTGTAGACGATGTAAGGTCAATTCTTGTATGCTTTATGTAAACTATGGGACTATTCCCGTTTATAATAATAATAATAATAATAATAACAATAATAATAATAATAATAATAATATTAAATAAAGATGTTATAACTATTGAATTTTATAGGATTTCAAATATTCTCAAAAAATTTATTTACAAATACAGTTAGACAATCAAGTTTCATTGATTATTCAGTAACAACAACATCACAAATATAGGTACGTCCTAACTGAATGAAATGAAAAAATAAGGAATAAATATATGATTTCAGTCAGAAAATGTTTTGTGCCGCGTTTCGACCCGATTTACCCCACTTTGCGGCGACGACGGGCACGGACACCAGGCCCGGTCATAAACAGGGCCGGTGCGAGGATAATTGGCGCCTTCATGCAAGAAAATGTTTAGCGCCCCAAAACTTTTTGCTCCTCCTTTCTATTTAATATGTTTTGCCTTTACGGAGTACAAAAGAAAAATTACAATAACATTTTATTTATGTGGGAGCCTTTATTATTAAGCGTACGGTATAGTTTCTTACCGCCCTCTTCGGATGGGGCCCTTATGCGGCACATAACTTCCATAATGGGTTCCGTCGGCCCTGACAAATTAGTCTAGGTCCCTTGCGGACTTTTCGCAAACGACGATGACGACGAAGGGACTTTCCTAACCGAGGAAAGTCAGTCTTCGAATTACCTCCACTCGTTGCGGAGCTCGCGACGCAAAAGTGTAAACTTGTTTTAAAAAACTGTGTGACAAATGGACGATATGTCAAATGTAAGTATTAAAATTGTATACTATTAAACAGGGTGATTCTCCCGCATCGCTGAGTTTCGTTGATTTACACGCACAAAAATATGTTTGCGTACATTATTCGGTTAAAAGCAATACGTGATACTTTTTAAATATTATTTTCTCTGCAATTATAGACATTTGAAAGATCGAATATTGTACGCACATATTTTTAGCATAGATAATCATCATTATACCTATTATAAGCAGTTTGAAGAAAAGCGGGATCAAATAAAATGTTCATAAAAAATGGAATATTTCATAGAAACTGTATAGTTTGGTGGCAATTCATGTCGAAATTTTATCGAATAACTATTACCGTTTCGACACGAAAGATGTTCAATGTTGAAAATTTGCAGTTTTTTTTCAAAATCGATTTTCTCAAAAAATGAGGATGATGGCGAAAAAACGCTTTGCGGATTCGTTTTCAGGGCACTAAAACCTATAACAAACGGCCTTTCAATGTTACAAGTCCGAAAAAAGTCAAAATTTGTTGTACTCTGTAATTTTTTCTCCATGACCTAAGTTCATTTAAGCTAAAGTAAATGCAATCAGTTTCACGAAAATCGGTCAAGTAGTTACGGATAAATTCGCGGACAAATATAATATATACATAGTCAAAATTAGGTCAGTAGGTTGAGATAAGTAAATAAAGATTAACTAACAAAATGCCAACCCATTAAAACAATGTTACATGCATATATATACATCGAACGTAGACCCTCTTCCTTTTTGAAATCGGCCAGAAATAGGGTTACGTTACGGATGAACTATCTGTATTCGCATACCAAGTTTTATAATTTTTTGAATTTCCGGGTTGCCGAACGTTCCTTGTTATAGCGAGGCGCGGCTTATTGACGGCATCGCCTTTGAGGACTCCAGCGAGAGAATCACCCTGTATGTTCATATAATCTTAGTATTTTCAATAAAATAATACATTCATTATTTCATTTGCAGCTACAGAATGCGCTTGTGAATGAGGGGAAGAGTAGCGGGACCGACGAAAGGGTACAGAAGAAGGAAGAGGAGAAAAAGCAGGAAGGAGAAGTGGCAGGAAAATTAAAAGAAGTGGAAAAAAAAATGAAAAAAGTATGTAATTATACGCAATACTAAATACTATATTCTTGTTCGTAATAATGTACCTCTGTCGAAGACGAATTGAACAATGTGCTATACGATAATATTTGATTTCACGTGAGATCTAAGGTTTATCAATATTTCCCGATTTTCAATGCAACAAAGTATACAATTTGTCTCACAAAGAGCTTCAATATTAGGAATAAAATAATATAGCATTGCATTTAATGAAATTACTGGACCGTATGTTATTCCGTTTCTGCCCGAATATTTTTGGGATTTACTATACGTACGGGTAGAAGTAGAAAATGTAATTTTTATGGTACTGTTTCAGATGCATAAAACCATGAAGCGCCTCGCGTACCAGTGCCATGCGGAAACAGGCAGAGGAGGTGCCTGGCGTTGTGGCGCCAGAAGCCAAGACGGATGGGGACAAGGAGGAAGAGGCCGAGGTGTATGGGGACAAGGAGGAAGAGGCCGGGGTGGCTATGAAGAAGGTGGAAGAGGCCGGGAGGGGTGGGTCCGAGAAGGAAGAGGCCGGGGTGGTTGGGGCCAAGGAGGAAGAGGCCGGGGTGGTTGGGGCCAAGGAGGAAGAGGCCGGGGGGGGTGGGGCCAAGAAGGAAGAGGCCGGGGGGGTTGGGGCCAAGGAGGAAGTGGCCGAGGTGGAAATTTTTATATGATTCAAAAATTTTTTGGAAATTAGAAGAATAAAAAAAATTGTGTGTTTATAAATGTATACCATGAGTTTTATTTATGGAAAAGTACCTTTACAAACAATTTTTGTCACCGTAAACATGAAATATACAAACTTCCTTGTTATATGGGCCCTTCAGGTCCATCCCGTGCTCGCTGTCCTCGCGTCGCTTTCTTTCGAATAGACGATTCAGCGGAATCGCCTCGCGCTTAGCGGTCACGTTGCGCTGAGCCCGTAGCAACAGCCGTAGGGACAACGACCGCACTCGGCCCGGGCCCCGAATATTTCTAAATTATCGAAGCAATCGACAACTTTGGACGGGGCATTTTCACCCATTCGTGGGTATTTTTCGAGGTTCGGCCCGCAACCGAAAGACGCGGAATAGAGAGTCGCTTGGTTCAGAGACACCGTGAGCGAGCGAGCGTAACGATAGACGACAACCGTGCCGTGCGATATCTTAGAACAACTGCGAGCAACAGCTGAGACGGAGCGTCGTCTCGAGGTATGTTAATCTGATCTTATTTTCGTTAAAAATATATTTTACATTATTGTTTCTCCTTTAAATCCCGTGTATTCACTTATTCAACCCGTTCACTCCCTATCCTTCCATGGTAAGTATAGTCAAGGCGTGCTTTAACACCTTGACAGAGTAAAGAACCCCGTGAATCACCCTAACCGCTCAGGGCGATTCCCAAAAGTCCCTTCAGGACGTAACATCGTTTTTCATCTTGTTAAACTTGCGCCGGTGTGGATCGACTCGCGTGATTCTACGTTCCGCGAGTACAAGTGCCATTGCAGGCACATGTGACCACTGACAGAATCAGTGGTACCGCACTTTACAATGCGGTGCGACACATGACCGATAAAGTCTATCATTTCCTTTGTCACTTTTTTGGTATACTTATGCTTGCGTGGATCGACTCGCGTGATTCTACGTTCCGCGAGTACAAGTGCCATTGCAGGCACATGTGACCACGGACAGAATCAGTGGTACCGCACTTTACAATGCGGTGCGACACATGACCGATAAAGTCTATCATTTCCTTTGTCACTTTTTTGGTATACTTATGCTTGCGTGGATCGACTCGCGTGATTCTACGTTCCGCGAGTACAAGTGCCATTGCAGGCACATGTGACCACTGACAGAATCAGTGGTACCGCACTTTACAGCGTGGTGAGACGACGAGAATAGCCCCTCTCTTCAAATTTAGTCATGCTTATGTCGCAAGGGCATAACGTAATCCTGGGTTTCGTTTCTTTTTATAGTCCACATTTTACATTTTATTTGTGAAACCGGCCAATAACATAATTGCGTCCCTTCGGAAACAATAAAAATTTTTAAAACTGAAGATGGACAGGGTTTCTCAAACAGATTATCGGCAGCTATTTTCCGTTTGTGACCTATTACATTGTACACCTGTTCCGTCCGTATTTGCACTATATTTACAATGCGAATGATTGTTCCATCCTTCAGCATGAAACAATTATTTCTATTGTCATCGCAATGTATATAATACCCATCACTTTCCAATTTTTTGTACTGCGTCACAGTTCTGTTTGAGAAAATGGGCAACAGTGGTCCATTGTGATGGGAACCTTTACAAATATATTTTCCCAATATTGGTGATGATTTTAGAACCGGTCCCCGCTGCAGTTCTCCATAACGTCTTGCCAATTGCTGCAATGGTTTATCCGATTTTCTTATTAATTTCTTCAAACTCCCTAAAAAATTTTCAAAAGGAAATGCGCTAAAATTATCCAACACTCCAAATTTTCTAACGTCATTACATAAATGGAGTAAGTTGTGGACATTGTGAGAAATATATTGTTTCCCATACAATACCTCGAAATGTTCAACAAAGTATTCTAATAATTCTTCAGCATATTTAATATTCTCTTCACTATTAATTAACATAGGGCTAACTAACACACTGACAGCCACGTGCAGTGTTAAAAAATGTTCGTAAATATTTTTCTTTAGTACACGCTTGAGTACAATAGGACCTGTGTACAGTAGAAATTGCCGAAATTCCGTAGCTTTCCAGTAACTGAGGTCCGTCAAACTTCTGGGCTTTCGCGAAAACTCACGCGGTACAGAATTTCCAACCAATATTAGATGTTCCGATATCAAGTTCCTAGCTTGTCCACCAATCCTTACGTTTAACGGTCCCTTAATCCACAATAGCAAGAGCTTCTTCATAACTCCCAGGCAAATTAAGTGCATATAGTCTAGGGGCACATTTGATACTAACCCAATACTTGGCACTTTTAACAAACCACTTGTACCTTTATGGTAATCTTCGTCGGTTTGCCGTAGAAAATCTTCGTCTGTTCTCAGTGTATCAGGCACTTCGGTGTAAGGGAAACACGTAGTTCTGTTAACTGATTTCCCAACAATTGTACACTTCGAGCAGCTCGAATAGCCTGTATGGCCTTTTGTATATAATACAAACGATTTCGCTGGAGCATCACAGACAATTTTTGTTAACCTAATAGAAAGTTTATTGTTATTATACATAAACCCATTGTTTATGAAATATGTTATTTCATCAATGAATTTTTCCAACAGCTCGTTGGATGACTCTGGTTTCTTATACCCATAATAGATTCCAACAATCTGTATTCGTTTCAAAATTGTATCCGATACTAATATGGGCCAGAAACTGCTGGAGGAGGCCCTTGACAACGGCAAGCCATCAATATTTAAACAAAGATCTATATATTGTACGCTAATATTTGCCTCAACGTACATTTCAGCATAATATTTTAGCATCTGTTCTACACCAAGATGTAAGTAATCTCCCCCTTGTATTTTGGTACAATTAGTTGTACGGGGAGTATGTAACAATGTCCTGGCATCTTTCGGTAATAAGCATTTGGGCACGTACGATAAAAAAATGCTCAACAATTCGTTGATGGCTTTATGCGTAATATTATTTCGTAGTGCCCAGTTGGACAAAGACTGTCTTAATGTCGAAGGGCCCTCCGGTTCATTAAAATCATTATCCGGCGAATCAACAATAACATTCGCTGACTCATCATCGGATGAGTCATAATCCAATATGCAATGATAGTATTCATTATCATCATCAAATAATGAATGAGCTTCTTCTTCTTCATCACTTTCACAAATATCGCTGTTGTGTATATTCATGAAATTGTTAGTGCACGGTACTTCATCGCAAGACTCGTACACTTCCTGCGAACTATTTAGTTCATTGTCCGATACATGTAGACTTGACTTGGAATTTTGACATTCTAAGTAATGTGAACAGGTAGGAAGCTCATCAATTGCCAATTCCTCATCAGATTGATTTCTTTGGCTTTCAATATCCTCAAAATATTGCTGGACTCTCCTCCTTTTATGTCTATCAGAACATAGACTATAGTCTTTCCTGATATGTTTTTTGTCCGCCATAATAACCTGAACATATTTCATACACAAATGAGAAATTAATTATAACAATTTGTTAAAAACTATATACTTGACATGATCTACCAGCAGTGGTACTTACCAGATGTTGAAACGCAATCTAGTTATATTTCCTGCGGGACTATGTAATTGGCAATTGTGGACAATGCACGTCCAGAATTGACGATTTTCAAATATATATAACAAAACACTAATACTAAGTATAAAAAGGATAAAAAAGAAATTAAGTATAATGTAAAAAAGAAACAAACTCGAATTACAAGCGCTGCTCAAAACCAGAGACGCTTGTTCCTCGAGAGTTTTCTTCGATTTAAAAAGCGATCGCACGCAGGGTTGGCCGAAGGCAGGGTTGACAGGATCTCTTCGCGTTGAGATAACACGATGTCACATAGACCTAAGTATGTACATATACACTGTATACATTCGAACGCGTGACGTCACTTGGAGACACTCCTAGTGACAATTTGGCAACGCAGCAGAATTTCTTCCACGCTCGAAGCGCGTGACGAGGCTGGTCGCAGGCCGCCAGGCCTCGCAGCGTGGGCCCTTCGGAAAATCAGTGTTTATGATAGCCGCAATTGCCCTTGAGGCCGTAAACGAAAGTTTCGAAGGGGAAAAACATGCTTTGTTCAAAATTCAATTAGGAAGCGAAGGGAAAGCGCCTTTCAAAAATAACATCGCTGGCGCACGTATCATAAACTGTGCTGACCATTTTCACGCCAAATGTTCGAAAGTACACGTCTCGTTAGTTGAAATTCTTTGTCTAACGAAAGATCGTGTTTAATAGCTTCGGCGAAAAAAATACAAGACACGTAGGGTAAACGCACCAATAAATTAACACTTAAGGCTAATGAATGAACACTTTTATAAAAATATGTTTGCACCGCGATTCATTCCACGTGCTGCAAAAATTGTTTGGATATGAAGCAAGAAATTAAAAGAAGTCTTTAATTAATTAGTTGCTTATTTTCATAATTTATTTTAATCATTTTAATAAAAAATGTCCATTCACTGATACGTTTTCATTTACTGGTACATCTACCCTACAATTCACCGGAGGTCTGTAAGAAATAATCCTGGCAAGTCATTTAACTTTGCTACGATCGGTTCGAAACGTTTTATTATTTTATTGGTAATAGCATAGGTATATCCGGATAGGTCCTACGCCGTAGGGGCGAAAGGCGATTAAAGATCTGCGCACACATATCCGTTCCGTGTCCGTGTTTGTTCCGGCCTGCCTGTGGTAAGAAGAAGAGACCCTCTACGCTCCTCTTCTTCTTACCACTGGCACACTGACACGGACCGGATATGTGTGCGCAGACCTTTAAGCTAGTGAGAATCTAGCTTAAAGGGTCCCACAGACCAACGCGATCTATCTGCAACAGATTTTTTGGTGGGATTTAGTTGATGCCTGCATTATTTTAATCTAGCAAGATCGGCCTTCCGGAATAATTTTGTTTCCGGTTAAAAAATGGTTTCTACAATAATGAAAATTATAAACAAATTTTTATTTTCCAAATTACCAGCAAGAGATAGGCTTATTTTATAGAAAATTCTTCAGCGACTGTGGTAGTACTTTTTCGGATTTTTAAAATCGCGATCTTAAGCCTAAATTTGTAAAATAGGACTTTGTTTATAATTTTCATTATTGTAAAAACCATTTTTTAACCGGAAACAAAATTATTCCGGAAGGCCGATCCTTCTACATTAAAATACTGCCGAACGCGTTACCCGTGCCTCCGCGTGCCCCTCAGGCGCCGAAGTGCACGCGTATTTAGCTGAAATACAAATTCAATTTTCTCGAAAATGAAGCCTTCACCACAATTTCGCCACTGTATATTTTCGTCTTATTTTCGCCTGTAGAATCACTCCATAGAGTATTGATTATCAGTAAAGTAATACCCTGTATAGGTATGCCCAAAGTTTCATAATTTCTTTAATTTGCGGTATCTTCCCTTGTGTAAGACAATTCGGCGCTGAGCGGAGAAGGCTGGTTGATGCATCGTGATTCGTGGCTCTGTTTAGTGTTTACGGTGCAACGGCTACGGCGATGAGTGCAGGCTGCCTGACACAACGACGCCTTCGCCGACCATAAAGTGTTTCAAGGGCCGAGTGGTGTAGAAAAACCAACTGGGCCCGTGATTTCGACAAACGGGCGGTCCCTGCAGGGGTTTCCAAACGAGCGGGGACACTCGTTGATAGCGTGATGCGTGCACGTGAAAATAAGCAGGGGCGGCTTTAGCATACTTGGCGCCCCTCCAAAATATTCGAATGCTAGAAAATATTAAACAATGGCAGGTATACGGCGAAACGCGTACACGGCTGTAGAAAATATTCAAAGGCAGAATTCCGCTATGGGTGGGCTATATGGAACGAAGAAAACTTATTTCTAAGTGTATTTGAGTACAATACTAGTATATAAACTACTTATTAAGAATTATGTACATTATATTAATATGGATATGTTAATACACGTGAAACCGTATATTTCGATACACGTGTACCCGTGTATTAACAAGTACACCGATTAGAACACGAATATATTAACTACACATGTATCTTCAATACACGTTCTACGCCGTGAGCCCTAGTTTGGAGGCCTCGTTTCATTCCGTGCAAAATATATGTAAGGAAGTCCTAACGCCTAAGGCGGGAATATCGAATACAACACTGGGCATCGCTCGCCGACTTGGAAGGCGAGGTCCAGTAGGATGCTTAAGGGTTACAATGTAACTTCGACGCTTGAGGAAAGCCGATGACGTCAGGGTCATCGGCGAGGGTTCGAGAGGTTGCGTCGAAAGGACGAGATTGATTCGATTTGACGACGGTGCACAGCACAGATCAACGAATCGGAAGTATTTGCTTGCATATAGTATAATAGTACAACCAATTCCGGTTTTGATTTCCATTAACTCTCAGCTTTTTATTACACTTGTGAGGTGGTGTATCATGATTTCGTCTCACCGTGTCATTGTCGTTTCATACACAACCGAAATCTGAGGCACATGTACATATAGCGCGATCTGTATTGATACATGTATGGATATAGATCTCAACGTGTGTGTGGCTTAAGCGTCAACGACGGCGTTAAGGCCGCGGCGATCCCAACAGTGCAATGGAGAAGTATGCATCTGTGTCTCCGTTGCGCTAGTGGGATCGCCGCGGCCGATCGCGGCTAGGAAATCCCACCTTTAGATCTCATTATTTCTCTACGGAGCCGGCGACTACATCCTACTAAGTATTCTTTATACGCGAACACTGTTCTAAGCGGAGATATGTATACAATGCAGAGATGGGCATTATTTAAATAAAAAATTATTTAAATGACGTATCAAATAAAAAATACTTTAGTCTTATTCGTCATGAATAAGATTTACCCCGAGTCAATATTTAATCGTAGCGCTCATAATTGAAATCATGGGTATTCAATCGTCGGCCACGATTGAATTACTTCAGCCAGAGAATTAAAATCGTAGGCCATGATTGAACTACTTCAGCCAGGGAGTTCAATCGTGGCTCGCGATTGAATTGCCTTCTGCCATGGGTAGTCAAATCATGAATGAATGAACAGTGTTCTCGTATTCAATCGTATTTAGTCGACTGAAGCTCGATAACCTCGAGACTTGCGAGAGCCTTTGATCGATGCCGAGCGACATTGTATCGTTCACCCGTCTAAACTGACGCCTGGAGTTGCTTGGCGATGTGTCATCGATTATACGAAAAGTGAATTTCTTTATTTTTCATCGTATCAATATGACAGTGACACCGATGGATTCCTGGCGTTCTCACGATTAATCGGTCAGAAAATAATTGAAATCAGACTACTTTTAATGGAGTTAGGTGTAAATTGTGTAAATTAATTGTATGCATATGTAATTTCGTTAATTATGGCCCAAATTATGTCAAGTTTGTTATAATTTTTGCCAGGGAAACAGAAGGAGACAATTGATGACACTTTCGTGCATATCCGATAAAGAAATTAACATTTTTCCGTTCTTAATGGCTAGTGCTGACCTGCATATTTTATTATATTTTTTAACATAAGGGTTTATGCATACACTTTACGGTTTCGCTAGAGTTTTCTGAAGTTTGTTTTAAGTCTCATAACGATCCGTTAATATTTTGTAAGAAAAAGCTACTATGTATTATATAATTTGCACAAAATGAAACGAGACCTCGAAACATCCGCTCGTTTGAAAAACTCTGCAGGGGCCACTCGTCTGCCGAAGTCACGGGCCCAGATGGTTTTCCATACTCTTCGACTCTTGAAACAATTTATGACCGGCGAAGACGTCATTGAACGGGGTCGTCGCCGTAGCCGTTGCACCGTAAACAGACCCACGATGCATCGAACAGCCTTCTCCGCTCGTAGTAGAGGTTCTGTTTTCTGTCAAATATAGACACAATAGAGTCAGACATTTACGAAGCATTAAATTCAGCTTTCTTAGCGTTTCGACAATACTTTTTCACAAGCTAAGTCCCTACCATAAAACTCTCGAAAGCAGGACAGCGTGGGGCTATCCGCCCCCGACCTCATCCTTACATTCGGTAACGCTAGCATGCACTTATACACTGAATTACTAAATGTATAAGAATATATTTTGACGTTTCATACATTTTTTCCAGTTAATATTAGGTCGAGAAGTAGACATTTGGGGGAAGAACGTTGAGTGTGGCTTCTGTGTTATTGGGTTTTCTTCTTTATTGCCTATGCCTATGTTGTGAGGAAGTTTTGACAGAGTAAGGAAGTACGCGACCATAGTTAATGGGTAGAAAAGTGAAAGTAGGAAAGGTCGTGGATAGGAATAACCCAAGGATTGATGCGGACCAGTGAGTCCAATGCTTTATGGGTCTGTTTTCCCTACAACGTTTATGGTGGTGAACGTTTGGCAGGCAGATGTGTAGTTTCGCCGCTTCAGGTAGTAATTGAGAGTTTTTCTCGCTAGGCACGTAAAGGTAGTTAAAAGATTGGCGTTTGACAGCAACTTTAAGAAAATGTTGGGCGGTTAATGAACGGTCGGGTGCAATAACGGGTCTAGCGCTGAAAAATGTGAAAATGTATTGTCGAAACGCTAAGAAAGCTGGTAATGCATTACACAAATTTTCTCCTAATGCTTCGTAAATGTCTGACTCTATTGTGTCTATATTTGACAGAAAACAGAACCTCTACTACGAGCGGAGAAGGCTGTTCGATGCATCGTGGGTCTGTTTACGGTGCAACGGCTACGGCGACGACCCCGTCCTTCTGTTTCCCTGGCAAAAATTATAACAAACTTGACATAATTTGGGCCATAATTAACGAAATTACATATGCATACAATTAATTTACACAATTTACACCTAACTCCATTAAAAGTAGTCTGATTTCAATTATTTTCTGACCGATTAATCGTGAGAACGCCAGGAATCCATCGGTGTCACTGTCATATTGATACGATGAAAAATAAAGAAATTCACTTTTCGTATAATCGATGACACATCGCCAAGCAACTCCAGGCGTCAGTTTAGACGGGTGAACGATACAATGTCGCTCGGCATCGATCAAAGGCTCTCGCAAGTCTCGAGGTTATCGAGCTTCAGTCGACTAAATACGATTGAATACGAGAACACTGTTCATTCATTCATGATTTGACTACCCATGGCAGAAGGCAATTCAATCGCGAGCCACGATTGAACTCCCTGGCTGAAGTAGTTCAATCATGGCCGACGATTTTAATTCTCTGGCTGAAGTAATTCAATCGTGGCCGACGATTGAATACCCATGATTTCAATTATGAGCGCTACGATTAAATATTGACTCGGGGTAAATCTTATTCATGAGTCTCGAATAAAATTTTCGTCTTTTAGACGAATTTAATTTTTTATTTGAAATAATTTTCTGCCCATCTCTGATACAATGTATCGAGATGAGGTTGGTGGAGGGGGGGGGGGGAGGGGGTGTGAACCCTAAATCTAAAATTGTAGCTTCGGGTACTTATTAGTTTCCGAAATATTGATAAAAAATTGTTAATTTTTTGAAAATTTTCGCGGAGCGGTCGCTCGTCCCCCGCATTAATCTAGCCCCAACCAATACTAATACACGGCACACGCCGTTTTGAAGAATGTGAGAGGACTCCAAATGTCAAATTTTAGCTTCGGAAATTCACCCGATTGAAAGATGCAGTTAATTTAGGGAGAGATACAGCGAGAGCGAGGATGTTTTGTCTCGCTCCGTTGTTTCGGACGCCGTGACACTCCGTCTTTTACGTGCGCGATGGTCGCAAGCGCTTACGGTGACCACGGGGACGCGAACGCCCGCCGCACACGCAAAGCGTTCCAACACTGTATTCTGGAATTTGTTATACACATTGGCCTCAACATTTTCTGCCAGATTTCGTTAAAAAATCGCTCGTCCACCCGTCGTAAGAGTGAATTGCAACGGCGCATGGCTCGGTTCGCGGCATGGCTCGGTTCGCGGCAAGGCTCGGCTCGGGTCGACTTGGCTTGGTTCGGCTCGAGCGCCAACAGTGAACTTCTTTGTCGCCTGGCTGAACCGCGCTCGCCAATCCTGTTACAAGACCTGGCCAGTTCGAAGTTAACTCTCGAAGAACAAGCAGCTCTCGTTTTGACAAGTTTTTATATTTCGCGTTATTTTCTTTTAACCTTTAGAGGGCCGGGATTTTTTCATTGAAATTGTAAATTTTATTTACTTAAAATTTATGCATATATACCAGCAAAATGGCCGGCAAAGTATCCAAATTCTTAGGTGGCCACTATAGTGGCCAGCCCGGCCCTCTAAAGGTTAATATATATTCCCTTTTTTTCTTCTTTTTATAGTAATCGTGTGTTAGTGTGTTTTTTAAAATTATATATTCAATATTTCTTATTCTTTTTATATTATACTTATATTATATAGTGTGTTAGTGTGTTTTTTCAAATTATATATTCAATTTATTTTATTCCTTTTATATACGTATATAGTGTGTTAAGCGTGTTTTTTAATATTTTATTATATATATTTAGATTTTTCTTATTCATTTTAGACTTATAGTGTGTTTAGTTTGTTTTTAAAATATATTTCATTTAGTTTATTCGTTTTATAGTCCGCGTGCGCGTTAGATTTTTTTTGTATTTTTTGTGTTTATTTTTTTTTGTAATTTTTTCGTTGCTTGTTTTTCAAAGTCAAGCTTTGAATACGTTTACAAAGGCTTAGGTCATTATCGGTAAGTACAAGTAACATCACGATTAAGACAAAGCTATAATACTGAAATATTTCATAAGTATTCTAATATAATGCAGTGTCAATTTTGTAATAAATTCTCATAATTATTTTTTAGTACAATCCTCAACAATGTTGAAAAAGTACAGCATTGTTGAATTTTCCGATGGCGTCCAAATAATTCCCTCGTCTTGGATGAATGCGGAAAAAAGCAACAGTGTGTGGCCCAGCCACATCAGAAACGATTACACGCTCAACAAAATAATTATGAAGGGACTGCCTCCAGTGGAAGGTGATGAGTGGGATAGTTGCAACATCATTAAGTGGTTTTGCTCAACAGGTATGTTTTTTCAATTAAATCCTTATTTCTATAACTTCTTCCTGAATACGCATATAACTTAATGTGTTACGTATTAATGAATTATCTGTGTCAGATAATTATAATCGAGCCCTTGAGTTGAGGGGCGATGCAATGGACACGTCTAACGTAGAGGAGTCCGATGGGAAGAACGAGGGAAAATATTATAATAGGACAACTTTACAAGAGCGCAAAAGACGCAAGACCCGTGTTGCACTGTCGAGCGAGGAAGAGGACACTCACCATGAACCGCCCAGAAAGAAGCAGAATAAAACAGTGAAAACTGTATTACCCGTTCCACCTCTGCGGGCATTATTGGAACAAGGTATTTTTATATTAATCATTCATTACTTATTATGAACATAAATGTGAAGTAATATACAGTGTGTCTCTAAATTGCGGGACTTCCGGGAACATGTAATATCCCGATGTAAAATCACATCGAAAAGTCCTTTACCGTACGCTGCTGTGCGTTCACTTCACACGGCCTTAAACTGTGTGGGCCGGAAGCCTCGCATCCGAAAACGGTTTCGATGTCTTTTTTTATCGGTATATTGCATCATCCGAGAAGTCTCGCCATTTTGGGACTCCCTTATGAACATTGATCGGAGGATGGTAACAATTATCACTGTAAAACACGATTTTTGGTCTGCAATATCCGCTGGGTGATTCTTGTAGAGTTTTTCGCCTTGATATTGCGGAACAGAGAAAAAGTTTCATTTTGTTGGACTGTGTTATATGATGAATTGCGGGTTTCAATGCAGATTTTACAAACACGCCAACAACGGACCACTATTATACAACACACACACTACACGCATCTCCCGAGGAAATTGAAATACCAGCACCAACAGCAGCATCACCAGGACCAGCACCAACTGCAGCATCGCCAGGCCCAGCACCTAGTGCAGCATCACCAGGACCAGCACCAAGTGCAGCATCACCAGGACCAGCACCAACGGCAGCATCACCAAGACCAGCACCAACGGCAGCATCACCAGGACCAGCACCAACGGCAGCATCACCAGGACCAGTACGAAGAGCAGTATCATTATCATCATCATCATCAAGAGCAGAATCATCATCATCATCATCATCATCAAGTACGTCTCCGCAAATACAAACTCATATCCAATCCAATGGGTTTCTACCCATTGACTATAATCCTAAATGTAGTTTTTGTTAAAAAAAATTACATATGTTAAATTAACTTCTCTTATCTTTATTCAGAGTTCGAAAGATTTATGATGAAGAGCGTTGCAGCTATTAATCTGACGTTAAACGATATGAAGAAACAGTTGAACAGAATGGAAGAAAAAGTGGCAATGATTTCTGGCAATAGAAACATAATAGTCGATAGTGAAACAGACTTTTCAACAACGCACAATCTTCCCATTAACGATGAGGAGGGATTGCGGAATTTTAACAATCAATTACAGGACCAGGCTGTATTTAATGCTATGGTAAGTGACGCAAGAGTAATAAATGCACTAAGGGTATCTAGTATCATAAAATCAAAAATTAACTTCATATTATACTTACTTTTATATTCAACAGCTACTTTATCTTGCTGCATTGCAGTCATACAAAGGATAATTACCTGAGTATTGTTATTTATTACAATTAATAAATAGTAGCAACATACATGCAATTTGTAAAATGCACTCCACTTCTTATACTATTGCACGACGATGGACTTTTTCTTGCATGTACAGGGTGTCCCATACAATTGCGAACTTTTTGGAACATGTGACGTCCCGATGCAAAAAGACAGGATATTGCATATTCCGAAAAGTCCCGCAATTTTATGGGACACCTTGTATTTCGTTGCTGGCTGCGCGACAAGCTTTTACTTTTCATACAGTTTCCTTGTAAACATCCATTAACTTTTTTATAACAATTATTTAAACTAATGGTGATTGTTATTTTTCATTGCTTCAATGCACCCTGTGACACGAATGCTGTTTTTATTGAAGCCATGTTTCATGACTGAAATAATTTATTAATGACTTTTTATAGGTTGATGTATTGAAGAAAACCGGTGGGAGCAACGTTGCGATAACGACGGCGATGGTCTTACAAAAAATTATGAATGATTGTGTGGCGGAACAGTATAGTTGGTGTGGAAGGAAACAAAAACGAGCATTCAAATCGTACAATTATTTAGTGAAATTAATATTAGGTAAGTAAATTTATTATTTATTTCATTTCAGGTATTAAAATTGTAAAATAAATGCATGTATTATTCCAGCTTCAGTACACGCTACATGCAGCGACAGGGGATTGCGAGCAACGGACATGGAGATAATTAACGTGTCTGGAAAGTGGTTTGCGCAAACAAGAAAGCGGATCGTGCGGGCAGAAATGAAGACCAATGCGGTTTAAGAGTCGCTGAAGCACGGGGGTGGGGGGAGAGCGAGCTGCCATTCTCATTTGTGATTTTGTAACAATGTTTCAACTACCACCTATACTGCACGTCATTTAACCCTTTCGGTACCAGCACCGGATATATCCGGCATTCATCTGATGACCTGTGTGTACCAGTGCCGGATATATCCGGCGTCACAGAACGAGCCGCCGTTCCTGGCGCCGACTTTAGTCGGCATCTCCGATAGTTTACAAAAAAAAAAAAAAAAAAAATTAGTTAAAAGCACTTTCGCGGAAATGTACGCCGTACTGAAAGGGTTAAGAAGGAACCTGCGCATAGACCTGTTCCGCGCTACGATTGGGCTATACCCCAACCAACGCTCCCTCGGAGCCAATGAGCTCATTCGACATGCGTGAATGGGTTCCTTCTTCAATGACGTGCAGTATAGGCAGTTTCATTTTTTTCGAAGTAAAATTCAATATGGCCGTCCGACATAGTCTGCGAATCCAGTAATAATCTATTAATTGCTGCAGCATTTGTTGTATTTTGATCGCCAACCAGTGATGGGTAAATCACTAGAAAGCAACGTAATTTACGGTAATTTACGTTACGTAACATACGTGTATAAAATGTCCAGTGGACCTGCCCCGGCAATATAAGAGCCTAATAAACCTTGAAAAAGATGTGGGAACTTCCCTACTACCCTCTATATTGCCGAGGCAGGTCCACTGAACATTTTATACAGGACATTTTAATATTATACACGTATGTCTGGTAACGTAAATTACGTTGCTTTCTAGTGATTTACCCATCACTGTCGCCAACCATACTGAGGATGATGAGTCCTGTTTCTTCGACAGTCTTGCATTTTGTGAAATAAAACAGTCAGAGCAACAACGGACTAACCTACATATTTTTGGAAATTGAATTAGTAGCAATAACGTATTCCAATAGGCTCTACTAACTATATAAAATAGAAAAAAAAAAATTTTAATGTGGGTTGGTCCGTTGTTGCTCTGACTGCCTCAAATAATAAGCAAATGGGAGTTTCCAGTTCGATATGATACCTTTTAGCATAAAGACTAGTGCATGGCCATATTGAATTTGACTGAAGCAGCGATATTTGTGCTACGGATTTTTCCACTAGGTATCGCTTCGGTTGTTCAATGCCAAAATATCTTTTTTTATTAATATTTCGGAAACTGTTGAATGTTGGATGCAACATCGAGATATATGTTGGTGTACTATACCTACATTACGACATATATATATGAGATTCATCAAAATCCGTAGCACACGGGGGAAGTGGGGTAGATTGATGCAGAAAAACTGAATCTCATATGTTATGCAACAAAAATGAGTAAAATAAAAAAATTTTTTGCTTTATGCATGTCATAACTAATCAATATTATAATAGCAATCAAAAGAATCATTAAAGTTAGAAGATAATGAGAATTAATGACTTGAGTAAAAAATGGGTTTTGTATCATTCTGCCCCACCTACGGGGCACTTACATACATTGGATGAGGCACTTTGATACAAAGCGTAAATTGTATGAGAATGGTAATTATTTACAAAAATTTAATGAAAAACATTTTTCAATGCGATGTTGCAAAGTTGCAGCTTTGATCTTGTATTTGTCAGCTGCCCTCCCTATAGACAATCTTTTCGATACAACTTCGGATATAGCAGTCTTTACATTCTCCTCATTAATACTTCCTCTATCAGTCTTAGGTTTGTACGTTCGCACCATTTTCCGGAAAACAGAATAACTAGTTTACAGATTTCATGCAAACTTGTATATTGGGACACTATTGTATAATAGCGGGGCACTTTGATGCATATCAATGTGCCCCCCTGTCTTAGTGTATCAAAGTACCCCAGCGACCATTTTCAAGAAACTAACAATTATTTATAAAACCACTGAACTTATTTAAAAGTCACGTGCAATTCTGATTACTAAATAGAATAACTTACCTTTGGTATTTTTAAATATTAACTAAATGACGTAAAACAACGTTGGAACACTTTCACACTTCACGTAATGTCTCTATAAATGTCTGATAAATCACACTTTGTACACTTTGTATATATGTATTTATTTGTAAGCGTAATCAACGTTAAGTGAATGGCTTGTAACCTAGTAGTAAGTTTTTCTTATTTCTTCTTATGTTTGTATTAATTTTATTTAAAGGGTTATACCCGTTAATAATAATAATAATAGTTATACCTACATATCTATTTTGTGTTGTGTCATTTCATATTTTATATTCAGATTAGTTTTATTTACATATATTTTTTATAAGATGGGACTGATACCGTATCGATACATATCGATACTATTATTTTTTTTTTGTTATTATTATTGTTGCTGTTGCTGTTGTCGACTTGTACAAATAAATATATGAATATTTAATAACCAGAAATAACAAAAAATAAATATATGAATATTTAATTGTCCATATTTATTGAAGTTTAATCAATTTCCCTTACATTTTCTATCATTTCTGTAATGTCACACAAATTTTGCCGAAACAACATTGCTAGGGCGGTATTTTCAGTCGTGGCTTATCCTTAAGCAAATGCTTAAGCATTCGGCATCCTTTATTAGCTACTAGGTTAGTAGAAGATGCCGCATGCTTAAGCATTTGCTTAAGAATAAGTACCGACTGAAAATACCGCCCCTAGAAAATGCCAGGAACGTTCCCTGAAGGTGGCCAGAGAATGCCAGGAACGTTCCCTGAAGGTGGCCAGGGAATGCCAGGAACGTTCCCTGAAGGTGGCCAGGGAATGCCAGGAACGTTCCCTGAAGGTGGCCAGAGAATGCCAGGAACGTTCCCTGAAGGTGGCCAGGGAATGCCAGGAACGTTCCCTGAAGGTGGCCAGAGAATGCCAGGAACGTTCCCTGAAGGTGGCAGGAAGGTTGCCGTGCAATGTTCCACAGGGCGGACATACGAAAGTTCCGGCAACGTTCCAGCAACGTTCCAGTAATGTTCCGTGGAACGTTCCGGCAACCTTCCTGCCATGGAGTGTGCTGTATGGGTCTCCATCCACCTTCTCCCCAACCACCTCCTCCCCATCCACCTCGTCGCCAGTCGCCTCCTCCCCATCCACCTCGTCCCCAGTCGCCTCCTCCCCAGCCACCTCTACCGCGCTCGCGGTCGCGGCCTCCCCGAACAAACTTCAGCTTCCGTATCCTCTTTTTCAACTGAAACAGAAATATAACAATTATGTTTTTTACTTCTACCCATACATATATAGTGATTCATAAAAAATATTCGGACATTTCTTAAAACGGAATATCATTCTGACAAATGCAACATTTCGCACAAAATAGTTGAGTAGGAAGTAGGGTAGACCAGAGGCGATTGTAACACGTTAAATATCTCAAAACATATGACAGATAGTAACACAAAATTTGGATATATGATGAAGAATGACATTTGGAACACACATCCATGTCCTAGCGGTATCGACATGTATAGCGAAGAAAATAACGTTTCGATATCCCAAAGTAGCTTTTTCTTACTGATTTAAAATTAAAATATAAATACTCCCTTTGGAAATACGTATTTTTTTTTTTAAATATTTTTAAAGTAATACTCATCGTTACTTTATACTTTTAAGTGTCTCGTTATTAAAAATTTATAATTTAATTTCAAAAGCCTGGTCGGGAGCGATTGTAACATCGGCAGTTGGGATGAGTTGTACCGTGACAGAACCGAATAGTGACAAAGAAGATGAATAATATTGTCATGTTTGCATGGAATCATACAGCACAGCAGAAGCAAACGAATGAAAAATGGGTGCAATGTACTGAATGTAAGGATTGATCACATGAAGAATGCACCAGCCAAAACGTTTTCCATTTCTGCCACAATTTCGATACCGCATAAGTAGTTATAAATTTTACCTTTTTTCATTTATTATTATAATTAAAATCAACAAATATTTTTTAATTTAGCAACGTTTTGTGCTACCAACCACTCCATGCAGTGTGACAACCGACCCGAGGTCTCATTTTTTATTAATAACCTAGATATTACTTAACATGCAGCGAAAGAAGGTATAATTTGTTCTAACTGTAATAGTTGTTGCGTAATCGTATTCCAAAGTCAAAGTGTTACTATCGCCCCCGGTCTACTCTAAGTTACTGCTTTTAGTTAATACTCTTCGTTATTGCCACCTCCGCAGCATCGGGAATGTTTGGCGCGGGGGGCTGACATTTCTCATCCCTCATATTCTCGCCGCTTGGCCCTGCTACGGCTGTTGCGGCCGCCGAGTCGGCGACCGGAGCATCCTCCGGCAAAGCTGCTTGCATCTAGAAATGGAAAAATATATATAATAAATAATTTTAATTTAAACAATTTTAGTTGACTTGATCAAAAATGCCTTGACTATTAACGAAGTTAGCTTTACATTATGCAAATAAATTTTTCACGTGGGCCATTTTCATCGGGACGACATAGCGACCTGCGTCACGAAAAGTAAAGTTTCTTTTTTTTTTTTACGAAAAACAGCACATATCAGTTTGCCACGTAAAGAAGTACATTTCATCGTTTCAAACGAATATTAACACGTTTGGTCTTCCGCCGCGAAAAGTAGCACATTTCACTCATTCGCTCAGAAGAATAGCACATTTTTTATTATACGGCAGAAACGTTTCGTCACGTGATCAGTTCAAATTGTTGAAGTGCATTGTGCATCAAATAATTCAATTTATCAAAATGTTGTTTAATAAATAATAACTCCATCTAATCTCCAAAGGAAACATATATGAAAATTTTAATTTATATCTGTATCGTATTCTTTTGGTGGCAAACCCTGCAAATGTGCTCAAACGAAGACGGATGTACTGTTTTTCGTAACGTACGTCGTTGTGTCATCCGAATATAAATGGGTCACATGAAAAATTTATTTGCATAAAGTGAAATTAACTTCCTTAAAAACAGTCTAATTTAGGTACATGACTCGATTTGAAGACTGTAGGGGAAGAATCACCCGGTTTAATAGTATGGAATTTTAATACTTACAGTTTTCATATTGTCCATTTTCGACTGGAGGGTGCCGAATTACTGATGTTCCTCGGTTTTTTTTTTTTTTTTTATTATCCTCTCAGTTCAGGAGAGAGGGGGGGAGTATTCCTTCTCCTCCTCTTCCGATGGGCCGTCCCTCTAGGCAGGAGCCTAGTTACCGGCCTGCAGAATGTGTCTTGGAGTTACCGACAGCGGGTATAAGAGCCTGAGCAATTTGAGTGAGTTGGCGGAAAATTTTCAAAAAACCGCATTACCTAAGAAAAGCTGGAAAAATATTGATTAGGTAGTTAGTATTCAATTTATTGAGTGTCCGTTGTCTAGTGAATGTGTAGACGAGAGGCAACTCAAGTGGCCACATGCTGGATAGGACAGGTGAGTTGAAATTCATTTAAGCAGGCGCATGCGAATCGGAGAGGGCCGATAGATAGCGTGCTAAGGCTGACGGTCGGCAAGGCCGTTGAATATACCCTTCTTCTTATTGTTAGGGAAGATCCAATTTTGATTAAGACAAAATAGCTTGATGTCAATAGCGTGGAGATTTGCTGGAACAGCAATTGCATTAGTATGGAAAGGGGAGGGGAGGGGGATGGGGGGGTAGGATAGCGAGGGATTGAGAAGGGGAGGCTAGGTGGACATAGGGAAGGGTATTTTAATCTTGTATGGAATTTTATTTCGGTCAAACGTGCCAGTGCGTCGGACCAAGGGGTTAGGGTGGTCAGAAACCAAATAGTTATCGGTGAGTTTTGTGATAAAGTCTCCCAAAAGGGGGACTTTGGTTTCATTGTGCAGTGCCCTGGTGGGGTATCTATTAGGGTGATGCGAGATAATTTTTAGAATTTTATTTTGAGTGCACTGGATTTTATATTTGTTAGCTTTGGAAGTGTTCCACCAGACCTGTGCCCCGTAGGTGAGCACAGGCCTGATGCACGATTTGTAAATGTGTAGCCGAATTTGAAGACTAAGAGGTGATTTGTGGCTGATATGTTGATGGAGGCAACCTGTTACTTTAATGGTTTTTTTAATGCGGTCATTTATGGCGGCATCCCACATTAGCTTATAATGGAGAATGATCCCCAGATATTTGACCTCGTTAGCCCAGGGCACAGCAATGTTGTTGATAAAAATGTTATGTTTGTTCCTATTAGCAAGAGTAAGAGGGTTTCGCGAGAAAATTATGGCCTCTGTTTTTACAGGATTTATACGTAATTTCCAAGAGTTAAAAAAGGATAAAACCTCATCAAGATAAGTCTGTAGCCTCAGGACCAGAGTCGAGATTTGCCATGAAGAGGAATATAGGGCAGTGTCATCAGCGTATAATGCTAGTTCACAACCATTGAAAGAAGGAATATCGTTGATATAAATATTAAACAAGATGGGACCGAGAATTGAGCCCTGCGGCACTTCTGCCTCTACTCTGTAAAGCTTGGATTTGGACCCACAGCTACTGACATATAGCTGCCTTTTGGATAGATATGACGCTATGATTTTTAAAAATCCAGGAGCCAGTCCGATGGAGTGTAACTTATAAAGAATCGCATCATGCCACACAGAATCAAACGCTTTGGAGAGGTCCAGGAGGACCATTCCAACAGCTCTTTTGACGTTTAATTCGTGTGCAATAGTCTGTGTGATGCGGAGTGTCTGCTGGATTGTTGAATGTCCTGCACGGAAGCCAAACTGACTGTCCATCATTATGCTGTTAGAGGAGAGATAGTCTGATAAAACTACATAAATGCATCTTTCATAAAGCTTGCCGAACATAGACAGCAGGCTGATCGGCCTGTAGCTTGTTGGTAGTCCGCGCGGAGCTCCCGGTTTGAGTATTGGGACAACTCTGGAAATTTTCCAGGCATCCGGAAAATAACCTAACGAAGCCGAGGCTGAGAAAATATAATAGATCTGGCACAGGACCTTGCGCGACGCGTGCTTCAGCATGAGTACCGGTACTCCATCACTACCAGGGGCTTTTTTTGAGGCCATTTTTTTGATAAAAAGTAAGATTTGATCAGGGGTGACTGGCAGGGCCTGTATCTCTCCCGAGTTTACTGTTTCCATGGAGTTGATAAAGTCATAGACCTTCTTTTCATTCTCAGATGTGAGCTTGAAGGCTTCCGTGTGTATACTCGCGAAGGTGGACGCGAGAAGTTCCGCTTTTTCTGCATCCGCGGTGATGGAGATTTGTCCGTTTGAGAGAGGCGGTAGGGTCCTTGACGCCGCTGGTCTGGTCATTTTTCGATAAGTACCCCAAAATACGGGGTCCGGAGTTTTAAAAGCCCTTAGTATCCTGTCCCATTCCAGGGTTCGGAGGTACGAAATTCTTTTTCGGATGGTTGCCGTGATGTCATGGATTTCATCTGCAACCACCTGAAATCCGAGACGTTGACCTCTACGCCTAAGTGCACGCCTGTGACAGACAAGGGACTGGAGAGTAATGTCCGTGAGGAGATGAGCATTTTTATTTATATGTGAGAAGTCTGGAAGAGCTGCTCGTTTACGGCATACGTGTAGAAAAGACGTCAATTTTCTAATGCTGGAATCAATGTCGACCGTGGAGGAGAAATTTCTCTCAATGGTGAAATTGGATGTTTGTTCCTGGTAGACGCTCCAGTCAGTTTTGGATTCAAGGGTAGTTGGAGCTCCGGAGGATCTGACCGTCAAGATGACAGGTCGATGCGTAGTATTGAAGTGATCAGTCACAATGCACTTGAAGTCAGCGTGAAAGTCAGAGATAAAGAAATCTATGATTGATGGTCTGCTTCGTCCCATTTGATGAGTGAACTCCTCCGGGTGAATGATCCTGTACGGGTGTTTGATGTTATGGTTGTACAGGATTTTGCCTGCTTTATTGTCAATAAAGTTTTTCCAGAGTTTGTGTTTGGCGTTCCAGTCACCCCCGATTAGAAATGGGGATCCCAAGCGAGTGAGGGAATCGAACAACCCAGAATCCTTGATTGAGTCAGGAGGCGCATATACTACTCCTATAATAATTTTTGGAGCGGAAAGTTTGATGAAGCACGCATCGTGCTGCAACGTGTACCCAGGTGTGAAAGCCACGAAATTAATAGAGGAATGAATACAAATAGCCACCCCACCGATTTTTACCGGACGATCCGCGCGGACCACACTATAGCCGGGCAAGGAGAAGCCAACCTGTTGGGTGAGCCATGTTTCTGTAATAAGGATAATACCTGGCTGCAGCTCGGCCACCGCAAGTATTAGCTTGTTTCGCTTATAAATAAGCGAGGACGCATTCCACAGCATAATTTTGGGTAGAGGCATTGTACTAATCCAAACAACTGAGTACCGAACAGAAAACTTGAAATTTTTCGGCAACCGTGCGGCACGGCTTCAATTTCTCGATCAACGATCTTGTTAGTGAGAGCATTTGATTTATGTCAATAATGGAGTTTAATTCTTATTACTGATGTTCCTCGGTCAGAAACAGAGGGTTTTTATACCACCGCCACAGACACTTACTACCTGACCATCCTCGCGCTGGCCCTGTGTATCATGGGCCTGGTGGCCGAGCCCGGCGCACAGTGGTGGGAACAGGGGTAGTTACTGACATTCGTATATAACTTTTAAAGTATAAAAGATATCGGAATGAAATTAGCACCAAAAAACAGGAAAAAATTACCCCTTTCTAATGATTTAGAATTGAAAATATTCTACGTTTATTTAATTTTTTTTTTCAATTTGTTCAACTTATTTGTTATAAAAAAATTTGAAAACTGTTTATTTAGTAGTTTATTTAATGCTCTTTAAGTGATTTAAATCGCATGTTGGGGAGACTTTTCGTTTCTGAGTTATAAGGAAAAGTCAAATAGTACTTAATAGGGTAGGTTACCCTTGATAGCCCTAAAACAGGCCTTTTTCCAAACGCAAATTGTAAAGTGATAAATAACACTAGAGAGAACGATTTTTTCTATTTTTAATCGTTATTCTACGAGTTTTAACAACAAAACATGAAAAGTCTAAATGTCTCTAAGTATATAAAAGTTATGAGAAAAACGTAAAGGCGTGTACGCGGTGCACCGTTTGATGGTGAACATAAAATCTCGAAAATTGCTCAAACAATTTGGATGAAAATTTAATGAGAGATGCAGAAAACCATTCCCTACGATGTGTCAGGAACAGATGTTTGAAAAAAAATAATAAAATTTTTATGTTGAAAAATGCGATTTTATCGATTTCTTGTATAAAAAATATTTATCTTTTTTTTTAAGAATTTATCTCGAAAATGTGCTCACGACACATCGTAGGGAATGATTTTCTGAATCTCTCATTAAATTTTCATCCGAATCGTTGGAGCGACTTCTGAGATTTTATATTCACCATCAAACGGTGCACCGCGTACACGCCTTTACGTTTTTACTTACAACTTTTATGTATATAGAGATATTTAGACTTTTCGTTTTTGTGTAAAAGCTAATAGAATAACGATTAAACATAGAAGAAAACTTCTCTCTACTGTTATTTCTCACTTTACAATTTGCGTTTGAAAAAAAGCCTGTTTTGGGGATATCGAGGGTAACCAACCCCCTTAATAGTACTTAAGAGTACTATTTTACTTTTTCTTAAATTGTGACGAAATCTACAGTTTAGTTAAACATTATTATTCATTTATTATTCATTTATTCAACGGAATAGACTTAGGATGGCGTAACCCCTTCATAAAGGGTGTTGTCCGTTTTTGGCTAAATAAGTATAAATGAATAAATGAAGAAATAGGTATAATATAGACAGCGAAATTTTATGCAAATACATGTTTTTGTAGTAATGGATTAAACAAGTGGAACTTTCACAGATTTATATTTCATCATTAACGCGTTGACTACCCACTACACCGATCGGCGTGTTTTTTGTTCTTTTAAGTGTAGTGGGCAGTCAACGCGTTAAGAGGATTTTAAAAATATATTTGTAATTTAGCATATTCTGGGTATTTTTCATATTTATTTACAAATTAGCTCGAGTAATTGTTAGAAGTTGCTGAACCGCGAGGCGTATTAATGTTGGGTGATACTTTTTAATTGCTACGTTGATGGCATCTTTCGCACATCTGGCATATTGAAATAAAAACTGAGGGGGCTGACTGGGATTACCATCCCTAGTCCCCAAAACTTAATCAGGCTGATCGGTCAGAGTTTGTCGCCAGGGTTGCGGTTTATGACCGTATTTTCCCGCGAGTCGGCGAACCGGCAGAGCAATATACAGATTAGCTCAAGCCGATCAATGACTAAAATTCTTAAAGACCGTACCACGTTCTTGATTGCCGTTATAATTTTTGTTTCGCTCTGGGCCCGTTTTTGTCACTATGCACAGTAGCCCTCAACCCCAAGAAATGCCGGAAAAATACAAAATCCCATTTGTTCCTATCATAATGCCGAATCGTATTTGATAATGTTGATCTAATTGATCTAATTGTTGAATAACGATCGAATTGATAAGGCTCTAAAAGTCGCGGGCGTTTTATATCCCCACATCTGCCATAAATCATCACTCAATTTGCAGTTGCGTATCAGTATCTACAAGACCTGCATCAGACCGGTACTCAGATATGGCGCTCAGGTTTGGTGGAACACCACCAAAACTAATCAGATTAAACTCCAACGCGTACAAAACAAAATCCTGAAAATAATTACAGGATCCCCTACACTCTATTCTACTGAGGCACTCCACACCGACACGGATGTCCCATATATTCGTGACTACATTCAACGCGTCATCGATAACTACAAGGTCTCAGATCACATCAACCCACTGGCTCGCTGCACTGGCCTTTATGACATTAATAGAATCCCTTACAGGGTTAAAATTCCTTTTCCCCTCTCGTTTCGCAATTTCATTGTAGTTATTAGTGAAAAATGCCGAGAAAAGCATTGGTAGACTCTGGTGTTATTCTGCACATGCTGCAGATGTGTGAAAAGTGTAAAGTATTCTACGCGAGCTACAAATCGAAGTGTCGTTCGAATAAAGTGACGGGAAGAAGTGTGTGCAAAATTTTTGGATAAAATACCACCAAACACCTTAAACCTTTACAGTTTACGGTAAGAACCATCGATTTTGATAATGTATTCGAAAAAAATCGAACGCGATCGCTTCTCCTACACACTTCTGTTCGCGGTTTTAATTAATAATTCGATTCTGGAGGATGGGCAAACGAAATAAATTGATGGGCAAATCTCTTTGACATCTAAGCTAAAGGACTGCACCGTTAAACAATCGATTTCGTTGCTTAATTAATAAAAAATCGAACTTTTACTTGGGCGCTTCAACGGGTGTCGTACTTCTTGGATATTTTTAATAATAATTCGGTTCTGGAGGATGGGCAAACGAAATAAATGGATGGGCAAATCTCTTTGACATCTAAGCTAAAGGACTGCACCGTTAAACAATCGATTTTGATAACATGGTGGGTGATGTAGACAAATTTTTTAATTTGTTCATAACTTTTTTTTGGTGGGTGGGGAAAAAAAATTTGGATGGGCAAACGTGGGCAAACGATGGACAAACGAATGCCGTTTCGTTTTTCTAAAAATTCGAATTTGGGGGTGCTATCTTCACAGACCTGTATCACCCCTTCTCTACGACCCTCCAAGTCAAGCCCACAATTACCCCTTTCCCATTAAACCATCCGAAATCCATTCGACGGGTTGAGTATCTCCTTTTACCGTTTATAAAAACCCCGGAAGTATAATTGCGACGAATATTTGGTGTACGTGACAGAAACGCGTCTAATAATAGACGCACCTTTGTAAAAACCCCGGAAATCCTACTGCGACTTATTTATTAAATAGGTCAAGGCCTATACCGCGCGTACCCCCGCGACAATTATATAAATACGAGGGGACCGAGACAGAAGTCCTCTTTCGACGAAACAAATCCGCGAAAGAACCAGTATAATTAAAACAGTGTACAACGAACAACTTTTCATCGATCATTGTAAGCTTTTATAATTACATTTAAAACCTTGCATATCACCAACATTCATTCTTGTATTATATTCTTTCATTTATTACTTGAATTATCAACGCTTATTGCGTACTCATATTTCTTGTATTATTATTTGTATTGCTTTCATTACCTTTATATTATCAACGCTTATTGCTTTTCTATATTATTTTGTCTTATTAACGCTTATTGCTTATGTCATTCTACTTAATTATCATATATTGTATTTCATGTTCATATACATATTGCTATTGCTTATTAATTATATAAATGTTATGTGCCAATGTTTAACGTCCAACATATAATTATAAACCACAACCACCATCACGATAACAGTGCATGGTAAATCAAAGTGCTTCGAATTGAATAAACAATTCTTATTTAAATTTCGCTTCAAATTATTGTGTCTATTTTTCGGCCACGGAGATTCCCTAACCAAAACAAACTGCAGCAACAGCTGATCTCGCTTCGCGAACGCGAAAGTGCCTACTTTGATTACTAACGTTCTTTTGCATGAGCCGTGTACAGCCGTGTGTTTAGGCGAATTTCGCGGAAGTATTACGTGAATTTCTTATTTGAATGCAATGGCAAATGCAATTACCGAGACAAAACAAAACAAAGTGCTCTAACGGGTGTCCCCCGGGCGTCTATTCGCCTTTAATCCTTCCCTGGTCGATTAGTGTGCTGAATTATTGCATTCTCGCCTGATTCCACTAATTCTCAGTGTGCTGAATTATTGCATTCTCGCCTGATTCCACCAATTCTCAGTGTGCTGAATTATTGCGTTCTCGCCTGATTCCGTCAATCCTCAGAGTGCTGAATTATGACATTCTCGCCTGAGTTCCATCAAACCTCAGTGTGCTGAATTATGACATTCTCGCCTGATTCTATCAATCCTCAGTGTGCTGAATTTTGCATTCTCGCCTGATTCCGTCAATCCTCAGTGTGCTGAATTATTGCATTCTCGCCTGACTTTTACCCCCGTGTCATCGTCCTTAAAGCCCTCCTCCCGGGACGTGCCAACGCCCCCATTGAGTCGAGCAATGAATCTCAAACAATACGCGATGATTCGATAAATCGCATTAATGTGAGAACGTCTGTTGAGCAGGCGATCAAAAACCGCATCGGCCCCGGTCGCTCCGATGAGTGCAACACCTTTCGATTCCGGCAACTCTATACTTGACATTGAGAAGTCGAATCTTGGCCATCGATCTTCGGTGTCCTGCAAGAATGCAGGACCACACCACCAGATCGAGGTGGCAGAGAGTGAACAAGGATCAATTCCGCGAGAAAGCAAGTCGGCTGGATTGTCGCCTGACGATACGTGTCGCCAGTCTTCCGCGTTTGTTAATCTTTGAATTTCCCCCACTCGATTTGCTACGAATACCGACCATTTTCGAGAGCAGGAGGAGATCCAGTTCAAGGTAATGGTCGAATCAGACCACAAGATTTTGCGCATGCCAGTTAAATCAATGGAGAAACCAACTTTCTCCAAGAGTTGTGCTAACAGCACGGCGGCACATAATTCGAGACGCGGTAATGAAATTGTCTTTAGAGGTGCTACTCGTGACTTCGAACACAATAGCTGCGTTTGAAATGTTCCGTCTCTGAGCGACGAACGACAATAAACACAGGCACCGTAGGCCCGTTGGCTTGCGTCGCAAAAGCTATGTACCTCTATGTGACGAAATGCTGTGCCCTTGACAAGGCGTGGTATTGTTAAATTGTTTAAATGACCCAATTGTTGCTTAAAGTAAACCCAACGCGTATGAATGTGCACCGGCACTGACTCGTCCCAATCGAGCCTCAACTGCCAAATTTCTTGAATGAGTAACTTTGCAATTATGACGACCGGGCCGAGCAGCCGGAGGGGGTCAAATAATTTCGACACCTCGGACAACATTACACGTTTTGAAATGGAGCCCTGTGGTCGGTCGGCTTCCACAGAGAAATGAAACGAATCACTCCGTGAGTTCCAAATAACGCCCAGGATTCGCGATTGCTCGCCCTTGAAGAAGTTGAATACTCCTCCTTCGGCCGTTGCCTTGGAGGGTCCCAGCAATTGAACGTTATTGGATGCCCATTTGCCTAATTCGAAACACCCCTGCTTCAATAGATCTACGATTTCAGAGAGAACCACCTTGGCCTCTTGCAGAGAATCTGCACCCGTTAACAGATCGTCTACGTAAAAATCAGGCAATACCCTCTGGGCACCCTTAGGAAATCTATCTCGTTCCTGTTCGGCCAAATGCTGAAGGCATTTGGTTGCGAGATATGATGCGGCCGCAGTGCTGTAAGTCACAGTTGTGAGTTCGAATGCCTCGACCTCTCTTGAACTGTTCTCACGCCATAAAATTCGTTGCAGCCGCGTTTGCGAGCTACATACTAAAATTTGCCTATACATGTTTGCGATGTCGGCTGTAAATTCATAAGCGAAAGTTCGAAACCGCAAAATAATTGAGATCAAGTCCTGTTGCACTACTGGACCGACCAAAAGCACGCTGTTTAGCGACACGCCTGTGGTGCTTCTACAAGAACCGTCAAATACAACCCGTATTTTTGACCCAGCAGCAATCTGCTTTATCACGGAATGATGCGGTAAATAGAAATTCGGAGATTCATTGGAATCTATAGATTCATTGACGATTTTCATATGACCAAGCGTTTGATATTCATGCATGAATGCGACATATTGCGTTCTTAACTCAGAGTCGCGATTGAAACGTTTTTCCAATGCGAGAAATCGACGCAACGCGATAGCCCGTGAGTCACCGAGAGCTCGCAAGCCCCCTTCCCTGATTGGAAGCTTCACAATGAATCGGTCGGTTCCATCACGAAGGGTCGTCTCTCCAAAATATTTCTCGCACGTCTGCTCGTCGATCGAGAGGGGTTTCGCGAGCTCTGGGAAATGCTCTAGTTGCCAAAATCGATGCAACTGTTCTTGAAGCTAGACATTTCTGATGGAAATGTGGAGGTTTTGCACGCTCGCTAAATTTGGAGTGCGACAACCGACACGCCCAGCCAGTATCCAGCCAAAGTGCGTTTTCTGCAGCCTGGGGTGGCTGGGTGAAGCTCTGATTTGCCCCACACACAATAATTGCCAAAAAATGTCCGCTCCAATCAACACATCTATGTCAGCTGAGTCATAAAACTGTGGGTCGGCCAGCTTAATGTTGGGCGGCAAGGTCAGACCCTCACGTCTCATCGAAATGGCCGGAAGTTTGTCGGTGATCCGATCCACCACTATGCAGTCAAGCTCGCTCGTAAATGAATTGATTCGGGACTGTATTTTCACCTGCGTGACGTAAGTGGAGGAAGTTGAAATCTGATTTAAACCCGACACCGACACGTTGAACCTTCGCGCCTTTAACCCTAACATATCAAGTGTTTGAGTGCCTGGGATTGTGTATGAAGTACCGTAAAATGAGGGAACATTGGCAGCAGGGGATAACATTGGCACATGCCGGGGTTACATAGGCACCTATACGCATGAACATATAAAGTCGCATTCGAGATCGAGATTTTAGGTACTCAATTGTTTCAACGTTTGCGGTCACACCTCGAAGACATCAACATTTCTATACCATCTACATCTGGCTTGCATGACATTATAAATAGAACTATTAATATAATAGATGATAATGTCTGCAAAATATGTTTTTGTAAATGGGAAACATATAAAGGACCTGACTGGGTGCAATGCATAACGTGTCGTCAGTGAAACCGAAACAATTTCTTATGAATGTCCAGTCTGTCTGGATGACGATTAGATTTTAGTTAAGATGTAAAAAATAAAATAAAATAAACAAATTTAAGTGTCAATGTATCTAAAGGTTGGAACAGACAGGTCCAGTAATTTAGTCGAGTAGCGAGTAATTTAGTAATTTACTATTGTTTTATTAAACTACTCGACTAAATTTTAATATCCACACACGAAAAATGATTAAATTATTTGCTAATCGACTAAACTACTGGACGTGTCTGAACCAGTCTTTACTGACTTCAGAGTAGTAAAACTTAACCTGTTACTGCTATTTATATGATGTGCCAATGTTACCCCGTACCGGCTGGTATTTAACATGTATTAAAGAAGAAAATGACAAAAATTTTATGCATTTTAACACTTGTAGTACAATCACGAAACATGCAATGTTATGATAGGATACTTAAAGCAACTGTAAACATTTTAATTTTTACATTACATAACAAAATGTATCAAAAACCTGCCAATGTTCCCCCATTTTACGGTAATGAATTATGTTTGGCCTGGCACAATTTGCGGGCACCGCTCTTGCAACTCGGGGCTTGATGACCTTTTGAGCGCAAGCAATTGTTGCATAGCTTGCGTTGTTGTATCTCGCCACATCGTTGTTCGATAGACAATTTTAAGAAGTCCGGACAGAAATCAAGTGCTCTCCGGCACAAAACGTACATTTGTTTTTAACGGTCGCGACATGCGCAGCTTGTCGTTTGGCATTTGGCTGCGGGCTAGGCTGCATGTGAGGCGCGGACGCGGATTTTTTAGCCGAAGCTTCTAGCATTTGACATCTATGATTAACGAATTCTAGGAATTGCTGGAATGTGGGCAGCTGAGAGGTAGTCAGATGTTTTTGCCATTCGCGATGTGTGTTCACATCCAGCCTCGCCGACAGAGTGTAAACAAGAACGTCGTCCCAATGTTCGGTGGGACACTTCAAGGACTTCAAAGCACGTAGGTGCTTTGCTACACCGGCGATTTGTCGTAGCTCAGGAAGCGTTTCCTTAGACATGGATGGCAATTCCATTATCGCACGCAAATGGGTATAGACGATTACTCGCGTATTGTCGTATCGTGCCCTGAGAAGGCCCCACGCTACTTCGTAATTTGAATCCGTTAATTCTAACGCGTGAATTTGATCGGCGGCGTCGCCTTTGAGCGACGCCATGAGATATTGAAATCGCTGCGTGTTAGTGAGCGACACGCTGCTATCAATAGTTGAATTGAAAATGCTGCAGAACCGAATCCACTCCTCGTAGTTGCCCGAAAATGTGGGCAAGTCTAGTTTCGGTAACCGGACGTTCGGCACGATCTCGGCGCTTCCGAGCTCCGCACGGTAAAAGGAGAAGGCGCCGCACTTCCGCGAGTGGACGTGGATGGCTCCACGAGCCTGCGTATTTTTGGTGATATCGCGAAAAACGCTTCTTCGAACTGGAATTAGATTCGCTCTCGTCGGATTCCTCTATTTGGGTTTGTATCCTATTATAATCCGACCAACAGGAATCCAGTTTTATTTTCCGTTCTACGAGCTGGTCAATTACGTCGGAATCGACTGCCAGAATGGAATCTACGTATGTCTTTACTCGCGTGTATGAAGCTTTGATCGCGGCGCGCTGCCGTTTTAACGACATTAAATCCGTCATTTTTACAAGTCTACAAGGTCACGAAAAATATATCTGATTGGCGTAGGCACAGTTACCTGACCATTTGAGTCGTTGAGGAAGGCAGCTGCGATGAATTCACAGCGACGAAGGTGCCCAGGACGTCGCGCGTCGTCTCCACGAGGCGAAGAAGGCGTCGTTCGCAAGATGACGAGCCTCTAGTTGAGCCACGTGGACGTTGCCGGCGCCGGTTTTGTCTAAGCCTCTCCCAATGTAGCTCAGCGTTGCAGAGGTGCTGACGAAGGTTCCCTTTGTTGAAGAAACTCCGGCTCGAAGGACCATGAACAGAATTTGAGCCTCCCTCAGGCTCTGGTGTGGACGCGGGACTGTGTCTACCGCGAGACGCCATCGTGCGATGTTGCACACTTGTTGCAATATGGTTTTTGGATTTGAATTTGATTCTCGATATTACGTAAGTAGGTTGTATTAACGAAATTATATAAGTATTATAAAGGAACTGGCTCGACGCCAACGTGAACAAGTAAAGTAGATAAACGTTTTATCGTGTTAAAGTCTTATTCGCGACTAGGACTGTATTCGCGTACATTCCAAACGGAAGTGGCTACCAGAAAAATTCGCATGCCGCCTGTTCTACTGGCGTGTAGCTAGATCCGCGACAGCCGTGCACGATGAGCGTAGCGCCACGGCGGTGTCGCGCTGTCCCTAATTCCGAGACGCCGCTGAATTCGTAACATTGATTTTACGTATTGCTTTATCCATTGCTTCGACTATTCTCTGTGTAATATTGTGTATCTGGTCCTCCATTTGGGTTATGGTTATCTGTTGTTTCCAATTTTATTATTGTAGTTTCTATCAATTCTGTTACTACGTTTGGTTCTATTATTTCAAATTTAAGATTGTTTTTAATCAAAATTGCTGTTCCACCCCGCCCCCTTTATTATTTGGTCTGTCGTTCCGCGTCATCTGGTAATGTTTAAAGGAAAGCGAATGCCGCTCATTGAGATGTGTTTCATTTAGTAATAAAATATCTGGTTTATGTTTTTCTAAAAATAGTGTTAGCGCTATCCTTTTAGTGTTACTTACAATAGAATTTACGTTTGCAGAGATGATTTTTAGCTTTGTGTTGAGTGTAGTCATAGGTATGCTATTTAACGCGTTGAATATTTAGTAATAAATTTGTTATTTGACTTAGCTGGGTGTTCAATGATTCGAGTCTGCCTGTCATAATTTCTATGTTTTTTTTTCCAATTTGTCAGTACGTCTTTGTACGTTGAGTATGTTATTTTGTAGGTGATGAGTCGTAAATGAATTACCTAATTTTGTGGTATTGCTAGGTGGCGTGTCTAAGGGCGTGTTCTGGTTGACTCTTCCAGTTGCGCTTGCAAAAGATATACCTGCTCTCATAAAAGATGGATTAGTTATTTCTCGCGGGGATTTTACAGTGTTACGTTGGTTTTGTAATCTGATGTTTGACTTGTATTCTTTATACAGGGTCATCGTTTAATCCTGCAACCCGCGCGCGCGCGAACTTGTAAAATGGCAACACCGCCTCACGGACGCATTCCACTACAACCATGCACCGTCCCGGCGTTCGGAGAGCTGCTAGCGACCGCTGGACAGCAGTGATGCCCGAGCTTCGAGAATTTTGGGCTGATCTCTTTCAAATTAATGTTGCAAAGAACTATTCAGAATTTCCCGACCCCGGTTGAAAAATTTGGGGCCTTTTTCGTATAATTTTTTAACTGTAAGAGATATCGGAATGCAATTTGCGCCGAAAAATGAGGAAAAATTATTCCCTCTTAATGATGGATAATTTAACATATTTTACGTTTACTTAATTTTTCTTTTATCAATTTTTTAACCATAATTGTTTAAAATGCTGTTGGAAACTGTTTATTTGATAATGTATTTAACGCTGTTTTTAAAATTCGTGGTGATATTTGATAATGTATTTAACAATATCAAAAATCACAAAAAAAAAGAAAATAGTATACATGAAAAAGTCGAGGAAAAAAAGAGTATTATCAACAAATAAATATAAAAAAAAGACAAAGAAACATGAAAAAGTCAAGGACGAATAAAGTATAATTAACAAAAAAATATAATCACATAAATAAAAAATAAAAAATATGATTACAATATAAAAAAAGATGTGAAATCAAAATGAGCTGCAAGTATGTCACAAAAAAAGAAAATAATATAATCACACAAAAACAGAAAATAATATATTCACATAAAAAAGAAAATAATATAATTACAATATAAAAAAGGATGTGAAATCAAAATGAGCTGCAAGTACATCACAAAAAAAAAGAAAATAATATAATCACACAAAAACAGAAAATAATATAATCACACAAAAACGAATAAATATTTTATTCAAAATACTTGGCGCTGCTCTCCGAATTGGTGTTGCTAAACTGAATAAATATGTATAAATTGCAATAATCTTTTTCTTTCTTTCCTGTGCGTGCGTTCGTGGATGTGTGTATGTGCATATGCTACGTATGATGTATTTTAGATCGCAGCGCCAAGTATTTTGAATAAAATATTTATTCGTATTAAAATATTTATTTGTATAAAAATATATCTGCTTAATATTATTTAATACATTTTTTCATTGTACCATTGTGATTTTTTCTTTGTATAAATAGCCATTGTGATAATTGGCGCAATTTTTGTATATCATTAATTTTGTAAAGCTAATAATAATTTACGACAATGTTTTTAAATGGGATTCTTTTTGATGGGTTAATTAAAATGTCCGCGATATGAGTAATGGAATAACACAGCATTTTAGCTGTGTATATGTAGTTGTGTCATCTTAAGCGCAGTTGGAAAGTACCTTTATGTACTTGCAGCTCATTTTGATTTCACATCTTTTTTTATATTGTAATTAGATTATTTTCTTTTTTTGTGTGATTATATTATTTTCTGTTTTTGTGTGATTATATTATTTTCTTTTTTTTTGTGATGTACTTGCAGCTCATTTTGATTTCACATCCTTTTTTATATTGTAATTATATTATTTTCTTTTTTATGTGAATATATTATTTTCTTTTTTATGTGAATATATTATTTTCTGTTTTTGTGTGATTATATTATTTTCTTTTTTTTGTGACATACTTGCAGCTCATTTTGATTTCACATCTTTTTTTATATTGTAATCATATTTTTTATTTTTTATTTATGTGATTATATTTTTTTGTTACTTATACTTTATTCGTCCTTGAGTTTTTCATGTTTCTTTGTCTTTTTTATATTTATTTGTTGATAATACTCTTTTTTTCCTCGACTTTTTCATGTATACTATTTTCTTTTTTTTTGTGATTTTTGATAATACTTTTTTGTCCTCGACATTTTCATGTACTTGGCGTATTTTTTACTTTTTTAAAGTTTTTTTGGGGGATCTCACTTCTTTTTACAAAGCTAATTCATGTACTTGGCGTAATTTTTTTACTTTTTTAAAGTTTTTTTTGGGGATCTCATTTCTTTTTACAAAGCTAATTCATGTACTTGGCGTAATTTTTTTACTTTTTTAAAGTTTTTTATGGGGATCTCACTTCTTTTTACAAAGATAATTCATGTTCTTGGCGTCATATTTTTTTACTTTTTTGAAGTTTTTTTTTGGGATTCAGAATTTCAGCTTCTTCTTTTTTACAAATTTTTCCCTGTCCCGGGTACTAAAAGTAAGGATAAAGTAAGGAAATCCCAATAAATTATAAATTCTGATCTATCTTCGTTACACGTCCACGCGTTTACGGCGCACTGCAGCCTATCGAGTGATGTTAGAAGATAAAGCTAGTTTGTAGCCAGTAAAGCTTACTCGGAATACTCGGAATAGCGCAAAACAGTTCAGCGAGTGTACTTTTATTATTTTTTGATTAAGGATAAATTCTACGTAAGTTTAACACCTTCCCCCAAAAAACATGTGCACTGCATTGCCGATCTATATGTATTATAAGAATGTATAGTACTTTGTGTGCAGTACATAGTGCGCGAAGCAGCTTGCGGCCGTGGCCGGGGCCGGGGACGTGGCCAGAGCCGGGGTCGTGGATGGGGGCGGGGCCGTGGACGTGGCGGCGGCCAATAACATATAAAAAAATAAATTCGTTATTTTCATACATAAAAATGTGGTTATTTCATTTGCTCATGCAGCAGAGTTACTTTCTCTTTCAGCTGTTAAAATAATTCTCTTCATCTGCATCGTTAACTGAAAAATAGGACAAATTTACTAATTATTTATATAAATTATCACACGTGCTCACATTGAATGAATAATTGCGTATGCAAAACCCTACGTGAAAATTTGTGCGTACATAGTCCAACGTAGATCACACTGTATCATCTTCTGCTTTGATGATTATCTGTAAATATATAATATATTATCACACGTGCTCACATTGAATGAATAATTGCGTATGCAAAACCCTACGTGAAAATTTGTGCGTACATAGTCCAACGTAGATCATACTGCATCATCTTCTGCTTTGATGATTATCTGTAAATTATATATATATATATAAAGCCTCATTTTAATAATTATATACAACTTAACGTAGAACTTATTAATTATTTATAGAAATAGAGTGGCCTTTTGCTATAGTGAGTGTAGAGACTACATAATGTATCCAAAGCAGGTGAGAGCATATGGCAGAAAGTCTTGTTGCAGGAAATTTAAATGCTAATGGTAATAATTCAGCGAAAATGAATGAGGAGATCCAATATTTTTAACGCACAATTTATTGGTGTTGGAATAAAACTAATAATAATTTAGTATGTTTATTGGTGAATTGAAATAATGGAAATCTAAAAAATTAATGAATAGCGTGACAACTACTGTGGATTTTATTAAAGTATTACGAATGTCTTTCACAAAAGATTGAAAAGCATCAAGGGAGATGTGTTTTCAGGGTACTTTCTTAACTAATGTGACTTGCTTTACATTGCAAGCAGTACACCATAATCTATTTTCTTAATAATTCTTAATGCTATGTCTTTTGATTGACAAATTTTGCCGATTTACCTTATTTGACAAATTCCCAGAAACTTGTGCGAAACAAGATGCTCTGTCTATCTATATATCTATTTAATCTTCTCCGGACAACCTCCAGTACACCATAATCTATTTTCTTAATAATTCTTAATGCTATGTCTTTTGATTGACAAATTTTGCCGATTTACCTTATTTGACAAATTCCCAGAAACTTGTGCGAAACAAGATGCTCTGTCTATCTATATATCTATTTAATCTTCTCCGGACAACCTCCAAGCCTGTGCATTCTCTTCATTTCTATCCATCCAAGCCTGTGCGTCCCCTTCAATTCTACTATCCAAGCCTGTGCGTCCCCTTCATTTTTATCCAAGTCCTGTGCGTCCCCTTCATTTCTATAATATATAATAAGCTTTACATAAAAACTCTAAATTGCTGGTATATACAAAAACAAGTATCTGGCAATTTAAATGCAATGTAATTTTTTACTACAATATATTATTTTGTACATGCATGATACAAATTTCCAGAAACTTGTGTGAAAGGAGATGCTTCGCAGTCGAACCATCTCCGAACAACTTCCAAGTCTGCGACTCTACATAAGAAATCTATTAAAAAAATTTTGGCGACTTACCTTATTAATTGAGACAATAATTCAGTCTCCTATGTAGTGTAAAAACTCGTGACATTCCAAATTCGGACAACTTACTTTATTTGACACTTAGCACTTGGTAGGTTATAAAATTCAAAATAGTATATATATATGTATGTACAATGACGGACGACGATCCCCGCCGAATAATCCCGAGAGTCGACGAACGAAGAACGAAACATGTGTTGGCTGAAGGTGTGTGTGTGTAACGCGTATATACGTATATTCTGTTTGACGACGAAAATATATATATGTACTATGGTTGACGAAAAATTCCTTGGAGAATCAGAAGAAGAATCTTACCATTTTCGACAGATTCATGAGACGATATTACGATATCTCTGTCATGCGTGGACCGATTTTATTGAAATTGGTCTTATTCGAAAGCTTATATGCGGTTTACATAAGAAAAATGCCTTTAAATTTAGAAAATATTGCAGGCGTGATGAGATATTAATGAAATAAGTTTCAGGTTAGGTTGGAATAGCTGTGCGTCGAGTAAAGATACACGGCAGCGACAGGCATATACAAGGTGTCTTTTCTTTCATGTACTTGGCGTCGAGACGCTACCGCGTCTCTAGATAGGCTAGTTGTTTCTGTATCATTACATTCATGAATTGAGATATTAAATTTTTATTCAATTATGTGTTAGTTCTGCAGAACTCAGAATCTATTGTTCTGTTTTTTTTTATGATTTTATCCTTAGGGTAAAGGCAGGTAATATGGAACGGCACGTAATATGGAACTTCGTAAAATTTCGATAAATAAATAACGAACTCTTCAGGCAATCGTGTATATTAGATCCCTAGATACAATAGACAATGATACTGTCAATTGAGCTTCAGTCGGGCATCCATCATTGAAAAAGAAACGTTTATATTTTTCATGAGGTGTAAAAGTTTCTGAAAAGTGCATCAAATAGTTAAATATTGTAGTGAAGGTAAGTTATAAAGTATTATTTTGGTATAATTTATCACTAAATATGTGTGTTCATGATTATTCAACAAAAGTTAACCAATAAAGTTACTTTTTTCTTAGTATATTTCTTAATTTCTTGTCAGAACAGGTGTGCACGTAATATGGAACATACCGAGTAACATAGATGAATTTGATAATGACGATGTCGGCGATGATGCGGAATGCTTATTTTGCGATGGTAATTATAAAAATAATGACACTGAAAAGTAGACCCAATGTATTCGCTGCATTCAGGGGGCACACGAAGAATGTGGAGCTTCCGATGTATTTATTTACGTGCCCAACGTGTAGGACACGCAGAAAACAGGAATAAATTCCAAAAATGACGTATATTTATTTATATATATATCTTTTACTTAATAAATCTTCATTTTTAATAAAAGAAAATAGAGATTTTTTTAGTTTTCTTTACAAATTTCCTAGGTGTTCCATATTAAGACCCATTTTTTCGAAGAGCTGATTTTCACTCTTTTTAGTTTTTTTATTATAATTGCAAAACCATTGGATTTTTTTATATTTAACTATGTAAATATGATTATGCATTAGTTCCTTCGTCCCCCCGTGTCAGCTTTATTAAAAAACACAAATTCCCCTGCTTTTGACCAGCTTTTGAAATCAGGTGTTCCATATTACCTGCCTTTACCCTAATGCGGTGCATACCTAGATCAGACGTAAGGGGTAACTAATGCGACGTGTCTTTGATTGTAGCGGTGTCTGAATTTTTTTTCTAGAATTTTTGTGTTTGAATGTTTTAGCTACTCAACGCCACGCCTATACCGGCTTCCATTAATGTCATTTTTTGGAACGATGTGCCATTACTGTGGCTTTTACAAGCAGGTGGCGAAAAATCTCTCCGTACAAGGGTATAGCGCCGCGGTCAACCCTGTCGTAGCTAAAATTTTGAAATTGAGACGGGTACGAGATCAGTTGACATTATTTTCAAACCTCATTACAATAATCTGGGATGCAAGTAGTAAACCGATCATAAAAGCAGAGCGCGCGGCTCGTTTACCTGGGCCGGGAAATTCCCAATACCTAGCTCTTTGCGACGCTAAAATTCTCGAAGCTCGGGCATCACTGCTGTCCAGCGGTTGCTAGCAGCTCTCCGAACGCCGGGACGGTGCATGGTTGTAGTGGAATGCGTCCGTGAGGCGGTGTTGCCATTTTACAAGTTCGCGCGCGCGCGGGTTGCAGGATTAAACGATGACCCTGTACTTAGGACATCCCTTATAAGATTCAGGGTATTCCTCAGCTTTGCAATTCATACAGGATGGTTTCTTACCAGATTGCTCGGACTGTTTGAGGTTTATTTTGCATTCCTCTGGTTTATGCGGGTCGTTACACTTGACGCGCCTATAGTTTAAATTACAATTACTAGCTGAATGATCAAACCATTGGCACCTCCTGCATTGGGTGTCACTTTTTTGTTTAACTTTTCCCAACTTACAATATGGTAGCTTACATATTTTAATTCGTTTAGGCTTTTTAGATCGCTTTTGGGGCTTAGTTGCATTATAAAGATTGGTAAGATTCTATTTTCTTTGATTGATTTCGTCGTCTTAAATTTGATCACCTTGACGAAGTCGAGACCCTCAATAACACTATGTTGTAATTCATTCAGGATCTCCTGTTCCGAGAAGGATTGTGGCAGGCCCTTGAAAAGTTCAAATTCTTTTTTTCCCTGGGTGTAAAGGAATAATAACTGGTATTAGCACTATTGAGTATCTCTTTAACTCCTTCAAAGTCTACTGCCGAGTGCAGTTGTATCGTATGCTTAACATTACTTATTCTTTTTATATGGAATTTAATTTGAGACGATTGACTTTTTAATAAATCTACCGTGTCTTTCGGATCTTGATGTAGAATGTTTATAGGTGGTGGTTTTTCTGTTTTACCGTTCTCTCCATCCCTGGCTTTGTGTCCTTGCGGGTGCTGTTCCTTCCTTGCTGGTATGTTGTCTATTACGGCACTGGTTGCTGGCGGGTCTCGGCCTGCTTTAGTATTCGTTGATGTTGATATTGACGCCAGTGGGGAGGACAGCTTAGGCCTGCTCTCCCTTTCCTTGTCCCGGTGATTCTGGTTCTTCGTCCTTAAAGCTTGGGTTAGTTTGTCTGATGCTGCCTTCTGGTTTTCCACGTGGGTTCCTTTGAGGTTAGGTGGGCTTGTTCTGCTCTCCCAAGCGCCTATAGGCTGGTTTTTGGATGCTCCCAGTTGGCTTACGAGTTTTCTTAATTTTTCCAGCTCTGCACGTAGTGCTTTATTTTCTGCCAATAGTTCGAGCTCGTTTCAGGTGTGTTCGCGACGTGCTCTGCTGCTTTCTTGCTTTTGGCCATTTTTGGAATTGATGTCGCAATCTGTTCGATTTTACGCTTTACCGACTTTTTCCCATCTTTGCTGAATACGAAGTTTGTTATTTGACTCGAGGGTAGTGTCCCGTCTAAAAAATTTTCGATCTTGTGCCTCTGTGCCACTGGCCACGCGCCGGTATTTGAGGTTAGTTGACCGGGATTTACATTTTTATCGGTTTCCTGTTTCTTTTCCTCGGGAATTTTATCTTCTCCCGATTCCTCCGTCTTTACTGAGTTGAGTACTTATAGTATATTTCGTGACAAGGGAGAGAAGTAAGCGATTCCGAAATCGCTTCTATCCCGTGTCACGCACTATATTTTTTTCAACACCTGCAAAAAATATGCATTTTTCTTTTAATGACAAATGGTGCTGTGACAGTTGTAATATCAAATAAAACACGCATGCTCGATAACGATTAGTCGAACAACTGCATCTTCATACCATACGGTAACGCCAAACTCCAGTTTCCTTGGGAGGAAAGTAGAAAACGCGAATACGTCTGAAATTGGTCATTTTTCTCCCGCTCAGCAGGCGTAAAAAACACACATTTTCATGCAGGTGTTGAAAAAAATATTTTCCACTTCTTGTGCTTATTATTCAATAAAATTGACACTTTAGTATGATACGAGGTAGACTTGACTATTGCGTATGACGGCCGTTGCCAAGATGTGTTTTTTACGTGGTCTGGTCGTTGACGGAGTTTTCTACTACGAGTTCGCGAACATTGTCTGATGCTCACTCCTCGGAGCGTTCGAACATTTCACCATACCCACTGTAATTAATTACACTGCCAAGCACAACAAAAAAGAGTACTTTTACCACTATAATCGACATTTGCCCGACCATTACCGAAAAAACTACCGAAAATGATATTGCATACGCAGTTTGAAAATAGGGAGAAAAAAAAATTTCCAACGGCACGCGGAGTTCCCAAGCGGTCTCCCATCCAAGTACTATCCGCATCCAACGCAGTTTAACTTTGGTGATCGGACGAGAACCAGTGTTTTTTGCGAGGTATGGTCGTAGACGGAGTTTTCTACTACGAGTTCACGAACACTGTCTGATGCTCACTCCTCGGAGCGTTCGAATACTTAACCATTCCCACTGTAATTAATTACACTGTCAAGCACAACAAGAAAGAGTACTTTGATCGCTATAATTGACATTTGCCCGACCATTACCGAAAAAACTACCAAAAATGATATTGCATACGCAGTTTGAAAATAGGGAGAAAAAAATGTTGCCAACGGCACGCGGAGTTCCCAAGCGGTCTCCCATCCAAGTACTATCCGCGTCCAACGCATTTTAACTTTGGTGATCGGACGAGAACCAGTGTTTTTTGCCTTTTTAAATCGTTTATTTGTGGCACAGTAGAAATTGTATAATTATAAAACTATAAATAAACAAATAGTTCGTTTTTTCTTTTGTTTGAAAGACTTAATTATAGTAGCATGTTCAGTCTTACATTTGCCGGCGTGTTATCATGGTGAGAGTCTTATACTATCGCTCGTTATATTTATATTTTGAATTTCCATTAATTTTTCGACTTATTACTGTGACGTCCCACTATTTTTCGCCCGGTCCTAAGTAGCATCCTCCATATAAATTCCCCCCACAACTACACAACTATTTACGAAACCGCCATGCTTAACCCTTTCCCCAACCTCCGGGTTGTTTGGACGATGTACCTAAGCGGTCCCCATTTCCAGATGATCAAATTTCAAATACCCTTCCCCTCTTCGGCCTTAGAGGCGCGAACTCCTTCCACGTTTAAACCTTAGACAAGTCCCTCACTAACAAGGGGAGTCCACAGTGAGGTGTACATCGATTTTGATGAGCCTTGGCACGATGGATCTATGTCGAAAATCAAGAGACACGGTAGTGTCTCGCGCCAAGTATATATATATGCGCAGCGCAAGACACGGAGTGACTCTATTACGCGACGACTCGCTATCAAGAACCCTGAGATTTCCGAATCTCAATAACGGCTGATCCGATTAGATTTTGAATGGTCTTAATGGATAGCTTGGGTTTAATTTACATAAGAAAAGTGTCTTCGTTTTGTTCCTACGGGCCTTATGAGCTGAGATATTTCGATGTAAAGTTGCAATTTGCTGAATTTTATGTTCTTAAAATTCAGCATCGTCATAGTCATCGTCCTACACTTCTAGGCAAGAGGGGAGTATGAAAGGGTGAGGAAATGTCTCTCAGGCACGTTGTTCATTGGATGTGGGCATCGGCCAATCGCGTAACAAATTGTTGTCACATGATCGCGTGACACATTGATGTAATCTGACAGCTAGGCAGAGATATTATAACCTACCAAGTGCTAAGTGTCAAATAAAGTAAATTGTCCGAATTTGAAATGTCACAAGTTTTTACACTAAATAGGAGACTGAATAAATGTCTTAATTAACAAGGTAAGTCGCCAAAATTTTTTAAATCGATTTCTTACGTAGAGTCGCAGACTTGGAAGTTGTGCGGAGAAGGTTCGACAGAGAAGCATCTTCTTTCGCACAAGTTTCAGGAAATTTGTACCATGCATGTATAAAATAATAATATATTGTAACAAATTGTATTGCATTTAAACTGCCAGATATTTTTTGAATAACAGCAATATAGAGTTTTTATGTAAAGTTTATATTATAGAAATGAAGGGGACGCACAGGACTTGGATAACAATGAAGGGGACGCACAAGCTTGGATGGATCGCACAAGTTTCTGGGAATTTGTCAAATAAGGTAAACAAGAAAATAGATTATGGTGGACTGCTTGATGAAATGTAGAGCAAGTCACATTAGTGATTAGTGAAGAAAGTACGGTGAAAACACATCAACTCAGATATGTTTGATATATTTCTAATCATTGGCATTAAAAGTTATATAGAACGTAACGTATTATTATAACATTATTTTGTGAACGATTCGCATTATTATAACATTATTTTGTGAACGATTCGCAGTTGTAATAGTAGTAAAAACTAGACGATATTGCACATGTTAAAGCATAATATTCTATATATTAACTTGTAACACCAACGATTAGAAATATATCCAACATATCTGAGTTGAATGTAAACGAACATGTATATAAAGTATAACATTTTGAAAGTCTTTGATAGGCACGTTGCCTATGTTAACTATCAATGGAAGTAGACCGTATTTGTATACCAAGTAATAATAATAATACAACAAGAACATATTGGATTGGATACATAGAAGCATATTTTTACTCGGATGTGTTTCAGACTCCTAATCGCTGGCGTTACAAATTAGAATATGCTTCAACATCGTTTGTTTTATACTGATGACGATAATTCTAAAACTGCTGGACTTTCAAAGGAAATTGTAATTAAGATTGGAGCAAACGTTATGATAAGGCGTAACATTGATGCTACTTTGGGTCTTGTGAATGGTACCATAGCTAAGGTAATTTCAGTTGTACAAGATATGTCTACCGATTATGTAGAGAAAATTAAGCTCCTTCTACCATCAGGATTAGAGTATTTCATTGAAAGAGTAAGCGTTAAATTTGAAGTAGTGGATAGAGCATTTGTTATTAGAAAACAATTTCCATTGTGTCTAAGTTATGGAATCACAATTCATAAAAGTCAAGGATTAAGTTTACAAAGTGCTATTATGGACATAGGCAACTCTATATTTAATTGTGGCCAAGCTTATGTTGCATTATCACGAGTAACGTCTTCAGAAGGGTTGCATTTGATTAATTTTGATCCTTCGTCAGTAATAGCTGACGAAAAAGCTATTAGAGAATATAATCGGCTAAGATCTAAGTATAAACCAGACGCAGACATAATTACTGTTTCAAAAAAACGCTATTTGAAAGTGGAAGATGTTCCATGGATATTGCCAAAAGTAATTGATTCTGTCCAAGAAAATTGTCAAATTCAAAAATTATTACACAAAAATGTTTCTTGGGTTTTACATGGTTTTCAAAATACAGATAAAGCTTCATGTTATGCAAATGCAGTATTACAATGTTTAATGCATTTGAGTGCCATTAGAAAACAATTGTTTAATTGTAATGAATCATCAAATGTTTTGAAGATATTAATGCATCGATATGAAAATGGACTACGCAATTTAAATACATATACAGTACGGCAAAGTTTAGGAGAACATTTTTCAATAAACGTAAAACGAGATGTATTCGAATTTCTTATAACCCTGTGCACAGAATATGATTGTATAAGACAATTGGTAGAGCATCAACTAACGTCTACTACTCGATGTAAATCTTGTGATGATACAAAAAGAATTACTACTAATAATTTAGTTGTTTCAATACCTATTAACAATTTGAAAAAAAGAAGCTATAATCTTAACGATTTATTAAACGTTACATTTTCACATTGGTATGAATCAGATAACGGATCATGTGAACATTGTACAGGAAATGATATTATGTTTAAGAATGAATTAATATTGACGAAAGATATAGTTATTATTCGTTTACTATTATTTTCATTACAAGATGATAAAATAGTCAAAGCAATACGAAAATTTAATATATGTGCTATTCCCACAACCAATGTATTAACACGTTCCCTGCCGCGTGGGGCGTATACGCCCCACGCTGAACTTTCCGTTCAAGCCATTTGGTATTATCATTGTAAAATGAAGAATTTTTTAAATTATGATTTTTGCACTATTTTAATTATTGTAAGGCATACGCCAGAAACAAAATAATACAAATGTAAAGCGTGGGGCGCATACGCCCCACGCGGCTTGAACGGGAAGTCTTCAAAAAACGGTCTGGCAGGGAACGTGTTAATAGCTGGACAATCATATAAAGTTATGAATGCTATATTCCATAGTGGTTCATGTATTGAGGATGGCCATTACACCAGTATATGTAAAGAAGAAGGAATGACTAGTAGTTGGATTGAAGCTGATGACGTGCAAATTAAAAAAAGGCAATGGCCCAAAGGTGCTAAAGATATTTATATTTTGTTCTTACAAAAAAAGGATGATAAATAAATAAGCCAACAAAAATTACCACGTAAATAAGCCAACAAAAATTACCACGCTATGGAACATCAGGATAGCGCACAGCACGGTTTCACACACAAGAAAACTACAAAATGTGTGAAATCCCCACAAAATTACCTTTTTACAAAAGGTACAAGAAAGAGCGCCAAGTATATATATATAATAACCACATCAAAAAGAATCCCATTTAAAAACATTGTCGTAAATTAGTATACCACATCAAAAAGAATCCCATTTAAAAACATTGTCGTAAATTAATACCCATTTAAAAACATTATCGTAAATTTTAATCACACACAAGAAAACTACAAAATGTGTGAAATCCCCACAAAATTACCTTTTTACAAAAGGTACAAGAAAGAGCGCCAAGTATATATATAATAAGCACATCAAAAAGAATCCCATTTAAAAACATTGTCGTAAATTAGTACCCATCAAAAAGAATCCCATTTAAAAACATTGTCGTAAATTAATATCCCATAAAAAAGAATCCCATTTAAAAACATTGTCGTAAATTAATACCCGTAAAATAGAATCCCATTTAAAAACATTGTCGTAAATTAATATAAATGTATTAATGTTCTATATTTATCTTTACAAAAATAATGATATCCAACAATTGCGCCAATTATCACAATGGCTATTTATACAAAGAAAAAATCACAATGGTACAATGGAAAAATGTATTAAATAATATTAAGCAGATATATTTTTATACAAATAAATATTTTAATACGAATGAATCACAAAAAAATAGAAGAAAATATACAATATAAAAAAATATATGAAATCAAAATGAGCTGCAAGTACATAAAGGTGCTTTCCAACTGCGCTTAAGATGACACAACTACATATACACAGCTAAAATGCTGTGTTCATATATTCCATTACTCATATCGCGGACATTTTAATGCGCCAATTATCACAATGGCTATTTATACAAAGAAAAAATCACAATGGTACAATGAAAAATGTATTAAATAATATTAAGCAAATATATTTTTATACAAATAAATATTTTAGTACGAATAAATATTTTATTCAAAATACTTGGCGCTGCGAAACCGAAAAAATGATAACCCTGATAGCCAGATTTGGGCCGCAGGATCTGACATCAGAATCGTACTTAGTCGTCTGTGTCCGCATTTAATTGTCTAAGTATTAATAATTTACAATAACTCCCTTACAATCTAAAATACATAATGTATATATACATACTAGAAACGCAGAAAAAAAGAGAGAAAAAGATAAATGCAATTTATACATATTTATTCAGTTTAGCAACACCAATTCGGGGCGCAGCGCCAAGTATTTTGAATAAAATATTTATTCGTACTAAAATATTTATTTGTATAAAAATATATTTGCTTAATATTATTTAATACATTTTTCATTGTACCATTGTGATTTTTTCTTTGTATAAATAGCCATTGTGATAATTGGCGCATTAAAATGTCCGCGATATGAGTAATGGAATATATGAACACAGCATTTTAGCTGTGTATATGTAGTTGTGTCATCTTAAGCGCAGTTGGAAAGCACCTTTATGTACTTGCAGCTCATTTTGATTTCATATATTTTTTTATATTGTATATTTTCTTCTATTTTTTTGTGATTTATTCGTATTAAAATATTTATTTGTATAAAAATATATCTGCTTAATATTATTTAATACATTTTTCCATTGTACCATTGTGATTTTTTCTTTGTATAAATAGCCATTGTGATAATTGGCGCAATTGTTGGATATCATTATTTTTGTAAAGATAAATATAGAACATTAATACATTTATATTAATTTACGACAATGTTTTTAAATGGGATTCTTTTTTACGGGTATTAATTTACGACAATGTTTTTAAATGGGATTCTTTTTTATGGGATATTAATTTACGACAATGTTTTTAAATGGGATTCTTTTTGATGGGTACTAATTTACGACAATGTTTTTAAATGGGATTCTTTTTGATGTGCTTATTATATATATACTTGGCGCTCTTTCTTGTACCTTTTGTAAAAAGGTAATTTTGTGGTAAGTAAATACGTGTCCGAGCGTTTGTGCCATTGGGCCTTAATAACAGAGATAATTACATGTAAATTATTAAACATTTCATAGCGCCGATGGAAACCATAAAAGCCATAAACACAACTTAAGAATATGCCGTGGAGCGTTCGGTAAAACGTCAGCGTGGCGTTGTTGCGGTCGTGAGTTCGATTCCGCCTGTGTCTCTATATATTTTTTCATACTTTATTTTTTCCACACTGTATGAATAGTGAGAAAAAAAGGTAGCGGTAGTAACGTTCACTAATTCTTTTAAATGTATAAATACAATTATTTTTTTTTTTTTTTATATATATTTCATTTTGTTACTGTAAGTTGAATTGTGTACTGATATTAATTTTGGGATGCTAATTTTTCGAGATTACCGCTCGTTATTATATAATAGTTCTTATGTTATAGGTATATTAATTATTCAGGAACAGTACTGCGAAGTCTTATCGAAGTTTCCGGTGGTACCCCATCGCGCGATGGTGGCCGTGGGGTTTTAGTGGGTAAAAATCCCACACTACCCTGGCGCCCTCGGGGGATTCGCCTCTGGAGGTGTCGGGGTGTCTTTTGAAGATTTCCCCACGTTAAAAAAAAAAAATAATAATTGTATTTATACATTTAAAAGAATTAGTGAACGTTACTACCGTTACCTTTTTTTCTCACTATTCATACAGTGTGGAAAAAATAAAGTGTGGAAAAAATAAAGTATGAAAAAATATATAGACACAGGCGGAATCGAACTCACGACCGCAACAACGCCACGCTGACGTCTTACCGAACGCTCCACGGCATATTCTTAAGTTGTGGTTATGGCTTTTATGGTTTCCATCGGCGCTATGAAATGTTTAATAATTTACATGTAATTATCTCTGTTATTAAGGCCCAATGGCACAAACGCTCGGACACGTATTTACTTATTTTCGACATAGATCCATCGTGCCAAGGCTCATCAAAATCGATGTACACCTCACTGTGGACTCCCCTTGTAAAACTCGCTCATCTCGAGACCATGTCTCACCCCCCCCCCCCTTTTACGGCAAACGTATTCAAACCTCCACTTTACAAACCCCAATCAAAACCCTCCAAACCCATCCAACGTGTGGAGTACCCCCTTTTCAAAGCCCCGAAGGAAATCATCAATACACGCCGATTACATAACACATATTTTAAGGATGAATCATCACACATACCGCAAACCCCCCGCAAACCAACATTCCATTGTTTTGTATAAATACCGGCACCGCAGGGGCCACACGCACCAGTTCGGCAACAATCGTTACCAAAGTTTCACCTTACTAAATCTTTACCGAAATCTTCAAATTCTTATTGCTAAGTAGTGTTAGGAGTAGCTTCAGTGCATTATCTCCTAAAAGGGACCTCGAGTCTTCGACATCACTGTAAGCCCTTACTATTCTAATTTTCGTTTATATTATTTTCTTTTGCTTATTTGCATTGATATTATTTAGTTCTTTACATTTTCATTTTATATTGCTGTGTATTGTTGTGCTTATTGCTTTACATTATTTTCTTTGATTTCGCTTATTACTTTATATGTATATCGTTCAACCGCATTTATATCATTTATTCTTGCTTACTTTCTTGCTTTATATAGTTTCAATTGCTTATGCTTACCGCCTAATTATACCATTGCTTAATTCTATTGCCTATATTAATTTGTTTATTATTATTACTAATTCATCTTATGTTTATATTATATTACTAATCACCGTTATATAAATGTTTGTGCCAATGCTTTATGTCCATGCATTATTGTAAATTGCTATAGCACCAGAAGTGCATTGTTTAATCACTCGCTTTCCAATAAATAGCGGTTCTGTTACTTAACACTATTCCTACCGACACATTTCACGTCATTTGACCGGTCGCGTTAGGTAAGACAGACTATAAATTTTTATCAGAAAATAAACAATAAAACAAGAAGTGAATATTCAAAAATGTATTATACGTATATTTGAGGCAAAGTCGTGAAGTTTAAAGGCGATTCAATTACGTTGTATATAGGAAATTCTAATCGATATTTTAAAAACGGTCTTTTGACCGGTTCGTGGTAGGAATAGTGTTAAACGTTTGAATTCTCGGAATTATACTCCGAATACCAAGAATCCTTACCGGCCTTACAACAGCCGTTCTTCCTTCGCGAATCTCGGGAGTTCTTATCCGTGTTTACAACTTTTTTCACCCAGGGTCCCGTATGCCCATTAGCACGTCTATTTTGAAGAACTGCCATCCACGCCTTTCTTTTCTCAATGCAGTAGTTAAACCAATTATCAAGTTAGAAGAACTAACCGCAAACACTCTAACGGGTGTCACTCGGGTGCGCGATTATTCCCCAACCTTCGAAATAAGGATTTCGTACCTAGATCCTTGCTATTGATTAGAGCAGCGAAACAAAGTTCCGTGCCAAACCTTTGCAACCCCTTAGAGCAGCGAAACAAAGTTCCGTGTCTAACTTTTGCAACCGCTTGGGGCAGCGAAACAGGGTTCCGTGCCTAAACCTTTGCAACCGCTTAGAGCAGCGAACCAGCTTCGATGCCTCAGCCCTTGCTACCTCTTGGAGCAGCAGGACAGGATTTCGCGTTTGGCTCCCGTAATTCCCCACAATGTCACAGTCCTAAACCCCGCCACCCAAGACGTGACATTACATATCGGTATTGCTGATTGCACTCGAAAAGGCCTATTAAAACAGGAGCTAGATTTTCATGTTTTTTCTTACGTACTAACCTTATTGCTGAATATAAATTACTATCTATACACTATTTACAAGGGGGAGGGCAGGACTATGGGTATAGGATATAAAGGGAATGTACGGATGTTGGATACGGTAATGATAGGATAAGGAAGGGAGGGGGCTGCGAGTATCCCAGTGTCGCATGCATTTGCCTGCCACCCAGTGGCATGTATATAATTGCACTTAGAGTACTTGTTACAGACTCCTTGTTGACTTTGGCTTTGTACTAAGCTCTTTGTACTTCATTGTACAGCTCTATGTTGTATCTTATGATTATTGTGCTACAATAAAGCTTATATTAAGCCTAATTACGCATTCACACTTTCGTACTGTCCTGATTCATACTGTTCCTATCCATTCTTCCGTTTTGATTCAGTTTAACTATTTACAGTTTTCTTTGTCAGGTACATTACTAAAGGCATTTAGCTCTCTTGCTTTACTTCTTAATCTATATTACACTTCGCATTTCCTATTACTAATTACTTACTAATATCGCTGTTTAAATGCTATTGAGGCACCATAATCTTTCCCTACCTATATCTTTGTACTCTAATATATCCCTTCGCGGATCGCTGTTTCCACACATGATAAAGGTTCGTGTCATCAGTTTTTCCTTCCCATTTTTCAACTTCACCACAAGCTCGAAATAGCTTCAGTGTATCTGGGTCAATATATTTCTCAAAAGATTCTATCAGCGACTGTTCCTGATTTTTGGTAGATTCCTGATTTATGGTAGTTTCACTATCATTGTTTTTGGAACGAATAAACACCTTAGAAAGATCTAATTTGTCTATTGCAAATGGATGTAGTCCGCAAGCACTAAAACCATTTGATAGAATTGTCTTTAAATCCATTTTTGTGAACACATTTGCTAAAAGTACAGCAAAATCATGTTTGGCGACACTCAATACATGATTTTCAATTCTGTACGCATTGACTTCTTTCCTCCAATGCACTTTCAATGGAGAAAACATGGTAACGTCCATGGGTTGTATTAAGTGGGTGGTGTTCGGTGGTAGAGCGACCAATATTATATGATGGTCATGACAAAACGCACTTAGTGGTTGCGTCATGTGAGACACATGCCCATCCAAAAATAATATTACTGGTAGCTGGATTCCAGATGCAACAACCCATGGATAAAATTTATTAGCAATGTATTCGTAAAATAATTCCGAGGTCATCCATCCTTTCTCTGAAGTGCCCACATGGAACTCTGGAGGCAGTTTAGCATAAATTGAAAATGGTACTAGTTGGTAATTGAAAACAATTAACGTTGGGGCCAGTTGACCCGCAGCATTGCCAGTCACTAAGACAGTTAAATTCTCCTTCTCATTATTATTAACTATATTATACACGTTTTTGGATCCTTTTGCTGCCAAGACTGAACCTCCTTTTGGATTTAGTAGCAGAGGTGTTTCATCTGTGTTAAAAATTCGTGACCCATCAATATTTTCAAGATTTTGTTTCTTTAAATAAACACCAATATCTGTGAACCGTTTTTTTAATGATTCTTCAGTCACCAAGGCTGTAGCGAGTGATATATTTTCTGACATTCTCTGTGTTAGCACTGGGTGCCTTCGAAGGAAACCATGAAACCAATGTCGGCCTGGTCGTCCATCAATGAATTTGCCCGTTTCAATTTCTTTATTAAAACTGCTACGCTGTTGAATAAATGCTCTTTTGTGACTGGACAGCCAAGAGAACACATTTGCAATACCCATTGCACAAGATCCTCTTCTTCCTTCAACGTTAAGGCTGTACTTGATCCAGGTGTGTCACTTTTATATATTTAGTTTCTTCGCTTTATTATAAAGTGATGTTCGTGGCACAGAATATTTTTTGCTTGCACTATTTATCTGCATTCCAGAAGCGACTGCTTCCAAGGCTTTACACATGTCATTTTTATTATATAAAAAACGTTTTCTTTGTGGAAGCTGATTCATATTTCGTATGGAAATTTGTCCAGAACCACACACGCGCTTCACTTTGACAGCTTGAGGTTCAACAAAAATGAGGTTATGACGAAGACCGCGCTTCCGGCTTCGAGGCTCCGTATTACAGACAAGATTGAAAATCTGGCGGTATTACGGAATTTAACTTAAAAATAAAAACAAATAAGTTTGTAGGTGCTGAATTTATTTTTTTTAATTACATTAAACCTTTTTAGGATAAAATATGTACTTTATACGGTGAAAACAGTGTTTATAATTGATTTATATGAAATAGTTCGGTACATCATTTCTTAAGGTTTTGGACAAGAAATGCTATTAATTCACCGAAAACGTGTTACGCATTTTTTTATAAATACTTATAATATTATGACATATTAAAATTGTCGTTTTTTACTTTGAATCTTGTTCGTGAATATTTGAATTTAATTAAAAAAAAATTTGTTTACGTTTATTTATTCATGGATTTTGTTTCATTGATAATTTTAATAGAAAGGCTCCGTAATTGAGACAGGTTCCGTAATAGGGACACATACCCTAATACAACAAGAAGATATTAGACACGTTGAAGCATATTCTAAATAACTTGTAATGCCAGCGATTAGAAGTATGAAACACATCCGAGTTAAAATATGCTTCTATGTATTCAATATGTTCTTGTTGTATTACTTGCTATACAGATACGGTCTGCGCCCACTGACACTTAACGTAAGTAAAGTACCTACCAAAGACTTACAAAATGTTGTACTTTGCATGTTCGTTTACGTTCAACTCAGATATGTTTGATATATTTCTAATCGTTGGCGTTATAAGTTATATATAGAATATGCTTTAACGTGTGCAATATCTTCTTCTTTTACTACTAGTTACCAATGTGAATCATTCACAAAATAATGTTATCATACGTTACAGTTTTTTGTATTGAATAATAATAATGGAAAGGCTTGTGAAGTAATGAGAAAAAAGAAACATATTTTGTAATGTAATGTAATGTAATTTTTATAATTTCACATCATACATCTCAGTTTTTATATTTTTATATTTCCTAATTCCTAATTTCCAATTTGCAATGGAACAACACGTACCCTTGCGCTACATGTATGACTTTCTTCTATCATACGCAGCTTTCATGAACTTTTGATCTTTTTTACTAATTAATTGTTTATTCATTTTTTTAGGAAAATGTAAGGGACGACGCCCTGTTGGACGGTAAATAATACAAATTTATTTATATACCTACATTTAATCTAAAATTTTATTTTTCCAGTCATTTAATGATGAAATTAATTTATTTTTATTTAGACATTGATGCCGAACTGGCTGAATTAAATATGGCGGAGCCGCCAATGCCCATGGCCCCGCCACCACCACCACCACCGAGCCCGGCCACGGCCGATAGTAGTAAGTACATACACATTTTAACCCTCGGTTGTCACACTGGGTCAAATTGACCCTGCAATTTTTTAAGCAAAACACTTTTTGTCGGAAATCTTATTGCTTCAAATTTTTTTTTAAGCATGATGACACTTTAAATGGCAACTTTTAACGATGGGCATATATTCTACAATGTTCAAACCAGGGAACCGAACCCTAACCCGTACCCGGTTCGGTACGCCGTACCGCCGACTAACCCGTCTAACCGGGTAACAGAATTCCTCTGTAACCCTTACTAACCGGGTTAACCGGGTTAATGCGGTTACAGTAATATTGGAAGAATACAGGGGCTGGAGTGCGAATTAAGAAGTGAGAAATCTTCGACTTCCTGTATTTCTAATCAGATCTTTCGCCGATGAAACTGACACCATGAACGATGTAATTCGGAAAATAATGAAGGAAATTCCATGCAAAATTCATTTCCATAATCCGAGGCTAATTTCGTTAATAATAGTCCGATTTACATGAAATTTGGTATGATTATCATCGGAAAAACATAAGGAATCCATCGACATCATTTCCATATCGATACGATAAAGACTAAAGAATTATTTTTTTCTGAATCGGGTATGAATCCTCGGCCGACCGTAGCGAATTGGGGTCGGCACCCCGCAGTTAAGGGGTGAAAATGTGAAATATCCATTTCAACGTAGTAATAAATTCTTTATTCTTTATCGTATCGATATAGAAGTAAAACCAATGGATTCCTTATGTTTTCCTGATAAAAATCATACCAAATGTCATGTAAATCGGACAACTTTTACACAAACAATTTGTATTCCTTATGTAAAAGTAATCCGATTGACATGAAATTTCGTATGACTTTCATCAGGAAAACATAAGGAATCCAGTGGTGTCACTTCCATATCGATACGATAAAGAATGGAGAATTTCTTAATACGCTGAAATGGATATTTCACATTTTCACCCCTTAACTGCGGGGCGCCGACCTGAATTAGCTACGGTCGGCCGAGGATTCATACCCGATTCAGAAAAAAAAATTCTTTATTCTTTATCGTATCGATATGGAAATGATATCGATGGATTCCTTATGTTTTTCCGATGATAATCATACCAAATTTCATGTAAATCGGACTCATGAGACCGACTGTCGACCAAATGACGAGACCTCTGCCTATTGTCTAAGGCTAGGGTATCGAAAATATACGAATGCTAGGTAATATTAAACAATGGTTCTGAAGAGGCGCTGTTTGGTCCGACTCCTCACTTAACGGCCTACGTTTTTCTTCGTCTTACCGCCTGTTGCCGCTTTGTTAACTGTTGCAGGGGGCCCGTAAGCGATGGGGGGGGGGGGGGGGGGCTGCGCAGATCGGTCACAAAACGGTATGGGCGTCGTGTTTTCTTAGAATGGACACGGTATAGAAGATATTGGAGGACGGAGTTTCATTATCGGTGAACAATATGGAACGAAGGAACCTTATTTTTAAGGGTATTTGAATACAATACTAGAATAAAGTACTTAAGATTAAGAGCTTATCGTCCGTCGAGTCGCCCGTAAATCGACTGCTGTAATGTTTTATTACTTTTTATAAGCAACGAGGAACACCTCCAGACACGTCCTGAGTTTTGTGAAAAACCCAAGCCTCTTCATCATAATAAAGCTATGAGTCTCGGACCCGCCAGGTACCCGGTTAGCATAAAACTGGGTATCGATATTTAAATCAATAGCGCTATTTAATAACAGGCCTTCACCCCCAGCAGGACTATGTTTTATTAGTAGTCGTGAAAACCGTAAGGATGAATAACAAACATTCATTAGTCGTGTGGGGTATAAATGAATAATTTGTTATGCGTGAATGGAGAATGCTTGATCGGAATGCAAGTATGTGGTATGATTGGCCTTTAGGACGAACACGTAAAGGCTGAATTAGACGGCACTAGGATCGGCGAGCTGGCTCGGCGAGCCGTGGCTCGCCGAGGATCGCCTAACCTCGCGAATCGGCGATCATGAGCGTTCTCACGGCGCGTGGATCGGCGGGCCGGCTCGGCTCGCCAAGGATCGTCCAGGATCGCGGATAGGCGATCCATGAGTGTTCTCACGTCGCGTGGGCTCGGCGAGTCTCGTGCCAGGCTCGCCGATCCTAGTGCCGTCTAATTCCGCCTTAATGGAGTGGACAGGCGCCGATCTAGTTCATCTGACCGCCTCTACCTGGAAGTCGCGAGCCTGCGACGCTTCTGGAAAGATCGGTGGTCGCACGGACAACCGGTCAATGAGGGAGTAGGGTATATACTATATGTATGTGTAATGCAAGTGTTTTGGGAGCGTCATATTTTGCGAAGAGTTTATAACAGGGAGTCGAGACCGATAGAATTTCGGTTTCGGTCGCGGTCGCGGTCAGTGAGACCGACCAATATGGCATTTACGGTTCTCTCGACCGAACTAGAGAGCGACCGAACGGTCAGGATTTTTCTCTCGACCGAACTAGAGAGCGACGAGCGGTCAGGAGTTTTCTCTCGACCAAAACTCGAGAGAGAATTTCTCTCAGACTTTCGGTCTTGACCGGTCGCGACCGGTCGCGTTAATTTATGGAGAGATTTCTGTTCCTCTCCATAAATTACGAGTCGGAACGGTTCGGAGCGGCTCGGTTGTGTTCGGATCGGTTCAACCTAGCTGAATAAGCCGGGAAGGTATGGATGCTATTCCTGCCGCTCACACTGTTTGTCACTCTCGTGAGGGGTTTGTTGATAGCAGACTTTTGCAGTTATTTGTTACTGTAACACTGTCCATTCCAAACTATGTCGATCTGCCGAGATATTATTGTATTTCAAACACTAGTTATGTATTATTTTAATAGAAGTAGCTAATATAAATAAATTATTGTTAATATACAAATAACAAGAAAATGGTTGAAAATATAATTCTTCATGTGATTATTTTAAAAGTATGACCAAGTGTGGAAAAACAGAAGATAGGAATGTAATAAAATTTAAATATATTTAACAATAGCATAAATAACAAATTTCACAGCAAATTTTATTATAATGTTTCAATTTTTATCTCTCGGAATAACGTGTGAAAATATTATTTAACATCTTATGAATCAGTTGTATAAGCGTTACTTCTTCAATTTTTAATTTAAAAATTTGTAATAACTGATTCATAAGATGTTCAATAATATTTTCACACGTTATTCCGAGAGATAAAAATTGAAACATTATAATAAATTTTGCTGTGAAATTTGTTATTTATGCTATTGTTAAATATATTTAAATTTTATTACATTCCTATCTTCTGTTTTTCCACACTTGGACATACTTTTAAAATAATCACATGAAGAATTATATTTTCAACCATTTTCTTGTTATTTGTATATTAACAATAATTTATTTATATTATCTACTTCTATTAAAATAATACATAACTAGTATTTGAAATACAATAATATCTCCGCAGATCGACATAGTTTGGAATGGACAGTGTTACAATAACAAATAACTGCAAAAGTCTGTTATCAAAAAACCCGTCACGAGAGTGACAAACAGTGTGAGCGGCAGGAATAGCATCCATACCTTCCCGGCTTATTCAGCTAGGTTGAACCGATCCGAACAGAACCGAGCCGCTCCGAACCGTTCCGACTCGTAATTTATGGAGAGAAACAGAAATCTCTCCATAAATTAACGCGACCGTTTGCGACCGGTCAACCGACCAGTCGGCCGACTGGTCATGCCTTCGGTTTGGTTTCGATTGGTCTCGTTAAAAGTACGGTCTGAGATTCCCGGTCGAGAGGCAATCGGTCTGGAGTTTGGTTTCCCTCCACAACCTCTCACTGTTACGGTCACAACAGCGGTCCCTTTTCGCTTCGGTTACTGGTCGCTAGACCGGTCGCGACCGGTCAGAAATTCGGTTTCTGCTTCGGTCTCGACTCCCTGGTTTATAAAGAGTTGAGAGCGTGTAACATAGGAATTACGAAAACTATTCCTATAGTGTTGTCTTGTAGCCGTCTGTAGCGGAGCACGGTTTATTGCTAACCGAACGCAAAAAGATTAGCTTGCAGTAATTGGGGATTAAGCTTAAAGACTTTCCTGCAATTCTACAAGTTATTAGCCGGATGTTTTCAATTACTTTATAGCGCGAAGGAAAATGTCCACAGTCATAAACCCGCAATAAACCGTGGCCCGCTAGCGATCGGTTAAAGGTATCATGCAAATGGTTTTATTGGGGACTCACGCCCGAAAAATACCTAAAGTCCCGTTGCATTTTTGGAGGCATATTTTCCCACTCTACTCCTACGATTTGCGAAGGAGAAGTTTTGTCGTGACCAATTATATTCCAGATTGTCGCACAAAACTCCACCTTCAAGCGAAGATGCCTTGCAGCAAGACAATATATAAGTACTGCGTTCTGCAACAGGAATCAGACAGTCTTCGGTATTTACTGAGTAGTGAGTACTCTATACCGACAAGTGTTAAATTTACAAGTCCTTCGTTGATCGCAGTTCCCAATGCAATTCAGTGTATCTGCAACACGTGCATACATACATATATATATATACGTTATATTATAAATTTGTGAGTTACGTTTCTTTTATATCATCAAAAGAATATTATATGATGGAGTATCCTGTGCGTCAACATTTTTCATACGACGCCGATGAAGATAAATCGCAATGCCATATTGCTGGATGCACAATAACATTAACAGTAAGTTATTTCGATCAGTTAAAATATCCGTACATACCGTAAACTGGGGGAGCATTGGCAGCTAATTAAAATGTATTAAAGAAGGAAACGGATACAAATTTTACGCATTTCCACACTTGTAGTACAATCACAAAAATACAATATTAAAATAGAATACTTTAATCAAATTTAAAAATTTTAATTTTTATATTATATAACAAAATGTTACAGAAAACTTTCAATGTTTCCCCTGTTTACGTAGTAAGGCCCGATTCACACTATCGGTCCGGTCACGGTCCGGTCTCGATCAAAATCACATCCGTGAGCGTCCACACTATCAAACCGGGCGTGTGTGAACGCTCAGGGATGTGAATTTGATCGAGACCGGACCGTGACCGGACCGATAGTGTGTTTCTAGCCTAATAGTATAAAATGAAATCCCCGATAGGCGACTGTTTGTTTGTTCGTTCGGGCTAATCTCAAAAACCATGGGATGGATTGTGATGTGGTTTTCGCCGTTTTATAGAGAATTTCTCGAGGAAGGTTTAGGTGTCTCAAACATTAACCTATGACAAAAGGAAGACGAGGATTGACGTGTTTAGTGAAGCATTCCTCGAAAATGCTCTATAGGGTGGCGGGAGCCGCATCGTAATCCGCCCAGTGGTTTTCGTGATTAGCCCGAAGAAAAAGACACATACCTACCGGGGACTTTATTCTACATATACTACGAAAAAAAGTCCGGACAACGCCATGCACTTTAAGCTAGTTTTAAAAATATTTTAAAAGCCAGTCTTATTTTACTAGGGGAACCATGCTGCTAATTTGACGCGACACTTACAGTACCATCATCCAAATGAATATACAATGGTTACTATGTGGAAGGAATTGCGAAAAAGAAGGAGGAGTGAAAATTCAACATCAACTTCAAGTTCAACGTCAAGTTCCACACCAACGGGCTTCATCATGACAAAACAAACTCTTGTTGATGCTTGCGTCGAATTAGTTACAATGAATGGTCGGCCTCTCAGTATTGTGGAGGATTCAGGTTTCCGTAAAATAATTGATCCCATACTGCAAACGTTAGAGCCACCTGCTGTAATTAATACCAGTAACATTCGTGAAGCTCTTATTAGTAAGGCACGTAAAGTGAGAGACATAATCAAATCCGAAATGAGTAATAAACTCATTTCTTTAAAAATTGATGGGGTAACCCGTCAATTTAGATCCTTCATAGGGATTAATGCCCAATACATTGTAAATCAGAAAGTAATGATAAGGACTCTAGGATTAAAATAAATATTTGATAGGCATACTAGCGAAAATCTTAAAAATATAGTTGTAGATGTACTGAACATATATAATCTTACCGCCGACAATATTTATTCAGTAACGACGGATAATGGTACAAACATGCTAAAGATGATTCGTCTTCTAAAAGAAGAACAAGAAGCTTGTAATAACACTAACGAGCATAGTGAGGTGGACGATGTTTTCATTAATGAATATGAGGACGAATTTTTTTTACAAGGGGAGCTATTATTTCCCACAGGCGACAATAATTTTGAGCTATTAGGTGTACGGTGCGTTGCACATACACTACAATTGGCAGTTCAAGATGCGATAGAATTGTTCGATATTAAAGAATTATTACAGAAAATACGGGAATTAATAAGGAAACTCCGCAGTCCAACCTTGGGAATTGTTTTAAAAAATATGAAGCTACCTCGGCCAATTTTAGATTGTCCAACAAGGTGGAATTCGACACACAATATGTTAGAAAGACTAGTACAATTACAAGGTCTTTGTTCCCAGCTGGAGGATGAATCATTATCCGAAGATGACTGGACATGATTAATCAATTAGTAGAGACACTCGAACCCGCGAAAATAGCAAGCAAAAAAATGCAGTACGAAGAATTACTAATGGGAGTTTTGTATGCGCAATGGATTCAATGTCAATTAAGTTTACAAAAAATAAATAACAATTTTGCCACCCTGTTATTAGATTCATTAAAAAATCGTGAACAGGATATTCTAAATAACAAATGTGTAGTATCTTCAGTCTTTATGGACCCGCGATACAAGAATTTATTATCTGTACAACAAAAGAATACCGCTATTGAACATCTCATACATACCTGGAAACATTTTGAGAAACTGAATTCTGCCAAAATAATTGAAACACAGACTGCCAATTCTTCTATTTCAAGTTCAACATGTAATGATATCGACAAAGTTTTATTAGCAAAAGACGCAGAGCAACAAAATGCGTCACATGTAGCATTTAGTGTTGCAGCGGCATTAAATGCGTTTTCACAAAGTCCCAGAGTAAGTAGAAACCAAAATGTGTTGGAATATTGGGACAAACATATTTATCCAGAACTGCGAATACTTGCCAACATTGTTCACGCAGCTCCAGCTACTCAAGTGTCCGTAGAGAGATTATTTTCAGGGCTGAAATTTATACTTAATGATCAGAGATCGAGATTAAACACAACGAGTGTGTGTGTGTGAGTGCGTACGTGTATATAATATTTATATTTCCTATTTGTTCATATTCCATTAGTTCATATTTTGTATAAACTTATTCCTTCTTTAGCTTATGTTTGCTCATTGTACATATATTCTACTTACTTTGCATAACATTGCAAAATAATTCTTGAAGTTTAAGAAATAAAGTATTAATTCCATTTTTAACAACCCTCTACAATTAATCAATCCCGCATGCATTATGTACTCGTATGTTTTCATTCGGTCTAAATATGTACCTGTTTCAAAAATAAAATAATTCTTTATTCTTTATCGTATCGATATGGAAGTGATGTCGATGGATTCCTTATGTTTTTCCGATAATAATCATACCAAATTTCATGTAAATCGGACAACTTTTACACAAGCAATTTGTATTCCTTATGTAAAAATAATCCGATTTACATGACATTTGGTATGATTTTTATCAGGAAAACATAAGGAATCCATTGGTTTTACTTCTATATCGATACGATAAAGAATAAAGAATTTATTACTACGTTGAAATGGATATTTCACATTTTCACCCCTTGACTGCGGGGCGCCGACCTCAATTCGCTACGGTCGGCCGAGGATTCATATCCGATTCAGAAAAAAATCTTTATCCTTTATCGTATCGATATGGAAATGATGACGATGGATTCCTCATGTTTTTCCGATGAAAATCATACCAAATTTCATGTAAATCGGACTATTTTTAACGAAGCCAGCTTGAAATCATATAAATCGATTTTCCATTGAATTTCTTTCATTATGGTCCGAATTACGTCGTTCTTGGTGTTAGTTTCATCGGCGAAACATAAGAGATCGATCGGTGTCGTTTTCCTAAAGATCTGATGAGAAATGCGGAAATCCTGGACAATTCTCAAGTTTTAATGGTATTCAAACCCCTTCGAGGGCCGAAAGCCATAAAATTCGGTGAGGCACTTCGGGGGCTTGTCCTCGCTACGGGGTACCAGGCCGCATCCATCGTCAGGCGTAGCTCCTTGCCTTAAATGACTGTCTAGTCTAGACAAGACTGTCTTATTTCGCCAGTAACCGGCTCGTAGCGGGTTAACCGGGTTACTTCGGTTTCTTCTAGAATTTAGGAACCGTTCCCTCGCGGTTACTGCGGGTTACAGAAACCTTCCTTGGTTAACCGGGTAAGGGTTAGGGTTACTAGGCGGTTCGGATCCCTGGTTCAAACTTTATCTCAGAATTTTTTAGACTTAATTAAACAAATAGTTTTTAAATAACAACTGATTAAAAATTGGCAGGGTCAAATTGACCCAGTGTGAAAACGACGTTCGAAAAAGTAGGTGTGATAACCGAGGGTTAAGAAGTTATATGTTTTTAGAATACTTTTTTAAATACTAAATTTACATACTAATAAATTTATTGTTGTTTATTACTACTAATTACAGGACCGTACCTGGCTCGGCACCATAAAGGCGGTTGGAGGGTGAGGGCGCAAAAGGATAGATCGGCAGCGATTGAAATGATGAAGTATCAAGCCCTCACCCTCAGCACAATCATTGCCGAGCAATATGGCCGTCAGTGATGCCAGAACCGTGGGTTTGCGCCCACGGACCCTACCACCACTCCACGACCAAGCGTACCCCCTCTTAGCGCATGTACCGCACCACAGAAGCATACCCGTCCCTTCATCCGTGTGCCGTATGCGCTGCCTGGCCGGCGCTCTCCGGCGAGAATTCGTTTTCCCGACATCGAAGCGCTTGTGTCGCAAGCAAAACTTTTTTTCTTTATTTATTCTCTAATTTCTCTTCCTATATTCTCAGAAGACTAAAGACTTGAAAACTGTTAATTTATAAAACATTTTCGAAGCTTGATTTGTTGCTAGAGATGCGATCCCCTTCTGGCTTGTACCGCACCACTACAAGCGTAACCTACCTTCTGTCCGTGTACCGTGCTGCCTGGCCGGCGGTCTCCGCCAATAATTCATTTCACCGAAATCCTAGAGCTTGGGTCGCAAACAGAAAGTCCGAGGTTCAAATTCGGATGCGAATATTCTACTTTTTTCATTAATTATTCTCTAACTTCTCTTTCTATATTTTCAGTAGAATAAAAACTTGAAAACTGTTAATTTACAAAGCATTTTCGCAGCTGGCTAATGTATGATGTTGGTCTTCCGCCTTTTTTCGTACATAAACAGAAATAATTCCTTGAAATGCTGCTTACAAAATAAGCTCCTTTCTAGGATAGACTCTTTAAAATTCACGTCACAATGAACAGTTACAGAATCGGTGATTTCCGTTTCAGGTAAGCGAGCCGCCCGCTCCGCTATTACGGTCGGCTTACCACTCGCACCCCGGATTACTGTAATGAGGTTTGAAAACAATATCGACTGGTCTCGTACCCGTCGCAAGGATGTCATTTATACCTACAGAAGAGTTTTACTAACCCACTCTTGGCCAACGACACTCTTTTCGTTCCGTCTCGCTCTCGCCTTCGCCGGACAAGAGTGAGACAGAAGTGGTGGGGATAGCGAAAAGCCCACAGAGTGTGCTTCAGGCCGAGCCAATAGGGAGACAATACTGTATTATGCCGAAAGTTTTTTAATAATATCTCAGAAAGTAACAAATACCCGCAGCTGAAATTTTATATTACAGGTTCTCTCCCCCTCCCGCCTAACCCCTCAAAATTTCAGTTCATTCCGTTGGTTGAGTCATACCGTAGTATATCCTTAATTTGTTGAGCGTACTTTTTGTATACCCCACGAAAGCAAATGTACGTTATTTTACTGTAAAAAAGGTGGTAACCCCAGATACAAAGTATACACGTGTTCGGACGATACCACGATTAACATTTTACCGATCGGTAGCCCATTAATCGGCTACCATTAACTGCTAACCAGTAAGTCGGTAAAATGTTAATAAATCACTCACCTTTACATAATGCATTAGACTCTCAATTACAGCTTCACACTTCTGGTATAATTTTTTTACATAACATCTTTAGATATTTCTAAAGATATTGTGAGCTACAATAACAATCACCGGTTGCAAGAAATCTGAAAGTAATTGCCAATCTTTCTTCAGGTGTAGTGGATTTTATGACGGCAGTATCGTGCTTTGTAACTTTATCATGAATATAATTTAATATAAGAAAAAAGTCTTCTCACGACATTCTCGTGAAGTTTTTGAATTGATCGGTGCTCGTGCAATGCTCATTCGTGGCGAATGCTCGGGTGAATACGCGGCTTTAAAGGTGAATTATACTACGTTCCACGACAGTGTACTTTGAAAAAATATATGATTAAGCTATCGTGCGAGAATTAGGATTCAATAAAAATCTTAATCTTATCAATTCGTTAAGTGAATTGAAGTATAAGGGGCAATACTCTGGGTACATTAATCAGATTTCATAGGATGATTTCTATTGTTTTTACTGGTTTCGTATGCAAATGGAATTGTATAAAACTTTAATTAAAACGTGCAGGTAGTGATGGGACTGATACCGTATCGATACATATCGATACCCTTCTACAAATTTCAATCTGGTATTGATACATATCAAAGTCAAAGGTATCAAAAGGAATCGATGCTTCTTTGATACTTACATATCAGAATGTATCGATACATGTTTGATACCTATACAAAAATATCGATACCTACTTGATACCTATACGAAAATATCGATACCTGCAATATCTTTACGTCACGTTGAAGTGTAAATATTAAATGTTTACCAAATGACTGCATGTGGGGCAAAACGGAAAACCTATTTAACCCAGTTCCACCAATCCAATTGTCTTGAAACTTTGTAGACGTGCGCAGATAATACAAAATTATGAAAAAAAACGTGAGGGGAGATAGAATTACCCTGTCATCAATAAATATAACCCATAACCACAAATCCAAACGACTTGAATTCAGCCTGTAACCACAAATCAAATCAATCGATATGCAATATAACCACAAATCAAAACTTAGACACTAAAAAGTAAATAATAAAAATATGCAAAAAAAATTTGTAAGTTAAAGTATCGGTTGCGATTTGCAATTTAGTACTTCACGAAAATATTATTTATTATCAATCATGATTTGATAATATAACAATGAAATAGGAGTAGGAATCAATATCATGAACTACGTATATAATTGAATTTTTATTAATACATGATGTAATATGTACATATACATTATTCCTTAAGAATTAAGAAATAATATTTTATTGACTTTGTTATCTTTTAAACGATTTCTTTTTTTGCTTAGTAACTCCCCAGCCTTTGAAAAAACGCGTTCGGCAGGCACGGAGCTTACCATAACGCAAAAATATTTCTTACGAACTCCGCTAGAATGAAATATTTTTTTGCATTTTTCTTCCAATTAATAAGTGGATTTTTTTTCTGGCTAAATAACATTCTTTAAAATAGTTATCCAACTGTAATTGAATATCATTACGATTTAATGAATTTCTGTTTCTGTCTTCGATATAATTATCAAATGAAACCCAAAAACTGGATTCATCATTTGTCACTGGTGACATTGGTGTTTCCAAATTTCCGATTTCTCTTGTTGGCGGGCCATTTGAACAATTGGCTGAACTAATAAGATGGTCTCGGGCTTTTTGAAAATGGATGTCGCTGGTGAAGGGTAAATCACGAAATCGTGGATCTAAAAGGGCGGCACATGCATACATTTCGTTAGTTTCCATGTCGGAAAGATATTTTAGCACTTGTGACATTAATTCTATACAAAGTTTTCCTTCGATTCCATTCAAAGGAAAAGTACCAAGGAAAATGTCCAATTGCTTTTTAATCATTAGCACCTTGGATATACTGACACTTTTTTCTGCGCTGATTTCATTAGTTGCTAACGGAAACGGTTTTAATATGGGTAAAAGTTTGCCTAACAATTCCCATTCCGTATCAATTAATGTAGTAAAATTAATTTTTGAAGACGATATCGCCAATATACTTGCAGGTCGTTGTTCATTCAGCCTTTCGAACATTTGATACGTTGAATTCCACCTAGTTTGCACTTCAAGTATTAATTTATGACACGGAATGCCTAAAATTGTTTGAACCTCTGTTAATTTATCTTTCGCCGTGGTACTTAATTTAAAATGACTGACTAAACGTCGACATTTTTCTCGAAGTGTAGGATTTTCACAGACGTTAGCTAACGAATTTTTAATTATTAAATTCAATGTGTGGGCGAAACATCGTATATGGACAACTGGCTTTTGAAGTTGCTTTATGCATTGTCAGTCGTTGCCGCAATGACTTTATCCTGTATGCCCCATTCAACAAATGCTTCATTTAAATGATTCGATATTGTTGCTGCCGTATGATTTTCGGACATTTTATACGTTTCAATAGTGTATGATTTTAATTCGAAATCAGAAGTAACGAAATGGCAGGTAATGGTAAGGAAGCTATCAGTATTTATGCTTGTCCATGTATCTGTGGTAATGCATACGTTATCGATATTTTGCATCTCAGTCTTTACGTATTTTTTCTTTTCTTCGTATTTTGCATATAATAACTGTTTCAAATATTTCGGAGAAGGCAATGTATATTTTGGGTCAAGATGTGTAATTAATTTTTTAAAACCGCTGTCGTTTACAATTGAAAATGGTTGGAAGTCGGTAATTATTAAATTTAAAATAAACTGATCTATTTTGTGTTTTCTGTCATCAGTATCTAAGTAAGGCGTACATCCACTATTTACGTTCAGTGTACAATAACCTGCTGACTCTTTGTACAGTTTGTGCACTTTTAAATGCTTCATCATGTTTGTCGTGCATTTGTTGGACTTCACTGTTTTTGCACACTTTTTGCACTTCATATATCCGTCTTCAATAATTGTAAAATATTCCCACACCCACGATCTTTTTGACATCTTTAACATAAATGATAAGTATTATTATTCTTAAAAAAATCGAAGAAAATGTATAAGGGCGGATATGAAGTTCTAATAACTTTTAAAATTTATATATTACAAGTACAACAGTTATGGTCTTTGGTATAAACTTGTAATGGTCTCCGGTTGGCGAGACGATTATCGGTGGGACGGAGAAGGGATTGTGTTGCCGACTCAGTCGGTGTGTCCGGGTTCGGCGAATGAGTAAATAAGTCGTATTTAACAATAACAATGTTTATTAGTCAAACGTCTTAAATGTCGGTGGTATGATACAGTTCTCCCGTGCGGTGTGTCGCGTATTCGTTCTCGGTGGTCCGGTGAACACGGTCTATATAGCGCGACGCTCGAGCGGTTCTATTATCGGCGCGTCGGTACACGGCGGCGGCGCTGTTTCGGCGAGCAGTTAGGGAAGTGTGATGCGGCTTTATTGAACGTTCTGCTCTGGATGGCCTTATGGGGCACGTCCGTCGAGAGTCGTATAAGATCGTATCAGAGTGCAATAGGGCTCTGGCCTAATAGGCGCGGAGACACCTCTCTGACGTAAGGCAGAGCGCAAGATAAATCTCGGCCTATTTCGGAAGAGGCTGGTTATGGTACAGTGGTGACGATGGTCGACCACTGACACACCTCGTAGGAACTGAAAATGGGCGTCTTGTCGTACCGCTAGTTGCGTAGAGCTTCCAGCACAAGAGCTCCTGATTCCGCTCGCCGCGACCTTTATATTCGGAAGCCGTATGTTTTCGCCAGCGAGATAAAACACGGGCCCCGTGGCCACTTAGCGGTCGTGGAGTGTACTGGACTTCGTCTTTTGCTATTATTTCGCGCGCTCGCTTTGTCCGCGCGAGGTGACTTCGTCCTTTGTTATTATTTCGCGCGCTTGCTTTGTCCGCGCGCGGTGACTTCGTCACACCCCCTCCTTACTTCGGGAAGGAAAAAGGTGATCGTCACCGTTTGTTTACTGCTATTCCTTAATCCTAACAGGTACGTGTTTTCTTACATACTATCTTATCCTACGGGTTGCAACCCACACACTTATACCTACCCATCACCAAAACGCACTTAAAGCTAAAAAAACAATAATGCCTTAACCTACGCGGGCGGAGCGGTGTCCGCGGGGGCAGTCGGCCGCCGGGCGCGGATCTCCCCCCCGAGGTCGCCGTTGCGGAACCGGCTGCCCAACACGACGGCGGTCGACGTGGTGACCGCGTACACCCGGCGCGGTCGCATAGCGGCCGGGTGAAATACCACCATGCCGGGGCGTTCGGTGGCCCAGCTCCACGGGCGGGAGCGGGCGGACGGTGAGGCCGCTGGGGGGCCCGTGCGGCCGGGCTGTGCCAGCGGCTGCGGGACGGCGGTCGGTGGCGGCGTGGCCGCCGGGGGGCCCTGGAGGCCTGGCTGAACCGGCGGTGGCTTGGCCGCTGGGGGGCCTGGACGGCCTAGCTGGGCCAGCGGCTGCTGGACGGCGGTCGGTGGCGGCGTAGCCGCCGGGGGGCCCTGAAGGCCTCGCTGAACCGGCGGTGGCTTGGCCGCTGGGGGGCCTGGACGGCCTAGCTGGGCCAGCGGCTGCTGGACGGCGGTCGGTGGCGGCGTAGCCGCCGGGGGGCCCTGAAGGCCTCGCTGAGCCGGCGGCTCCGGGACGGCGGTCGGTGTTGGCGCGGCCGCTGGGTGTTTTCGGGCTGGAGGTGCGTGCGGGGCCACCAGCAACCGGCGGAGGTCCAGCGGCTTCAGTGCTCCGTGCGCGATCCGTCGACGCCGGGTGAGGACCCCTGGGGGCTCGGGAGCCTCGGTGGGTGTCCCTTTTTCCAGGGACTCGAGACCCGTAACTTCCGGCCTCTGTACGCGCGGCGGCGCTTGTAGACGTGGCGGTGGGCCTCGGTGTTGCGGCGGCTGGTCGCTGCTGACGGTGACCTTGGCTGGCCACGGTCGGTCCTCGCGGATCCTGGCTCGGCGGGGTCGCCGCTCCTGTGGCCCGACTGCTGCGGAGCCCAGTGGCACGGCGGTGGATCTGCCGGAGTTCTCCGGTGCGGTCCTGATAGGTGGCATGTTAATTGCCAATTGCCTAATTTCGGCGTTTGTTGTGCCTTTTATAGCTGAAACTGTGGCGCTGCCCGCGCCAATCGGTTCGCGAGTTTCGCACGGTTTCAGATCGCTGAGGTGCGCGCGCATTGTCTTCCCTCGCGCACCTTTTAGCACCGCGATGTTCGGTCCCGTGAATTTGGCAACGGTGTATGGGCCTGCGAATTTTGGCGCTAACTTGGCATTAAACTGTTTAGCGGCTGCACTTAGATGGTGTTCGCGCTTCATTACTTCGTCGCCAATCTCGGGGCGCCAGTCTCTTCGTCGCAAATCGTAGTGGTGCTTCTGGTTTTGATGTGCCCTCGCCAGATTCCATCGTGCAAGTTCGATGCTTTCCTTGATGCCCGCGAGTCGCTGTTGCCATTCCAAGGTGTCCTCTCGTGTTGGTTCGTCTTTCGGTTCGTTCGGGGCGGATCGGGGTTCTCCGGGAGTTACGAGCTCCCGCCCAAAATTCAAAGCGGCTGGAGTACTCCCGGTGGCTTCATGTCGTGCCGTATTGTAGGCAAAAGCGATCTCCGGAAGCCAATTATCCCATGTCGTATGATCCCCGTCGGTAAATTGAGCGATCATTGTCTTGATTACTCGGTTGGCTCTTTCCACCGGGTTGCACTGCGGAGTATACGGTGGTGTCTTTCGGTGGTCGATGCCATATTCTCGTAATAGGGCGGTAAATTCTCGGCTTTCAAATTGCTTGCCGTTGTCTGTAATAACCCGCCGTGGGCACCCGAAGCGCATGACAATTCGTTCGCGCAATGCCTTGGTAACGGCTGGAGCGGTGGCCTGTCGCAGGGGCTGGAGCTCGATCCATTTCGTGAACTTATCCTGCATCACCACGACCACGGTATGGCCTTTCTTCGACCGTGGGAGGGGTCCGACTAAATCTGCCGACACGACATCCCACGGGTAGGCTGCTGGGGTGGTGTGCATAAGTCCTGCCGGGGCCTGTTGCGATACTTTGTACTCTTGGCACTTTATACATTGGCGGACATAGCGTGCGGCGTCTCTAAACATTCCCGGCCAATAGTATTTTCGTGCCAATCGTGCCGCTGTTTTGTTGATTCCGAGGTGACCGGCCGTAGGGGCGTCGTGGTTTGCCCTTAGTATTTCGTCGCGCCGGGGTCTCGGTACACATTGTTTCCATTCGTCTTCGGGATGGCCACCGGTCGTATCTGGGAAGTGGCGGTACAGTTCGCCCTCGTGGAGTTTGTATTCTGGGTGGAGGAGCGGTGTCTCCTCGACGGCTCGCTTCTTTACGTCATACCATTCCTTGGATGTCTCGGTGTTTACGTCTGCAACCTCGCCGTGTCGCGAAAGGGCATCTGCTACGAGATTGTTCTCCCCTTTTCGATACTCGATCTTAAAATCATACTGTTGCAGTTCCAAGCTCCAGCGCGCGAGGCGTCCCGAAGGACTGTCGATTGACTGTAGCCATTTCAGTGCTTGGTGATCGGTTAGGACGGTAAACGAATATCCCTCGAGGTAGGGGCGCATCTTTCTAATGCCCCAGACTACTGCCAAGCATTCCTTCTCGGTGACGGAGTAGTTCTTTTCCGCTGAGTTGAGCGTTCGGCTTGCGTAGGCTACTACTTTTTCTTGTCCGTTGTGTTCTTGGGTCAGAACTGCGCCGAGACCGCTTTGGCTGGCGTCGGTTTGTAATACGAACGGTCTGTCAAAATCGGGACATGTCAAGACTGGTGCGGTTGCTAGTTGATGACGGAGCGTTTCGAAGGCCGCTTGTGTTTCGTCGGTCCAGTTCCACCGCGTGCGTTTCTGTAGGAGCTGGTGTAATGGTGCGGCCGCGTCGGAGAATTGGGGAATGTATCTCCTATACCAGGAGACCATCCCTAGGAAGCGCCGTAATTCTCGTAAGTTCTGCGGGGGAGGTGCATTCTTGATTGCCTCGACCTTCTCGGGGTCTGTTTTTACTCCCTGGTCTGACACGACGTGACCGAGGTATCGTAGTTCGGTCTGGCAGAAACGGCATTTTTCCTCGTTTAAACGGAGCCCGGCTTGTTGTAATCGGCGGAGTACTTCTCGAAGGTTGTCCAAGTGTTCCTCGAAGGTTCGGCCAAGGATGATAATGTCGTCTAAGTATACAAAGGCCCTTGGCTCTAGGCTGGGTCCGATGATACTGTCGAGTAGCCGTTGAAATGTGGCGGGTGCGGAGTGGAGGCCGAACGGCATGGCGCGGAACTGATACAGTCCTCGTCCGGGAACGGTAAAGGCCGTAATCGGGCGGCTCTCCTCGGCCAGCGGTACTTGCCAATAGCCGTTCGCGAGGTCTAACGTTGATATATACCGTGCCTCGCGTAATTTATCAAGGGTTGCCTGTACCTGTGGCAGGGGGTAGGCATCCTTTTCGGTGACGGCATTTACTCGGCGGAAGTCGATACAGAATCTCTTCTTCTTCTTCCCCTTTTTAGCGACCATGACCACAGGCGAGCTCCATGGACTGCTGGAGGGCTCGATGACCCCGTTGGCCAGCATTTCATCCACGGCCTCGTTAATTAGTGCCTGCGTGGCCGGATTCCTGGGCGTGTACCGTTGTTTAATTGGTTCGGTCGTCTTTAGTCGGATTCGGTGCTCGGCGAGGGTGGTTGTCCCTCGTAGTTTTCGGAACGGCGGTAACTCCTCATCCAGGAGTTGTTGCAGGGCGGCTTCTTGGGCCGGCGTGCATCGGCGAATGCCTGGGGCTTCCACTGCCGCGGTTTCGGCTTGGCGAGCCCATCGGTGTTTTCCCACTTGTACTTCTAAGCCTAATTTTTCTAAAACGTCTACTCCTAATAGAGCGGCATGCGATAAACCGGGGAACACTGCGTATGTGTGTTCCACCTCCTGGTCGTGGATTCTGGCGGTCAATTTCATTTCCCCCTGGAGTGGTACCTCTGCGCCGTCGGCAACACTAGCCGTGAATGTGGCGGGGGCAAGGGTGTATCCTTGTCGTTTGCATGCGGCGGCGACGTCTGGTCGTATGAACGATCGGGTTGCTCCGGTGTCGACCAGTGCCCACCAACGCACATTTCCGACTTGGAAGGCGAGGTACAGTCGGGGGTCCTGGGTGCCTAATTGTTGTTTTGAGGCATTGTCGGGGCGTTTTGTCGGTCGCCTCGGTTTCCGCGCCCGGCCTCGTTTCCCGAGAACGGGTTACACGGACATTCTCGGGAGCTCCGCCCGTTCGTTCCGCAGTACGAGCAGAGCAGTCTGCTCGCCCGCTGGCAGTCCAGGCGTCGGTGGCCGCGCTGGCCACACCGCCAGCAGCATGTCCCTCGGTCGTAATCGGCCTGTACTTCGGCGAGCCCGCTGTTTCGGGGTTGTTCAGTCTTCTTCTCCGGCCGTTTTTCGGGCTTGGCGGTTTCCTTCGGTTGGTGACCGGCGGCTGCTTTTTCCTCGGCCGTGACCTTATCTTGGTCCGCAGCCAGTCTCATGAGTTCGGGCAGCGTTCTAAACTCCGTTCGTTTGATGTACCGGCGGTACTCCGGTCGGAGGTTCCGGTAGGCGCGATTGACTTGTTGCTCCAATGTATATTTTCCATATTGCTGCATTAGCGGCAGTAGGTCCAATATGAAATCGGTGGCCGTTTCCCCTGGCCGTTGTATGCGTCGGGTAATTGCTTCTTCGAGCTCGCTCTCGTCTTCGGTAGCGAGGAAGAATGCTCGGAAGTCTGTTACAAAATCGTCCCACGACTGCCATTCGGTACGGCGGAGACGATACCAGCCAAGTGCTCTCCCTTTGAATATCTCGGAGAGGCACTGGATGATTTGGTTTGGCGTGACCATGTAGCTATGTTGTAGGTCACCTAGTCGTTGCAAGAATTCGGCGGCTCCGGGTCCGCCATCGTAACGGGTCCCCCACCTCCTAATTCTTTCCATAGGTGTTGCCTCAGGTGCCATGATGTTGTGTTCAGCACTGGGCGTGACCTCCAGTGGGTTGGACGTTTCGCCGGTTACCGTTATCATTGGCGGTCCCATAATATTATGCTCTCGGCAGTACGCGGTAACTCGTTGACGTAGCTCGTCTAGATTGCCAATAACGTTGATTCCGTATTCTTCGGCGACTTTGACTAGTACGGCTTTTCTTAGCTCGTAAACCCAGCCTACGCTTATACTCATTCGCCCCTCTCCTTTTCAACGTCCCTGTTTGGGCGCCAATTTGTAATGGTCTCCGGTTGGCGAGACGATTATCGGTGGGACGGAGAAGGGATTGTGTTGCCGACTCAGTCGGTGTGTCCGGGTTCGGCGAATGAGTAAATAAGTCGTATTTAACAATAACAATGTTTATTAGTCAAACGTCTTAAATGTCGGTGGTATGATACAGTTCTCCCGTGCGGTGTGTCGCGTATTCGTTCTCGGTGGTCCGGTGAACACGGTCTATATAGCGCGACGCTCGAGCGGTTCTATTATCGGCGCGTCGGTACACGGCGGCGGCGCTGTTTCGGCGAGCAGTTAGGGAAGTGTGATGCGGCTTTATTGAACGTTCTGCTCTGGATGGCCTTATGGGGCACGTCCGTCGAGAGTCGTATAAGATCGTATCAGAGTGCAATAGGGCTCTGGCCTAATAGGCGCGGAGACACCTCTCTGACGTAAGGCAGAGCGCAAGATAAATCTCGGCCTATTTCGGAAGAGGCTGGTTATGGTACAGTGGTGACGATGGTCGACCACTGACACACCTCGTAGGAACTGAAAATGGGCGTCTTGTCGTACCGCTAGTTGCGTAGAGCTTCCAGCACAAGAGCTCCTGATTCCGCTCGCCGCGACCTTTATATTCGGAAGCCGTATGTTTTCGCCAGCGAGATAAAACACGGGCCCCGTGGCCACTTAGCGGTCGTGGAGTGTACTGGACTTCGTCTTTTGCTATTATTTCGCGCGCTCGCTTTGTCCGCGCGAGGTGACTTCGTCCTTTGTTATTATTTCGCGCGCTTGCTTTGTCCGCGCGCGGTGACTTCGTCACAAACTAAACACGACGCCACTATCTGATAAATACATGCATCTATACTTTACCTTGAGTATCAAATTTCAACGTGATAGAGCAAACACGTTACACTTTAGTGACACGTCACGGAAATGGATCAACGAATTATCAAACAGCAAAATATCTTCTCTACGATTCAGTCACTTTTTCCGCTATTTGCAAACGTACTGACGAAAAACGTTTGTACTTGAAACCACGTAATACGTAGTAAATAAAAAACTGAAAATTGCAATCAGCCGATCGTCAAATGTATACATTGCCTTCTACGAAATATTTGAAACGGTTATTATATTATATGTATATGAAAAATACGAAGAAAAGAAAAAATACGTAAAGACTGAGATGCAAAATATCGATAACGTATGCATTACCACAGATACATGGACAAGCATAAATACAGATAGCTTCCTTACCTGCCATTTCGTTACTTCTGATTAAGAAATTGAAATCATACACTATTGAAACGTATAAAATGTCCGAAATCAGCGCAGAGAAATGTGTCAGTATATCCAAAGTGCTAACGATTAAGACACAATTGGACATTTTCCTTGGTACTTTTCTTTTCAATGGAATCGTAGGAAAACTTTGCATAGAATTGATGTCACAAGTGCAAAAATATCTTTCCGACATGAAAACTAACGGAATCTATGTATGTGCCGCCCTTTTAGATCCATGATTTCGTGATTTACCATTCACTAGCGACATCAATTCTTCAAATGGCCCGCCAACAAGAGAAATAGGAAATTTGGAAACATCAATGTCACCAGTGACAGATGAATCCAATTTTTGGGCATCATTTGATAATTAGGTATATCGAAGGCATAAATAGAAGCTCATTAGATGGTAATGATGTACAATTACAGTTAGATAACTATTTTAAAGAAAGTTATTTATCCATAAAAATTTCTTAATAACATTGTATAATGCACCAATTTTTACGCATTAAGGAATAATGTATATATACATAATACATAACGTATTAATAAAAATTCAATTATATACGTACATCACGATACTGATTCCAACTCCTACTTCATTAGTTATATTATCAAATCATGAGTGGTAATAAATACTGTTACGATTTTGGTTGGGCATAGTATAAGTTTACTGAACAGCAATGATAACAGAACATGAACAAGGGGGGATAACAAGGAAAGTAAGAACGGTAACGAATACAATCAGTAATTAGCGTGATAGGATATCGAGACGTCTGCTGGCAATGGCGGCTGACTATCGAATGACAGCTTGACAGGCGATCGTCCCGATCGCCTTCTTCTCGCTGTCTCTTGTCTTCGTCGCGAGCACCAGCGGGCCATGAATCTTCTACATAGGGTGCTCGCAACACTGCTGCCCCCCCCTCGGGAAGCGGTCGTCCCGACCGCTGCAGGTTCCCCGTCGACTGCAGCTGCACCCTGGCCCGGAAGAGTGGGAAGGACTCTACGTGGCCTCTTCCGTCCGTCGCCTCGGCATTCACCTTCACGCTCAGGGGAAAAACCACCCCAAAAACCCTGGGCAAGGCGTGGGTACGTGGTCCTTCGCGTCTCTACCCTCCACTTGCGTCTTCGGACTTGTGCACTTCTTACTTGAGGGGATTCCATCTTCTGCGACGACGCATCTTCTTCTTGGGCAGAGACGGGCGGAGGGACCTAGTCTTTCTTGGTCGGGACTCTTTGCGCCTTCGGTACCCCTGTTCCAGTCCCTCGCTGTCCTACGGCGGAGTTCCGGCGTGTATCCCTCGATGCCTCCGGAACGACCCTCGGCGACTGCGTTGCTCCAAGGCTGCTCCCTTCCTTGATCCAGCCCCTCCTTCAGGGAAACGTCTGGAATGCCCTCTGACTCCGCTCAGAACTCCAGTTCCGTCTTGTCACCAGTCCCCTTTGCAAAAGGACAGAGAAACATTTTATTTCCTTCCTATTTGCCGGCATCCGGTGGAGCGGCCGGAACGGGGGACGGAAAGGCGAGGCAAGCACGAAAGCAGGGGGTCACACATATGAGCATTGCTATCGGCCCGCTCCCCGATCAATCCACCCCGATCTGTCCGCCTCCATTCATCCAATCCTTGGCTTCGTGATGGCCCCATTCCTCTTCGTGGCCTCCGGTGCTGACCCAGGGAACCGAACCGCGCGTCCCGGCAGCGCTCCCGCCTTCGCGACATTCCCTCCAGCCGATCCAAGCACCGCTTGTCCGCCTGGTGGTTGGGAATGCCATTTCCCTTCTGCTGTCCACCCATCCTCCTATTCCTTCCTGGGTCCCCCGCGAGAACCTCCATCCCGGCCGTGTCGGGAGCACGTAGGGGAACCTCCAGGGGCTAGCGGGGCGCTTTCACGTATGTCCGCACCCCGCTGCGGACTGCCACGCTATTATGGCACAGTTGGGGAACCCGGGAGCGCGCTTCCAGGCTGCGGTGGCGGTCCCCTGACACCTTGTCCCTCGTGGTGGGGTCTCGTGAACCTGAAACAGACTCAAGAGCGGGGGCTGGGCTACGCAGGCAGCCCAGTCCACCAAATTAGCTTAAACTAATCTTCTTCCTTGAGTCCAGTGTAGGTCCCGCGACGTCTTCACTCCTCTCGCAGTTGTCCCTCATACTTCGCAAGGCGGCGCACGTGGACCACCTTACACTTCTTCCTGCGTGAACGCTGAATCCTGTAGACGACGTCGTTGATCCTGTCCGTAATCGTATAAGGGCCTTCCCAATCCGCTTGAAGGTTCGGGCACTTCCCCTTGACTCTTCGTGGCTGGAACAACCACACTTGTTCTCCAGGTTGGAATTCCACGGCGTGAACACGGCTGTCGTACCACGACTTCATCTTTGAACTGTAGACGTCCAGACGGCGTCGAACGAATCCGTGGATCTTCGTCATCTTCCCTCGGATCCATTCGGAGTAACCCTGCTCGACGTCCTCGTCCTCTTCCACTTCGGGGGGCAGCCCTCTCCATAGCTGCAGGGGTAGGCGAAGTTCCTGGCCGTACAGGATCATCGCTGGTGTCAGTTGCGTAGCCTCGTGCCGTGCTGACCTGTAGGCAAGGAGGAACATGGGGATTCACTCGTCCCAGTCCCGCTGGTGCTCCGAAACGAACATCGCGAGGTATTGAAGCAACGTTCTGTTCAGGCGCTCTACCAGCCCGTCTGATTGGGGATGCAGGGGAGTTGTTCGTGTCTTCCTGACTCCAAGCAGCTTCAGCAGTTCCTTGAATACGGAGGATTCGAAGTTCCTTCCTTGGTCGGTGTGTATCTCCAAAGGTACACCATGTCGACACACTACGTTGTGCAGGAGAGCTCTTGCCACTGTGACAGCTCGCTGGTCTGGCATCGCGATTACTTCCGGCCACCGGGTAAAGTAGTCCGCCACGACCAACATAAACCTGTTCCCGGCCTGGGACCTCGGGAGCGGACCGACAACGTCCAGGGCAAGCCTCTCAAACGGAGCTCCCACGTTGTACACCTTCAGGTTCCCTGCTCCCCTCTGACGTGGTCCCTTCTTCGCCGCACAGGTGTCACACCGCCGGCACCACTCTTGAACGTCCTGTCGACACGTTGACCAGAAGAACTGTTGACGAATCTTCGCTAAGGTCTTGTTCACTCCAAAGTGCCCAGCTGCTGGCGAATCGTGAAACTCCCGCAAAACCTCTGCAACCCTTTCGCGCGGTACCACCAAAAGCCACGAGGCCGCTGTACCACTGTGGGACTCCCATTTCCTAAAAAGCAAACCTTCATGAACCTCCAGCGAGTCCCAGATCGACCAGTAAAATTTCAATTGCGGGGAGAAACGAGCAATGTCCTGCCAGCCCGGCTTCTCCCCTTCCCCCTTCTTTTTAAGGATGAAGCCAATCTCTTCATCCTTCTCCTGGCTTAATTTCCACTCGTTCCTGTTGTCTTCACAAAATATCCTGTGAATCCTCTTCGAGGAAACTTTCACTCCAGCTTCTTTCTTCTCCAGTCGATCGCAGTTTTTACAGTCTTCCTCGATGCACGGTCTTCGTGAAAGTCCATCCGCGTTCCCGTGGGCTCTTCCTGCGCGATGGCGAATCTCGAAGTCATATTCCTGGAGTCGCTCGATCCAGCGGGCGACCTGTCCTTCGGGGCACTTGAAGGTCAGCAGCCAGCGAAGCGCCGCGTGGTCCGTCCTTATCAGGAATCTACGACCATAGAGGTAGTGGTGGAAATGCTCGACCGATTTCACCACTGCCAGCAACTCTCTCCGGGTGACGCAGTAGTTCCTCTCTGCTTTTCCCAAGGTTTTGGAGAAGTAGGCTATGACCTTTTCCTGTCCTTCGTGTTCCTGTGAGAGGACGCCGCCTATGGCAAAATTAGAGGCGTCCGTATCCAGAATGAAGTCCTTGTTTATCACCGGGTAGGCCAGTATCGGCGCCCCGGTGAGCCTCTTCTTTAGCTCCCGGAAAACCTCTTGGCATTCTTCGGTCCATTCGTAGCTCTGTTTGGCCTCGGTGAGGCGATGCAGGGGCTTGGCGATCCTGGAGAAATCCTTCACAAATTTCCGGTAATAAGTGCACAATCCTAGGAAGCTTCTTAATTCCGTGGCGTTCTTCGGCTGCGGCCATTCCGAGATGGCTTTGATCTTCTCCGGATCCGTCTTGACCCCTCTCTCCGTTACGATATGGCCCAGATACTTAACTTCCCGGCAGAAGAAAGAGCACTTCTTGGGGCTCATCAATAGTCCAGCCTGACGCAAACGTGAAAACACCGTCCGTAGGCGCTCGAGCTCCTGCTCAAAGTCGTTCCCGTAGATGATGATGTCGTCCAAGTAGACCAAGCAGATCTTCCAGGTCAGGTCTTGAAGCACGTCTTCCATCAGTCGCTCGAAAGTCGCAGGGGCGTTGCAAAGTCCGAAGGGCATCACCTTGAAGTGCCAGAGTCCCGTTCCTACTGAAAACGCAGTTTTCTCTCGGTCCTTCTCGTCCATAGAGATCTGCCAGTAACCACTCTGCAAGTCCACGGTAGAAAACCAAGAAGATCCAGCGAGAGCGTCCAGTGTATCCTCAATACGGGGCAGAGGATACGAGTCCTTTTTCGTAATCTCGTTCAGGCGTCGGTAATCCACGCAGAACCTTAAGGTTCCATCCTTCTTCGTAACAAGGACGATCGGAGAAGACCACGGGCTTCGCGATTCCTCGATCACGCCCTGTGTCAACATCTTCCTGAGTAATTCCTCTACTTCCGCTCGTCGGTGTAGTGGCAACCTCCGCGGTGCCTGCTTGATGGGGTGATTATCCCCGGTGTCGACACAGTGCTTCACCCGGTCGCAGTTCCCGATCTGAGTCGAATGCGTGGCGAAAACATCCTGAAATTCACAAAGAAGCTCAGCAAATAGCTTTGTCTGTCCTTCGGACAAACCTGACGAGCAGCGTGTATACAGCTCTTTCAAATGCTGGGGGACGACCGTTTCGCTTCCTTTTTCCAGTTTCTCCTTTTCGACGGCCGGCTCTCCGAAGCGTATCTCCGGTTTTCCAGGGAGGCACAGCACATTCCGGGATAAGTCGATGCTGCAGTGGTGCCTCCTCAAGAACGCCGCTCCCAGGATGCACTTTTCGACCATGTCGACGACGTGGAAGTCTTCTACACTCAAGTGTCCTCCAACGCCGACTTCCAGGCTCACCTTGCCGAACACTTTCATTTTCTCCCCAGAAGTGGAGCGAATGTCTAGTCCTGTTCGGGCGATGTCCTTCGAGGGACACAACTCCTTGTCCAGAAGGTTAATAGGCGAACCTGTATCAAGAACTATTTTACAAGGTTTCCCACAGATTTTTCCACATACGAAAATCTCCTCCTCCGGATTCGTCTGTCGCCCAGTCGCCTCCCGCATCGCCACACTCTTGACGACCGGGGGACTGCTCTTCTCGGACCGACGTCTCCCCCTTACGCCGTCCTCTTCTCGTTTCCCTCTAAGGGTTTTCTGGAGACATTTCCAGTCCTTGCCTGGCCGTTTTTGGCCTTGAAACAGTCCTTCTGTAAGTGGCCCGACTTGCCACAGAGCCAACACTTCGGTTCCCTCGGAGAGTCCTCTGTCCGCCCCACGGGCTTTTCGAACCTCCGCTGCTTCACCGGAAACCTTTCAAAATTTTTGGAGGGTTTAGCCTTCCGCTTTTCCGAGTCCCGTTCTCGCGATTCCGACGCAGGGCGGCGAGACATCGCCTCCACGGCCTCAATCTCAAGCGCCCTGGTCACTGCGGCTCTTAGGGTTGTGAACCCGCCGAGACGCAGTTCCCGCTGCATAACAGAGCTCGACAACGCTGTTATGAACTGGGACGCGGCGAGTTTGTCGCGGATCTCTACCGGACAATCGGCAAACGCGGACTGCGCTAAACGCTCAATTTTGGTGGCGAGCGAAGAGATGCTTTCATCCCTCCGCTGCCGATGGCTCTGGAAGAGTACGTAGTTCAGATTTGAAAGATTCCTCGCCCCGTAGCGGAATTCGAGCGCGGAAACCAACTCTGCGAAACTTTCGCATTGGGCCGCGGAGAGCGTCGTAAGGACGCTCCTCGCTGCACCTCCCAGGGAAGCGATCAAGGCTGTCGCCCTTTTCTGATCGTCCCACCCATTTGCGCGCGCGATCGTCTCAAATTGTACTTTGTACTCCTCCCACGAATTTTTCCCGTCAAATATCGTCGGCTTCACGGCGTACCCTAAGCTAAGGACGCTCGATCCCGACGAAGGGGCAGCGGCGGGCGCACTAGCGGGCGTGGGAACATGCGCTGGGGGTACACTATTAGCAACTCTATTCTCACTGATTTCACTTGGCACAACCTCCCCACCCCGAGGGCCCGCGCTGCTACCACCTGAACCCTGGCTATTCTGTAATGAAGCGGTTACGACCTGAACCCGCTCCTCCAACTCCGCCATCCGCGCCTCAAAAGTCGCCTGCGCCTGGCGGTCGGCAGCCTCCCTGCGTTGATCTTCCCTCAGCCGGCGGGCCGCATCATCCCTCCGCTGCTCCTGCAACTGCCCGACGATGCTGAGCTGAAGGGTGGTGAAGAGCTCCCGCAGGGACGGGTCGCCCGATGCTCCGGAAGGGGGAACCGCAGGGGCCGCGGACACCGCGGAGGCCGCGGAAGCGCGAGTGGGCATGCCGCTCCGGGCGGACATCCCACTTCTGACACCAATGTTACGATTTTGGTTGGGCATAGTATAAGTTTACTGAACAGCAATGATAACAGAACATGAACAAGGGGGGATAACAAGGAAAGTAAGAACGGTAACGAATACAATCAGTAATTAGCGTGATAGGATATCGAGACGTCTGCTGGCAATGGCGGCTGACTATCGAATGACAGCTTGACAGGCGATCGTCCCGATCGCCTTCTTCTCGCTGTCTCTTGTCTTCGTCGCGAGCACCAGCGGGCCATGAATCTTCTACATAGGGTGCTCGCAACAATACTATTTTCGTGAAGTAGTAAATTGCAAATCGTAACCGCTACTTTCGTATCCAATAGATATCATAACAGGTTTGCCACCTGAACACAGAATTATCAAATAAATAACGATAACTTCATACAGTATCAGACAAGTATTGATAATTTCGAAAGTATCAAATAAGTATTGATAATTCCTTAAAGTATCAAACCGGTTTTGATTCGGTATAGTATTGATATGGTATCGGTTGAAGAAGAATCGGTATCGACGATTGATACCAAGTACGTAACATTTCGACGCGTATCGATATTTCCTATTGAGTACTTTGGTATCGAATTGATTGAATATCATCAATAGTATTGGTATCAGTCCCAGCACTACGTGCAGGCAAATAGAAATAGACGCGACTGGAAATTAGTGAAAACAATAGAAAAACTAAATGGTGACAAGAAACATAGGTATTCTTATACAAAATTATTATAAAAGGTGAAAATGGTCGAGCCACCAGCATCGGTAGAAATCCACGCTAGCCGATAAATATAGGAAAGACATACAGGGCGATTCTGGAGCGACGCCTGCCAAAGAGATGCCGCCTGGTACCTTTTTTTAATCCTCGAAGGGGTTGGAATACAATAAAAAGTGAGAAATGTCCACGATTTCCGCATTTCTCATCAGATCTCTGCGAAGACGACGTCAATCGATTCCTTATGTTTTTCCGATTAAGATCGTACCAAATTTCATGTAAATTGGATTATTTTTAACGAAGCTAGCGTGAAATTATATAAACAAATTTTTTCATCTAATTTCCTTCATTAAGATCCGAATTACGTCGTTCTTAGTGTTAGTTTCATCGGCGAAACATAAGGAATCTATTGGCGTCGTGGCCATTTCTCACTTCTTAATAGGTACTCCCATTGAGCTCTATACTAACTGGAGAGTGAACAGACCAATGGCGGCCGGTCAGACAAGGAACAAAAATTAGTGGGTGGAACTTTCTCTGTCTTATCTATAGTGCATGTCAATGAACTTACAATAGCCGCGCGAACACGGATGTAAAAATTGTAAAACATATCCGACGAAGAATATTCTTACGAATAATGATCGGAAAATAAACAAAAGGAGCAAATGTGTTAAAATTACTCAGATTATTATTTTGGGAGTCATAATAGATATTTTGTTAAGGGGATTCCATCGATTTGGATGAATTTTTTAACGCCTCGAATTTAACGACTCCCCAATGCCGTCTGCAATGATTAATTATAAAACAAAAAATTTATTTCTATAGTTTAAGACTTCCTTAATACAATGCAACAAGTCCCATTAAATTATATGTAGTAGTTTTCCTTTAATTAAATCCTAAAAATCACCTATTTTTATGGGCTCTAGACCGGAACAGCCCCTTAATCATGATACAAGAATGAAACGAAGTTTATATCTTTACTTACAGACGCAAATAATAAACTGAGAGTTGAAGAAACGTGTGTTATGTATTCTAAACATTGTAAAATGTACGTAATTTTTTTAAATTATATATATTTTTACATTTGTACACATTTTTCTTTATTTTGGCATATTTACAATTGTTATAAATGTATAAATATCCGGAGTTATGCATTGTAATTTCATATATACATATTTATACAATTCAATACATGGTAATCATTAATGTATATTGTATGTATGTTGTCCAATCCTAATGGGAAAGGTGATCTTGAATCTGAATGCCTGGAACATAAGAACTATAAGCAATAATATTATATAATTGTTGATCTGAAATGGATTAATATAAATGCATTGTTAAAGTATTTATTATAAATTAATATTAAAAAGCACAAAAACGCACCAACCTCCATGCAAGTAAAATCCGTAGTCCCATCACATATTTACGCATTAATTACACTGCGAACGCTTATGCAACTATAATATATTTAGCCATGCAAAATATATGCAAAGTATATACAAAATACAAAACACAGAGAACACAAAAAATAAAAAGTCTATACAAATTAAACATTCGCAAACAGTATATTTTTGTGTAATTGTTGTCTTAAGTGAAGGCGTGCGCCCATGTGCCGTTCTGTGGCCTTTTTCGCGTACGTCATTATTCTAATCGTACTGTATGTATTCACTATAACTTTCAATAATTGAAATTCATGTAGTTCGTGTACACCGTCGGTTTCAAGAACGGGGTGTGGTGGTGTGAATAGTGACAGTATGGTACTCGAAAATTTTTCAAACACTATTGTACATATCCGTTGTTTGAAGCGAACATTTGTATATCCTAGATCGATTTCTGCACGGAAAGCTTTTTCGGCATGGCTGACCCCCACCACACGCAAATTTACTACAGGATACTAGAGATAGAGAGGGATAGTAGGAAGAAGAAGGATATACTGACACACTATTTTCCCCTCTCTCTCTGATCGCTGTCGCCGCTACTTCTTCCCACTGCTATTCCCACTCCAGTTAGTATAGAGCTCAATGGGTACTCCAACCTCTTCGGAGGCCAAAAATCATCAAATTCGGTGCTGCACTGCGGGGGGTTGTCTCTTTGAGTCCAGTCGCTCCACGATTTCCAATTGAAATGAAAAAATTAATCTTTTTAAAAAATTGAAAAATATATTTTATTTTAAAAATATAAAGTAAAAGATTTATTCCCCCCCCCCATCTTCCTCCTGCTCCTCCTCTTCCTCCACCACCGCGCCTGTGGCCTCCCCACCCTCTTCCTCCCCCCAGCCTCCTCTATACGGGTGGTCTTTTCGGCCACCCCGCGCCCTACGGTGCGGCTCTCCTCCACGGCCGCGGGAGTGGATGGCCTTTTTGACCAGTTTCTGAAGCTGAAACAGTAACATAAACATTAAGACATTTCTTAAAACGGAATAACATTCTAACAATTGCAACGTTTCGCACAAACTAGTTTAATAGGAAGTAAGCCATAGAACCATATTCCACATACTTACTTGGTTCAATTGCCTCTCCACACGGACCTCTTGGGGGGCGGAGAGCGGGCCTGCACCCCTCCCTTCCACCTCCAAAGGAGGATTTTGGGGCGGAGGTGGTGGCGCCTGGGGAGCACCAATGAACCCCCTCAGAGCTATTTCCATCTGAAAATGAAACAAAATATATAAAAAAATTTCATGTTAAAAGATTTTATTTAACTTGATCGAAAATGCACTGAAAACTAAAAAAGACATTTCCTTGTACTACAATTGCGATGGTGATATGTCGCTTTAAATAAAACCGTGGGGCGGGATATTTCATAACAGGATATGAATCGATTTATTACAGAATCAAGAATCGAAATGAAAGTTTCGCACAAAGTAGTTTAATAGGAAGTAAGCCATAGAACCATATTCCACATACTTACTTGGTTCAATTGCTGAAGTAAATTAGAAACGGGGAGCCCCCCCCCCCCCGTTTTGAAACTCCTGGGGAGCGGGGAGCGGGCCTGCACCCCCTTTCCGCCGCCATAGGAGGATTTTGGGGCGGTGGTGGTGGCGCCTGGGGGGTATCCATGTCCTTCAACGCTCTGTGCATCTTAAAATGAAACAGAATATATAAAAAAAATTTCACGTTAAAGGATTTTATTTAACTTAGGTTAAAGGGTAGTAGGTTGGGAATGGATGGTTAACGTTTGGGAAATTTATAAATTTTATATGTGGGCCGTTTTCATCGGGACGACATAGCGATGTGCGTTACGGAAAACAGCACGTTTCATTTACGAAAAACAACACGTTTGAGTTTGCCACCTAAAGAAGCACATTGCATCGTTTCTAACGAATATTAGCACGTTTGGTCTTCCGCCGCGAAACCTAGCATCAGGCCCGTTCCTGGCGTGTCTGCAGAAAGTGCCCGCGCACTTGAACGACTAAAACACAGGGGCGGCCCTGACTAGCATATTTCAGTGCATCGCCACGAAGAATAGCAAATTTTGGATTATACGGTAGAAACTATCACGACCGAGCGCCGACGGGCGAGCAGAACTTTGGAAAAGGTTACAATGTACACGCGTTACGCGTTCCGTGACGCAGAACGGCCCACGTGCCATTGACTACCACTGTTGACTGCACACGTGTTGCCAAACTTTTTCGTTTCTGTATTGAAACCGAGAGGTGTTTTACTACTTCCGACGATGGTTTCCGAAGGAAAAATGTCTGTCGCATCGCGTGGAACGAAGAAACGGCTATTGAATGTTATATGTCCGAAAAAAAGTTAAATTTTGTCGAACAGTAATAATCTTACAATAATATGACAGTAGTTATTTATCGTTCTACACAACGAAGACACACGTGCTGTTTTTCGTAACGCACGTCGTTATGCCGCCCCAACGAAAATGGCCTATTTGAAAATTCTATTTCCATAATGTAAAGTTAACTTCCTTAAAAATATCCCGATTAAAAGGGGCGCGACTTAGCCTTGTTTCACACGTCACGGCACGGGACGGCAACGGCGCCGTTTATACGGCGAAAGGAACGAAAATCATATGGAGACCTTCCACACGTGCCGTCGCCCCAGAGGCGGGAAATTTCTATAAGATCGTCACGTTTTTTGCCGAGAACACGGTGCCGTGCCGTGAGTGTGTGAAACGGGGCTTATTCGCGGCATCGCCTTTGAGAACTCTAACGGAAGAATCACCCTGTTTAATAGTATTAGTAATTTTAATACTTACATTCTCCATATTGTCCATTCCAAATTCAAATGAGTCGAATGACAGCGAATGACACAATGAAGGAGGCACTGAAGGAGACAGTGGAGGGGACACTGGAGGAGGCAGTGGAGGGGACAGTGGAGGACTCTGAACAGAGATACCCGGAATGTCTCTGATGCACACATTGTCACTTGGCGTCGATTGGTTCGAAGCCAAAACGTAGCTTGGCGCCGATTGGTTTGACGTCCCGGCGGCATCACGCGCACCAGTGACAATCTTGTGTTTCAGGGACTTTTTTGGCAAGTGGCAAAGCGGGACTGATTTTTCTCAGTCAAGAAAGTCCCTTTGTCGTCACTGACGAAAAGTCCGCAAGGGTCAATTCAGACGAGCGATGCGGCGTCGTTGCGATCTCGCAGCGGTACATATGTGTATACAGAGAGAGAGAGAGAGATTCACACGTGTCGCCTATAAGCTGTCTTTAAGATGTATTAAGACGTCGTACAGACTTTCAAGACGCCTTAAAGACGGCTTATAGACGACATGTGCTATTGTCATATCGCACAGCCGCAAAAATTGAGTCACGTGTAAATATCTCTCTCTCTCTCTCTCGCTCTTTCTATACACACATGTACCGCTGCGAGATCGCAACGACGCCGCATCGCTCGTATGCATTGACCCATAGAGACACTATAATACATGAGTCTGGACACGAGAAGGCCACTTTTTGATTGGTCCGCCATTTTTTATCGAAATCCTGCGAGAGAGAAAGAGATATACACCATTTCACTCTTAAGGGGGTAGACACGTCACGTGGTCTGGCCGATTTGGCCGGTCGGTATTACAGCAGGTTTTTTCTGCACAGAAATGGTAATACCCATAGATATGCGGCTGCCTGTACACACGAGAGGGAGCTGTTTGCTATTTCCATATTCTATTTTGAATGTGGAAAGAAATTCTCAGCTGTTGCGTTGTACTTTTTAAACAGAAAGTCTGCTGGTACTGCAAACGTAGAAACTGCATTGTACATTTACTTGAAATGTGCTTATGTTACAATATTTTACGCTGGCAGTAAGGAATTATAAGTGAAAAGGAAAAATAGATGAGGGCATGTCCTCAAAAAATGAAGTTTGTTAGGATAGACATTTTTTAATTATCAAAACACTGAAACAGAACATGAAATACACATCCTATGCAGAAAGCAGTTATGAACAAACATATATATAAACTCGTGTTTGACGTTGAATCCAACGCGTGATTATTATGTGGTCCCTCCTCGAAGTGACAGAAAATATAACCTATGTATATTGTTGCGTGATTACGCGAACGTAGTCACAGAAATGTATATAATCGATAGGTAAATTAGGAGCGAAGTTTGAAAGTAGATACTTGCGTATGATTAAGAAGTATTATAAAGGATGCGCAATGCGGGTGGCATTCGTGGGAAAGATCTTGGGCAGAGCTCGAGGGCAAGAAGAGGATACCTATTAACGAACCCCGAAACGAATCGCGAGTTTCTTCTAAGTCACGTAATCTCTTGAGAAGGCCTTGTCCTTTGTTAGACTTTAGGAGTGTTGATTGACACCAGAAGTGTTGGCGACGCTAAGGAAGTCATAAATTCTCTTCAAGAGTAGTCTACTCGACCCTCGTAGCCGAGCCAACTTTCTCTTCCCACGTGTGCACCCCGCTGTGTAACGGAAAAGCGCGCTTCCACCGAGTTTCCACCACCACCCGAAGACTGAGGGAAAGATGGACGTCGATTCGCGGGGGCGGACGGACATCCGCGGGACAACCTACCTTTGAATCCGGCTCATCCCTCATCCTGATTGGCCAAAGGACTGGGAGGACGCCCAGGGATGGAAGGGGCACCACGTTCGAGGCAGGAAGGAGCAACGACGGAGGACTCGGAGAAGGCAGAACTTTTTTGACGCTTGAATGTACAAGTGCAGATTTCACTTACAAAGCAATTCCTTAAATTTATTAAGAATATATACCAGTTTTACCAGAACAAATAGTTTCTTTTTATTCATAACACCCGCGCACTCTGACGAGCAGAGCGGCTCAGCGCTCCACGGGCACCAACCTGCGTTCTGTCCTTAAAATCACCGCGAAAATACGCAACAAAATTGGTGACAACGGTGGGATTGTTCTAAATAATCGCGTTAATTTCACAAACATTTTGAGTGATAAACTTTGCCGGCTCGTGAGTGTTTGGTATATACAGTCTACACTTCTAGAACTGTGATTTTCGTAAACTTGTGAACTGACATTACTAAGCAGCAATTTATAATTGTGTAACCAACGTGAAAGTGCAACCTCTCCCCCTAAGGTTTTTGCACGGTTTCCCTAAGGGCAAGGGTGGATGCCGGAGACGGGTGGTTTCAGCGGCCGTGCTCGCAAACCCTGAAATCACAAGCACCTGTTGGAATTGGAACACCTACACATCAATTGAGGATTAGTGAATCTTAGTGTATTTCTGGGATATTAGCTGACTTTTATATATCACCTTGTTCGTAAGTTTTATTGTAAGAGTTTATAATTATAAGAAACTATATCTTACGTGATAAGCATAAATTAGATTTTTTTTTTTTTTCTCTTCAAAATGCCGCCGTATAAGACCGGATTTGTAAAGGCTAGACGTAATGGAAGGGCTGACTTGAATGGTAGTAGCGCGTCCGAAATAGGAAATTTAATGATAGAGTTACCCGCACCGAAGTCTTCTTCAACTGCGTTACAGTCGAATGAATTGAGCGTAATACCATCGCGAATTCCTATTCGTAGATATAATTACCCTCTCCTCGGTGATGAATCAATTCCTTCAGATAGTTCAAGTGCTGCGAAAATTACGGAATTACCTTCTGATTCCTCAGAGACTATATTTATGTCGTTGACTTTCGCCGCTTCTTTGATTCCCCGCTTTGATGGAAAGTCCTGTTCAATAACTAAGTTTATTAGTCAGTGTAGACTGGCGGATTCACGAATTAAACCCGGAAATAGGATTAACTTACTCGCTTTGATCCGCAATAAAATTGAAGGTGATGCAGATCAGCTCATATCTGATAGCAATGAATTGACTACGTTGGACGAATTGGTCGACTTGTTAAAATCTTCTTTTTCCCAGTCTTTTGATATTAATCGCGTTCAGGACGAGTTAAAGAATCTGCGTCAAAAGGATAGTGAGAGCATTGATGGTTTTGGGGCTAGGGTGAAGGAGATTTTAAATAGGGGTACGGAAGCAGCTAACGAGGAATCTGATATGGTGGAGTCTAGAGGCGTTAGAAATTTATTGAATAGTGCAGCTATATTGGGTTTTAAGAGAGGGCTCTATAACTATAATGTTAGAACATTAATGATAAGGGAGAAGGCGGATAGTTTAGGGATGGCTATACATGCCGCGACTGGGATAGAGAGGGAGTTAGAGCAACAGATACATACCCTACTCAAAGATGATATAATTCAGCGCTCAGCATCACCATATAATTCTCCCATTTGGATCGTTCCCAAAAAACCCGACTCTTCTGGAAAACTCCGTTGGCGCATGGTTATAGACTATCGGAAGTTAAATGAAAAAACTGTCGGAGACGCTTATCCCCTTCCTAATATTACCGATATATTAGATCAATTGGGGGGAGCGAAATATTTTAGCACTTTGGACTTGGCTTCCGGTTTCCATCAAATTTTAGTTGACCCTGTTTCTAAACCTAAAACTGCTTTTTCCACTCCCAATGGTCATTATGAATTTAACAGGATGCCATTCGGCCTTAAAACTGCACCTGCCACCTTTCAACGAGTTATGGACTTGGTATTATCCGGCTTGCAAGGAAGCGAACTCTTCGTGTATATGGACGACATAGTCGTCTACGCTGATTCTCTCGAAGAGCATGCGCGAAAATTAAAAATTCTTTTGGCGCGTTTACAGAACTCCGGATTGACCCTTCAACCAGGCAAATGCCATTTTCTTCAGCGAGAAATAATATACTTAGGACATATATTAACTAGTAAGGGAGTAAAACCGGATCCCGGAAAGATCAAAGCGGTAAAACAGTTTCCTGTGCCAAAAACTAAAAAAAATATTAAACAGTTCTTAGGTCTCGTAGGATATTATAGGAGATTTATTCAAGACATGGCTAAGATTGCGAAGCCATTAACAACACTTCTGAAGAAAAATAGTCCTTTTTGCTGGAGTGAGGAGGTTCAGGCTGCTTTTGAAAAGCTAAGGGATATCATTTGTTCGGAGCCATTATTGCAGTTCCCAAATTTTTCGCAACCATTTCTGGTTACCACCGATGCCTCCGATTACGCTGTAGGAGCTGTTCTAAGTCAGGGTCCTATTGGGAAAGATCTTCCAATAGCGTATGCTTCCAGGACTTTGAACAGTGCCGAGACCAATTATTCCACTATAGAGAAGGAACTATTAGCTGTTTTGTTTGCTGTGCAACACTTTCGGCCTTACTTGTATGGACATCAGTTCACCTTAGTTACAGACCATCGTCCATTAGTTTGGTTAAATAATGCAAAAGATCCCACTTCTAAAATTATGAGATGGAGAATTAAATTAAATGAGTACGATTACAACATCGTGTACAAGCCTGGCCGAGTAAACTCCAATGCAGATGCACTGTCGCGCAACCCAATTATACCTAGTCATGCTTCCGATTTCCAATTGAATCCTTCACGGACAAATGAGATTCATGATTCCTGTTCGAGGCGTCTGGAAGAGGTACTTGTCTGCGCAGACGAGTCATCAATTGCAGATTCCGAAGTGGACAGGAGAGATGACGCATTTCTCGAGTACAATAATGAAGTAATGGTGGCTTCTGTTTTCCTGGCGCGCGGGAAGGCAGAGACTAGGCAGAATGAGGTCATAAGTAAATTATTGAGAAATTTTAATGTTAGCAAAGGTAATACAGATTGTGAGGGAACGCTCCAGCTGGACACTATGGATCAGCTTCCATTCGGACATTTGTTGAACGGTGAGACCGAACCCCCGGCAGCCGCTTCAGATTCCGTTGGAAGTGGTCCATGTTCAGTAAAGGTGCCTGCGCTCTGTCCGGCCCCTGAGGAGACATCGCAGGGCCTGCGGTATCTTGAATCGTGGCAGAGACGTGGGGAGTCTGTTAGTTTCCCAGCTTATGCTGTGGTAGAGGCTTTGATGCCGGATATTTTCTCGACTAATGTCGTGGCAGAGGCTGACGAGCCTGGTAAAATAGCGACCAAGACCGCGCGGAGGACCCTCAGTAGAATGACCTCAATAGAATCTAATAGAAATGAATCAGAACTTGACGATAGTGATTGTGATAATATACAAAAGGGAAATAGAATATTGGTTACTGATATTTTACATGGACAGACGACGCACCTCTCTCAATTTCCTACTATCCTTAACACCAAAGATTACCTTTTCATGCGCAGAGATAATATCATTCACTTTCTACCTCTTGATTGTAGCATAGATTCTCAAGTAAGCAAGGATTTGCTAATAAGAAATAGGTTCTCCATTGACCAAATAAGGAAATATCGTCTCAATCCTGGAGAAGCTATGACTTTTCCCGGGGATAAATATTCCATTTTCCATCTATTCGTTAAATCTACTTCTCAGGAAAATCCAGACTGCACACATATTGTCTCTTCGTTGAAATCTCTCAAACAGCTCATGAGTTCAGTATATCAAGAAATCATAACCATCTTGAACCCATCGAGTGGGAATTCATAGAGGATATTCTACGGCAGATTTTTAATGATCCCCAGTATATTATTACTGTATGTACCGGTGAGATTGAAACTCCACCTAAACCAAAACGATCTGAAATTATTAAGGAATATCATGAATCTGTAATAGGAGGTCATAAAGGCATGGCTAAGTTATATAGTCGTATTCGGGAACACTTTTATTGGCCAGGGTTGGGAAAAGAAATTAAGGAATTCGTACGTACCTGTCCAATTTGTCAAAGGAACAAAATTCACTCAGCAAAGACTCGACAGCCAATGCGAATTACTGATACTCCAAAAATAGCTTTCGAAAAGGTGCAGATGGACATAGTTGGTCCATTACCAATAACCAAAAGGGGCCATCGATACCTCTTAACGCTTCAAGATAATTTAACTAAATAATCGGATGCTATTCCTTTATCTAATATTGACTCTGTATCCGTAGCAGTCGGCCTCACTGAACAGTTTATTAGCAGGTTCGGTTGTCCTAGAGTCATTCATACGGATCAGGGTAGTAATTTTGTTAGCAAAGTAATGAAGAGTTTTTGTAGGATCTTCAAAATTCGTAGAATTACCTCCACCGCATTTCATCCGCAATCATTAGGGTCTTTAGAGCGTGCCCACCGTGTTTTCGTCGACTATTTAAAACATTATTGCACAAAAACAGATTGGGATGATTGGATTAGATTCGGGATATTTTCCTATAACACCTCAGTTCATGAAGCCACTGGTTTCACTCCCCATGAGCTTGTTTTCGGTGTGAAGGCTATTATTCCCACTGAGTTTGCAAAGCAGGAAGTTCCACGAACTTTCATCGAATATTTAGATCAACTATTCATGAAACTCACTACCACTCAGGCTACAGCTGCAGTTAACCTTGAAAAAGCAAAAGAAAAGAGCAAGCAATATTATGATAAGAATGTTAATCCTCGTCAATTCTCTGTAAACGATCATGTATACTTACTTAAGGAACCCAAAACATCCAAATTCGACTCAAGTTGGACGGGTCCTTATAAGATTATTCAAATATATGATGACTTAACGATAGAAATAGCGATATCAACAAATAAATCTAAGATAGTACATGCGAACAAGCTTAAACTAGCATGTATAAGACCAGATGTCACTGATCTGGAAGATTAATGTTAATATTATGTGTGGTAATTTTATAATTCTGTATTCCTTTTTGGTTTGATATGTGTGTAATCCAAATTTTATTCTGCAAGTACCATTATTTTGTTAATTTGTATGTGTCGAATGTATTGTGGCATTATGTTATGAGTTATGATTATTTTAAATCGAATAAGGATTATAGCTTTTGGATGAAGTACTTAGATAAGTTTAGTTAGGGTGTTACATTACTACCGTATATTGGCTATGCGTTACATTATAATTGATTTAATATTACCTAGTAATAGAATAATATCTTTCTATTGTAAAATGTTGCGGTGCATCTATCATTCTTCAACTCGTGCTTCTTGTTCCTGCGGGACAATGGGTGGACCGAGTAGCTCGTTTACCGCAGGGCTGGCGCGGGAAGAGGAGGGGTAGTTGTAATCATATGTAAAGCGCGTATTCATTCAATTTTTGCATACTTAAGTTAGAACTGATGTATTGTTTTCTTTTTAAAAGTTGTTTCCATTTGAAACATCCTTTTCTATATGAAGGGAGGTGTTGCGTGATTACGCGAACGTAGTCACAGAAATGTATATAATCGATAGGTAAATTAGGAGCGAAGTTTGAAAGTAGATACTTGCGTATGATTAAGAAGTATTATAAAGGATGCGCAATGCGGGTGGCATTCGTGGGAAAGATCTTGGGCAGAGCTCGAGGGCAGGAAGAGGATACCTATTAACGAACCCCGAAACGAATCGCGAGTTTCTTCTAAGTCACGTAATCTCTTGAGAAGGCCTTGTCCTTTGTTAGACTTTAGGAGTGTTGATTGACACCAGAAGTGTTGGCGACGCTAAGGAAGTCATAAATTCTCTTCAAGAGTAGTCTACTCGACCCTCGTAGCCGAGCCAACTTTCTCTTCCCACGTGTGCACCCCGCTGTGTAACGGAAAAGCGCGCTTCCACCGAGTTTCCACCACCACCCGAAGACTGAGGGAAAGATGGACGTCGATTCGCGGGGGCGGACGGACATCCGCGGGACAACCTACCCTTTGAATCCGGCTCATCCCTCATCCTGATTGGCCAAAGGACTGGGAGGACGCCCAGGGATGGAAGGGGCACCACGTTCGAGGCAGGAAGGAGCAACGACGGAGGACTCGGAGAAGGCAGAACTTTTTTGACGCTTGAATGTACAAGTGCAGATTTCACTTACAAAGCAATTCCTTAAATTTATTAAGAATATATACCAGTTTTACCAGAACAAATAGTTTCTTTTTATTCATAACACCCGCGCACTCTGACGAGCAGAGCGGCTCAGCGCTCCACGGGCACCAACCTGCGTTCTGTCCTTAAAATCACCGCGAAAATACGCAACAATATGCTATACGACAATAAATGTTTAGCGGCTATTTCCTTCTATTTCGCTACATTTGTGAACTTTTTATCATCCTTCCGAAACATTATTATTACGCCGCAACAGTATCTTTAGGAAATCGGGTATAGCATATAGGTTATATTTTCTGTCACTTCGAGGACAGAAAATCTGCACCTCCAGCTGACAGAAAATTCGCCCCTGCACGTTGTCACTAGCCCGGTCGGCAGCATGGAAGGGGTACCTCTTACACCCTGTATTTCTGGTAGTTGCAACGATATTCCTCAGCCCAGTGTACATATGTACACTCTGGTTTGATCTGGAAAAATAAATGAATTCAATAAAAATTAGTTTTTGTGTTTATACCACTTGAATGTAAAGACTGATACTTACACTCACTGAAGAAACCATTATTATTGTGTCCTATTTCTCATAAATATTTTCTTGGAATGGCACTGACCCCTTTCGATTCCAATTAGTTGTCATTTAATAATTTCTTCCTATAACCAATCCATTTTTCGCTATTCGTCTGATCGCGAGTTTCCACTTGGATCTCGTCTCGCCTTGTTTGCCAGTGAAGGAGTATATCCGCGTGCCTTTTACACTCGGAAGAGTATACTGTCTCTTCCATATCTGGTTTTGCCGCGTTGGGGCCGTAATCGTGGTCGCACGATTGTTTGTTATTTCGAAAGGAGGATGCTTTCGCTTCTTTTTTATACTCCCTTGCTTTTTCTGCTGCGCGCTTCCGACGTCCTTCCAGCTTTCTTATCATGGTTGGCGGCTCTTTATTCATTGCCGTACTCAATCTGCCTCTTTTGTGTTATATTGGACGACTGCAGTGGAGACTCTACCCTGATACGAGCCTCCTCGTCCAAAGTTTATCCTTTTGCCTCCGATGAATTTAGCAATTATGTTATTAAAACCTTCAACAGCATTGTTATTTAGACCGCGCAGCAAACTGTCAGCTTTAACGAAAAGTTGCTGCATCGCTTCTTGGATACTTTCATAAATACCAGCTTCTCTTAGTTGTGGAACGTAGTCTACTCTGTTGGGATCAGAGTATTTCTTACAGAAGTATGCTAACTTCTGACATTCCTTGTGTTGACCGAAAACGTGACTCGGTACATTTTTCAAGTCTTGCTTCAAATTTTGAATTCGTTCCTCGAGTGGTACTTCTTCTCGCAACCGGTAATCCGCAGCTTTTTTTATACCAGTACGCAGGCGGAGAGCATTATTCTGTACGACAGCTCTTAGATCTTTATTGCGGCCTTTTGTTCCGATTTCGTTTATTCTTTTACTGAAATTGCGTAACAGGTGATTGGTGCATTCGATTTTTTGTACCTGCACCATATACTTTCCATATGGATTACTGTCCAATATCTTCTTGTACACACTGCTATCGCCATCGGCAACTAATATATGGTATATTAGGCCGTGCATATCTATGCTGCAATTGAATCCTTCGACAATAGCAACACTCCATGCCAGTTGAACTCTGATAACGACCCCAGTTCTTGAAGCAACGATGCTCGCGCGGTTCTTCCTTCCTCGTACCTGCTATTTGGCAAGTCATGCAGAATTTATTCTTCACGCTGATGTACAGCACTTTCTTCGTGTGGTATCCCACGATGGCTCCTACGCCAGAAAGAGAATTGTAATCTCCTCCGCGGTAGGATCTTTTCATCCAGCTGCCATCCGCGACAACTGGGATCAACGGTAGATTGGATTCTGCATGTACGTCGCCTCTTTCGATAGCTAATGCTTTTTCCTCATTTCCAGCATCTTCCATTTCGCGTTGTGCGGCCACTTCGAGGGCATCGATTAGCTCAATCTGACATTTCTCGTAGATCCTTTTCGTCATACAGGACACGTTCACGGCAGTCAGTATGTCCTCCAGTTGATTATACCCGCCGCCCGTCATCATTGTTGCGGAAACAGCGGCGCTGTTGATATCCATTTTGGAATCACTCTTCCGAAGACAGGAAATGCACTTTGTGTATTTGCACATTTTGCACTCTACATAATACACATTTTCTAGTCCATTCCGTTGACATCTAATTATTTCAAAATGTTCGATGCCACAGCCAATAGTCGAATGTTTTCGAAGATTTTTTATTTGTTCGAAAACATACGGAAAATCAACGAAGTCTCTTCCTTCTGAAATTGGATTTTCCGGCTGCTCTGGTTGCGCATTCTCCACCACCCAGTAATCGGCATCAATTCCAATATCTTCATCCGTTTCTTCGTTGATGTCTCTTACGGAATGTATCTCATCCCTGTCTATGTGGAAATCTATTTCTTGTGCAATTTCTTCTTCGTTCCACTCGAAATGCACTTCTTCTACAATTTCCTCTTCGTCCGCATTGAAATGTATTTCTTCTTCAATATCTTCTACGTCGGTATCGAAATGTACTTCTTCTACAATTCCTTCCATAATTGAAAAATCTTCAAAATTTCCTACGTCTTCTTCGTGCATTCTGCCCGTAGGACAATCATCCGCAGCAGATGTGCTTGGAAGTGTTTCGTACGAGGTACCTGCACGAGTACCTGCTTCCGCCACGGTGCCCCGACCTACCGCGAGGCACGCTGCTCTTTTTAATCGTTGCCTGCACGTAAAGAGTCAATAATCAGTAACACGTGACACATACATATAAATAAGAAAAACATACAATAGAAAAGAAAAGCAGGCATAGTAAAAGAAGATATAGTACAGTAATGTCTCGATGTAAGCGAAAACCTCGGAACGTAGGAAAAGAGAGTGAATGGAAAAAAGGGCTGCCGATTGTCCCTATCTTTTTCATTCGCTGTCCTTCTCTGTGGCCGACGCGCATTACCACTAAATATGAATTATCCAAATTATATCGTGTTTGGTGTCATTTATCATTAGGGAAATATCACAAATGTTACGATGCTTTATTTATGAAAATATTATTATTGCATTTCTGTGAATATCATTCTAATTTATCTTCGCGATACGAAGAGGGACGTAGCGTGATACAAATGTTCCTCTTAGACAACGCGATTCCCTCGCTATGCAAACCCAAGGACATGCACTTTTGGCCCGTTTTCTTTTCACACGCACACATCTGCACAACCGTCTCCGCTACTCGCAAGCGAAGGCAGCCACAAGCAGACATGTCTGCGCTGCAATACGCGGCTGTGTGTGTATGCAGGCACGCGTGCACTTGACCGCGTGTGAAAAGAATACTTTTCGCATTTCAATCCTGGGTCATTCGACGCGAAATCGGACACTTTTCGGAGTACCATTTGGAATGTTTGTGAAACTTGCATATATTGTGGTCTTTAGTGATACATAAACGTATTTCAAAGGATTTTTCAAAATTGTCAATATCGTGGAAATTGACTTTTTTTCATTAAATTATAACTGTTGAACTAAGAAAAAGGTAAGAATGAGCTTTTGGATGCTTACACTGGGGAAGTAAGAGTACCTAATCAAAATGATGTCACTTAAAAAAAAAATTTTAGACCATTTATTCTGTGATTGTTTTAAACAAATGCAATTTTATACCAGCAAGGCGCTATTCCAAAATTTGAAAAAAAATTGAGAATACAGCCCTACTTGTGCTCTTTGCAGACACGTTTTCAGAAACGCGGATGCTTTAAAATTGGTCGCATGAAAATTATTTGAATGTGACGCTGCATCGCCCGATACCGGCTGGATTAGCTGTAAACCGCGCGGTACTAGCAGCGGCCAAGTGGCTATATCTGATATTGTTATATAGGGTTCTCACGAATGGTAAGTATTTGACAAAAACTAAAAGAGGAAAACATATTTTTTATATCCAACATAATACGGTATGTCATCTTTTGGTGTTCGCGATATTTTCCGTGAATCGAAGGTGATCTTCAGTTTTTTAAATGGAATGCTACATATTTCATTACCCGATATGAGTGTATAAATTTCAAGCCAAATTCAAAAATATGGTGTACTATGACTTTCAATGCCACGCAAGGTTAGGAATGAAACAAATAGATAGTTGTATATTGTAGCACGGACGGCTCAGTCTGTCGAGCCGGTGCTGGGCGGCGCAGCGGCACATTCAATTAATTTTTATGCGACCAATTTTAAAGTATCCGCGTTTCTGAAAACGTGTCTGCAAAGAGCACAAGTAGGGCTGTATCCTCAATTTTTTTCAAATTTTGAAATAGCGCCCTGCTGGTATAATATTGCATTTGTTTAAAACAATCGCAGAATAAATGTTCTAAAATTTTTTTTTTAAGTGACATTTTTATTAGATACTCTTACTTCCCCAGCGTAAGCACTCAGAAGCTCATTCTTACCTGTCTCTTTCTTCAACAATTATAATTTAATGAAAAAAAGGCAATTTCCACGATCTTGACAATTTTGTAATTCGCGTGGAATGTCCCTCCTTGAAAGTCTATAATACTGGAGAGAGAGAGAGAGAGAGAGAGAGAGAGAGAGAGAGAGAGAGAGAGAGAGACAGAGAGAGAGACAGAGAGAGTTGGTAATAATATAATTGAAATGATACAACATTGTGTAAGACACATAGGACCATATTTCTAATAAATTATAACCTGAAGGAATAAAAATATTTCCAAACAAACATTTTGCCCTTTTGCATGCTCAGACAATACGACGCAGAAAGGATAGGCTATTTTTAACGTTGTACCTCCTACAACAATTCAACGAGGGGCTGCAGGGTGGTATTTCGTTTCATGGAACGTTGTAAAATAACGGCGAAACGAAGGGTCCGAGAAACACGTGTCGTTTGCCTTTCGCGAAGCAAACCCTACTTCACCGCGCCGGTGTTAGAGATCCGTCTGGTTCTTGTCAACGAGCACGCTTTCCAGCGCATCACCCCGTCTCTTTAGACAACTTTTCGAAAGCGTGGGACTGACCTCGACTTTCGTTACCCTCACACAAGGCGAATCGATGGGGGCGCGAAGCGTTGGTTTCGGTTTTTCGGCAAGGGCTGCCTGCCTATAGCCTAGATGGGCGAAATTTTTGCCTGTAAGGCCCTTGGGGTCAGTTGGATTTTGGCTTGAGTCAGAAAAAATATAATTGTTTTCTTACGTCCGGATAGATGTTTGCGGTACTCAGAAATGCATGGAAAATTTCAAGATCGATATTGCCAGGAAACGGGACCGAAAGTTCTACGGGGACGTCGACGTTGTTCTTCATTGATCATTCAATGTGATCAACATCTCGGTTACGTTTTTTTATTTCAGATAAAGCCAACCCTTCACATCGGTGGGGATACCGATTACATATTACCACGGGCGAAATCCTCAAATAGATCTATAGCGAGAAATCGAAATACCATACCGTGACACCTCAATAAAAAAAATATACCGTTCTATTGCAAAAAACTAACATGACCTTGACATCGCTTCCAATACCTCATTCATAAAAAAAATTTGTACTATTATGTTCGATGGAACTGATACCAAACAGGAATATGTATATTAAACAATTTTCACTTATTGGAGTAGTTGGTAAGTAATAAAAGGCGACCCTCGGTTCGAAATTGAATTTGTACGATATAGGTATAGGTATTCAGCGAACAGAATTCTCCGATGCTCGCGGTTACTTTGTCGCTGTCAATGGGTCGTAAAAGAGAAGGACAGAGCGGGGGTCGTAGCAGCCGAGAAATAAAGTCAGCGCCTCGATCTGCTAATACAGAGCCACAACGTTATTTAGCGGAGGGGGTACACCTACAGGAGTGGTAGTAATGTGTGCGTCAGCGATCGTCATCACGTACGCGTTACCACCACTCCTGTAGGTGTTCCTCTCCGCTAAATAATCGGTTCTGCATAATGTTGCTGGCAACCCTGCAGATACGCAACAATTTTGATATTGAAAAATTGTGGTAATGGTATAGATAGAGGGCAACCTCACGGATTTTGAGGACCTTGAAATATGTTGTCAAGGACGTCATTCTGAACAACTTTTTCCTCTAAACTTTTTGGCGGTCGACCTTGGTTTCCGAGATATTTGCGACAAACTTCTATTCATTTATTCCGACGCAACGGACACAGCGATCAACTTGAGGTGGTTGGTCATCGGGGGGGATGTGTTTATATTTGTCTCTAGACACCTCGGGGCGCTTCGCGAGGTGGATAGCACGTGGGAATGTGATTAAAAAAAGAAAGTAATTTTTTTCAAAAAGAATGTAATTTTTTCAATCACATTACCATGAGGCTATCTACCTCGGGGCGCTTTGCGCCCCGAGGTGTATGGAGACAGGGATAAACACATCCCCCAGATGACCAACCACCTCAAGTTGATCGCTGTGTCCGTTGCGTCGGAATAAATCAACCGAAAGGTCGACATTGTATTCTACCTATACGTACGCGTTCGTAGCAGCACAGCGTTCGGCGATGTTCTGTGCGAATATCTCGGAAACTACTGCCGTGCGACGGTAACATGTATAGGAAAAAGTTGTTCAAAATCTTGATCTTGATAACATATCCAAAAATCATTGAAATCGGTGAGGATGGAAAACTTCTAAATAATTACCAAAAAGTTTAGAAGAAAAAGTTGTTCAGAATGACGTCCTTGACAACATATTTCAAGGTCCTCAAAATCCGTGAGGTTGCCCTCTATCTATACCATTACCACAATTTTTCAATACCAATAATGGCTCAACTTTTTTAATTTTAATTTTTTCTGCATAAACATTTCTTTCAAATATTCATAACATTTTCCTGATTGTGATGAGACCAAACATGATACAATGTCGACAATTTTTGGTCGAAACAGATATTACATCGTGTAACGTGCACGAGAAAATGTACTGTGTGAAAATATCTTTCTACGGAATAGAATTCTCTTTTCGCGTAGTAGTATCCACAACTGCAGGGTACTTGAGATGTCGTAAACATGGCCCGGGCTGGGACAAAGGTTGCCAGTGAGGCCTGGAGAATGTTTCGAAGACTGCGCTTTTCAATGAAAAAATTTCGTTGAAGGTACACATGGACGTATATATTGCGGACAAAAAGTACTGTGTATTTCGTATTCAACAAGTAACTACATATGCTGAACATCGAATCGCGAATCATCGATGACTGTTTGCTAATTTTAAACATTATCTTCTACATCACATAAATAAAATCTAAAGTGTATATTTTATCCATTCGAAACTACGTACAACCATTGAAATAGTCGCAACTGTATTATAAAGGAAGCATATCTAACGAAACGCGTATAGTTTGAAAGTTTTATGCTAATAAAACGTGCATAATTTGTATAACACATATAACGAAGTTTAAAATTTCTACGTTTCGTCTCATCGGCATGAAAGTTGCAGGAACGCGCTGCTGGTGTTTTTCACATGAAAATGAGTCCAAACACGGTATAAATCGGGTTATTAATTAATTAAATACTGATGAACATACGAATTGGAATAGAATGAGTGGGGCAAGAGGGGTAAAGTAATGACATGCGTTGCGATGCGCATAGCATAGAATATATGTACGTAAAGCGTCAAAGATAGCTGTTGATATACATATTTGAAGAATATGAATAATACTGTATTATACACAATAAAATACCGTGCTACTACTACATCTCAAACTGTGACTTCATACAAATCTGTACCATAACACGTAACTTACATTTCTCGACGCTTTCTATTTTTCGACAAACGCTTTGCAAATAACTTAGGCTGCTTCCTTTTTGTACCATCCCCCAAATAGCGTTTATTTTTTGCATCTGCGGCTTCCTTCTTTGATTCCATGGCAATGATGAACGTGAATGGTCACACACACTTATCAACACTACAGTAACGAACCACGCGGAAATGGAACAATTCACAAATTATGAATATTCCATATATCGATATCCGCGCATCAAATAAAAGCCCGATTGCTTTCTGCGTCTTCACTGTAGTGCAAACGACAAGAAACTGATCAGCTAGCGTCGTCGCTGCATTGTTTACAGATGCTGAGAGGCTAAACAGAAGATAGTGGGAAAGGGACGAATATACGCGTCCTGTTCCTCTCTTTCTCATTAGGTTTGGTGGTATGCTCATACATTTACGTAGAATATGTACTTCCGGGAATACTGTTTGGTGCACAGAAATGTGCACAGGAAAGAATTTTTTATTATCCTGTGCATATACTGTTGACGTATCACTGATTTCATTAGCGAAGGATTCATATTTCGTTCTACCATTATCCTTTCCCATTTGCCTGACGGTGATGAAGGAACACCCCGCAAGTATGCGCGGACACGCGCCACATTTTCAAACCTTTGCGCATTCGAACTTTTACGCGGGCCGATGACGCCCCGCTCCGGCCTTGGTGCGAGTGAAATACAAAATCTTGAGGGAGTGAGAAAGGCAGTTTGGGCCCTGACCCACCCTCGAGGGTAGCAAAGGCTCGATCGTCAGAAAAAAAACGACTGTCGAGCAGTAAAGACCGTAAGTACTTTCGCGCTTACTATCCCTGTCTTTTTCACTATATGTGCCGGTTATTATGAAAGTGGTCCAAGTCCAAATTTTTCGTTTGTTACATTTCACTTATTTTTTTACGTATTATATCAACGTGATACATGCTAAGCGTAAAGTTCAATTTCTTTTTTTTTTAAATTTGGCACGACGCCACTTTCATAATAACTGACATCTACATTTTACTTCCAACCCAATACTGTATTTAGACATATTCCGGGTAAAGTTTCCGATTACCGTCATAGTATTGTTGTAACTTTTTGTGCAAAATCTATCGTGTGAAGTGTGATTGTTTGAGTGTCCGCGTGTTTCTCAAGCTGCGTATCGCCATTGCGGGACTGCCTCGCATGGCACATCATTCGCGGAGTGGAGAGTCTGGAGACTACCTCGACCATGATCATTTTACGAGGCATCAGCCGTCGATTTTTTGACGTGCTCACAGGTGCCTCGCGGCCTCCAGATCAAAAATCGCTAGCTCGGGCGACGCAAATATCATGCTGGATGGAGCGCGAGACTGTCGAAATAGCCTGCCTCGCAAAGTGATCATGATCGAGGTAGACTCCAGACTCTCCATTCCGCGAACCGTGCCTCGCGCGGCATCGTCGCAATGTCGATACGCAGCTTCACGCTCAGAGATTCGTGTATTCATTCTCGCGTAGAATAACAAAGTTATGTTATAATTTACCCGCGAAATGTCTAGAAAAGGTATATACATTCGGGTGGAATTTAGGTTTCCTTTAGTTGAAACTGAAAACAAGTGATGAAAATTAGACTGTTTCTAAACATCAGAAGTGGAAAAATTGGAAATTTTAAAATTGAAGGCTCGGATGCAATAAGGAGACTAGCGCTCGAAAATGCGAAAGAGTATTGTCCAAACGCTAAGAAAGATTGGAAAATTAAATGTTATTAACCTGAATTTTAAAAAATATAGTGTTGTAGAGCTCGTTACGACACACATTTTTCTTTTTACAGTTTCTTTATCGAATCATTACTTAGTATTCGAGATGAAAATTATAAACCAACAAATTTCTTCCACCAAAGTCAATATTTTTTAAACATAAATTGCGATAACTTGAATAAATATTAACGGATCGTTATGAGACTTGAAACATAAAACTCGGAAAACTGTAGCAAAGCTATAAAATGTATGCACAAAAACCTTATGTTAAAAAAAAGTAATAATATTTAATTAGAAATGAATACTGGACATACCCCATGTTTTTCAACGTTCACCGTTAAAAAGTATCAAGGCAATTTTGAGGCACATGTAACTTGCAGCGGCAAAGTGTTTCCTTAATATATAAAGAAGATTTTCACCAATTCTCGCACTAATTAATAAATAATCGTAGAAAATATGACGATATATATAAATCTCGCGGGCCACCAACGGTCAGCAGCCGCGTATAATGCTCTACTTAGCAGTTTTAGCACTCGCGTTGACTGTTGGTGCCGCGCGGGATTTATATACAGTGCCATATCTTCTACAATTATTTTTTATTCAGTGTGAAAATTGGTGAAAATCTTGTTTGTATATTAAGGAAAAACTTTGGCGCTGCAAGTTACATGCACGTAAAAATTGCCTCGATACTTTTTAACGACGAACGTTGAAAAACATGGGTTATATCCAGTATTACTTTTTAATTAAATATTATTACATTTCTTAACCTCTAGAGGGCCGGGATTTTTTCATTGAAATTGTAAATTTTATTTTCTTAAAATTTATGCATATAAACCACCAAAATGACCGGCAAAGTATCCAAATTCTTAGGTGGCCACTATAGTGGCCAGCCCGGCCCTCTAAAGGTTAATATAAGGGTTTTGTGCATATATTTTACGGCTTTGCTAGAATTTTCCGAGTTTTATGTTTCAAGTCTCATAACGATTCGTTAATATTTACTCAAGTTATCCCAATTTATATTAAAAAGATATTGACTTTGGTCGAAGAAATTTGTTTGGTTTATAATTTTTATCTCGAATACTAATGATTCGATGAAGAAAGTGTAAAAAGAAAAAATGTGTGCCGCGACGAGCTTTACAACACCATATTTTTAAAATCCGGTTTAACAAAATTTAATTTTCCAAATTTTTTTAACGTTAGGACAATACTTTTTCGCATTTTCGAGCGCTACAGCGCTATAGTCCCCTTATTATATCCGAGCCTTCAATTACAGATATTTTGAAACTTGATAACTTCATAATTACAAATTTTGAAAATGTTTGAATTTCAACGCTTTCGAAATTGGAAATTTGTTTCTCAAGCATTTAGAAACATGAAGATTTCCCTCCTGCGGTAAATCTTGGCTAAAGAAAGCCTATATTGCACCCGAATGTACCAAATTGATAAACGTTTACTCTTCTACTGCACTTTCAAATCTATTTCAATAGTTTCATTGTTTCTTCGATTCGCTTTTAGATGGCAAGCAATTCAGGCATGCAGAGTATGGAGAGAGAAAAGGAAGGGACTCCGTCGCGGGAACGGAGTCCTTCAACGAGCGGACGGGCTCCGTCCCGACGACGAAGTCCAAGGAGAGAGAGGACTCCGTCCTCGCGACGGAGCAGCAGGCGCCGGGAGAGGACTCCGTCCTCGCGACGGAGCAGCAGGCGCCGGGAGAGGACTCCGTCCTCGCGACGGAGTCCGGGGATACATACGACCCCATCCTCGCGACGATGGCTGGAAATAATGTTGCAACTGCAAAAGCAGGTATGTAGATATGTACGTAGGCGATCTCGCGCAAAAATTTCTTACATTCTCATGAAAGTTATGTTTATTTTTCATATTACAGTACAGTGAGCTAAAAAAGAAAGTCCGCCAAATTGAACACGCGACTTCCAGAGGAAGAGGAGGAAAAGGTGGAAGAGGAGGGAAAGGAGGGGCGCGTCATATTATTAATTTTAATTAGTTTTTTTATAATAAATATATATATATATATCATATATGTAGTCAATCATTTTTTTATTCGAAGACCTTGCATCCGTCGGCCATGAATACTTTTCTCGTATTCATTCCTACTCTAGTCGAGAGTAGGGTTGCCACCTTTTTTGCAGAAAAGTAACGTACATTTGCTTTCGTGGGGTATACAAAAAAGTACGCTCAACAAATTAAAAGTACATTATTAGTTTTTATTTCTTCAAAACATATTTTCCATTGCTTTTAGAATTACAGAGTAAATTTTTATTATTTTGAAATATCTCAATGGCATCATAGCACTCAATATTCATATTAAAATAGATAAATAATTTGATTTTTATTAGATTGAGAGAGGCCTTGTTTCTTTCATCCCGCCACTTCACATTCATGACAGAGAAAACTCTCTGAATAAATGCTAAAGTGGCAGTTACAGATAGAAGATAATAATATTGTGTTACTTTCGCGTAGGTACTTTATTGTTATTCAAAAGTATAGAGTACATTTACCTATAATAACGTAAGATACTTTGTTTTAATGTACGAGTGGCAACCCTAGTCAAGAGTCATATATTTAGTCGAGAAAGTACGAATAAACACGAGAAAATTATTCGTGGCCGACAATTGAATTCCCCATGATTAATTAATTCAATGATAACGCTTTAAATACAAATTGTCAGGGGTTATTTAAGTAATGCTCATCTCTGATATTTTGCCATATAATTGAAGCAGTGAGCGCAACAACCAACTAACCCACATTATTTACGAAATTGAGTTAGCAGCAATAACGTATTCCAATAGGCTCTACTAATTATATCGATGGCTTACGGCACACATATTGTAGGTCCACTTTTTATAAAATTTGAGGTTTTATATGCAACAAATAGTGCTTGACTGTGTCTTTCTGCTGTATAAAATCACATTTTTATCTTTTTTATAAATTTATCAAAAATAATATTTTTGTTTATTGTACAGTGGTGGACGAAAGAAAGTTTACAACTTTTAAAATCGCATAACTTTTATAAAATTAATCCAAACGAGTTCAGTTTTTCCGAAAAGCTACAAGGATTAGTTTGCTAAGTGACGTGTTTCGTCGTTTTGAAAAAAATGCACTTGGTCGGAATAGCAAACAAAAACAGTAAAGGTCATTTTTTAAACTTTTTTTTGTGAGCCTGTATTGAAAATTCAAAAAACCCGTTTGTAGATTGAAGTAAGTTGTATACATACCTAAAATTTCATCAAAATCGGTTAACGCTGCTCTGAGCTATAAACGCTTATAGATCGCAGAATAAGGTCGAAAATCGCGAAATTCACGAAAATCAGCGATTTTCGACCTTATTCTGCGATCTATGTATAAGAGAAAATATTTTATTAGACAACATGAAAATTACGGAAAATAATCAAATATAAATATAATATCGTAAAAGAAGGATAGATTAATATAATTAGGTTATTATTTTATGAACAATAATACGACTCTCATATTTTTTAAGTCGGTGCCTCATCATTTGCACTGTGTAAATCTGGCGTCGACTTAAAAGATATGAGTCGTAGATTAAATAAGGAAAAAATATTTTTTACTTTTTAGTGCAATTTCATTCTTTTGAAGTCGGTTTTAATTTTTTCTTAAATTTTTTTATATTTAAAGAAATAGAAGGGGCCGGAATCACCCGCTGGCTGGAAGTACCCCGCTTTACCCTACACGTGGATTTTTACATGAATATCAATAGTTGCATGGAGAACACATCTGCATTAAAGGATTATGTTATTTATTACAATTTAAACTAACAGTTTGATCGAATGAAAGATGTATCTCATACATCATAATTTTCTATACAAAATCAATTTTCTTGGAAACAAGAATAGTAATTAAAAGTTTAATCTACAATCTAATAATTAAAAGAGATAATAAACACGTACTAAGAGACGTTTCCATTCTTCCCCATGTATAATAGGCGTTCCGTTTTACCCCGCGAAAACTGTTCCGTTTTGCCCCACGTGCAGTCATTTAATAAACATTTAATATTTACACTTCAGCGTGAGGTAAATAACTTTTTATATACGTCAAAATGTAGCGTAAGAAATATAGAATCCAACGATGTACTTGCCGTTATTAATTTTCGAAGTCCAAGTAACGAAAAGTGGTCGAAAGTGCAACGCAATATTGAAACGTCGATACCGGAAATTTTTCAAACTCTCTTAATGGAAAAATAACTTATGCAGGGGTCTATGGTCTGTCATAAAATGCTATGAGGACCCTTTGGTTCCATGTCACGCGGTACCAACCCATTCGCACCTCTTATCTAACAGAAACATTGGTGTTCCGTTTTACCCACCCGTTCCGTTTTACCGCACTTTCCCCTACATATGTATTGCGGATCAATTTTTTGTTGCTTTACATACACCATTAAATCTTTCCAAATTCGATTATCCCTCCGCATTTTTGTTTACTAATTTTAAAAACACTTCTTCTATAACAAAGTCTCTGACACGATATACAACTATACCGCGGGGTGTCCAGTGAACATTTTCTCAGAACCATAAATGCATTATGATATTTTGAAACAATATCATCATCACTTAACATTATTTCAGTTTGCTGAAGCTTATACATATCTGCTATTTCTTGTGCTAAAGTTACAATTTCATTTAATGTATTCAGATCAACAGAATACAATGCTTTGTCCAGATACAACATTTTTTGATAAAAACCTTTAACTTGATATATAAAACGTCTAATATTTCTTACTTTGGGGAAATGAGGCGACAATAACTGCATTGGAACAGACATCGCTTTACAAAGATTTAAATCAATATAACAACCATGCGTATGGCCTAATTTATCATGATTTGAAGTTTTCACAGTACACTCGTAAATGTTTTTCATTAGTTTGGGTAAATTCTTCAAAGTAGATATATTTACAGCCTCCAGAAATTTATGATACCGGGCAATTAGAAGCGGATCATTAATTTTACATAAAGAACTGCAGGACCACGATTTTTTTGCTCGTGCTTCAATCAAAGGTAATACATTTTCAGTCTGTCCTTTCATATTTATTATTAATGGCTCCGTTATAGTGACTTCAGATGAATTTATATTGTAATATGTAGAATCAACAAAATAATTTTCAGACAAAGCTGTATGTTTAGATCTGCCACACAGCGCGCATAATTTGTCATCCACCGTAGAACATTCTGCAAAAACAGTCAAACATGTTTCTGATTTGTTTTTAAGCAGAGTTAACATTTTATTCATATTACGAACATAATTATCTCTAATGTATATACACCAGCGTACGACTTTCTCAACTTCTAATCTTTTTTTAGTATAACCTTTACTGGAATCTGTAATATTGAGCTTGTGTAAAATATTTTTAACGATTACTTCCGCAGAATCGCGAATTTTCATAGAAATTCTCGACCGAATCAAAGCATATTTTTTTCTAATATTTTTGACAGTATTGTTCTTAGCAAGTGTTAAATTACTTCTTTTCTGATTCTGATAATATCGCTTATTGTAAATTTACTTACTGTAAATTTAAACGTGTAAAAAGCCTTGTTATAAATTCGCCTTCGCTTTATACTTAACGCAAAACGTAATGAAGAATTTCGATAGATCGATATTTACTGAAAAGTACTCTTTGATCGTCAAATGTTTGCCTGGCCTCTTGGCCAGCTTCAGCATCTTGTGGGCATATTGGAAAAGCATGTGGCCGCAAAAAGAAAATGTAAGTAATAAATTCATATATATAATATATATATATATACTCATAGCAGAGTTATTATCGTTTACTCTAGCCCGGTTATCTTTATCTTTATTCGTGAGAAATTGTGAAATTGTGTTTTATTATATCTTGGAATTCAAATGATTTTTTTAACATCTTGGGACTTGTAACCTGGATTATAAGCGGCGTATGATAGAAGCCAGTCATACATGTTGCGCAAAGATACGTATTGTTGAATTGCAAATGGCAGATTGGAAAGTCGGAAATATAAAAAGTTGAAAGTTGAAATAGTGTATGATGCGAAATTATAAAAATTAGTTCAAGAGCCTTTTCATTATTCAATCATACATACAAAAAACTGCAAAGTATTTATTATTAGAACTTTATTTTGTGAAGAATTCACACTTATAACTAGTAATACAGCAAGAAGATATTCGACACGTTGAAGCATATTCTAACTTGTAATGCCAACGATTAGAAATATCAACATATCTTAGTTGAACGTAAACGAACATGTAAAGTACAACATTATGAAAGTCTTTGATAGGCAGTTTGCCTACGTTAAATATCAGTGGACATTAACCGTAACTGTATATAACAAGTAATACAATAAGAAGATATTGGATACTTAAAATTTAACACGTTGAAGCATATTTTAACTTATAACGCCAACGATTAGAACTATCAAACACATCTGAGTTAAAACATGCTTCTACGTATCCAATATCTTCTTGTTGCGTCCACTGATACTTAACATAGACAAACTGCCTATCGAAGACTTTCATAATGCCTATCAAAGACATTCATAATGTTGTAGTTTATTACATGTTCGATTACGTTCAACTCAGATGTTTGATATTTCTACTCGTTGGCGTTACGTTCAACTCAGATGTTTGATATTTCTACTCGTTGGCGTTACGTTCAACTCAGATGTTTGATATTTCTACTCGTTGGCGTTACGTTCAACTCAGATGTTTGATATTTCTACTCGTTGGCGTTATAAGTTAGAATAGAATATAAGCTTAAACATGTCCAACATCTTATTTTTTACTATACTACTAGTTACAAGTGCGAATCGTTCACAAAACAAAATAAAGTTATAATAAGTTAGTTTTTTGTATGACTAAATAATTGAAAGGCTCGTGAAGTAATGAGAAGAAACATATTTTATAATGTAATATAATTTTTAATTTCGCATCAAACACTATTTAAATTTTCAAATTTTTACATTCCCTAATTTCCAATTTACAATTGATCAATACGTATCCTTGCGCTACATGTGTATGACTTTCTTCTATCATACCCCGCTTTTATGAACTCTTGAACTTTTTGGCTAATTAATTGTTTATTAATTTTTGCAGAAATTGGAGACAGACATTTTATTAGGGGGTAAATAATAAAACAATTTATATTATTATACATATATTCAAACTTGTTTTCCACTAATATAATAATGAATAGAAATAGATATGAATTTTGAGAGCTTGGTGGTATCGTTGCCTGCGACGCCCCAGCCGGCGACGCCCCCGCCACTTGCGACGCCTCCGCCGTCGACGTCCCGGCCGCTTGCGACGTCTCTGCCGCCGACGTCCCCGCCGCTTGCAATGTCTCCACCGCCGACGTCTCCGCCGCCGGCACCACATACAGAGAGCCCGGCCACGGCTAATGGTAAATACATACACATTTTAAGGAGTTATATGCTTTTACAATTCTTGAAAATAGGTCTAAATTTAAATAAAAAATATTTGACTAATAAATTTCTTTTTTTTATTAATTACAGAACATCGCGTTGTGTGCCACCAGCGAAGCGGCTGGAGAGTGAGGGCCCGCCAAGAAGAATGGGCGTTTCTGAAGGCAGTAGCAGATCAGGCCACTTCCCTCCGGGCCTGGGCTATAAGCCGCTATAGTCGTGGCCGTGGCGGCGGCCGTGGCTAACAAAAAAAAAAAAAAAAAATTTCCTTTGCTTATTTAATTCTTGAAAATGTTCTTATTTTTTCCTTTCCTCGTGCAACAGGGTTACTTTCTCTTTCAGTTGTTGAAATAATTCTCTTCATCTGCATCGTTAATTGAAATAGGACACATTTACTAATTATTTATAAATTATCATACGTGCTCATAGGTCAAGATAAGTGAATAAATAATTGCGTATGCAAAACCCTACCTGCAAATTTGTGCGCACATAGTCTGACGTAGATTACACTGCATCATCTTCTGCTTCGATTATCTGTAGATATATAAAATCCACATTTTAGTTATTTTAGTTACAACTTAACGTACAACTTATATATAGAAATAGAGTGGCATTTTGCTAAAGTAAGTGTAGAGAATACAAAATGTGTCCGAAGGAAGTGAGAGCGTATGGCAGAAAATCGTTTTGCTGGAAATTTAAATGCTAATGGTAAGAATTCAGCGAAGATGATCCAATATTTTCAAAGCACAATTTATTAGTTTTGGAATAAAATTAGTTTAGTATGTTTATTGCTGAATTGAAATATTGTTAATGGGAAGTTAAAAAAATAAAGAATTAATGAATGCGTGGAAAGTACTGTGGATTTTATTAAAGTATTACGAATGTCTTTCACAAAAGATTGAAAACCATCAAGGGAGATGTGTTTTCAGCGTACTTTCTTCACTAATGTGACTTGCTCTACATTGCAAGGAGTTCACCATAAATAATCTATTTTCTTATTAATTCTTAATGCTATGTCTTTTGACAATTTTTGTCGATTTACCTTAACGTTATTTGACAATTTTCCAGAAACTTGTGCGAAACAAGATGCTCTGTCTATCTATCTATCGAATCTTCTCCGGACAACCTCCAAGTCTGTGTATCCCCTTCATTTCTATCCATCCAAGCCTGTGCGTTCCCTTCAATTCTATCCAAGCCTGTGCGTCCCTTTTATTTTTATCCAGGTCCACTGCGTCTCCTTCATTTCTAAATATAATATATATAAGCTTTACATAAAATCTCTAAATTGCTTGTATAAAAATATCTGGCAATTTAAATGCAATGCAATTTGTTACAAATTATATTATTTTGTACATGCATGGTATTATTATTTTTTACATGCATGGTACAAATTTCCAGAAACTTATGCGAAAGAAGATGGTTCTCTGTCGAACCTTCTCCGGACAACTTCCAAGTCTACAACTCTACATACTAACTCGATTTAAAAAATTTTGGCGACTTACCTTGTTAATTAAGACAATCATTCGGTCTCCTAATAATGTAAAAACTCGTGACATTTCAAATTCGGACAATATACTTTATTTGACACTAAGCACATGGTAGGTTATCTCCGTCTATGTAGCTGTCAGATTATTTGTTACGCGATTGGCCGAAACCCGCATCCAATGAACGACGTGCCTGAGAGACATTTCCTCACCCTTTCATACTCCCCTCTTGCCGAGAAGTGTAGGACGATGACGATGACGGTCTTAATATTACGAACATGAAATTCGGCAAATTACAACTTTACATTGAAATATCTCAGCTCATAAGGCCCGTAGGAACAAAACGAAGACACTTTTCTTATGTAAATTAAACCCAAGCTATCCATTAAGACCATTCAAAATCTAATCGGATCAGCCGTTATTGAGATTAGGAAATCTCAGGGCTCTTGATAGCGAGTCGTGGCGTAATAGATACACTCTGTGTCTCGCGCTGCGCATATATATATATATATATATATATATATATATATATATATATATATACTCTCTTGATTTTGTGAATATTACGTATTATATAGTGCGTTGCGTATTACTCTACGCAAATTTTTACGTTGAAAATGCATTTATAACATAACATATTATTCTAATCATCTCTTTCACCGGTGCTTTCAAATTTTTGTACTGCGAAAATTAGCAGGTATAAGTCCACCCTTACGTTATGTAATAAATGCATTTTCAATGTTAAAATTTGCATAGAGTAATATGTAACGCACTATATAATACGTAATGTTATCAAAATATATTTCCACGGGAAAAACTTGAAAAAAAAGTTATGGGTTTGCAGGGGACTTGATCCCGGGCCGCTCGTATGTCGGGGTACCGTTGTGTCCACGAAACCTTCTTGGATAAAGGTTACTGCAGATGATATATATCTTTATTACTCCTTACGTTAAAAACTATAAATCAAAATATCTCGAAAACGAAGGCCCACCATGCAGAAAGCCGAAATGGTATTTTCATACTACATGCGTACTACGACCCCCATATATTGTCGTTCCAAAACCGATGTCCACTACCGCGTGGTCCCCTTGTTAGTAGGTAATCCTCTTATTGCATCCGATCTGTATGCAGTGTGGATCTGTAACAGTATTACCTAATTGTTCTTTTATAAGCGTACAAAATTTTTCGTAGATTTATAAGGTGTGAAACATTACCTGAAATATGGTACTTATTATTCGATTTAACATTCCATTTACCCAGGCATTACACTGTCCCATACACCGTGTTCTAGGTAATTTTTTAAAAAGTCCACCTGTAAGAAATGATCCCAGACATTTCGATAAGTTTAGTATAAAAGTAAAAGTTTGGTTCAATAATTCCTCGCCCATTATGCATACCTGCGACGCCCGTATGTATTAGCCTGGCGCACTTTGACCGAACCGGACTCAACATCCTTATCATTTCTTCTATTTTTCTTCTGTCTCCTGTCTGTCTGCTCCTGTGAACTTAGAAATGTGTCCAAAAAATTAAAGAGTGAATTAAATTTATTATTTCCTTTTCCACTTTCTTAGTAAAATTGCGCTGGCGTGGATCGACTCGCGTGATCGTATGATCCGCGAGTACAAGTGCCATTGCTGGCACTTGTGACCACTGACAGAGTCAGTGGTACCGCGCTTCAAAGCGCGGTGCGACACGCGTCCGGTAAAATAGTATCACTATTTCCGGCGGCAGACCTTTTTCGCTTTTGCAAGCTCTTCGTTTTTTCTTTCGCTCTTTCCTCTAGTATAAATTGAGGCTCCCGAATAAGCATGCATCTGTTGTGTCGACTATCTATTAATTCCGGTAGCATACATTCTAAATAAAATTTAACCAGTTTTGGTTCCATTTCTATTTCCCAAAACGCATCATCTCTCTCTACTTTTATAGATTTTAGACCCTTCGGGGTCCAAACGCAAAATATACAGTACTTTCGGTCAGTAATGTGTAACTGGCCTTGTACTTGATAATAATAGAGACGCGTTTTCTTCATTGAACTTCCTTTACGTGTGAACATGCGCCGGACAGCGGAAACTTTCTCAATAGCTTCCTTCGGCGTAAAGTTCTCCGCTGATTTGGGGCATTTAATTTCCAGAATACCGTCTTGACCGATGATTCCATCCGGTGAAGCTCCTAAGAAGGGGATGCAGCTGTCAATGAAAATTCCACATTCTCCAATATCCTTATATTGTTTCTTCAATTGCACTAGTGCACTAATTATCTACGGATACACAAATGACTTCACTGCGTTTGCGCATAGCGTGTCAGGTCGACGACGGCACACTTGTCCAAAATTGGATGCTGTCAATAATTTCGACCTATACTGCAACCATCTGCGGTTTTTCGCTTGTCCGATGGTTTCCTCTTCAATAGCATGTCTTTTCTCTTGCCACTCATTGAGCATTTGCATATGCTTCTCCCGCTCCAGTTCATAAATTTTAGATGTCATGTCTGGCTTCTGTGCATTTTGTCCATAATCGGAATCTTTTTGCGAGGGCAAGTGCTTGCGAACATATCGCGCAGCCTTAGTTCCCTTCTGTTTTTCATTTCTCTTTTCCTTCTTCTTTTTTTCTTCCATTTGGCGTACAGATTCGGGCGTTTTCTTCTTCATTATCGCATTCAATCGCGAGTGCACTTGGTTCGAGTTGTACTGCACGACAGCAGCAGCACATCTCCCTGTATACAATCCTCTTTCGGCGAAATTTAATCTTTTTCCGCCAGTGTACTTAGCAATTAGTCCGTTCAAACGTTCCACAGCGTTATTTGTAGTATTATACAGTAAGCTCTCCGTATGAGCTAACAGTGCACGAAGTATTTCTTTTACTTCCTGGTACACTCCAATTTTCACCAATTTTGGAACAATGTTTCTTTCATTCTCTTTATTCTTTCCATCGCAGAAATATTCTAGTCTTGCACACTCTGCGTGTTCACCAAACACGTGGCTTGGAACATTCGGTATGTCGCCATACAAATTCTTCGACTTCTCGTGGATTGATACAATCTCATTGTATCTAAACTTTGCGGCTTTTACGATATCCGTGCGTATCCGGCGAATACTACTTTCCACAGTTTGCCTCAATGGTCCAGGTGTAGTCTTCTTTACAATCGCCTTCATTTTTGTGCAAAAGTTTCGCAAACAAATGATTCGTGCATTCAATTTTTTTTACACGTATCTGTCTCTTATATGGGTCCGCATCAATAATCTTCTTATACACGCTGCTATCTCCATCAGCAATCAGGGTAGAATAAACGAGCCCACGCTTTTCTACGCTAGTATTGAATCCTTCTATTATAGCATCGCTTTCCATAGCAGTCGATGCTCGAGATGTGTTCCAGTTTTTGAAGCATGTGTGCTTTTGGGGTTCTTTCTTGTTTTTCGCAGCAATCCGACAAATTCTGCAAACTTTATTTCGAACTCCGTAAAATAAAACTTTTTTCGTGTGATAGCCAACTATCACGCCGACTCCAGACGCAGAATCGTAAGATCCACTGCGGTAGGATCTCTTCATCCAGCTTCCGTCGGCCACCACGCAGATATGGGGGATTCCCGATTCGGGAAGAATGTCGCCTCTTTCAATCGCCAAACGTTTTTCTTCTTCAGCCGCTGCTAGCATCTCTTCTTCTGCAGCGGCAATTGCGGACTTGACGAATTCATCTTGATTCTTTACGAAGTCTCTCTTCGACATGCAACGTATGTTCACTCCTGCAAAAGTGTGTTCCAATTGGGCATAGCTGCCTCCACATAAAATTGTTGCATTAACGGCGCCCTGATTCGTATCCACTTCTTCGGTTTCGTCCGATTGATTGTGGATTTCAGCTTTGAAATGGCATAAAGTGCACATTACGCTGAAGATGCTCTTGAAGCCACGCCGTTTCACACCAGTTATTCGTAGGTGTTCAATGCCACAGTCTTCCCTATGTTTTGCATGCTTGCCTATTTCCTGCAATTGAACAAGCACATTTTGGAAATTCATTATATCGTTGCTATTTAGAGGAAGGGATTCTTCTTGTGGCTTGTTCTTCGCAACTTTTTCTAGAACGAAGTTTTCTTCTTCGTTACTTCCTACATCCGTGCCTTCTGATAATTTGTTTTCCAATTCTTCCAGCGCTTCTTCAGCCGTATCAGTATCTTCATCGGATGGCGCATACATTATCTTTTGTTGCGTATGATTTCCATCGGAAGTGGATGGTTCCTCTACCATACGTTCCTCGGCCACTTCTTCTAGATGTTGTCCTACGGCAGTGTCGTCTGCCGTTTTTGCGCTTTCTTGTTTCTTCTGAAGGGCTGACGTCCTTCTCTTCTGGCGATGTACTTTCCGTTTTGATAATCGCTTTGCGTACGGACGTAAATATCGCGAACGAAACGAAGAATTATTGTCCATATCTTCCGGCACGTCCTGCATATTCACATACACTAAACCAACAAACACAACACAAACACAATACAACACAACGCAACACAAGTCAAAATCCTTCTGCCCGTTGCAAAAAACCGTAATCGCGAACCGTGAACGTGAATCCAAAGATTCGTCCGGGCCGCGTTTAGAAACAAATGACGCTCTACAAAACAGGCCAACGGCGCAAACAGTCCGTTGCGTAGAGAGTCAGTCCCGGCAAAGAACGCCATCAACGTGGACGTATATGATAAGGATGGAGAATATGAATAATGTAAGTATTATATTATATACAGTTATACAGCGTGATTTTCTGGCTAGTGTCGGCGTTGTCGCCAATAAGCCGCGTCTCGCTGAGTTTCGCGAATTTCGACGTTCGAGACGAGATTCACTACGGCATGTTAAGAAATTAAAAATCATGTCAAATGTCGTGTAAATCGGACTTTTTTTATCGAAGTTAGCTTGGGGCCATTTTTATCGGCACGACATCGGTTGATGGCTTTTTCGCAAAGATCTGATGAGAAATGCAGAACGTGGAATTCGTCAATACCACGAAATTCAGTGAGGCACGGCTTATTGGCGGCATTGTCTTTGAGGACCCTAGCGGGGGAATTACCCTGTATGTTCATACAATTGTACTATTTTTCACAAAATAATACATTCATTATTTCATTTCCAGATTAAACAAGCGCTTGATGAAGCGGTGGAGCCGGGGGCAGAAAATCCGGCCTTACAGGAAAATCCGCCACAGGCGGAAATTCCGGCCCAGGAGGGAATGGCGGGGGAGGACCAAGCCATGAGGGCAGAATTACAAAAAGTAATTATGTGGAATGTGGTTTATGTGACTGTGATAGCATATGTGTGAATCAGAGTTGGGCAAAATGTTCAGTATTTCCTCCCTGAGAGGTCACTGGTCCGGACCGGCGTTGAGCCCGTATCGTGAACAGAGCCCTAATTCCGAGTGTTCGTTTCTCGCTTCTTTCTGGCCGAAGGAGCGAGCGAGATGGAACGCTTTGCGTGCGCGGCGGACGTGCGCGACGTCGCTGTCTCGTACCGTCCTCTCTCGCTTTCAGTGGCGCTCGCTCGCTCTTGTTCCATCTCGCTCTCGCCTTCGCCGGACAAGAATGAGACAGAAGTGGTGGGGATAGCGAAAAGTCCGTATCGTGTACACCAAACTGGGCTCCCAGGGAGGAAATACTATACTTGTGTAATTGATTGCACATTATTTTCAACACATAACATTTTGTCAACTACATAAATTAACGATTACAGAAAATAATGTGTAATCAATTACACAAGTACACAAGCTATGGGTGAAGCCACCACTAGTCGACCAGTTTCAGAAAAACATGAAAAAAAGGTTTTTAGAAGTGACAATCTTTTGAACAGAGTGTAGATAGAGTGCAGTTAGAGAACTGCACTTTGTTCAAAAGATCGTTACTTCTAAAAACCTTATTTTTCATGTTTTTCTGAAAGCGGTCGACTACTGATACATGGTCGACTACTGGTGGCTTCACCCAATTGTGGTCAACTACCTAAATATTACGGAAAATAATGTGTAATCAATTACGCAATTACATTTTTATCGTAATTTGTAATTAGATTACATTTTGCCCAACTCTGGTGCGAATATTATTTCGTTTGTGTCCGATATTTTTTATGTTATGTAGTTTTATGAAAAATGAAATTATTATGTTATTGTTCTAGATAAAAAAAGGCACTAAAACGCCTAACGTATCGCCGCGGAGGATGCAAAAGAAGAGGCGATGACCGCTGGGGAGGAAGGCGCGGAGGTGGCAGGGGAGGAAGGCGCGGAGGCGGATGGGGTGGAGGATGGTACGGCGGCGGAAGGGGGGGGAACGGGGGACAAATAATTATTTACAACAGATAATTACATAATTAAATAAATAAATATTTATATAAAAAAATATATATAAAGTTTATTTTGTTTGTATTAATAGAATGTAAAACGTTCACATTTTCTATCGTATCGGCATGAACGTTTCCGTAACATACTGCTGAGATTTTCCAGATGAAAATAAATACACGGTATAAATCGGATTATTTTTAGCATAATCAGGTTAGCAATGTTACATTTATAGTCAATTATCTAGTACCGTTCTAGAAATAAACTGATTTATACCGTGTTCCAACTCATTATAATCTGGAAAATCTCAGCAGTATGTTACTAAAAACATTACGTTTTACATTTTATCAATACATAACCCACCGTATGTATGCCTCTCGAACCGAACATTTATGCTAATTTTTCCAGATATTATCATTGCCCATCTTTGTTCTCCAGCCGCTTCGCCGTGATTCATTCAAACTTCTCTGACGACAGAATAGTAATAGGGGAAATGCGGCAACAGCGCGATTCGACTCTCAATACGTCTCGGCAACTATGTATTTCCTACATTTATCGGCTAGCTTGGACTTCCACCGGTTCTGATGGTACATGGAGCGAATATATCATCTGCGCTGGTGCCGGAGAATCCTTGAAGCATAATTCTGTCATTTCTCGAGTTTGTCTCAAAACACGAGTCATAAATTCATTATTATTTCAACGGACGGTGCTTATTAGCGTTCAAACGCACCAGACCCATCTGCACGGATGTCTTCTGCAGGCAACCATACCCGCAAAAGCTTCCTTCATGCCGATTCCGCGACGTAAGTTGGTTGAAACGGTTTGTTTACTACATCGCGTATACGTACACGCTTTTCCTAGCTTGTGTGAGCGTACGCACACATTCAAGGCACCGGTGAGACGGCCCCCTTAAAATGAATAATAAACTGCCGCCATTATATTTTAATATGACATTGTCTGAGGAGCAATGGAAATCTATTGCTCCCGTATTGAAAATTTATAAAGAAAAGGGCACTCGTGGAAAATCGTACAAAATACTTAGTCCCGGTTGGACTGATATTATTTCCAAAACTTGTTTCTTAAAAACAAAACTTCCGTGCGCTTATAGCTTTAAATATGGAAAAATTTTCGATTCGTCGGAAGTGCAAACATATTTGAAAATATATGGTATTTGCAACGAATGCGGTGCTGAATTTAAAGCGCATTCCCTATATGAACCAGCTCCTGGCACTGGTATTGTATTAAGGGTGAACACATTCGATACTTCGGGAATACCGCATGACAAGAAAAGAGCAGTTAAAGGAACAACTAGGGTAGAAATTGGGAAGCAATTAATAAATATTAAACCCAGAAAATGGAGGAACGATGCAGCATTAGATATAACCTACGACGATCCTGAACCTCCATATGTTCCGCGACAATGCACTTTAAGAAAAATCAGGGAAGAAGCAATCGTACGGGAATTAGGAATTAATAAAGATCTGGATCCTATTAATTCGTTATGCGAGTTAAAATATAAGGGTCAATACGCGGGATACATTAAAGAGATTTCGAAGGATAATTTCTATTGTTTCTATTGGTCACCTATCCAAATGGAATTATACAAAACGTTAATTAAAACGTTCAAAAAAATAGAATTAGACGCCACTGGAAAATTAGTTAAAGTAATAGAAAAACTAAATGGTGAGAAGATACATATATTCTTGAACTAAATAATTATAAAAGGTGCAAATGGTATATAACCAATATTTCAAATGCTTTCAGAAAAGCACGACACTAATTTAATTACATACTGGTTGAGAGAAATCATTAGACAAGGGGCACCAGTGCCTCCAGAAGTTGATTGTGATTATTCATTGGCGCTTTTGAATGCAAGCAGCTTAGCATTCAATGAACGTTGTTTGAAAACGTACATTTCGGATTGCTATAATTGGATTAGTGGAGAAACGTTGCAACATCCACTTCACTGTTTTATCAGAATTGATATTGCTCATCTGATAAAAATTATTTGCACCAAAGATGTATTTCACCGAAAGCATCCTAAAATTAAAGACTTCTTTGTGCGATGCACGGGGATAATGTCATCGTGTGATAATGTAGAAGATTATAAGACACTGCTTCGATCAATATTTATTGTCGCTTACAGTGAGTACGATGGCAAAGATGCCGATGGAAATACAGTAATATGTGAGCAGAAGCGCTTGTATCTATTCGAAAGAATAAAGTCATTCACCTTTACGAGTGACGAGAATGACACAGAATGCGATGATTTAGAAATGCTAAATGAAAATGAAAGTATAGTTGCATTTATAAATAATATCCGAGATGAGGCTGAACAAATTGCAAAAGACAGTGTAGAGACAGATAGATCAAATAATCACAAAAATAGAAGACAATAATAATCACAAAAAATTGTATCTAGAATTTATCCTTAATTCTGTCGCGTGATAATTCGTAACTTATAACCCCGAAAAATCAAATAAATCACAAAAAAAATAGAAGACAATAATAAAAATCACAAAAAATAGAAGATAATATAATAATTACAAAATTAAAAAAAGTTGTGAAATCAAAATGAGCTGCCAGTACATAAAGATGCTTTCCAACTGCGCTTTAGATGACACAACTACATATGCACAGCTAAAATTCCATTACTCATAATGGCTATTTATACAAAGAAAAAATGTATTAAATAATAATATGCAGATATATTTTTATACAAATAAATATTTTAATACGAATAAATATTTGATTCAAAATACTTGGCGCTGCGCCCCGAATTGGTGTTGCTAAACTCAATAAATATGTATAAATTGCATTAATCCTTTTCTTTCTTTCTTGTACGTGTATGCGTGTGTGCGTGCGTGTGCATATGCTACGTATGGCATTAGAATTAAATATATGTAGAATAAATCTGACTGCGTTTCTAATATGTGTATGTATATGTTTTTTATATTGTAATGGAGTTGTAAATTATTAATACTAAGGTAATTAACATTTTTTCGGTTGCGCAGCGCCAAGTATTTTGAATCAAATATTTATTCGTATTAAAATATTTATTTGTATAAAAATATATCTGCATATTATTATTTAATACATTTTTTCTTTGTATAAATAGCCATTATGAGTAATGGAATTTTAGCTGTGCATATGTAGTTGTGTCATCTAAAGCGCAGTTGGAAAGCATCTTTATGTACTGGCAGCTCATTTTGATTTCACAACTTTTTTTAATTTTGTAATTATTATATTATCTTCTATTTTTTGTGATTTTTATTATTGTCTTCTATTTTTTTTGTGATTTATTTGATTTTTCGGGGTTATAAGTTACGAATTATCACGCGACAGAATTAAGGATAAATTCTAGATACAATTTTTTGTGATTATTATTGTCTTCTATTTTTGTGATTATTTGATTTTTCATGTACTTGGCGTATTTTTTTACTTTTTTGAAGTTATTTTTATGGGGATCTCATTTCTTTTTACAAAGATAACTTGCGTAGGGACTGACTTTAGATAATTTTTAATATTATAAATTACGAATTATCACGCGACAGAATTAAGGATAAATTCTAGATACAATTTTTTGTGATTATTATTGTCTTCTATTTTTGTGATTAATTTGATTTTTCATGTACTTGGCGTATTTTTTTACTTTTTTGAAGTTTTTTTTATGGGGATCTCACTTCTTTTTACAAAGACAATTTGCATAGGGACTGACTTTAGATAATTTTTAATATTATAAATTTCGAATTATCACGCGACAGAATTAAGGATAAATTCTATATTCTACGTAAGTTTAACAACTACGAACAGAAACCATGTGCACCGGATTGCCAATCTATATGTATTATATTATATGTATAGTACTTTGTGTACAATACATGGTGCACGAAGCAGCTTATGTCGCTGAAAGCAGCCTTTGGCGCTGGACGTATTTAACATTGAAGTGTATTAACAAACACAATTAACACCTTTCGAAGAAAAATATGTATGCATTTTTAGCATTTCGTGGCCAAGCTTGTTTTTCGACTCGTAAATTATCAACGGATACCCACGTTGTGCCCTTACCCCTTACCATACTCGTGTAATGACCATCGGCATTACTTTTACCATGGTGGAAAATCGCTGCCTTAAGTTTATAACAGTGATCTACCAATTGTATTTTAGTAGTAGGCATTGCTTTGACGTAGAAATTTTCCACTTTCGTTGTTGTTCCACTACTATCGTGATCGAACAAATGTAATTTTGCAATAAGAATTTGTTTGGAAGCAGTTATATCGATTTTCTTCATTGTGTTTGAATTATCACAATTATTGCAGGTATCTTTCAAATTTTTCCATCCTGTGAAATTGTATTTTATTATATCTTGAAATTCGAATGGTTTATTTTTTAACATCTTGGGTAGTGCAAGATGTACCACACAATTTGTACTGATAGTAGTACTTGTGTAATTACAACCTAAACATCTTAATACCGTTGTAATTTCGTGTTGTACTGCATTCTTAATAAGAATCTCCTGATCACAAAGAGAGGTAATAAACTCAGCTGCATCATGTAGCTGATTGTTAGCGTATTTTTCTCCTGCAAATTGCTGTAATGATATTATATTTGGATTTTGATTCGATTTATATTGGTCCATAAAGACTTTTATAATATGATGATCATCTTTTTCAATCGAAAATAAGTTTTCTCTTATGGAAGAACAATATAACATACATTGGATTGTGGCATTCGCATAACAAGACACACCATCAGAATTCGGGAGACCTCTTACGTAGTATTGCATGGTATCCACGATGTGATCATCAGTATTCTGACATTCGGAAACATTATAATTAGGTACTGCCCAAACAGCATCACGAACTTTGAGAACGCGGTTTTTAGAAATTGAAATAGTCATAAGATCAGGTCTATATTTTTTTCGCAATCTATTATACTCTATTATAGCCGATTCTTGTGCCTTTACGGAAAATGGATCATAATTGATAAGATGCAGTCCTTGTAATGTGGTCACCCGAGAAAGAGCAACGTAAATTTGTCCGCAAGTAAATATTGAATTACCTGCTTCTATGACAGCATTCTCCAAGCTTAGTCCTTGACTTTTGTGAATAGTAATACCATAGCTGAGGCAAATCGGAAATTGTTTTCTAATAACGAACGCTCTATCCATTACTTCAAATTTAACACTTACCCGTTCTATCATATGTTCTTGCCCCGTGGGTAATATAATTTTCAATTTTTCAACGTCATTATCAACACCTCGTGTAACTGAAACAAGTTTAGCAATGGTACCGTTGACAAGACCTAGTGTAACATCAATATTTCTTCTAATCATGATTTGCACTCCTGTTTTAACAATTATGACTCTTGCAAGTCCCGCCGTTCGGGAGCTATCCTCGTCATTATTGTTTAGTACCTTTGACACCTTTTTTTTCAAATACGGTGCACAATTCGTTGTATCATGAGCAATCAAATGTATTTCTTCGAATGGAAATCGACTCAGCATTGCAGCGTTCAAAACATCACACTGAACACATGTGGGAAGTAAACACACCGTATTAGATCCTACATTAAGCATGTAATCACTTAATTCCTTTAATCGGTCATTACAATTTGTCGCTTTGAAATTTAATTTCCTCGTTTCTAAAAGCTTTGTATCCGAAGCGGTCACTACTCCAGTGCGAATTCCCGACAAGGTCTCTTTGTAAATATTATCACCCTGCTGTCGCATGTTTATTGTCAATTCGTCATAGCTAAACAAGGCAGACCATAAATTATAAGAACCTAATCCTCCAACATTTTTCTCCATACTCTTATTAGATAATTGTATAAAAGCAGGTTCTTCGTGAACAGGAGGAAGTTGTAATAAGTCACCAAATAACAGAATAGGTATTTTTCCGAACCAAGCATCATCTGAATCTGCAGTATCAAATATTTCTGTAAGTCGTAGATGTATGTACAGGAAAGTTACGTTAGAAACCATCGATACTTCATCGATGATTACTAAAGCAACATTTTTTAATTGATCTCGTACAATTTGAAGGGCTGCATCGCTAAGTTGCCTATACTGGGCTGTATGTCCATGTTCTACAGGTAATTGAAATAATCGGTGTATGGTAAGACCTTCGATATTAAAAGCTGCGATTCCAGTAGGAGCAGTTACTGCTGTATCTTTTCCGATACTCTGCTTGATCCACTGTCTGATAGTTTTTATTAAGAAACTTTTCCCAGTGCCACCTTCTCCACTGACATAAAGTCTAAGAATGACATCGTTAGACGTCAAGGACTTAGTAACTTTATCAAATATCCGCTTCTGATCATGGTTCAATTCCGAAATCATTTCTTGAAGATCACCACAGTCCAATTTTTTTTCCGTGTCTTTAAAGTCTTTCATAGCACCAATAGTTTCAATGGGGACACACTCTAAGGGGTGATCGCCTTGATCATTTTCTTCTTGTTCTACAGTATTCAACACGTTCTTTTCAATTTCTTCCTTTATATGATCACGCGCTTCTTGAATATCCGTTATTCGTTCGTGATACTGAACTGCATCTGTCAATTGTGATTCTAGCGACAAAAAAGATTCCGCATATGTGTTAAATCCATTTTTCAATTCGTCGGTGTTTCTCCAAGGTTGGAATAATAATAATAATGAGAAATAATAATTCTCAGGTTGGGTTTGAACATTGTACTTATAATGATTGATAAGATACCCTCTTTGCCTTTTTTTCAAAAACAAAGATGCACCGATTTCATAGTATTCAGTTTTTTCAGACGGTCTAATTTTAGTAACGTCATACCACATAGCAAAATCGTACAGATGCATAGATTCTAATTCCTTGGGTCTGTTAGGATAGTGATCATCTATGAGGGATGGACAAAATATGTCTGTGGATTCACCTTCCAGATCCTCAATCTCTTTGCGAGTTTTCAATTTCCTACTTCTCAGTATATTTACATCTAACCATCTAATAGTAGTACTGGAGTCAGTGCCATACAATGATAATCCTAAAAGAGTATCAGCGCATTCAGGCGCTCCACATTCTCTATGATTTAGCATGCGCATTCCAAGATTGCACAGCAGACTAGCTAATGACTTAGTAGAGTTTATTGCTGCCAAAGTGTCCGTAGCGTAACTTTTTTCCGGCTTTGACACGTACTTAGTACAGTAACATGTTATCAACCCTGTCTTTTCTCCAATATATTGTATATCCATGTTACCTCTCCAAACCGTGAGAACGGGAGCATTATAATCATTGATACGTACTTCCTGTGTTGAACGTGGAAGATCATAGAGTCTACCTTTTGCTTTCAATTGTTTTCTAGCACCTATAGAAACAGCTACATCCCTTATTACCAAAGTATCTGTAACTGGACGTGGAAATGAAAATCTACATACTTTACGGAAGGAATTTTTAGTTTTTTTGTTGCGTAGACAATAGCTATTGCATTTATGCATTTGATGTGCAATTACACGACTATATAATTCTGGCGACACATGCGGTGATGGCAATCTGCAAGTGACGTATTTCCTAATGAATCGTGCTACATCTTCCTTCGAAGATTTATCGATTATAGGAGCATCTTCAATCCAAATTAAAAGATGAAAATGTTGTGATCCCCTGCTTTGATATTCTCTGCGCCAAAAGTAATGTGTCACCTTGCCAATCGGATTGTCGGGCGAACAAATGAAATCCAGCATAGCGTGGAATGCATTATCTATAAATCGAGCAGTTGAAACGGGATCAGAAGCAATGAGTTCGTTCGGGGACATTTTAGCCACCGATGGGCCGTTTACTTCACGAAGATATTCTATTAAATCTGTCCATAGCCACTCACTTGGACTAAGCGTGAGGAACCATGTAGCTGGTCCATAATGGTGTATCATACAGTTCAAATCGTTTCTCGGTTTTCGCCAATACTGTGCTGTATTACGTAATCTGGAAAATATAGTGTTCAAATTCGTTTGTAGCTGATCTTTAGAAAGTTGCTCAAGAAAACCAGCAGCTGTGTATTTATCACGTGGATTTACGACGTTCATTTTGTGATAAATTCCAGCGTTCAATTGTCGCATATTGGTATCGTGTAATAAATGGAAAATATATTGCATGTTCAATCGAAATTGCGAATGCTTGGACATCAGTTTGGACTTAATGAATTCATGATCAGTCAAACGAACCAATCTGTCTTCATGCTGTCCATTCACCCCATAAGGATATAAATCTGGGAAACATTTCACATCTAATTGTTCAGCACGATGGCCCAACGGAATGTCATGAACTTTAAGCATTTGATAGAGTGCGGTAGCAGATTCATTAACCCTTTTGTCATACATTGGATAAATCGTAAACTGATCATAATATGCATCAGATTGTGACATTTGCGTCAATAATGCACGTTTGATATTTTCATCGATATTAAGTATTTCACCGTCAACGTCCTCGATAGATTCGTTATTATTATCATTGGTAACAACTTCTTCTTGAAATTCTGTATCTGGTAATTTGGCATTTAGCAATAAATCGTGCGATTGTGGTAAAACAATTTCTGAGTATAGAGGGTTATTGGCTTTCAACCATACTAAGGCATTCCATACTTTCTTCAAGTCAACTAACTTTTCCCAAACTATTTTAGATTTTGTTGGAACGCCCCGCACCAATATGTATAATTCATGATTTTGATTTAAAGGTTCAGTCGGAGGACAGATTTTTTTTAAATTTTCTTGTAACGGCAAAGGAAGGTGAAATGTTCTCCCCTTTACTTTTGGAAACATATGTTTATGTGGCATGTTTTTACGCATTACTGTATCCATTCTCACAATCGTTTGAAACGGTTTAGCTCTTTGAATGAGAATTCGCTCGTAATCGTTCAACACTGCTATTTCTGGAACTGAACGTACATCAAGCTTATTTAAAATACATTTTGGTGGTATGGAATCGTTGCGAATTTTATCGTGGCAATATCGACAAATAAAATGCACGTCACCAACTTTGTATCCAATATGATTTAACAACGTTTGCAGTACATTTCCCTTATATGTTCTCTTAGAAATATCAAGCTTATGAACCTCTCTTTTAAAACAGAGTTTCTCGCAGGAAACACACGGAATGAGTGGTGTGTCCATAGACCGCTTTGTGAAAGCTCTAAATGCTAAATAATATCGAGATATAATCTCTTCTTCGTTCAGGCTTATGTCAGTATTATTTTTTTGTAACGCTTTAGCTTCTTTCCGAGCTTGAAGTGTTATTCGTTCAAGTGTTTCAAGGTCATTATCGTTTAAGGCTTTGTCTAAATTATGTAATTGGTCTTTATAAATGCTCGCTATTTTGTATATCATTCTCTTCAAATGTCGTAAATCCGGAAAGTGAGGTGCCAAAATCTCAATGGCTAAAAAATTGGACTTACATAGTTTAGGGTTTATGTAACAACCATGAGAATGACCAACTTTTTCAGCATGCACTTTATTAGAACAGCTACTGATATGGTTGTTCAACTTATGTACCTTTTTTAATGAGCATTCTAACAATCGTTTGAAGAAATCCTGTAAATTATTCAGAATTTCAACATCTTTCGTTTTACAAAGATAACTACAATGCCATGCTTTTGTCGTTTTCTTTGATTGCAATACAGGTAGAACGTTTATAGCTTTCCCTGCCGAATTCAGTATAATTGATTCAGAACCGCTGAAAGGATGGTACGAACTTTCCGCATAATATGATTCTGAAGAAGACGTATGTCTGGATTCTCCACACAAAGCATTAATCCTGTCCTCAACTTCTAAACATTCTGCTGCGCGCGTTAAGGAAACTTCCACTTTTTGTTTACAATCTTTCAACAGTTTCCTCATTTCAAAAATGTACTTTTGCCTAATATGAAAACACCATTTTATTATACGCTCAGCTTCCAACCTACTTGCTTCTCCAGACGGCATGCTAATAATTTTTGAAAGATTTCTAATATAAGTTTCTTTGTTATTTTTGGTTGCTATATTGTTATTTGTTACATCAATATAACGATACTTTTTTATTATTTGCAGAGCGGCACGACGTTTTGCTACTTTATTATAATCATCGTTTTTACGTATTTCAACATAACGTATCTTCCGCTTTTTGGAGATAACTTCTTTATTTAGGTGATAATATTTTTTTTTCTTTTCGCAAATCACTTCATTATTTACGTCATAATGCACTTTTGCCTTTTTGATTATACCTTCTTTATTTAGCTGATAATAATTTTTTCGCTTTCCGCATTTCATTTCTTTATTTGCGTCATAATGCACTTTTTTCTTTTTTATTATACGTTCTCTATTCAACTCATGATAATTTTTTCGCTTTTCGCATATCACTTCTTTATTTGCATCATAATGCACTTTTTTCTTTTTTATTATTCCTTCTTTGTGTGCGTTATAATATTCATAATTATAAAATTTTATGCTTTCCTCCCCTTTTTTACAATCTTTACCCTTTTTCATGTTACATTCCCCTTTCTTTGCTTTATAAACAGCTCTTCTTTTTAAATTAATTTCCTCTTTCTGCCGTTTATAATAATTAGACATGTATTCGTTCCTTTTACATGGTACGTATGGTTGATCTGTCTGAATTATATTTTTGGTATGTGTAGTGACTTCTTTGTTACTTACTGTTGCATTTTCAACTGGGGATATTTCTTCTTTTTCATTAGTAATATTACTTTGACCAATTTTAAATGGATGATAATTTCCACAAGAGGGATCTTTATTATTAATAGTATTACCAATTGCAGATTTATATTCATATATACAACGTGTTAATTGTTGATCCTGAATGCATGGAAAATGTTCTATACGATTAGATTGAAACATTTGGATCAAATGTTGACGCATCAATGCATGATTGTACGTTACTTTGTCTGGTAATATTTTGAATAATAACGAGACCGCAAATGCAATCGCAAAAACTCCGCAATCCCGTGTGTTAGGTTGAGCTTGTACACGTGGAAATTCAATAAATTCTTCGTCAATTGTACCGTCATGTTTGTTCAAAAATGGGTATAACTTCTCAAGAAAAATTTTATGATGACTATGCAACATCGAGAAATTAAGAGAATCATAAATATAAACTCTTCTTTCATCATGTTTATAGAAGCTACAAACCCAGTGTCCCCCTGCATTGCTTTTAAAATCTTCGCTTTGGTGCAAAATCTGTATATGATCCTGATTTTCAGGAACTGGTTGTATTGTACCAGGCAATTGAACTCTCCAGGTCTCGCGTGGTTTATAATTAGAATTAGCTTCTAATAATTTGTGAAAATATTCAATATGATCATCTGTTAACCATTCGCCTCTATTGATAATTTTCATAATTTTTAAATTGAGTGGCAAGAGTCTATTAACTATAGACATGATGAATTATAATTTTATATTTATATTGATTATTTATAATAATATAAGATAGAAATGTCCAATAAGTATGTTACGTAATTCAACAATTCAACAACGATTTATAACCAAGAATATTATTTTTATTGATTTTGAATATCACGCTTCAGCAGTTGAAATTACACTTTGTGATTACTAGTGTATTATTATGGAATTTAGGAATGCCTCGCATTAATTCAGCGCCTAAGCAGCTGAGAATTGCGGCGCATAAGCAACCGATAGTTTCGGCGCATAAGCAGCCGAGAGTTTCGGCGCATAAGCAGCCGAGAGTTTCGGCGCATAGGCAGCCGAGAGTTTCGGCGCATAAGCAGCCGAGAGGTTGGCGCATAAGCTGCCAAGACTAAGAGAATATTAATTATTAAAGGAAAGAGGAATAAAAAAGGAAAAGTGAATGTGAAACAAAGAGAGGTTAGAAAGTATGAAAAAGTAATAGAATAATAGAATAGAATGGGTGATCCCACGCTGGTTTTAAAGAATTTAATGTCCACGATCTGAAAATGATAATTTATGCATATATTAACTTGATTATTTATTAGACAATTTCAAATGGTGTATTCCAGTCTTACCTAAAACTTATCTGTGGACTCAATCTCGATTAAATGATTATTATTTTATTAAAATATTTTAAATCATTAAATATCCATGATCTGAAAATAATAATTTATAAATATATTAGCTTGATTAATTATTAGAAAATTTCAATTGGGGTAATCCAGTCTTACCTAAAACTTAGCTGATGAATATTTTTTATATTTCTAACACAATCAAAATATAAGTGAATATATTTGCTTATAACTTAACACGCTTGCCAATTGTCCGTGCGGTCACACCATGGACCACGGTGTAATAGGAAGACGTCCCAACGCATATTTCTATATATGGATTTGAACCATGGAGCATACGAAAAAATGAGCTCCGGTCGTCCGCTTCGTTTTGTGTTTCACGCGACCCTAGACCCATGATGTGCCCATACAGCACAACGTCCGGCAAAGTCCCAAAAACGTCCTGGAGGACGTTCTGGGGACGTCCTGGGGACGTCATGTTAAAATATGGCCGCCTAGTTACATTATGGAGTTTATAATGTACTACCTAACTTCGTGTAGCGTAAACTGTAAAGGTGCGAAGTTTGAACAAGACTACGTTACGTTACCAGATTTTAATGCAACTGTCGTATTGGTTGACTATCCAATATGAACGATCTTTGGAAGGGCACGTTATTGGCTAATTTGTAAAGGGTGCGCACGAGCACACCTTATGTCTTTACATCATGCCTAGACCCAAGTGCCTGTGCGCGCCGTCGGGCGAAATTCAAATTTTCTATACCCTCGCTTAACGCGAAACGTATTGAAGAAAGATTTCGATAATTAGCAGTATCGATCGATATTTTCTAAAACGAGCGCTTTGATCGTCGAATGTTTACCTTGCATCTGGGCAAGCTGAAGCTTGCTTTTGTTTTTCGTACAACGCCACGACGCACAAGATGTCTACGCCTAATGAAAATGTAAGTAATACAAATAATACAAATAAATATACTCGTAGCAGCTAAGCTATGTTATGCGATGCTATGTTTTAACTTAGCTTTTGATGGAAACGGTTCCATAAGAATGTATTGAAGCTAATATTTTAATAGTATAGCATCGCACAGCATAGCATCGCATAGCATAGCATAGCATAGCATGGCACAGCATAGTATAGCATAGCTTAACTTCCCGGTGGATTTTCAATTCGCCGCTTTGATTCGTGGGAATTTATTTAATGTCACGAATAATAAAACTAACGAATGTGCATGTAACCTGTAAGATTTTGACAGTCTTTGGTATGCACTTTGCCTATGTCATTTAGCTTTATGGCTAATTAATGGTTTATTCATTTTTGCAGAAAACAAAGTACGTCTCAAAGGAGGACCCCTCGCAAGAACTTGCCGAGGAAAACGCCCTTCTGTTTGGTAAGTTTTATATTATTAAGGGGGTAGACAAGCCACGTGACATGGGCGATGCTCCGCTCTGTAATACCGACAATGTAACCTAAAACATGGATTTGGGATTTTTCGTTTTTCGTCCTTATATGAGCAGATTTAGAGCTGGACGAGGTCTCATTCGAAAGAAAAAGATTCAACGCGGAGCACTAGCTGCACCGTTTTAGTCACAAAACTCTTTTAGTGACCTAAAAATACTTAAGGAGGTAAACATGTCACGTGACACGGGCGATGCACCGCGCTGTAATACCGACAATCTGGCCCAAAATATGGGTTTAGTAGGATACGCTTGATTTCCTTATATGAGCGAATTTTGGGCTGGGTGAGGTCTTATTCGAAAGAGGAAGGTTCAATGCAGCGCGCTGTAGACATTGTTTGAGTCACAAAACTCTTATAGTGACCTACAAATACTTGGAATCTGCGAGTGTATTTTGTCCATTTTTTCTCTACTTTGGTCACTCATATCATTACATACCAACAAAATCTCGTCGAACCATGTCTACAGCGCGCTACATTGAACCTTCCTCTTTCGAATGAGACCTCGCCCAGCCCAAAATTCGCTCATATAAGGAAATCAAGCGTATCCTACTAAACCTATGTTTTGGGCCAGATTATGTCGGTATACAGCGCGCTGCATTACCCGTGTCTATCCCCTTAACGATTAACGATTAACTTACAGAAAAATTAAATTAAATAATATTAATCAAATTTATTTTTCCAGAATCAAATGACGACGAGGACGTTTTCATGGGGGGGCAAGAACGCGCGCCGACCCAGAGGACGGCTCAACCCCCACCGGCACCGGCACCGGTACCGAACCTAAGGGCGGCTCAACCCCCACCAGCAACGATTCAGAGGGGGGATCAGCCACCAGCGGAGCAACGCCGTTGGCCTACGTGTAAGTGTTTTTCTAAAAAAAGAAATCAATGATGTCTGTGATTTATTTATTTTCTTTTTTATTTAGTTCATTTAAAATTTATCATTTCAGATAGAGGCACTAGGGCTGGACGATCCAGACGGCAGGAAGATTTTATGAATTTTTTATATAAATTAAGTGCTGCCGATTACCATTGGGGGAGGAGAGGGCGGGGGGGGGGGGGAGGGGAGGGAGGGGGGCAGGTGGAGGCAGGGGGACAGGAGTACAGAAAAAATAAAATAAAAAATAAAGTTTTATTATTTCAAACATAAAAATGGGGTTATTTCATTTGCTCGTGCAGCAGAGTTCCTTTCTCTTTCAGCTATTGAAATGATTCTCTTCGTCTGCATTATTAACAGAAAAATAGGGCACCTTTACTAATTATTTATTATTATTTATAAAATAAATTTTCGCATGTACTTGACGTCGAGACGCTATGTTTCCATCATTTTTTTCTCTGCCGTAGATCATACTGCATCATCTTCTGCTTCGATTATCTGTAAATATATAATATAATATATATATATATATATAAAATCCACATTTTAGTTATTTTAGTTATTATTACAACTTAACGTAGAACTTATTATGTACACAAATAGAGTGGTATTTTGTTATAGTAAGTGTAGAGACTACAAAATGTGTCCGAAGGAGGTGAGAGCGTATGGCAGAAAGTCTTGTTGCAGGAAATTTAAATTCTAATGGTAATAATAATGGGAATCTAAAAAATTAATGAATTAATAAATAGCGTGGCAACTACTGTGGATAGGTTATAAGGGTATATAAGAGTATAAGGGTATAAGGAAAATGGAAAACTAGTAAAATTAATGAATAGCGTAGCAACTATATAGAAATAGATTGGCATTTTGCTATAATAAGTGTAGATTACAAATGTGTCCGAAGGAAATGAGAGCGTATGATGTCGGAAGGAAATGTGAGCGTATGATGTCCGAAGGAAATGAGAGCGTGTGACAGAATGTCTTGTTGCCGGAAATTTAAATGCTATGGTAATAATTCAGCGAAGATGAACGAAGAGATCCAATATTTTCAAAACACAATTTATTGGTTTTGGAATAAAATTAGTTTAGTATGTTTATAATTTTGTCGATTTACCTTATTTTACTTTCCCGAAACTTGTGCGAAGCAAGATGCTCTGTCTATCTATCTATTCTTCTCCGGACAACCTTTACGCCTGTGCATTCCCTTCATTTCTATCCATTCAAGCCTATGCGTCTCCTCCAATTCTACTATCCAAGCCTGTGCGTCCTCTTCATTTTAATCAGAATCCTGTGCGTCTCCTTCATTTCTATAATATACATAAAAACTCTAAATTGCTGATATGCAAATACAAATATCTGGCAATTTAAATGCAGTGCAATTTTTTACTACAATATATTTTATTTTGTACATGCATGGTACAAATTTCCAGAAACTTGTGTGAAAGGAGATGCTTCTCAGTCGAACCATTTCCGGACAACTTCCAAGTCTGCGACTCTACATAAGAAATCTATTAAAAAAATTTTGGCGACTTACCTTATTAATTGAGACATTAATTCAGTCTCCTATGTAGTGTAAAAACTCGTGACATTCCAAATTCGGACAATTTACTTTTTCTGACACTTAGCACTTGGTAGGTTATAAAATTCAAAATAGTATATATAAGTATATGTATGTACAATGACGGACGACGATCCCTGCCGAATATTCCCGAGAATCGACGAAAGAAGAACGAACATGTGTTGGCTGAAGGTGTGTGTGTAACGCGTATATACGTATTATGTTGACGAAAAATTTCTTGGAGAAGGAGAATCAGGAGACGAAAATTAATAAATTCGACTGATCCATGAACGATATTATGATATCTCTGTCATGTGTGGACCGATTTTATTGAAATTGGTCTTGTTCGAAAGCCGATATGCGGTTTACATAAGAAAAATGTCTTTAAATTTACAAAACATTGCAGGCGTGATGAGATATTCATGTATAAATGTCAGAATTAGGTTAGAGTGTCTCCGCGACGAGTAAAGATACACGGTAGCGACATCGACATATACAGGGTGTTTTTCATGTACTTGGCGTCGAGACGCTACCGCGTCTCTAGATATAACGCATTCTACTGTCCAGAACTTGTCCCTTACCTAGTTAAGTTATCTAGACATTTTCCTCTCTGGACACAGGTGATGACGGGACATTTCCCTCTGTCATCGCATGTAGCAACATCCTCTAGATGTGAGGCATATTTTAAAGATCTAAAGCATTCAGATTTGGGCGCAAATTATAAGCCAATGCGCGTCGATAAAGGACGGTATTCAAAAACCCTATAAAAACCTATAAAAGTACCCAAAACGGATTTGCCTAAAGTTTTGCACATTAATAAATAGATATTCGGGTGATCGATTCCACCCTTCACATTTGTCGCAGGACCACAGGAAGGGGAGGGGGAGGGGGTCAAAGTGCGCTGGCCACCAAACGCATCGAAAGTCATAACTTTTGACTAAATCAACATATCGAGACGCGACTGGAGCCAAAAAATCACAAAAACATCAAGCTTTCTAATGATATAAGGTTTATATATCCTATATATTTTTTTTAAATATATTTTACGCGTTTTTTCGGTTTGCTCGTGTGCAGAAAATTCAAAAAAATTGCATTTCCCAAAAAAAGAATCGTCTGATTTTAATCAAAAACTCAGTATTTGCAGCTTATTTCGTGCCCTTTCAGGTGGTATGCGTCAAACCTTGGGGAAATGTTTCGTTTTTGAAATATAACATCAAGAATGCAGAGAAGTGTGTGTGCGCGGTGAAGTATTTGAGCTAGATGCATGTCCTCTACAGGAACTAATTCTTTCATCGATCTGGAAGTGTATTATCTGCTTATAAACTACCTAAACTATATGATTCCACCAAGTTTAATTAGTTCGTAAGCGTGAAATGTTTTTTTATTGTCTTACAACATATATGCGTGCGCATTCACATTACTTACGTTACTCATCGTCCTCCTCATCCTCGTCTGTAGCCTCGGATGTTGGTTTGATGTACGGAAAATTCTGATTTAAGAAGCCTGCTGGTGTTGAAGCCTGATCCATGTAACGACCAAATCCCAAATACCAAATAATTGCTAGTACATGGGCGCAGCAGCCAACAGTCCTTGCGCCATTTCGGCACTGAGAGTAGTATGATACTACAGATTCGGGTACAGATAATGCAGTATCAATTAAGATGAAAATGCAATATACTTTATGTGCACTATGCCGAGATTGTAGTTTAGCTTTAATAAATATCGGTGATTGAATATTAAGATTATAGGTCTGGAAGTTCGGAAGATAGTTTTCTTTGCTGACGAGGAATTCATATTTTCCCGCAAATAGGTGGTCTGCAATGTAGGATCTAGCAAGGCTCAACTGGTAAGTGCCTGTGAAATGTTTCAGATTTTGTAACGTCCATGCTGGGAAATCATTGTAATGTTGTGATGACATGGTTTCGAAATTCTTTATTTTCCTAGCTAAACCTTCCTGTTCCACTATATTTTGCATGATATTGGGGGTATTTAAGTTTGTTAATATTAATGAGGCCACTTCCGGTTCGTCGTGGTCACTGTACATACGTCTAAAATATACATTATGAATAGCAGCAGCAACCTTGAAATCTTCGAATAATTGTGGCACGTATTCTGAGGCTATAGTGTGTTTGAAGAATTTAAATCTCTTTAAGGAGCTATTAACACTTTCAACCACCCATCTTTGCTTTGTACATAGTCGACTTTCATTTGCTTCTTCTGTCGATAATTGTTTTTTCTTTTTTGGTAGGAGAGCAGGGATTAGGACTTTAAATTTTTTTTTCAATAGTTCGTCCTTGATGTACGAAAATCCGCTGTCTAATATGAAAACGTCACCAGATTTAAAAAATTGCTGAAACCAATCAGTATTCATTATGTATCTGAGAATGTCTGCATCAGAAACTGTAGCAGCCCAAAGTCGGTCGGGTCCAAAAATATCTATTATGTAGCCATTAGTGGTCACTGCGACCATTGGTTTCAAAAAGTTCCGCTTCTTTTGCCCACTATACGTTACTCGTTGGAAGCGATAATTAGTACTTTTATTCAGGTAAACGTAAGTACCGTCCCACACGGTGATTAATCTATCTTCGCTTTCTTCAATGTCATTTAAATAGCGAGCAATGGCTGAAGTCTCTTCCTTTATTTTATCTCGTGTTATATTATTTAAGTAACTAGGTACGAATTTTGATGAAATAGTTTCTCTTGTAGAAGAAATAATACGACTTATTGTCGCTTGTGATAAGTGCATAATAGATCCGATTTCCGCTTGGGATGAACCACGATATAAATGCATTAAGTATATTCCAAGTTTATATTTCGACGCGGCATATTCACTTTTTGTGAAACAATGTTGGGTCATATTAGAAAGTTGTGTCTTATCTAGACCTGTCCAGGTCTGCGTTTCTTCATCATTCATATTGTCAAAGAAACTATGTTGTGAAGTCTTCACCTTCTTTTCTGCAATACTGTAATTACGAAGACGATCGATTAAGGTAACAATTTCAGTAACTGATAACGCGGTTTCCTCGTTTAGTGTATCGTTTTCAAACTTGAGGATTGTTGCAGAGTCGATGTTTCCATCTTTAATGTGGCGTTTACAACACACAGAACGTTCATGAATTATAATGCGGTAATTAACAAGAACTTCTGTTCTTATTTGCTTGTTAATATAACATAAGTTTTGTTTGTCCACACTTTTACAACCGAAGACGCATCGAGAGTGGCACTTAGGTGTACATTTTATTGGTAACGTTGTCGTACTTGAGGAACCTGCATCTGCAGTATCACTTTCGCTGCTTACATCAACATTAGCCTCTTGTGACGTATTCTCATTCTCATTATTAGGATCGTTAAACGAAGATTCGACGAAACACTTTCCACACACTATTCGATTGTCGTTTACTTTCTTTTCTTTTTTTGATTTTTTGGCAAGCGAAATGCCACACAGCTCACACTTAATCGAACTCATTGCTGCTTATTGTACGTAGACTATTTTCAGCTGCACCATTTACATTGTTGCTTATAACACTTACACTATTATTTACACTACTATTTGTACCACTGCTTACATTATTATTTACAACACAATTCAATAATATTATAATATTACTTATACTAAAAAAAGCGACGTCTGCGACCAAGAATTCGAATTCGGTTAAAAGCACGACAGAAACTCACGCTATGCCGACCAAAATGCATCTAATGCTCGGAGTTCAACTCTGAAAACGCTGATGCTGATTGTATAAACACTGTTAGGAACGCATAGCCCTAAGAGTGGGAAATGTGAAAATAAACAATCCACGTGCCACAGCGTCCCGAACCAAAGTATCAGATAACGGCGGCGAACGCGTTTTCCAGCTTAATCGTATCTTACGATAACACTGTTGTCACTCAAATTGCACGCGTTTTCAGATTCTCTATACGATTCAGATACACCTATTTGCGGGAAAATATGAATTCCTCGTCAGCAAAGAAAACTATCTTCCGAACTTCCAGACCTATAATCTTAATATTCAATCACCGATATTTATTAAAGCTAAACTACAATCTCGGCGTAGTGCACATAAAGTATATTGCATTTTCATCTTAATTGATACTGCATTATCTGTACCCGAATCTGTAGTATCATACTACTGTCAGTGCCGAAATGGCGCAAGGACTGTTGGCTGCTGCGCCCATGTACTAACAATTATTTGGTATTTGGGATTTGGTCGTTACATGGATCAGGCTTCAACACCAGCAGGCTTCTTAAATCAGAATTTTCCGTACATCAAACCAACATCCGAGGATACAGACGAGGATGAGGAGGACGATGAGTAACGTAAGTAATGTGAATGCGCGCGCATATATGTTGTAAGACAATAAAAAAACATTTCACGCTTACGAACTAATTAAATTCGGTGGAATCATATAGTTTAGGTAGTTTATAAGCAGATAATACACTTCCAGATCGATGAAAGAATTAGTTCCTGTATAGGACATGCATCTAGCTCAAATACTTCACCGCGCACACACACTTCTCTGCATTCTTGATGTTATATTTCAAAAACGTAACATTTCCCCAAGATTTGACGCATACCATCTGAAAGGGCACGAAATAAGCTGCAAATACTGAGTTTTTGATTAAAATCAGACGATACTTTTTTTTGGGAAATGCAATTTTTTTGAATTTTCTGCACACGAGCAAACCGAAAAAACGCGTAAAATATATTTAAAAAAAATATATAGGATATATAAACCTTTGATGTTTTTGTGATTTTTTGGCTCCAGTCGCGTCTCGATATGTTGATTTAGTCAAAAGTTATGACTTTCGATGCGTTTGGTGGCCAGCGCACTTTGACCCCCTCCCCCTCCCCTTCCTGTGGTCCTGCGACAAATGTGAAGGGTGGAATCGATCACCCGAATATCTATTTATTAATGTGCAAAACTTTAAGCAAATCCGTTTTGGGTACTTTTATAGGGTTTTTGAATACCGTCCTTTATCGTTCAACACATAAAATCTATCGAAAATCTCTCGAAATTGGAACGTGCTGCAATTAAACGCACCAATGAAAAAATTGCACTGCTGACTACTGAAGAAAGACATGAAAAACAAAGAAAAATTGATTCACGCCATTTTGACGAAAATGTGCAGGATGGTACGGATAATTGTGATTATTTAAAGGAACAAGAAAATTGGAAAGGATTAAATATTGTAGTGAAATCAAGTAAATCAAAAGATATACAAGTGGACAACGATGAAAATATACAAAAACGAAGTCCACCCGCTGGTGTAGAAAAAACAATACATTGAATGTAATACAAAAGCCCTTAACCAACAAAAAAAATACTCCTAGAGGGAAATATTTAACTCCATGCCCAGACATTCATCTTACATATGACAGGCCATTAAGGAAAAGAAGAAATGAAATATTAAGGAATGGAAACAACTGCAATTTGGTTAATCTTAATGGCGAAAAAATATATATTCAAAATACGTGTGCATTCGACTCATTGGTTGAAGTATTCACCAGTGCGTATTGCAACTATAGCACATTCAAAAACTGGATCGATGAAAATTCAGATAATATATTTTTTATGTTCGTCAAAAAATACGCTATCGGGAACATTAACAACTCCGTGTATGAAGAGCGAGCAACAATTCTGTGCACAATATTTGAAATTCGGAATAATATTGTAGATTGTACTACAAATCCCAATTGGCTATTTTCGAAACTTGTAACAGATGTTTGCAGTGTCGAAGAAAATAGAACCTGCGCCAAATGTGAAATACATACGAGAAAATTGTTTGTAGTAGATATAATTACTACAACCACAACTGGAGATTTTAAACAAGATTTTCTGAATTTTGTTGCGCAATTCTTCAATACACAAACAGTCACGTGTAAAACATGTCGATCAGCAGTGCAATTAAAGAGAGAAGCAAAATCATATGTGGTTATAGACCCCGAAATCTTTTTGCAACAAAATAAAAGTAAATATCCGGATGGAATAGTTTTAAACAGCATCCCAGAAAGACTTCAAATTGAAGATGCCACATACATTTTAAGTGGCATCGTATGTTATACCGCAAACCATTTTATAGCTTACTGCCGTAATACAGCAGGAATATGGACATTGCACAACGACATTTATCAAAAGTTGCGGACAATTACAAATCCACAAAGGGTAAAAATAAATCCGTCAACAATAATATTTATAAAAATATAAAAATTCTGATAATACTATTGTCACGTCCTGAATTGCCGGAACGTTCAGGACGAGAAGGGAGTTCTTGCCCCGTCGCCTCCGACGCACCGTAAACCCTAAGGCCGGCCCGGCAACGCCACTATGGAGTAACTATGCGGGGCGGGTGGATCGGCGTTAAGGCTGCCGTCTCAAGTTTGTTATGGTCCGAATCGATCGAAGCGTCCTCAGTAAACAGACGGACCCTAATGAAACTAGTCCGGTCGATAAAAAGAACATATACAGAGGTGACATCTCCAGGTACTCTGTGTAAACGAATTTTTTACGCATAGTTGCCACATTTTCTGTTCTATCTATCTCTGCCGCGCTGTTGCCACAGTTCCTTCTATCGAGAAGCTCGAAGGAATACGGCACGAGAGCTGCGTCTAGCGCTCTCAAAAACATGTCAATGAAACAATACTAATTTGCGTATTAATAGTTTTTATTTATACGTAAAAGGATGTAAGATTTTGTATAATCAATGTGTAATTTCAAAGCATAGAATTTGAATAAGGTACATCACTGAAGTGTAACACGCCGATCGCAATGAAATCTATAAATGCTATAGTTCTTTTAAAATCATATGACGCTTTCTTTTTTATCTAACTATACATCAAATTATCTTTTTTATCAACAAGAATTGTCTGTTGTCTAAATACAAATTGAATAACGCAATCATTTTTTTTAAAACATCTATTTGGACAAAAGTATATTTCAATTTAATACTTTTGTACATGCTTTTCTTCGGAATTGTTATTCCACGATTGTAAAAATTTATCAACATAAACTAGAGATCAGTACTAACAATACGTATATTTTGGAATGTCTCATTAAACGATTTTATTCAGCTACGATCCCCTGTTTGTTTGTATGTTTGATTCAAATCTGGAAACTCAATTTTAATCCACTTCCAACTATCCAATTGTCTGAAACCTTTGCAGGGGTGCGTAGTTTGGATGACAATACAAAATTATGAAAAAAACTCCAAGGGGGTGAAAAAATTACCCAGTCACCAATAAATTAGAACCCATAACCACAAATCCAATCAACTTAAACTCAACCACTCATGTTCTTTACGAACTTTTAGCACTGTAGGGTTCAAGCAAATTGTTAAACTGCATATGTAGTGCATACAACAATAAAAGATATTTGTAAAGAAGTTTGAGCTATGAAATGTAAATCCATGAACACTAAAAACTAGAAAATAAAAAATTTATAATAAACGATTTTATTAAAAATGCATTGAACTAAAAAATAATTATTTTCTTATATTACTGTAGGAGTGGTCCGTGAGGGTGAATATTACAACACGATATTAACAATAACAATGACTAAGTTTATTAATAACGATATTGAAAATGGAGAGCACACAATGGTCAACACACCGCATGAACGAAGCGTCTCGTTCGGCGGCTGGTTTTCTTCTGCCGATTTCCATGGACGCTCAACGGTCGTCCGGAAAGCAGAGGGTGGAAAAATACCTGGTCCTGGCAATCGTCATGTTTATTGCCTACGCCTCGACCCGGTCGCCCGCGGTACGCACTTGAGTGAGGAACCGCCTAATCCTGAGAAAATAAATCTTTCTCAAGTTCGACGGTCCACTACACTACAATTTCGATGGTGTATTTTCACTATAAATAAAATCGTAGAGCAGGATATCTCGCAATAAATTTATTTCGACACTTGATGCTGTACTAAATTGATTCATATTCTGTTACGAAATATCCTGCTCCACGTTTTTATTTAAAGTTAAAAAACACCATCGAAATTGTAGTACAAGAATAGAAGTATTTTTTAGTTGTCAGTGCTTTTTTGACAAAATTGTTTAACAGAACATTTTTTTATATATTTTTTTGTCTCTAATCAAGTTACAGTCATCACAATAAATCAATCCAACTTTATTGGAGAATTGAAATTCGACATTCAAGCTTTCGCCCCCTTGAAATGGACAATTACAGATAAAAAAGTGTATATTTTTCCAAGAATACAGTATTGTCTGGTTAGCGGCTAGGTTTGGTGTACACGATGTGGACTTTTCGTTATCCCCATTAGGGAATCTGTTCTCGATACGGGCTAAACGCCGCACAGTGGGACGGATCGACATTTAGGTAGGCATTCGCTTCATTTCTTACATATTTCATCATTTATTGATTATAATCTAAGATTACAGGTAATATATTGTATAATAAATACAATAATCATTTTTTTTCTCGTCGCTCTTTTTAATAATGGGACTTCAAGTGTCCCTTCATGTTGATTTCCATATATATACATCCATATATATGGATCGGGGCTTATTAATAAATTATTTAGAACATCTTGATTTGTCTTTTTTCGGCTGCTCTTTTTGCGTATAATTCGCAGTAGTTTTTAAAATCATTATTTCGGGCGTTCTGTGCTTCCTCAGTTAAATATTCTAAAAAAATTTTATATTTCCATTTTTAGAAAATGATCAGCTTTTACACATTGGAATAGTTTTAGTTAGTCTTTTTCTGGTAATGAAAAATATAAACGCTTATATTCTATTGCCAAATTAAGATTTTTTGTTACCATTTTCGTATTTTTCTAAATTAAAAGAATTGTTCGTATTTGTCCGTAAATTCAAGCACACCTCATAATTCTGGATAGATTCAATTTCACAAAATTCAATTACTCATATCCGACCACATCCGACCCTTTGAAAAATTGATATTTTTTTGCACAAACGCAGGTGCAAGTCAGGAGAAATATACTATTTTGCTCCAATTTTTTATTTGCAATAATAATTGTGCAAATTGAATGTTTTTAACTTTAAATTACACTAATTGAGTAATGTTCAAATATAATAATAATGAGTAATATATGTTGGAAGTGAGGCACGCAGGGGTGTGCAACGTGCAAAAGTATGAATGAAACGCTAGATAAATAAGAATGAATCATGTATGTAATCAGAGAGTGATTGGAATCGAATTTTGCACACCCCTGCGTGCCTCACTTCCAACATATATTACTCATTATTATTATATTTGAACATTACTCAATTAGTGTAATTTAAAGTTAAAAACATTCAATTTGCACAATTATTATTGCAAATAAAAAATTGGAGCAAAATAGTATATTTCTCCTGACTTGCACCTGCGTTTGTGCAAAAAAATATCAATTTTTCAAAGGGTCGGATGTGGTCGGATATGAGTAATTGAATTTTGTGAAATTGAATCTATCCAGAATTATGAGGTGTGCTTGAATTTACGGACAAATACGAACAATTCTTTTAATTTAGAAAAATACGAAAATGGTAACAAAAAATCTTAATTTGGCAATAGAATATAAGCGTTTATATTTTTCATTACCAGAAAAAGACTAACTAAAACTATTCCAATGTGTAAAAGCTGATCATTTTCTAAAAATGGAAATATAAAATTTTTTTAGAATATTTAACTGAGGAAGCCCAGAACGCCCGAAATAATGATTTTAAAAATTACTGCGAATTATACGCAAAAAGAGCAGCCGAAAAAAGACAAATCAAGATGTTCTAAATAATTTATTAATAAGCCCCGATCCATATATATGGATGTATATATATGGAAATCAACATGAAGGGACAATTGAAGTCCCATTATTAAAAAGAGCGACGAGAAAAAAAATGATTATTGTATTTATTATACAATATATTACCTGTAATCTTAGATTATAATCAATAAATGATGAAATATGTAAGAAATGAAGCGAATGCCTACCTAAACGTCGATCCGTCCCACTGTGCGCCGATCCCGACCAGCGATCCGCTAACGAGACAATATTGCAACATTATCTTCTCTCATTCTGTGTAATTCCTCTTCTCCATTGACGGTCTTCCTACAATTTTCCCAGGTCGCTCATAATGAAAGATGACGTAGGCAGTGTGGATCTGTAACACATTATGATACACATTAGGAAATAGGGTTGTTTTATGAGCGTACAAAATTTTAATGTAGATTTATAAGCTGTTAAACTTTACCTGGAATATGGTACTTATTCCATTTGTCCTGGCATTACTGTCCCATATACCATGTTTGCAGTAATTTGGTAAAAGGTCCGCCTGTAACAAATAATCGCAGACATTTCGGTAAGTTTGGTATAACAGTAAAAATTTGTTTCAATAATTCGTCGAACATCATGCATACCTGCGACGCCCGTACATATATATCAGCTTTTTTTTTTTTTTCAGAGGGGGAAAATGCTTTATGCAAACCCCGGCTACAGTATTGCCGGGGTTATGTGGGACTCCCCGGTCTCCGGTATACCCACTAAAAACCCCCTCTAGGTGCCGCCTTCTCATTCCGGTCCCCTTGAATTCTGTCTATCTTCTCCTGTAAACTTAGAAATATGTCTGAAAAAATTAAAGGGTGAATTAAATTTAATATTTCCTTCGTCATTTTCTTAGGAATGTGACGGCGGCGTCGATCGACTCGCGTGATCGTATGATCAGCGAGTAAAAGTGCCATTGCTGGCACTTATGACCACTGACGGAGTCAGTGGTCCCGCGCTTTACAACGCGGTGCGACGCCGGATCGATCAAATTTATTATATCTTTCGTCACTTTCTTGGCAAAGTGACGGCGGCGTCGATCGACTCGCGTGATCGTATGATCAGCGAGTAAAAGTGCCATTGCTGGCACTTATGACCACTGACGGAGTCAGTGGTCCCGCGCTTTACAACGCGGTGCGACGCCGGATCGATCAAATTTATTATATCTTTCGTCACTTTCTTGGCAAAGTGACGGCGGCGTCGATCGACTCGCGTGATCGTATGATCAGCGAGTAAAAGTGCCATTGCTGGCACTTATGACCACTGACGGAGTCAGTGGTCCCGCGCTTTACAACGCGGTGCGACGCCGGACCGTTACAACAGTTTCACTATTTTCAACTGGAGACCTTTTTCGCTTTTTCAAGCTTTTAGGTTTTTCTTTCGCTCTCTCCTCCAGTATAAATTCTGGCTCCCGAATAGGCATGCACCTATTGTGCCGACTATCTATTAATTCGGGTAGCATGCATTCTAAATAAAATTGAACCAGTTTTGGCTCCATTTCTGTTTCCCAAAACGCATCATCTCTCTCTACTTTTATAGATTTCAGCCCCTTCGGGGTCCAAAGGCAAAATATACAGTACTTTCTGTCAGTAATATGTAACTGACCTTGTACTTGATAATAATAGTGATGCGTTTTGCTCATTGAAATACCTGTTTTACGTGTGAACATGCGCCGGACAGCGGGTACTTTTTCCATAGCTTCTTCCGGCGTAAAGTTCTCCGCTGATTTGGGGCATTTAATTTCCAAAATACCCTCTTGACCGATGATTCCATCCGGTGAAGCTCCTAAGAAGGGGATGGAACTGTCGATGAAAATTCCACATTCTGCAATATCCGTGTATTGCTTCTTCAATTCTTCGCGAGCAATATTCTCGCATTCTTTTCCGTATTCCACGGCGGGTGCACTAATTATCCGCGGATACAGAAATGACTTTACTGCATTTGCGCAAGGCGTGTCACGTCGGCGACGGCACACTTGTCCAAAATTGGATGCTGTCAACAATTTGGACCTGTACTGCAACCATCTGCGGTTCTTTGCTTGTCCAATGGTTTCGTCTTCGATAGCGTGTCTTTTCTCTTGCCAGTCCTTGAGCATTTGCATATGCTTTTCCCGCTCCAGTTCATACATTTCGGACGGCATGTCTGGCTTCTGCGCATTTTGTCCATAATCGGAATCTTTCTGCGAGGGCAATTGCTTGCGTACATATCGCGCAGTCTTCGGTTCCTTCTGTTTTGCAGCTCTCTTTTCCTTTTCTTTCTTTTTCTTTTCTTCCATTTGGAGAACAACCTCGGGCGTTTTCTTCTTCATTACCGCATTCAATCGCGAGTGCACTTGGTTACTGTTGTACTCCACGACAGCAGCTGCACATCTTCCTGTATAGGATCCTCTTTCGGCGAAATTTAATCTTTTTCCGCCAATGTACTTGGCAATTATTGCGTTCAAGCTTTCCACAGCGTTATTATTCGTGTTATAGAGTAAGCTCTCCGCATGAGCTAACACTGGACGAAGTGCTTCTTTTATGTCCTGGTACACTCCAATTTTCGTCAATTCTGGAACGATGTTTCTTTCATTCTCTTTATTCTTTCCATCGCAGAAATATTTTAGTTGTGCACACTCTTTGTGTTCACCAAACACGTGGCTCGGAACATTCTGTATATCGCCATGCAAATTCCTGGTTTTTTCTTCGATTGATACATTCTGATTGTATCTAAACTTTGCGGCTTTTACGATGTCCGTGCGCATCCGGCGAATGCTACTTTCCACAGATTGCCGCAATGGTCCAGGTGTAGCCTTCTTCACAATCGCTTTCATTTTTGTACAGAAGTTTCACAACAAATGATTCGTGCATTCAATTTTTTTTACACGAATCTGTCTCTTGTATGGATCAGCATCAATAATCTTCTTATACACGCTGCTGTCCCCATCGGCAATCAAAGTAGAATAAACGAGTCCACGTTTTTCTACGCTAGTCTTGAATCCTTCTACTATAGCATCGCTTTCCATAGCAGTCGATGCTCGAGATGCGTTCCAGTTTTTGAAGCATGTGTGCTTTCGGGGTTCTTTCTTGTTTTTCGCAGCAATCCGACAAATTCTGCAAACTTTATTTCGAACGCCGTAAAATAAAACTTTTTTCGTGTGATAGCCAACTATCACGCCAACTCCAGACGCAGAATCGTAACAACTACTGCGGTAGGATCTCTTCATCCAGCTTCCGTCAGCCACAACGGGGATGTGAGGGATCCCTGATCCGGAAAGAACGTCGCCTCTTTCAATCGCCAAACGTTTTTCTTCTTCAGCCGCTGCTAGCATCTCTTCTTCTGCAGCGGCAATTGCGGACTTGACGAATTCATCTTGATCCTTCACGAAGTCTCTTCGACATGCAACGTATGTTCACTCCTGCAAAAGTGTGTTGCAACTGGGCATAACTGCCTCATAAAATTGTTGCATTAACGGCGCCCTGATTGCAATCCACTTCTTCGGCTTCGTCCGATTGATTGCAGATTTCAGCTTTGTAATGGCATAAAGTGCACATTACGCTGAAGATGCTCTTGAAGCCACGCCGTTTCACACCAGTTATTCTTAGGTGTTCAATGCCACAGTCTTCCCTACCTTTTGCATGCTTACCTATTTTTTGCAATTGAGCAAGCACATTTGGGAAATTCATTATATCGTTGCTATTTAGGAGACTCGATTGCTCTTGTGGCTCGTCCTTCCCAACTTTTTCTATAACGAAGTTTTCCTCTTCGTTACTTTGTATATCAAATTCTTCAAGTGCCTCTTCAGTTTCTCCGGAACTGACCGTATCAGTATCTTCATCGGATGGCGAGTACATTATCTCTTGTCGCGTATGATGTCGTCCGTCGGAGGTTGATGGTTCCTCTACAAGACGTTCCCCGGCCACTTCTTCTAGATATTGTTCTACGGCAGTGTCGTCTGCCGTTTTTGCGCCTTCTTTTTTCTTCTTCTGAAGGGCTAAAGACATTCTCTTTACGCGATATACTTTCCGTTTCGATAATCTCTTTTCGTACGCACGTAATTTTCGCGGACGAGACGGAGAATTATTGTCCATATCTTCTTGCACATCCTGCATATTCACATTTAGAGTGCCACTTATTTTACACTAAACCAACAAACACAACACAAACACAATGCAACGCAACTCAAAAAACAAAAAACGTAAACGCGAACCGTGAACGCGAAACGTGAATCCGAAGATTCGTCTGTGGTGCGTTCTAAAACAAATGACACTTTACAGACCACGTGCAACGGCACAGTCAGTCAGGAATCGGCGGGCTCCATCTACCGCTGCTGGAGGGGGAAACACCTACAGGAGCGGTGGTCGTGTGTGCGTGAACTGCGCCTGCATCAGTCACGCACACATAACCACCGTTCCTGTAGGTGTTTCCCCCTCCAGCAGCGGTAGCTAGGGCCCGGGGATCCTTGCCACTCAGTCAGTTTCAAGCAAGCGACACAGCGGCGAACGATGGATAATTCGAAAAATGTAAGTATTATATTGTATATTATTATACTGATTGTGAGTGACTCTCTAGCTAGAGTATTCAAAGGCGATGCCGCCAATAAGCCGCGCCTCGCTGAGTTTGGTGAATTTCGATGTTCGTGACGAGATTTACTACAACGTATTGAAAAATTCTTTATTCTTCATCGCATCGATATGGCAGTGATACCAATGAATTCCTGGCGTTCTCCCGATTAAAATCATGTCATGTAAATCGGACTATTTTTAACGATGCGTGGGGCCACTTTCATCGGCACGACATTGATTGACGCCATTTTCGCAAAGATCTGTTGAGAAATGCAGAACGTGGATTTCGTCACTTCCACGAAACTCAGCGAGACGCGGTTTATTGGCGGCATTGTAACCGAGAGCTGGCTACATAGGGGTCCACATGTCTCGATGCAATCACAGTTCTTATGTAGCCAGCTCTTACCCCGGGTTTACACCAACGCGAACACGAACAAAAACATTGTTCGCAAACGTTTTCGTTTATTGTTGCCGTGTTCACACCGTCGTAAATAGAACAAAACGTTCATATACGATTCTTATACTGAGTTTTGTTCATGTTTGCGGCGGTGTGGACACGGCAAGAACAGACGAAAACGTTCGCGAACAATGTATTTGTTCTTGTTCCCCTTGGTGTAAACCCGGGGTTAGACTATTGTCTTTGAGGGCTCTAGCGAGAGAATCACGCTGTACAATCCTACTATTTGCCATAAAATAATACATTCATCATTTCATTTCCAGATGAAAGATACTGTACCCGCCGTATCGGCGGAGAGTGGAGGAGAGGGGGAGGAGGAGAAGCAGGAGGAGAGGAAAGAGGAGAAGGAGGATAAGGAGAAGAAGGCGGAGGAGAGGGCGGCAAAGTTGGAAAAAACTGTTGCAAAAGTAAGTTATGTTGAATCTGTGTGTATAGTATTGTCTCCGTATGTGGTCGCTGATCGGAACCGATGTGGGGCTCCTGTTGTGAACAGATCCCTAATTCCGAGTGTTCGTTTCTCGCTTCTTTCTGGCCGAAGGGGGGAGCGATATGGAAAGCTTTGCCTGCGCGACGGCCGCGAACACAAAGGACGGAGTGTCAGGCGTCCGAAAGACGGAGCGAGACAAAACATCAACGCGTCGTCTGTCTCGTACCGTCCTCGCTCGCTTCCAGTGCCTTCGTTTGCTCTCGTTCCATCTCGCTCTCGCCTTCGCCGGACAAGAGTGAGACAGAAATGATGGGAATAACGAAAAGTCCACATCGTGTACACCAAACTGGGCCCGTAATGAGACAATACTGTATTATTATTGAAAGTGGTATAACTCGGGCTATACTTCCGAATGGCCCCAGTGGCCGATCGACACGACGTTTCGGGGGTAGAGTGGGAATGAGGTGTGGACCCTAAATCTAAAATTGTTGCTTCGGGAATTTTTTAGTTTCCGAGATATTAATAAAATACTTTTAGTATGTCTGTGATTTATTCCGACATAACGCATTCCACTTTCCGCTTTGTCCCGGGAATTAGTATTGGTTTGGGCTAGATTAGGGGGGAGGGAGGTGCGCGCCCGCTTGCGGGCGCGAAAAGCATGGTAGCGAACCGATGTGAGTTTGGAGATTTGAACCAGCAACTTGCGAATGCGACCCATTCTACTATATAGGGTATATAGTATACATATACATTCTACTGACAGTGAATATTCCAGGGGGTGATTCTAGAGGCCAAAATAAGACAAAAATATAGAATACAATTTTTTAATATTGCGCTTCGTTATCGAGAAAATTGACTTTGAATTTCAGCTAAATACGCGTGTCTTTCCGGCGCCTGGGGAGCACGCGGAGGTAAGGGGAACGCGTCCAGCAGTTCGTAAAACAGTTTGAGGGGACGGGGAGGGTCGCCGAGTAAGGGTGCCTACACCTACGTCCAAAAAAATTTAAAAATAAAATTAACAATAATTTTTTATTAATATTTTGGAAACTAATAAATAGCCGAAGCTAAAATTTTAGATTTAGGGTCCACACTCCCCCCTCCAAACCTCATCTCGATTGGCCACTGGGGCCATTCGGAAGAATATCCATAACTCGATCTGTAGCTAAAAAATCGTTTATTTTCTTTAACATTTTTATTGATTATTATTCCATAATAAAATTGGATATTCTTCCGAATGGCCCCAGTGGCCAATCGAGATGAGGTTTGGAGGGAGGAGTGGGGAGGGGGTGTGGACCCTAAATCTAAAATTTTAGGTTCGGGTATTTATTAGTTTCCAAAATATTAATAAAAAATTATTGTTAATTTTATTTTTTAATTTTTTTGGACGGTAGGTGCAGGCACCCCTACCCCGGCGACCCTCCCGTTCCCCCAAACTGTTTTACGAACTGCTGGACGCGTTCCCCTTACCTCCGCGTGCTCCCCAGGCGCCGGAAAGGCACGCGTATTTAGCTGAAATTCAAAGTCAATTTTCTCGATAACGAAGCGCAATATTAAAAAATTGTATTCTATATTTTCGTCTTATTTTGGCCTCTAGAATCACCCCCTGGAATATTCACTGTCAGTAGAATGTATATGTATACTATATACCCTATATAGTAGAATGGGTCACATTCGCAAGTTGCTGGTTCAAATCTCCAAACTCACATCGGTTCGCTACCATGCTTTCGCGCCCGCAAGCGGGCGCGCACCTCCCTCCCCCCTAATCTAGCCCAAACCAAACTAATACCCGGGACAAAGCGGAAAGTGAAATGCGTTATGTCGGAATAAATCAACAGACATAGTAAAAGTTTTTTATTAATATCTCGGAAACTAATAAATTCCCGAAGCAACAATTTTATATTTAGGGTCCTCACATCATTCCCACCCTACCCCCGAAACCTCGTGTCGATCGGCCACTGGGGCCATTCGGAAGTACAGCCATAAAATTACACAAGTTTATAGTTTTAAAAACATTATCCGATTTGATTTACGGATGCGAATATTTTTAAGTTGATTCAAAAGCATACCCTTAAATATCCCAATGTATGAATAAATCGACTTATACCACTTTAAGAAATAACGGCTCATATGTAGGCGTCGAACTAGAAAATGTAATTTTTATGATACTGTTTCAGATGAAAAAGGAGATTAAAATCCTGAAATATGGCGAGGGGGGGCGCCGTGGAGGCCGCCGTGAAGGCCGCGGCGGCAATCCGATTATCATAAATAATTTTTAATTTAAAATAAAATATATATATATAACATTATAAATACTCGATGATTGTTTATTTTTTTGGTTTAATAGAATGTAAAACTTTCACATTTTCTATCGTATCGGCATGAACGTTTCAGTAACATACTGCTTAGATTTTCCAGATGAAAATGAATTTAAACACGATATTTCGGATTATTTTTAGCTTTATTAGATTTGAAATGTTACGCATTTATATTTAATTATCTAGTACAGTTCTAGAAATAATCCGATTCACACCGTATTTGAATTCATTTTAATATGGAAAATCTCAGCAGTGTGTTACTGAATATTGAAAACGTGACGTTTTACATTTTATCAACACTGTATGCCTCTCCAACTGAGATTACAAGCCGCCGCCGAACAGCCCAAGTCCTCGCTGGTCTCGCGGGTATCGCGAACAGAACCCTAATTCCCAGTGTTCGTTTCTCGCTGCTTTCTGGCAGAAGGGGGGAGCGAGATGGAACGCTTTGCCTGCGCGACGGCCGGGAACGCAAAGGACGGAGTGTCAGGCGTCCGAAAGACGGAGCGAGACAAAACATCAACGCATCGTCTGTCTCGTACCGTCCTCGCTCGCTTTCAGTGGCTCTCGCTCGCTCTCGTTCCATCTCGCTCTCGCCTTCGCCGGACAGGAGTGAAACAGAAGTGGTGGAAATAGCGAAAAATCCACATAGTGTACCCCAAACCGAACCCGTAACAAGACAATACTGTAGTATCTTTTATTTGAGTTTATCCAGATATTATCTTTGCCCATTTCTGTTCTCTAGCAGCTTCGCCGTGATTCATTCAAGCCTTCCATACGAGAAAATAGTAATAGAGGAAATGCGGCAACAGCGCGATATACCTCTCGATACGTATCGGCAACTATGTCTTTCCTATATTTATCGGCTAGCTTGGACTTCTACCGGTTCTGATGGTAAATGGCGCGAAAATACCATCAGCGCTGGGGCGGAGAATCCTTGAAGCTTCATTCTGTCATTTCTCGAGTCTGTCTCAGTACACGATTCATAAATTCATTATTATTTCAACGTACGATGCTTATTAGCGTTCAAACGCACCAGACCACCCTGCACGAATGTCTACCGGAGGCAACTATACCCGCAAAAACCTTCTCCTTGCCGATTCCAGGACGAAAGTCGGTTGAAACGGTTTGTTTACTACATCGCGTATAGGCAGGATCGGCGAAACCATTATGCAAGTCATGTGCCGCATAAGGGCGCCAGCAGAATGGGACGCTAGAAAACTATATCGCACGCTTAATAATAAGGGAATCCAACTCCCACATAAACGAAATGTACACCCCGTAAAGACAAATCATATTAAATAGAAAACAGGTGCAAAAATTTGGGGGCACCAAAAATTTTCTTGCATACGGGCGCCAGCTAACCTCGCATCGGCCCTGCGTATACGTCACGCTGGTGCTACGTGGCTGCGGTACACCATTAGCGCCACCAACGGAGAAGCCTTGAAGCCTCATTCTGTCAGTTTTCTATTCATAAATTCATTATTATCTCAACGTACGGTGGTTATTAGCGTTCAAACGCACCAGACCACCCTGCACTGATGTCTGCTAGAGGCAACTGTACCCGCAAAAACTTCCTTCTGGCCGATTTCAGGACGAAAGTCGGTTGAAACGGATTGTTTACTACACGCGTATACGTACACGCTTTTCTTAGCTTGTGTGAGCGTACGCACACATTCAAGGCCCGCTGAGACGGCAGCCTTAAAGTGGAGTCTCTATGGCGCGGCCGGCGGCCGCGGCCCTACGGCCGCGGCTCAGCGACTCATGCCGGCGGCCAGCCTCCGGCCGCGCGGCGTTCGGGGTCCCACTTTTGTTCAAACGCACTTGAAAGGGTCTACGGCGAAGGATTCATACCTGCTTCAGGAATAAAATAATTTTTTATTCTTTATTGTTTCGATATGTAAGTGACACCAATGGATTCCTTGTGTTTTTCCGATGTAAATCATATGAAATTTCATGAAAATCGGACTATTATGAACGAAGACAACTTGAAATGATATAAATTGAATCTGGAGAATCACCCTTTAGTGACGCGCGTCTGAATTGTCGACGAAGTTCCAGCTTTCGTCTGCGGAGGACAAAACTTTGATAGAGGATATATCCAATTAAATATTGTGTCCTTTATGATTGCAATAAGTGAAAGGAAATGTGTGGAGAGAAGTGTCAATTAAATCCATCAAAAACAATCCCGTTTAAAAACATTGTCGTAAATTAATATCCTTTAAAAACATTGTCTTAAATTAATACCCATCAAAAAGAATCCCGTTTAAAAACATTGTCGTAAATTAATATCTACAAAAATAATGATATACAATTGCGCCAATTATCACAATGACTATTTATACAAAGACAAAATCACAATGGTACAATAAAAAATGTATTAAATAATATTAAGCAGATATATTTTTACACAAATAAATATTTTAATACGAATAAATCACAAAAAAAATAGAAGAAAATATACAATATAAAGAAATATATGAAATCAAAATGAGCTGCAAGTACATAAAGGTTCTTTCCAACTGCGCTTAAGATAACACAACTACATATACGCAGCTAAAATGCTGTGTTCATACATTCCACTACTCATATCGCGGACATGTTATAAATAATGTGAAGATAAAATGTAACATCTAGACATTTGCCTAGATGTCCGCGGCCTGGAAGTCAAATACTTGGCGTGGTCAGGCAAGGTCAAGGTGTTGATGAATAAGAATTATTTAAAAACGCAAAACAAAGAATGTGTATTTATATTGTCAGTTTTAAATTGATAAATTATGTGAAAGCTTGTGAGAGGATAGGTATCGGTGTCGATGAATGATCTTACAATTACAATTATTTTAAAACGCAATAGAATGAAAATGTACTCGTATTGCCTGAGTTTTAAATGGACAAATTATCTGAAGGCCTGCGAGAGGGAGGGTATGGATATTGATCATCTGAGAATACCTTGCCGTAAGAATACCTTGATAGTCTTTGGTACGCACTTTGCCTATTCTTGTTGTATTACTTGTTAACCAGTTACCAAAGACTATCAAAATTTTGTAGTTTACACGTTCGTTTATGTTCAACTCACAAATGTTTGATATTTCTAATCGTTGGCGTTATAAGTTAGAATATGCTTCAACGTGTCTCATATCTTCTTGTTGTATTATTTCACTTATTATACAGTTACGGTTTACTTCCATTGATAGTTAACGTAGGTAACGTGCCTATCAACGACTCAAAATGTTGTAGTTTACAGGTTCGTTTATGTTCAACTCCGATCAGATATGTTTGATATTTCTAATTGTTGACATTATAAGTTAGAATATATGCTTAAACGTGTCCAATATCTTCTTATTTTACTACTACTTACAACTGCGAATCGTTCATAAAATAAAGTTATAATATAATACGTTACAGTTTTTTGTATGACTGAATAATTGAAAGGCTCGTGAAGTAATGAGAAGAAACATATTTAGTAATGTAATGTAATGTAATTTTTATAATTTCGCATCATACACTATTTCAGTTTTCAAATTTTTATATTTCCTAATTTCCAATTTGCAATTGAACAATACTTACCCTTGCGCTACATGTATGACTTTCTTCTATCATACGCCGATTTTATGAATTCTTGATCTTTTTTGCTAATTAATTGTTTATTAATTTTTGCAGAATAAACTGGAGGGCTCCATCTTAGATGGTAAATAATACAAATTTATTATATACATTTATTCAAATTTATTTTTCCAATCATTTGATGATGAAATTTGTAATTAATTTTAGACATTGAAGTTGAACTCGGAAGTTTTAATCTAATGGAGTCGCCGCAACAACCGCCACCATCGCCAACACCACCATCACCACCACCACCAGCGAGGCCGGCCACTGCCGATGGTAAATACATACAGATTTAAAGAAGTTATATTATACTTTTAGAATGTTTGAAAATAGATCTAAATTTAAATAAAAAACATTTTACTAATAAATATTGTTTATTATTATTACTAATTACAGAACCGCGCGTAGCGCGCCATCAAAGGAGCGGGAGGAGGGTGAGGGCCCAGCAGGAGGATTGGGCCATCATGCAGGCGGTACGCGATCAAGCCGCCCTCCTCCGGGCCATCGTCAGTGAACGGTACCGTGGCCGTGGCAAGGATCGTGGCCGTGGTTTTTAAATCAATGAAATTTTATAAAATAATTTATATTTTTTAATATTAAATAATTAAATAAATTACTATAATAAATTTTATAAAATAACTTTATTTTTTTTATACATATTTCATTTGCTCCTGCAGCAACTCACTTTCTCTTTCAGCTGTTAAAATAATTCTCTTCGTCTGCATCGTTAACTGAAATAGGATTTACTAATTATTTATAATAATAAGTTATCACAAGTGCTCATATGTAAATATCATTGAATGAATAATTGCGTATGCAAAACCTTACCTGCAAATTTGTGCGTACATAGTCTGACGTAGATCACACTGCATCATCTTCTGCTTCGATTATCTGTAAATATATAAAAGCCACATTTTAGTTATATTAGTTATATTATTAGTTATATACAACTTAACCAAGAACTTACTTATATAGAAATTATATAAAAATATATACAAATTATATAGAAATAGAGTGGCCTTTTGCTGTAGTAAGTGTAGAGACTACATAATGTGTCCGAAGGAGGTGAGAGCATATGGTAGAAAGTCTTGTTGCAGGAAATTTAAAAAATGCTAATGATAATTTAGCGAAAATGAACAAAGAGATTTTCAATATATTTATTGGTATTGGTATAGATGTTTATTGGTGAATTGAAATATTGTTAATGGAAAACTAATAAAATTAATGAATATTGTGGGAACGACTGTGGATTTGAATTAATATAATTAATATATCTTTCACAAAAGATTGAAAAGTATCAAGGGAGATGCGTTTTCAGTGTGCTTTCTTCACTTTTGTGACCTGCTCTACCTTGCAAACAGTCCGCCATAATTTTCTTAATTCTTAACGCAATGCTAATTTGACAAATTTTGTAGATTTACCTTATTTGACAAATTTCAAGAAACTTGTGCGAAACAAAATGCTTCTCTGTCTATATCAGGGACAGAGATCTAACCCAGACCTTCTCCGGACAACCTCCAAGCCTGTGCATCGCCTGCATTTCTATCCAAGCTTGTGCGTCCTCTTCATTTCTATCCGAGCCTCTGCGTCCCCTTCATTTCTATAAGCTTTACATAAAAATTCTAATTAAAAAATAGTTTGCTGGTATAAAAAAATATATTATTTTGTGCATGCATTGTATAATTTCTAGAAACTTGTGCGAAAGAAAATGCTTCTCTGTCGAACCTTCTCCGAACAACTTTCAAGTCTGCGACTCTATACTGCAGGTCATGTTAGAAGGAACCTGCCGACCGACGAGTTTAGACCGGTTCTGCGCATGTTGGCGCTCATTGACTATGCCACCACCAATGGTCTTTCGGCTGCGCATCCGTGCTGCGCCGAAAGCATTGGCGTGGCGCTACTTTCGTGTATACCGCGTGTTTCGAGTTTTTGTCGGATTTGATTGTCTCTTTTTTACTGTAAATGTCAATGATTATATATATAAATAGCAAGATGTTGGATATAAACAATAAATGGATATAAACCATTTGCCCAAACAAAAAAATAAAAAAGGCAAGGTAAGCAACTGAAATATTATAAGTAACAGAAGTATTATAAGCAACTGAAGTATTATAAGCAACTATAAAATATAAGGATAAATATTAACCTGAAAGGCCTGAAAAATATATATTTTAATTTAATAGGAAACGTTTCTCTTACAGATAGTTCATTCTGGACAGAGGAAAATTATAATAAATATTTACAATAATAAGAAGGCTCAATTTCCATATATGGGATACAAAGAAATTGTCAAATTAGTTGGAAATATTTGCGGCGTGGGATATCGTACCGTTGTCGAAACATTAAAAGAATTTAAAACGACGGGAACCGTGACATCACCGTCGAAGAAACGGGTAAAGCCCGATATAATGCAGAAGATGTCGGAAGAGGAAATTGGAGCAATAAGGAAGCATGTGCACGCCTTTTGGGAACGCAGAGGATTACCGACAGTTCCGAGAGTTTTGGCGGCGATCCGAAGAGATGAAAATTTACCTATTATGCCGCTAAGTACGTTACAACGCCTCTTGAAGAAAATGAACTTCAAGTACGTACAGAGGCAACGCAATAGTGCCCTTATCGAGCGGGAAGACATAATTCGTTGGCGCCGAACGTTTATCACCCAAATCCGAGAGTTCAGAGCGGCGGGAAGGCCCATTTATTATTTGGACGAGACTTGGGTAAATGCGGGCGACACACGGCAGCGAGTGTGGGTGGACAACACCATAGCTTCAGCATCGAACGCCAGAGAAAGGGGCCTGACGATTGGCCCACCTACTCCGACTGCGAAAGGAAAGCGCCTCATCGTACTCCACATTGGATCGGAGGATGGTTTTGTCGAAAATGGCCTGCTTTGTTTTGAAACGAAGACCAAGAGCGCTGATTACCACGACGAAATGAATGCGGCACACTTTCTCGAGTGGTTTAAGCGCATTGTACAACATTTAAAACCAAACGCCGTTATTGTGATGGATAACGCGCCGTACCACTCTGCGAAACAGGAGCGCTGTCCCGTAACGAGCTGGAACAAACCGCAGATAAGAGAGTGGCTTACCAGCAAGGGAGTACGAATGCCAGATACAGCACTGAAGTGGCAGTTATTGGACGAAGTTCGCAGAATCAAGCCCAATTATGATAAATATGTAATCGATGAATTCGCAAAGACAACGGGGAGAACTATTCTCCGACTACCGCCTTACCATTGCGACTTGAATCCAATTGAGCTCGCCTGGGCGGTAGTAAAAGGCCACGTAAAAGCCAACAACAAGACTTTCCACCTTGCTGATGTAAAGCAGCTATTAATACAAGGGGTGGAAAAGGCAACACCCGAGATGTGGGTAAATTTTATCCGCCACACGACGAAGGTGGAGGATAAATTATACGACCTGGACCAAGTAATCGACGATATGCAGGATAACGCGGATGATTCTTCATTCGATGAAGACGACCCAGAATCGGAACCGAATTTGGAAATGGAGTCGGATTCAGATTGATACATCAAGGGAGAAACTGCACAGTAGTCCGATAAGCTGCATTTCATGGGAATAATCTAATCTTTCAATCTATCTTTCTTATGTATATATTTTTATGTACTTCTGTACTTCTTTCAGAAACTTTTTTGAGGAAGGAGTTCCCGGATCAGCCTGAATCCGGATGCCCACCTTCGTAGTCTGGGTCACTTTGATCGGGTGAAGGATGCTGCGCATTATCCTGCATATGGTCGATTACCTGGTTACACATTTCGGCTTTTCCACCTCTTGTATTAGTAGCCGCTTTACATCAGCAAGGTGGAAAGTCTTATTGTTGGCTTTTACGTGGCCTTTTACTACCGCCCACGCGAGCTCAATTGGATTCAAGTCGTAATGGTAAGGCGGTAGTCGGAGAATAGTTCTCCCCGTTGTCTTTGCGAATTCATCGATTACATATTTATCATAATTGGGCTTGATTCTGCGAACTTCGTCCAATAACTGCCACTTCAGTGCTGTATCTGGCATTCGTACTCCCTTGCTGGTAAGCCACTCTCTTATCTGCGGTTTGTTCCAGCTCGTTACGGGACAGCGCTCCTGTTTCGCAGAGTGGTACGGCGCGTTATCCATCACAATAACGGCGTTTGGTTTTAAATGTGGTACAATGCGCTTAAACCACTCGAGAAAGTGTGCCGCATTCATTTCGTCGTGGTAATCAGCGCTCTTGGTCTTCGATTCAAAACAAAGCAGGCCATTTTCGACAAAACCATCCTCCGATCCAATGTGGAGTACGATGAGGCGCTTTCCTTTCGCAGTCGGAGTAGGTGGGCCAATCGTCAGGCCCCTTTCTTTGGCGTTCGATGCTGAAGCTATGGTGTTGTCCCCCCACACTCGCTGCCGTGTGTCGCCCGCATTTACCCATGTCTCGTCCAAATAATAAATGGGCCTTCCCGCCGCTCTGAACTCTCGGATTTGGGTGATAAACGTTCGGCGCCAACGAATTATGTCTTCCCGCTCGATAAGGGGCGTTGCCTCTGTACGTACTTGAAGTTCATTTTCTTCAGCAGGCGTTGTAACGTACTCAGCGACATAATAGGTAAATTTTCATCTCTTCGGATCGCCGCCAAAACTCTCGGAACTGTCGGTAATTCTCTTCGTTCCCAAAAGGCGTGCCCATGCTTCCTTATTGCTCCAATTTCCTCTTCCGACATCTTCTGCATTATATCGGGCTTTACCCGTTTCTTCGACGGTGATGTCACGGTCTCCGTCCCTTTAAATTCTTTTAAAGTGTCGACGACGGTACGATCGCGGATAATCCACGCCGCAAATATTTCCCACTAATTTGATAATTTCATTGTACTTCATATTTGGAAATTGAACCTTCTTGTCAATGTAAATATTTATTATAAACTACCATTGTCCAGAGTTTTATAAATATATACCAATGTATACCTTAAGTTTTTGATAATAAAATTTATTTTTATATGTCATACTTTGTTGTTATATTTCATAATATTAATACCATAAACATTTCAGTATGATATGACTAATAAATAAATTCTTAATATATATAGCACGAATTTAGTAGAATACACGTTTTATTTGGTTATCCGGTATATGCAACGGTGCATGGAGAGAGGGAAGCTTGGGTGGTAATGTGGGGGAACAGAGACCTCGTGACAGTCGAAGAGCTCATTCTACATGCGCGAAATGGGTTCCTTCTAACATGACCTGCAGTATACATAAGAACATTTCAAATTCGGACAACTTACTTTATTTGACACTTGGCACTTGGTAGGTTATTTATAATATCTCTGTCTAGCTGTCAGATTACAACAACATGTTACGCGATTGGTCGAAACCCACATCCAATGAGCGACGTGCCTGAGAGACATTTCCTCACCCTTTCATACTTCCCTCTTGCCTAGAAGTGTAGGACGATGACGATGACGAGACGATGCTGAATCTTTAGAACATAAAATTCAGCAAATTGCAACTTTACATCGAAATATCTCAGCTCATAAGGCCCGTAGGAACAAAACGAAGACACTTTTCTTATGTAAATCAAATCCAAGCTATCCATTAAGACCATTCAAAATCTAATCGGATCAGCCGTTATTGAGATTCGGAAATCTCAGGGTTCATGATAGCGAGTCGTGGCGTAATAGAGCCACTCTGTGTCTCGCGCTGCGCATATATATATACTTGGCGCGAGACACTACCGTGTCTCTTGATTAAACAGAACAGGTAAAGTATGTTTCAACTATATTTATTTTATTTATTTATTTATTTAAATGATTATACGGGAAGTACCCATGGTTTACAAGAGACAAAACAAAGGAATTAACTAAAGAGTCATATACAATAAATTATCCAAGGATACACGGCTAAGAGCCAACAAGAACTAAGTACACAAAACTAAATACTAACAACCTAAATGGTTGTTAGTATTGTGCCAAAGGTATGCAAGTGATTTATTATCTCATACGCTTCAGTATAAACACCAATTACCATTAGTAACGAGAATACGAATATTAGTATGAAGAATTTCTCTGAATCTGTTGAGTGACGATAAACTCAATACAGTTTTAATAATATCTTAAATTAATAGTGGTATTCATAATAAACGCATGGCGGAGTAGTGTATTACAGCGATGCGTTGTCGCAAAAATTTAACCTGCATTGTTTTTAATGCATCTCCTACTAACAAATATGTTACGTTACGCCAAAACAGATGCAGCACGCTGTCGCGTACATAAAATCCATAAGATGAATTTACAGAAACAATTAATTTGTGGCGCTCAAAATCATTCGATTATATACGACAAAAAATTACCCGGTTACAAAAGTCGAAATGTACACGAAAGTGCGTGGAAATCAATAAGCAGTGACATAAAATCAGAAAGTATTATACATAAGAACATAATATAAATATATATTTAAGATAATAAAGTAAAATATTATTTCGTTATGGTTTCATATTGCCAAGAAACTTCTCCAGCAAGCGAAATGAACCAGTCTGCGAAAGCGTTACGAATATCCATAGTTTGTTAATTCAGTCTTGCATAGCGTCTTGTCTTATTTGCTTTCAACGCGAATGCTTCATCTGCTACTAAAACATTTGGCATCGAAATGTCTGTGCATATGAGAGATTTAGTAGGCGGCACGTGCAAGCTCTGATCATCAGTAAGTGAAGCTTTTCCAAATGTACAATTGGCAAATACTGTTCCATCACTATTCCCTCCATAGGAACCCCCATTTATTGATATATGCTTGTAACTACTTACGACTGCCATCAATATAATGGAAAATGTTCCTTTATAATTGTAAAATGCCGATCCAGTTTTTGGGAGCAAATATATGCACGCCTTTGCCATCCACTGCGCCAACACATTTCGGGATATTTCACTTTTTGATAAAAGTCGTTTCGTTTTTTTTTCATTTTTCATTATTAAATTGTGACGGCATAAGTTTCCTCTCCAAGACAAAAACTGAAGGCTATTGCACGAAAAGACAATAGTGAATAGAATCTAAAACATTATTTAAAATAAGAAAAAATTAATTAAAATAAACGAATAGTAATTTTGCAATTAAATAATAACTAATTGAAATTCAAAAATCATTCTTCAATATACAATTTGGGTGTGCGGTTAATATAACTGGTTCTCAAACTCATTTTGATTTGATACTTTGACGTCGATCTTTCACGGGACACGTAAATGATTTTCGGACAAATTATATGTTAACTAACCCAACTATGTATACACAATTAAACTAATCAATTTTTGATACACAAATAACATAGTTCTAATATAAAAAATTAACTGTACCTGTCCTTCATGCGCGCCGTACTTGGTGGGATGTTAATAATATGTGATTTTTTATTTATGTTCGGACGCCTCTTTCGACAATGTCCTCTTGCCATTCCACAGCCCCCTCCGGTGAATTAAAATAGTTCCGAAATCTATCCCGGATGGCCAACCCCTCGGCATTACCAAAACCTCCTACTCCAGCCAATGGCATTATGTTATTAATTGCCATGCTTGGCTCCAAATGTTGTTGCTTCGGGGGATTGTTGCACATATATTCATCACGCAACATGTTGTGGAGGCAACATGTTGCGGTTATAATATTGTCCGTTGTTTCCGGCAGTACAGCAATTGGTGAATAAAAAATGTGAAATGTCTGGGACAATATCCCAAATGCATTTTCTGACACCCTACGGGCGCGACAGAGCCGATAATTAAATTTTTTTTTTACATATCTTGTGCGGCAACGTTTTTTGTGTATGGTTTCAACATACGTTTTGTGAGGCGAAATGCCTCATCGCCCACAATTACATGAGGGGCTGTAATGTTGGATTCCGGAAGAGCTTTGTCCATGGGAAATTGCATTTTGTCTTCCCGAATGGCTTGGCCCATAATAGATTTATTAAATATACCGCTGTCTCCTTCTTTCCCATAGGAACCAACGTCAATGACAATAAATTTATAATTTGCATCCACCAATGCTAATAATACTACAGAAAAGAAGTTCTTGTAATTAAAATACAAAGAACCGCTATTGCCTGGGCATTGTATGTATTCGGATATGCTTTCCGTCAATAGCTCCAACACAATTTGGAAAATTCCATTTCACTAGAAAGTCAGTTGCTATTTCTTCAAAACCCGCAATACTCGGCTGCGGCATAAGGAGTGGAACTAATTTATCGCACAATTGTTCTAATACGGTGCGTACAATGACACTTATATAATTCGGTGATATTCGAAATGCGAATGCTAATGATCTGTAGGATTCTCCAGTGGCTAGGAACCTTTAAAAAATATATTTTCTAATTATTTCAGCTGGTGATTGTAAGAAGAGATGGAGGAACATATGCGATACATGTAGGAAAATGAAGCGGGGCATCAAGTACGGTACAGGGTCGGCAGCAAAGTAAATCTACCTCTAGGTACATGTAGTGTGCAGTGCCAAAAAGGCACAGAAATGAATCCAGTACTGTGCTGGATGTTTTGACATGGACAGCTCTCGAAACAGAAAAACTGAGGGGCAGTATCAGCAAATAATTGAAAGCAGATTGCGACTCCAATGTGATATTTTTTAAAAGTATGTTGATGGCAGGCCAAAATTTCCGCAACACTTAATTGCGGAAACAAAGGCGTTGGTGTTTAAATTGATTAATGATCTCGAAATGGAGTTAGCGCAAGATACATGTGTTTGTGCGTGTGATATTAGTAAAATACAATAGCCGTGATGTTCCCGAGGTCCCACCGATTCGTACAGAGGATGGTCACCGTAGGGTTTTAGTTGATAAGAATCCGACACTAACTCGGTCTCACACACCACGAGGTGGAGGTGTCTATAAAGATATCCTCCCGTAAATAGAAAAACGCGTTCGTGCAAGAAACCAACAAAGAGTGACACTGAAAGAGGGGGAGAGAGTGTGACGACGTAAGCGATGACCGAATACGTCATAGAGTAATTGGCAAAAGGAGAGAGAAAGAAAGAGAGAGAGAGAGAGAGAGAGAGAGAGCGCGTAGGTAAAAAAAAAGCGGAATAGGGAGAATCGAATGTAAGAGAGGGAGGAGAGAATGAACGGGAGAGTATGCAGGGAGCGAAGCGAGAGCGTACAAATCAACGCATGTGCAAATCAGTAGACTGAGCGTGATTATTAAGAGACCATATTTGTATTAACTGTAGTAACAATATACAACAGCTGTAATAAAATTATGTGACGAAAAAATAAAATATACTTGTGAAAAATTAACTTGCGTCAATGTCAGGAGCAACTTATCTTCGGGTGAAATTGGCGTCTTGACTTTTGGACACGATTTTTTCTCCAAATCCTTTCCAATATGATTCAAAACGAAATGAACCTGCTCTTTGTTTAGCCGAAAAAATTGTCAAAAGGTTTCCTCGTTATCCACTAAATGGTTTGTTATTAACATACGAGAATAACCCTCGGTCCTCCGAGTCTGGTACATTGTTTTCACCTCACTTCTTTCCTCTTCCATGGCCATCTGCAATAGTTGCTCTCTTTCCGCAGACCTTGTTGCTTTGGCATCTAGGAAATTGCGAGAGTCGTTTCTGTGCCTTTTCGGCGCTGCATATGCATTACTGCAAGTTCTTTTTCGGGAAGGAGCGGTTGTGTCTTCTTGCGGTGTTTCCGGAGATGGAACACCTTCCGAACAAGCAGTAGTTTCCGTAAACTCTACGGGTGCTGCAGAGTCGTCGATATTGTTGCGAGCACCCTATGTAGAAGATTCATGGCCCGCTGGTGCTCGCGACGAAGACAAGAGACAGCGAGAAGAAGGCGATCGGGACGATCGCCTGTCAAGCTGTCATTCGATAGTCAGCCGCCATTGCCAGCAGACGTCACGATATCCTATTACGCTTTCTGATTGTATTCGTTACCCGTTCCTGTATTGGCCTTGTTACCCCCCCTAGTTAATGTTCTGTTATTGTTGTTGTTCAGTAAATGCGGGTTATGCCTTGCCCAAAACGTAACAATATCGCTATTGTTAGTGTCCGGTATATTTCTATTTTCTCCATTTGGGAGTTCCATATTGCTCTGGGTGCTACAATAAAATAAATAAAATAAATTTTTAAAATGTATTTTAGGACTTATATATTTAGGAGAATTTTAGCGAAGTTATACGAGTTTGAAGGTTGAGCAAATTTGAAAATATTTATTTCCGCGTTTGAGATATAAACGCCCCGTAGTGGGTTGTGGGGATATGTGTAAATACGGTTTAAGGGTTTAGAGGGTTAACGAAATATAGAATTAGATGTTTTATGGTCTTGGGATTAGTAGATTAGTGAGTTTGATGTTATAAGTTTATGGAAATAGGATATGTTGTATTTATATGGCATTTTACTGGTTTACAACAGTTGTTTGCAATTTACTGAAAAACTACACGTGATGGGCCAAAACGGGCAACGGATTCGAATTCAGCGACCCAAAATACGTATAGGACAGGTGGTCCAGTTTGTGTATTTTAGAAAAAAAATTTTGTGGTGCTGTGTTATTTATTTAAATTTTTCCTCCTATTAAAAAAATTGGATCTCTACTATTATTTAAAAAAGAGTTTATTCCAATGAATCCTAATTGCAATTACTTTTTTTACTTAATAATGTCAAAGTTATGAGATTTTATTCTGAATGTCCCGATTTTGCAATGGTCTCCCCTCTTCGATGGTATCAATAGCCCCTAGTTGATGGTTGATGCAAATAAATATAATGAAAGAATACTTTACATGTTCTTTTTACTGTGGTGGATACGTCTTCCCACACGTTATCTTTCAACCCATAGTCCTTGTGAGCTTGGTCCCCAGCATTGTAAATGGCTGGATAAGCTGATACACAACGTATCAGCGTCTCGTCCTCCAGAGTTGAAAATTTTACCTTCAAGGTGGGCATCGTAGGTACACAACACTGTGAGACGTTAAATCAGCGCCGTCCAGCGTAGGGGCCCCTCACGCGCCTGCTTCCCCTTCCAACCTTTCTTTCGAGCAGCGTGACTTATCGTCAAGGATACCGCGCGACCCTGAAAAGGAGACCGCGACATTTCCGTAGACAAGGAAGCTCAGACGACACGACGTTCACTGTTACTTTGAATCGGCCACGTCTATGCGCCATGGCAACGACGGACGATGGTGGGGGGCGGCTTTTGCCTCTCAAGAGGCAAGTTGGAAGGCGCTGCGTTAAATTGTCAAACACTTCCCGTGCGTACTAAGTATACAGAAATGTTTTCTGTACTAACCAGCTATCGCTGTGAGTCGCAGTTTAAATAGTATTTCCTTCAGGGTACATCCTTTTGAGGGCGAAATCTTATTGGTCGCGAGACATTCCACCTTTGCAAATCGTACGCGTGGAGGTGGAAAAATATACCTATACAGGGTGATTGGCCCGAAACGCCTGATCCGCCTCCCAACCGTGACGAGAACAACCCCCCGTGGTGTCCCCCCGAATTTATGGCTTTCGACCCTCGAAGGGGTTGGAGTACCTATTAAGAAGTGAGAAACCTTCGATTTCCTCATTTCTCATCAGATCTGTGCGAAAGCGACGCCAATGGATTTCTGGCGTTCCGTCGATTAAAATCATACCAAACATCATGCAAATCGGACTACTTTGACACAAGCTATTTGTATTTCTTATGTAAAAGTAGTCCGATTTACAACACAAATAGCTTGTGTCAAAGTAGTCCGATTTGCATGATGTTTGGTATGATTTTAATCGACGGAACGCCAGGAATCCATTGGCGTCGCTTTCGCACAGATCTGATGAGAAATGAGGAAATCGAAGATTTCTCACTTCTTAATAGGTACTCCAACCCCTTCGAGGGTCGAAAGCCATAAATTCGGGGGGACACCACGGGGGGGTTGTTCTCGTCACGGTTGCGAGGCGGATCAGGCGTTTCGGGCCAATCACCCTGTACAATAAGAAAGGGATTTTCTGTGTTTTCCCCGGGTGTAACTCCCATGATGTAGCCATCTGCACGAAGCCCTAAAACGGATTGTTAGCGGGTCACGGTTTACTACCGTTTTACGACACTAGCCGTTTGGGCTCCAACACGCTATAAAGTACTTAAAAAACATTTACCATATAACTTGTAGTACTGCAGGACAGTCTTTAGGATTAATTTTCAGTGGCCTATCTTTTCTTGCAACTAAAGGTAGGGTCCCACTAGTGCAACGGCGCGCCGCGCACGGCGTTTTCGTCCACTTGAAAGGGTCTAATTTATGAGACCCCGCGCAAGAAATGGGCCGATGATCTGCCAGGCGCGTATGCGGATGCTTGGCGCGCACGTCGAAGATAGTGGAAATGGATAGTGGATACAGTTGTATCTTCTTTATGATTTTTACAAATAATGTTACTGCAATTTAGGCATCATATACTATATTTTGCCATTGCCAACACAAATTTAACATCGTGATAGACTTTGTCAGAGTTGGGTCAAAATGGCCCTGCATTCGTTGTACCTACAAGGTTTATTTGTGTTTGAGAAATAGAATAATTTGAAACTGGTAAAGATAGACAACTACAATTCAGTGTCACATATCTGCATACATAGTGTATTACAATTATGCAATATCCAGGAACAAATATACATATCGCAACAGTATAATTGTTGTTATTTACAGTAATAATTATCATGCTACTGCTTGCTTTAATGTATAAAGTAAATAATACACCATAAATACACATATGCAAGTGATATGTATGAGTAAAGAGTACATTTGCGGTGAAAAACATACATTTTTTTTATTTGTTTTTATTTCAGTCTTTTCGACGATGCGCAGCGGGCATTCGCGTACGCGCGTGTCAGAGAAATCCCCGCATAGGTAGCGCGCACACGATCACTTTCGACGCGCGCGTCGTCGTAAAAGTCGACCCTTTCAAATGCTCCAAATTGGTCGAAAATCGGAGAAACTTGTAAATCTGACCCGTGCGCAGCGCGCATTTGCACAAGTGGGACACTGCCTTTAGATATACATATCACTTGCATATGTGTACTTACTGTCTGACAATCAAGAGACACGGAGTGTATCTATTACGCCACGACTCGCTATCAAGAGCCCTGAGATTTCCGAATCTCAATAACGGTTGATCCGATTAGATTTTGAATGGTCTTAATGGATAGCTTGGGTTTAATTTACATCAGAAAAGTGTCTTCGTTTTGTTCCTACGGGCCTTATGAGCTGAGATAATTCGATGTAAAGTTGTAATTTGCCGAATTTCATGTTCGTAAAATTAAGACCGTCATCGTCATCGTCCTACACTTCTGGGCAAGAGGGGAGTATGAAAGGGTAAGGAAATGTCTCTCAGGCACGTCGTTCATTGGATGCGGGTTTCGGCCAATCGCGTAACAAATAATCTGACAGCTACATAGACAGAGATAACCTACCATGTGCTTAGTGTCAAATAAAGTAAATTGTCCGAATTTGAAATGTCACGAGTTTTTACATTAATTAGGAGACCGAATTCTTGTCTTAATTAACAAGGTAAGTGCCAAAATTTTTTAAATCGAGTTAGTATGTAGAGTCGTAGACTTGGAAGTTGTCCGGCGAAGGTTCGACAGGGAACCATCTTCTTTCGCATAAGTTTCTGGAAATTTGTACCATGCATGTATAAAATAATAATACCATGCATGTACAAAATAATATAAATTGTAACAAATTGCATTGCATTTAAATTGCCAGATATTTTTATACAAGCAATTTAGAGATTTTATGTAAAGCTTATATATATTATATTTAGAAATGAAGGAGACGCAGTGGACCTGGATAAAAATAAAAGGGACGCACAGGCTTGGATAGAATTGAAGGGAACGCACAGGCTTGGATGGATAGAAATGAAGGGGATACACAGACTTGGAGGTTGTCCGGAGAAGATTCGATAGATAGATAGACAGAGCATCTTGTTTCGCACAAGTTTCTGGAAAATTGTCAAATAACGTTAAGGTAAATCGACAAAAATTGTCAAAAGACATAGCATTAAGAATTAATAAGAAAATAGATTATTTATGGTGAACTCCTTGCAATGTAGAGCAAGTCACATTAGTGAAGAAAGTACGCTGAAAACACATCTCCCTTGATGGTTTTCAATCTTTTGTGAAAGACATTCGTAATACTTTAATAAAATCCACAGTACTTTCCACGCATTCATTAATTCTTTATTTTTTTAACTTCCCATTAACAATATTTCAATTCAGCAATAAACATACTAAACTAATTTTATTCCAAAACTAATAAATTGTGCGTTGAAAATATTGGATCTCTTCGTTCATCTTCGTTGAATTCTTACCATTAGCATTTAAATTTCCAGCAAAACGATTTTCTGCCATACGCTCTCACTTCCTTCGGACACATTTTGTATTCTCTACACTTATTTTAGCAAAATGCCACTCTATTTCTATATATAAGTTGTACGTTAAGTTGTAACTAAAATAACTAAAATGTGGATTTTATATATCTACAGATAATCGAAGCAGAAGATGATGCAGTGTAATCTACGTCAGACTATGTGCGCACAAATTTGCAGGTAGGGTTTTGCATACGCAATTATTTAGTCACTTATCTTGACATATGAGCACGTATGATAATTTATAAATAATTAGTAAATGTGTCCTATTTCAGTTAACGATGCAGATGAAGAGAATTATTTCAACAACTGAAAAAGAAAGTAACCCTGTTGCACGAGCAAAGGAAAAAATAAGCACATTTTCAAGAATAAAATAAGAAAAGTAAATTTATTTTTTTGTATATGTACATTAGCCACGGCCGCCACGGCCACGGCCACGACTGTAATGGCTAATGGCTCAGGCCCGGAGGGAAGTGGCCTGTTCAGATATATCCTTTAAGAACGCCCACTCCTCCTGCCGGGCCCTCACCCTCCAGCCGCTGCGCTGGTGGCGCGCAACACGATGTTCTGTAATTAATAAAAAAAGAAATTTATTAGTCAAATATTTTTTATTTAAATTTAGACCTTATTTTCAAGAATTCTAAAAGCATATAACTCCTTAAAATGTGTATGTATTTACCATTAGCCGTGGCCGGGCTCTCCGTACGTGGTGGCGGCGGCGGAGACGTCGGAAGCGGCGGGGTCGTCGGCGGCGGAGACGTCGGAAGCGGCGGGGACGTCGGCGGCGGAGACGTCGGAAGCGGCGGGGACGTCGACGGCTGGGGCGTCGCCGGCAAGGATACCACCAATCCTTCAAAATTCATATCTATTTTTAAATTATTCATTATCATATGAGTGCAAAAAAAGTTTGAATATATTGTTACGTTTTCCGCTCGACATAATATAAGTTTAATGTAAAAGAACAGAACATGAACAAGAACAGTGATAACGGTAACAGGAATACAATCTCTAGGGCAGGGGAATGTAGGTATCGAAACGTCTGCTTGTAAAGGCGGCTGACTCTCGAATGACAGCTTGACAGGCGATCGTCCCGATCGCCTTCTTCTCGCTGTCTCTTGTCTTCGTCGCGAGCACCAGCGGGCCATGAATCTTCTACATAGGGTGCTCGCAACAATATGTATAATAATATAAATTGTTTTATTATTTACCCTCTAATAAAATGTCGGTCTCCATTTTCTGCAAAAATTAATAAACAATTAATTAGCCAAAAAGTTCAAGAGTTCATAAAAGCGGGGTATGATAGAAGAAAGTCATACACATGTAGCGCAAGGATACGTATTGATCAATTGTAAATTGGAAATTAGGAAATGTAAAAATTTGAAAATTTAAATAATGTATGATGCGAAATTAAAAATTATATTACATTATAAAATATGTTTCTTCGCATTACTTCACGAGCCTTTCAATTATTTAGTCATACAAAAAACTGTAACTTATTATAACTTTATTTTGTTTTGTGAACGATTCGCACTTGTAACTAGTAGTATAGTAAAAAATAAGATGTTGGATATGTTTAAGCTTATATTCTATTCTAACTTATAACGCCAACGAGTAGAAATATCAAACATCTGAGTTGAACGTAACGCCAACGAGTAGAAATATCAAATATCTGAGTTGAACGTAAACGAACATGTAATAAACTACAACATTATGAAAGTCTTTGATAGGCAGTTTGTCTATGTTAAGTATCAGTGGACGCAACAAGAAGATATTGGATACGTAGAAGCATGTTTTAACTCAGATGTGTTTGATAGTTCTAAACGTTGGCGTTATAAGTTAGAATATGCTTCAATGTGTTGAATTTTAAGTATCCAATATCTTCTTATTGTATTACTTGTTATATACAGTTACGGTCAATTTCCACTGATATTTAACGTAGGCAAACTGCCTATCAAAGACTTTCATAATGCTGTACTTTACATGTTCGTTTACGTTCAACTAAGATATGTTTGATATTTCTAATCGTTGGCATTACAAGTTAGAATATGCTTCAACGTGTCGAATATCTTCTTGCTGTATTACTAGTTATAAGTGTGAATTGTTCACAAAATAAAGTTCTAATAATAAATACTTTGCAGTTTTTTGTATGTATGATTGAATAATGAAAAGGCTCTTGAACTAATTTTTATAATTTCGCATCATACACTATTTCAACTTTCAACTTTTTATATTTCCGACTTTCCAATTTGCCATTTGCAATTGAACACTACGTATCTTTGCGCAACATGTATGACTGTCTTCTATCATACGCCGCTTGTAATCCAGGTTACAAGTCCCAAGATGTTAAAAAAATCATTTGAATTCCAAGATATAATAAAACACAATTTCACAATATCTCACGAATAAAGATAAAGATAACCGGGCTAGAGTAAACGATAATAACTCTGCTATGAGTATATATATATATTATATATATGAATTTATTACTTACATTTTCTTTTTGCGACCACATGCTTCTCCAATATACCCACAAGAAGCTGAAGCTGGCCAAGAGGCCAGGCAAACATTAGACGATCAAAGAGTACTTTTTAGTAAATATCGATCTATCGAAATTCTTCATTACGTTTTGCATTAAGTAACATTACGTTTTCTTGTCATATAAAGCGAAGGCGAAGTTATAACAAGGCTTTTTACACGTTTAAATTTACAGTAAGTAAATTTACAGTAACGCTTGTTTGTACTTCTACGAACGAGTAACGTATATTTGGTAAGTGACGTTTACATTTATTTATATATAAAATAATACGTATGATATTAGGTTAGTGTTACAAATTACAAATTTTTCGTTTTTTACAGGTTGGAGTATTCCCTGATAACCACATCTGGGGCGCAGAGCCTGACGTCAGATCCGTAGTCATCTATGTCCGCATTAGGATACGTTCTGAGCAGGGGATGGAAACTCCAGCACAACTTTTGGTTTGTTGCGAGTTGCGATCCTCGCTCTAGCGGCGCACAGTGGGGTATTTGACCCGAAAAGCTGGCCAAAATTCTAGATGCTTTAGAATTTGTTCAAACTTGGTATTTAAGGGTTTTTGGGGTCGCTGATTTTGAATCTGATATCAAAATTTCAAAATTCAAAATGGCAGCTCCAATATGGCGTCAATAATTGCAGAAATTTGGCCAAAATTATTTTTTGTTGTTTAATGAAAAATAGAAATACTTTATTGATCTCAAAAAATATATTTATGTCATAATAAGATAATTCGAAATCAATCAGACGATGATGTCCACGGCTCCTCGTCGGACGATACCTCAGATACGTCCTCTTCATCATGGGAACCTTGTGTGTCTAGGGGCCTGTCCGAGTCAGCAAGAAGCATTTCTACAGTTTCTTTCAGGAATGGATTACTTTTTTTTCGTGGTATGGGTCTTATACCTGTTAACGCAGGATCTGAGCTAAGCAGTAACCTATTAATTACGTCGAAATTACAAGATTTCCTCGAAAACTTCCTCGCGTAATTTTGCCTATATAAACGGAAGTGTTTATTACGCGCTTCAGCAGCCTCCTCAGACAGTTGGCCGATTGGTAGTAAGGCTTTTTCAATAACTGTTGGACCGTGAATGAGTATCTTGTGAACAGTAGGAGTCATTGGATACCAAGGATATAATTGAATGTATAGTTTTGCGGTATCCATGGTATATGAACTAAACTTTTCTATATTAACTTTGAAACCACTAGATATTGTCTCCAAAATTACTCTGAAGCGGTAGATTAGTTGCGAGTCAACACCTGTGATTTCCGCTGCTAACTCCGAATTCATGAAGAATCTTCTGCTAGAATTTCCATCGTTTGTGTTTCCAAACCCAGGTTTAGGAACATCGACAATTAATCCCATTCTTTCTCTAAAGGTTTTTTGTATATTCAGTTTTCGTTCTTTGACAATTGCTTTGTCGCTCTCAGATCTCAGTTGCCATTTTTTGATGGGCAATTTGTACGAAAGATGTAACAAAGTTTCAAATAGTCTTATTCTCGCATGTAACACTGATAAACCAAATTTTAATGTATCTTGTCTAATTTCCTTTGTTTTAGATAAGTCATTAAAATTCTTAGACGTTGTTCCACAGATGTAACATTTCATGGTAGATGTTGTCCCCGTAGCAGCATTACAAATTTTGCCATCGATCATTGTAAATAACATTGTATGCTTAACAGTAAGGTTTTTACCTGCTACAGAAACTCTACTTTCTTGCAATGATCTAATTTTATCTTCTACGTATTGTATTTCTTTTGTAATAATGTCTGTGGATTCTTTAATAAATTTAATGCGAATGGGTCTGCAGTATCGCGGCGATGAAGGTGTTGGATTCTGCCAAAGAAGTTTTTTATTTTCTGAACCATAAGTTAGTTGTACTGGCTCACAGGAGCTTTGAAATATATTTGCATCAGAGTCCGAGATATTTTCAAATCTTTGTTTGAACTGTGCCTGTTGTGACCCATCGCATCCCCATTTATGCACGAGTGTTAATGTACTCATATCTTCTTCACAATCGGTAAGCATTTCAATAACTTCTCGGAGATGTAATAAAAGTCTAGATGCGGTATGGTTTAGTAAATCCTGCAAATTGATTTCTGCAGAATTTGCTGTAACAGTATATGCATCGGAATTCGGATAGCAATTTGTTTTTTCCTTTTGTAAAATAGTATAGCAAGGATAAAACTTTTTGTTGCCATTCCTTATGATTTCATACTGTCTTCTTGACAATCCAGCTTCGACAAACATAGACAAAGCTTGTACAGGTGTCATTTGTACTGGTATTTCTTCTAGGCTACTAGAATATGCCTTCCTGTATTTTGTTGCTCGTTTAGGAGATTTAATAATATCGTTTAAAATTCGTGAAGCATCTGTTTTTCCTTCAGCTCGCAACTTCATCTGCGTAACAAAGGTTAACTCTTCTGTACCTATAGTCCTACGAAGTTCTTCAGTCTTGCGCCTTTTGCTTCGTTCACTTGAATCTTCGAATTTTTTAATTGGCCGACCGCGACCGCGACCTGTTGGCGTTATTACTGTAGGTAATATTGCCAATGTTCCTTTTAGCCAAGTATCATTATTTTGCAAAAATATATTTTCTTTGTAATGTGATGCTATCCACCTCTCCTTCATCTGAGTTTTTATACGAGATATTTTATGCTTTAAGTTTGTTTTATCTTCTTCCGAATAATTGTCGCGATTCAGGAGACAATTTTCAGCATAATCCAGTTTTTGCTTAAAATCCTTCACATCACATTCTTCCATGATTTTATAAAATTGCCGTCGGGTTATAATTTTAACTCCTGATGGCCCTATAAGAAGGAAAAAACCACTTATCAATATTATAAACGAAACTCCTAAACAATTTTTATAAAATATCATTTTATTCCGAAAATTATTGTACTGTTGTATACCACAATCCGCTCTGTATATCGTGATAAAAAAAAATAGAATATGGACACTCTCGGAAATATAAGAAAATCGATCTTATTACGTGGAAATGGAAAGAACAATCATGTAGATTTCGAACAAATAATTGGAAACTATAAAAATATACGTAAATTATATCGCACATACCTGCTTCTGTATAATCCATTCTTCACCACTTTACAATGATTCGTGAAAACACAAAATTGACTTATGGCCAGTTTTTTTATTTAAATACCCTTCTGCAGGAGTTATATATGAACTAAACTAATTAACGTAATGAACGCGGGATAAATATATATATAACACTAAATATAAACTATACAAAATGAAACTTAAACTGAATAAATTGAAAGAAAAACTACAATATAACATATAAGTACGTAAAAAATGTTGTGAATATTTTGCTGTGTAGTCTCTGATGGCACAGTTTCGACTGAATGCAGACAGAAAGTAGAGGACTTAGTCAAAGGCTTATCTACAGAATAGCATAAACATCCCAGTTGTCTATAATCTAAACAGTTCCTTGGAAGAGTTTCTTAGCACCTCGCGGAGGTCCGGCGAACGCGACCGTACAGCCGTACGTGAAACGCTGCAACTCTCGATTGTCATTTCTAGCTAAATTAGCTATAAAACTTCCATCCGGACTAATCCGGAACCAATTCTTTTTGCATTGTGTTCACAAATCTTTATCAAATGTAATGGCACCAATAAAAGCACTGGGACGAACTGGGAAGTATAACAAAATCCTTAATGAAATCTTATAATCGTAGAGAAAATTTACTGAATTCTCGATTATCTTCAAATGTTAATAACTATGCAAATATATATGATGAAGAAGTAAAACCTTTTGGAAAGTGTAGTATATACCTACCTGAAGAGCTTCCATAATGGAAGAATTCACATACTTTCCTTAGAACATGTAAAAATCACTAATAAGGTAACGATATTTCAGCGGATGGTTAAGAAAGAAATGCGTGGTCTAAAATCTCTTAACTTTCGACGAAGCCCGTTGGTTTATTAGTGCACAAATGAAAAAAACAATATTGCCACATTGTTCTTCATACATTCAACTATCTCAGGAAAAAAAAATTTTCAGTTTGGACAAAATTTTTGAAATCGATTTTTGGCCAGCTTTTCGGATCAAATACCCCACTGTGCGGCGTTCAGCGCAAACTTCTAAAGCGCGAAGTTTAAGTAGGATAGAGTTAAGGATGAACTTTATCATATATTAGGAATTTATCTTCGCCTCCTTCCTTATCGCTCGAAAAACAATGTATTGATAAGAAAAGAGGAACAAACGTAAGAAGAAGCCTGTTTCTTCTCCTCGCATTTGATTTCCGACGTTATAACAGTCTAGACGTGTCATAATAAATTCAGCTTTTCAATCTAGAAATATCCTCGTTTCGTTCTTTGTCGTTCTAAATAATTTAATTGATTTAATTTAGTTCAGTTCAATAAGTTTTATTCAGTTCTGAACTTTTGGTTACAAAATACTTAAATATTTCGTTTATTTAACTTCATGCGTTCGCGAGCAGAGCTCTTCAGGGCTCCACGGACGCCGGACCCCACTGAAATTCCCTAAAGGCAGAAGAATTCCCAGCCGGCCACGCAACAAAATTGGTGACAGCGGTGGGATACTCTCGTCGGCTCGTGGACGTGGATCAAGAGGTTCTCGCGAGTGCAGCTTCTCCTTCCTGGGTTTTCGCACGGTTTCCCCAGGAACGCGGATACACGTGGATAAATATCGGAGAGGGTGACTTCGGGCGGCCGTGCAGCCATTTCCCCCAAGGTCACGCGCATTCGTGGAGACAAGGAGACCAAGGAGACTTCATCGCTCAAGATCCCTGTAAAAGATAAGAATTAAGAGTTACCATTTAATCGTTCGTTATTGCGTTACTGTTTAACCGTTCAAGTTGTAATTCGTCCGGTCGTTAAATATCATATTGTTAAAATGTTGCGAAATCCGAGAAAGATGTTAAAATTAAGGAAAAAGCGCTTACTTCGCTCAACTAAATTACGGGAATTTGACGTGAAAGACATATCCACGGAGATATTACGTTCAGATAGTCCCGAGACTAGTTCGCGATCCCAAGATTTGAGTTTGAGTTTTCTGCCAACGCAAATGAGTACCCCCGTCAATTCTGCCGAACCGACTAGTCAATCTTTACCTAATCCGATCGCGGCCGCTCCGGTCGTTTGCAAGTCTCAAATTTGCCCGATCATAGCCGCTCCGGTCGTTTATAATTCTCAAATTAACGAAGCGCTACCCCAAGACTCAAATTCAAATCTTACTCCAGCGACTCAAATAAATTGCCCGACCATAAACTCTCCTGAATCGAATGTTCAGCCGAATTCTGCGAACTTGAATTTGACCGTGCAACAAGACTCTATTCCGCCTACTCCACCCAAACCTCACCTTTCTTTAAAATTAGTAAAAGACTCAATCCCCAAATTTGATGGGAAACCCAACTCCCTAATTAATCGCCAAAATCGCCATTGCAAGCAATTTAAACGTAGAACACGCTGAGCATTCGAATTCAAAATCATCATTCATCCAGAGCGCAAAAATTTTATAGTCGATCTTACCAATTGTAAGATCCCGAGAACCGCATATGTTATAAGTGCCATCAGATCGATCATCTGAGTCGTCAATGCCCATCTCTCGAAAAGAGTCGAGTAGGTTTTAGATACCGCGAGTAAATTAGATGCGGGTTTTGTAAAAAGAGCGGACATACAGAAACTAATTGCTATAAAAAAACGGAACTTGGATACCTTTAGGGCTTCCGGCGAAAACTCTCGCTCGGGTGATTTAAACTCAAAGGCGACTCATTCTCCCAATACATAATATCGATGTTAAATTTCAAGTGGTTGACATAAATTTTCCAATAGTTGAAGCAGGCACCCTGGGCATGCCGTTCCTAGAAAACAGAAATGCTATATTGAAATTCGGTGATAACGAATCTAATACTCTCCAAATTGATAATGAACATTTCCTTCTTTCGTCATCTTCTAATAAACTACCTCCCCGTTCGAAATGCCTATTGGATGATGTCGTCATTTATGCTAGTTCTTTGACTGAGCATTCGCGAAAGTTGCGAAACCTCTTGGCTCGGTTACAAAATTCCAATTTAACGTTGCAACCTGAAAAGTGTCGTTTTTTGAGGCGCGAAGTAACTTATTTAGGCCATATTATTTCAACAGAAGGGGTAAAACCTGATCCTGCTAAAATCGAGGCTGTGAAGCTTTTCCCTGTCCCCACAACTAAAAAGAATGTAAAGCAATTCTTGGGGCTCATTGGTTATTATCGTCGATTTATTCCTCAAATGACTAGAATTGCTAAGCCGCTGACTCAACTTTTGAAAGCAGACGTAACATTTGTTTGGGATCGCGACGCACAAGTTGCCTTTGAAAACTTACGGGATACCATTTGTTCTAAACCCATCTTACAGTTCTCAAACATTCAACTGCCCTTTAATGTCACGACGGACGCTTCTAACTTTGCTGTTGGGGCTGTGCTAAGTCAAGGTCCAATTGGTAGGGATCTCCCAATTGCATTCGCTTCGAGAACACTTTGCAAAGCTGAGGTCAATTATTCGACAATAGAGAAGGAGTTATTGGCTGTTGTTTTCGCTGTCAAGCATTTTCGACCATATTTATATGGGAACCAATTTACTTTAGTTACCGATCATCAACCATTAGTTTGGCTTCATAACGTAAAAGATCCCTCCTCTCGGCTTATGAGGTGGCGAATTAAGCTAAATGAGTATGACTATACCATCGTTTACAAACCTGGGAAAGCTAATTCCAATGCCGATGCTCTATCTCGCAACCCTTCTGACTCTGAGAAGTCCGCTCAAATCATGCCCTTTCAAAACATCCCTATGAATCACCACATCCACATCCAGACTGACAGAACCGACACCTTCTCTTCTGAAGATCTGCGGGAGGTCGTCGTAGGGCCCAACGATTTGCCGCCCGTAGATGCCGAGGGAGTTAAGGACGAGGACGAAAACAGAAAAGAATGAGCAAATGATTGCCAAAGTTTTCTTAACGTGTGGAGAGTTATGCAACGTCGTTAATGAAGTCGAAATTGATTCTACAAACACTGACCCTGACTCTACTGACAGTGACGAATATCTCACAGCAGACGAAGGGGAAGCAGAAGATGTAGTGAGAGGAGGATTGTTCTCTGAAGGCGTAGGGGGAGTAATGCTTGGTGGGCTGACGGACTGCGGTGAAAGGCACTAAGTAACCCCGTGCCTTGGGAATGGGGATGGGCGTATCCTCGGCAATTCGGGCGCTAGGGCTCTGCCTGGCCTGTTGGCTAACGGGAAGGCCCTCTGTTTCAAGACTCCGCTCAGGTTGGCAACCCCTGGGCCTATGTTAAGTAGCAGTTCTCTGGTTGAGTGTGCGGTACCCCGGCGTAAGCTCGTGGGGCCGGCTCAACCATGTGTGGAAAGGTCGAGTCGCGCTGGTGGATGAGTGTGCGGTTTCCCGGCGTAAGCTCGTGGGGCTGACCTCTAGAATACCCGCGACGTTGGTGACGGGAGAAGGGACACAATCCTCCGAGAAAGCGACTTCGGAACAAACTGGTCCACGAGTTAAAATTTTAGCGTCGACAATTACAGATTCATCCTCACCTCATCTTAAATTTTGTAAGGATTATCTCTACATACGCAGGGATAATCTCGTATACTTTCTTTCAAGCGATTTTCGTGCTACTTCCCAGACAAGCAGAGAACTATTAAATCGTAACAAATTCTCTATTTCCCAAAAAAAAAATCAGTAAAGGAAATGATTTGAACACAAAAAGGATTTTCAAGAGGTTTTTAATTATACGTCTATTCGCTTTGGATATCAAGGCACAATCTAACAAAATATTCTGATGCGATTCCTCTTTCGAATATTGATTCCATCTCAATAGCTGTTGTTCTCGCCGAACAGTTTATCAGTAGATTTGGTTGTCCTCGGACCATTCACACTGATCAAGGCAGTAACTTTCTAAGTAAGATAATGAACAATGTATGTAAAATCTTCAAAATTCAGAAAATAACATCCACAGCTTTCCACCCACAATCTCTAGGATCACTTGAGAGAGCACACCGTGTTTTTGTAGATTACCTTAAACATTATTGTACGCAAAATAACTGGGATGATTGGATCCGATTTGGCCTCTTTTCGTATAATACTTCAATCCATGAAGCCACTGGGTTCACTCCGCACGAACTCGTGTTTGGGTTCAAAGCCTTGATACGAGAACATTCATTAAGTATCTGGATGACTTGTTTTTGAAAATTACTACCACTCAGGCTAAGGCAGCAGAAAATCTAGAAAAAGCAAAGAGAACACCTTTCGTATAAGGGGGGAGATGTTGCGAGTTGCGATCCTCGCTCTAGCGGCGTTCAGCGCAAGCTTCTAAAGCGCGAAGTTTAAGTAGGATAGAGTTAAGGATGAACTTTATCATATATTAGGAATTTATCTTCGCCTCCTTCCTTATCGCTCGAAAAACAATGTATTGATAAGAAAAGAGGAACAAACGTAAGAAGAAGCCTGTTTCTTCTCCTCGCATTTGATTTCCGACGTTATAACAGTCTAGACGTGTCATAATAAATTCAGCTTTTCAATCTAGAAATATCCTCGTTTCGTTCTTTGTCGTTCTAAATAATTTAATTGATTTAATTTAGTTCAGTTCAATAAGTTTTATTCAGTTCTGAACTTTTGGTTACAAAATACTTAAATATTTCGTTTATTTAACTTCATGCGTTCGCGAGCAGAGCTCTTCAGGGCTCCACGGACGCCGGATCCCACTGAAATTCCCTAAAAGCAGAAGAATTCCCAGCCGGCCACGCAACAGGTTTAGTATTTGCACGCCATCTACATTATGAAAGATTTTGTTTCAACTAAAATTCAATATGGCGGCAAAATTGCCGTGAAAATTAAATATACTCAGAATCTGCATACTGTAATATGTAGAATAAGAAATACATTTGTTGACACGTTAAGAAGATTTGGATATGAAATTCAGGTGTTAGAGAAAAATATTTAATTAAATTTGCAGTAACTAAATTTAATTAAATATTTCACATTCACCTGAAGATTCTTATCTAAACCCTCCCCATTTTTTCAGTTATTATTGGCATAATTGGACATTATTTTGCCAACAATAACTGATAATGTCAACAAATGTATCTCTTACCCTACATTTTGTATAAGATACTTAATTGTAAAAAATACAAGTAGAGGTAAGGATTAGTGAGTGGCTCAGATTTTTCTTTGCAAAATGTTCCATATATTGAGTTTAACAGTTTGCTTAAATGCTATAGTAATAAGTAATTATATTAATTACTTATATTACATTGTTAATTTATGTACATATATGTATTCCTTCGTACGCGACCTCCATATAAATGGTGTTCTTCTACCTATGGTCAATACTTCTGTTGTTGGCCTCGTGGTTTGTGAAAATAAACGAAAAGAATTCTCTTCTACTTTCTTAGTACATTTAGAGTGTATTTGGAATATAATTGAACGTAACAAATCTTGTGTACATAAATCTCGTATAATGCGGAAATAAAATGAATATACTTTTCTTATCACAATGCGGACTACTGTTTCTTATTTTACGTTAATCGACTCTACCGGATACCGCCATGACAGCCCCCTTTTTCTACTACTCTAGTAATGCGCATGCTACCAACTTTAGCAGAGTTATTACAAAAACTCCCAACACTTCCCCTTAACTCTGCAATACTAACTATTTCGGCTTTGTGTTTTTCAAATTTAATACGATCCAACGGCTTTGTCATTATGTCCGCGGTTTGTTCATCAGTCGGGCGGTATTTTACGCTAATTTGTTTTTCTTTTACTACAGTATTTATATAACGATATTTTAAATCTATATGTTTAGATCTTCTATTTGTAATACCATTTCTTATCAAACTAATTGTACTTTGGTTATCTATATAAAGCGTAGTTTTTACAGTCTTATTCGTTAACTCTTCGATGAGATTCTTTAATTGCTGTAGCTCTCTGCAGCACTCAGATGCAGCGATATACTCTGCTTCAGTGGTCGACAAGGCTAAAATCTTTTGTAATCTCGAGCATCAACTTATAGGACCTCCTTTATATATGATCAAAAAACCGGTTGTGCTCTTCCTTGTTTCATAGTCCTCACCGAAGTCCGAATCACAAAATGCTATTAGTTCATCATCATCCTTCGCGTCAGTTTTGTACGTTATACCCTGATTTCGTGTCCCATTTAAATACCTGTAGATACGCTTAATATTGATTAATAAATAGTCAGAAGGTTTGTCTACACACCTGCTGCATTTGTTTACTGAAAAACTTAGATCAGGTCTAGTTTTAGTACTTAAGTATAAAAGACTTCCAACTGCTTCTCTACAAGGATAGGTTTTATTTTCAGTCTTTTCCTCTGTTCCTCTTTCTTTCACCATAGGAGTTTTTACTGGTCGACTATCTTCCATCCTAAATCTCTGTAGAATTTTGTTTGTATATTGATGTTGTGTCAGTCTTAGCTCCTCTTTGGTTTTGGTAATTTCCATTCCTATAAAGGTTTTAGGCTCCCTTGTTATTGTTATTTCAAATTCATCCTTCAGTTCATCTAATAGTTTCTCCATTTCTTCTCTGGTGTCAGCTGTCAGAATACCATCATCCACGTAAATGGCCAAAATCAAATTAGTATCATTACGTTTGAAGATACATTGGTCAGACTTCAGGGGTTCCAGACCCTTTTTATTTAGGAAGCTTGTAAAGCGTTGATTCCACTTGAGTGGAGCTTGTTTTAGCCCATACAAAGCTTTATTCAATTTGCAAAGTTTGTTTTCACATTCGTATCCTTTGGGAGGATACATATAAATGTCCTCATCTAACTCACCGTAGAGAAATGCGGTTTTTATGTCAAAGGTCATTATAAAATTTTCGGGCTTGGCTGCTATTGCAAGCAGTGTTCTCAAAGAATCCCCACTGACAACTGGACTAAAGGTCTCTTCATAGTTCACACCATACTGTTGTTCACAGCCTCTGACCACCAAACGTGCTTTATATGTTCCATTATCTTTTATTTTAAACACCCATCTATTAGTCAGCGGTTTTACTCCGATGTGCATGGTTTTGTCCACAAAGTCCCAAGTTTTGTTTTTCAAGAGAGATTCCTTTTCCTCGTTGATTGCTTTTATCCATTTGGTTTTATCGGTGCCAGACACGGCTTGCTCATATGCCAAAAATACATAATCTTGATATTTATTGGGAAATTTTCTTTCTCTCTGTGGTCGTGTCTGCATTCGATTTGTTGACACCGGTTGTTCTTCAACTTCCAATTCTTCATCGACTGTTTCCACTGAGCTCAGATTTGGGCTCACTATTTGTAGATTTTCTTCAATTTGATCTTGTATTTCTTCGATTTGATCATGTATTTCTTCGATTTCTTCCTGTTCATCCATTTCAGGTATTGTTATAGTTTTACGTAGTTTTTCTGCATCTCTTTCTTCTTTTTCAGGTACTTCATTAAATCTCACATCTCTGAATATAATTATTTTCCTTTTACTCTCGTCCCACAACCTAAATCCATTGGGCGCGTATCCCATCATTTTATACTTCTTGCTTCTTTCGTCAAGTTTTCTAAGTGGGCCAAGAACTTTGGCATAGGCTTCACTTCCAAACAGCCTAAGTCTACTTACGTCGGGTTTCCTTTTCGACCATTTCTCTACTGGTGTTACATCCAGTGTTTTAGTTGGAGATCTATTGTGAATGTATGCAGCTGTGTATACTGCCTCTCCCCACATCTGTTTATCTAAACCAGAATCGAAAAGTACAGCCCTTGCCTTTTCCATTATCGTGCGGTTCACACGTTCTGCTTTCCCATTCAGTTGGGGCGTATATGGTGTTGTACAATCCAATTTTATTCCCTTTTGATTACACCATTGTTTTACTGTTTTATTCACGTACTCCAATCCATTATCACACCTTATCTTTTGGACTCTTTTACCTTGGTCTCCTTCCACAAGTTGAACATACGTTTTGATCAGATCTACAACTTCAGATTTGTGTGTTATTAAATAAATCATTAGATAGTTTGTCTCATCATCTAAAAATGTCAAAAAATATCTTTTTCCATCCCATGTGGACGGTTCAATAGGACCACATACGTCCGTGTGAATTATTTCCAACGGATATTGTGCTCTATGTCGACTGTCGTCAAAACTTTGCCTTGTTTGCTTTGACTTCATACAGACCTCACATAGTTCTTCAAGTTTATCAATATCTTGTTTGTTAACATTCATGCCATCTGACAAATCTGTCAGTCTTTTCATGGCATTCAGATGCATATGACCAAGTTTTCTATGCCATAGCATCGCATTACCGAGTTCGGTACTTACCAGATTTGTTTCCTGTCCTAGCACAGGTTGCATCTTTATGCCATAGAGTCCATTTGACATTTTCTTACCTTGCAAAACTGTTTCGTTTTTATATTTTATTAGTACTTCATCTTTTGCAAAAAGTACTTCACCGTCATTATCTGTAATAGCATTTACCGAGAGTAAATTTGCTCTCAGCTTTGGAACAAACACTACATCTTTCAAGTCACAAGTCTTATAGGTTAGACTTCCAACTCCTTCGGCTTCCATAGTTTCATTCTCCTTCGCTACTTTTATATTAGACTGTATTTTCTTTACGTTCAGCAAGTTTTCTTCGCTGTTCACCATATGTGATGTAGTTCCAGAGTCGACTATCCACATATCTGTATTATCCAAAGAGTTCGCTAGAAAGCATACTTTACCATTTTGACTTTCTTTATTTTCTTTTTTTGCGGAAGTAGCAATCCTTTTCCAAATGGTTCGTCTTCTTACAAATATTGCAGGATTGAGTATTTGCATTTGTCTTGTTCGGGCAACTCCTTGACAAGTGACCCAATTTATTACAGCTGAAGCATTTTTTGTCTTTCTGATTCGACTGCGTTTTACAATTTCGACCAATATGTCCAGCTTCGTTACATTTATAGCATTTTCTCTCCGTTGCTTTAAATGCCACAGGACTTTCTTTTACTATACCTCTCCTTTGATCCTCAGCTAATAGACGTGCTATTAGATTGTCCAGATTCCTCTCGCCTTTGCTTACGGACTCCCAGGCTGTCGCAAAGTGACTGAAGTTCTCAGGAAGAGAAACGAGAATCTTGGATATCAACATGTTATCATTCATGTCAGCCCCGAGAGACTTCAACTTATGTACTAAGTTTTCTACTTTGCTAACATGTGTTGCAACATCAGAACTTTTATCGAATTTGTAGTTGAAAAATTCTTGTAGTAAATTGCACTTCAATTGTTCAGTGTCTCTTTGAAAAATTGATTCCAACTTCGTCCACATCTGATATGCAGTTTTACAGCTCATTATATGCAGCAATGGTTTCTTATCGATAGACATTATGATTAACTTCTGACTATTAGCATCTTTCTTTTTCCACGCATCATTCCTTTGTTCAACTGGAGTTTCTAATTTTATGGTTTCTTGCAGCTCGTGAGCCTCCAGAACAATATTTAACTGAAATCTCCAAATTTGGTAATTTTCAGCATCGACTAATTTTTCTATGTGATTGGTATCTTCTGTTATATTCTTTGCCATTTTTTTTCTTTTTTCACGTTCTTTGAACTCTTTCCTTTCAGAGAGAATAATTTATTGCACTCACCACGTTTTCTTTGTTCACGTGTCCTGGGCCCATAACCTGTTGTTGGCCTCGTGGTTTGTGAAAATAAACGAAAAGAATTCTCTTCTACTTTCTTAGTACATTTAGAGTGTATTTGGAATATAATTGAATGTAACAAATCTTGTGTACATAAATCTCGTATAATGCAGAAATAAAATGAATATACTTTTCTTATCACAATGCGGACTACTGTTTCTTATTTTACGTTAATCGACTCTACCGGATACCGCCATGACAGCCCCCTTTTTCTACTACTCTAGTAACGCGCATGCTACCAACTTTAGCAGAGTTATTACAAAAACTCCCAACAACTTCGGGGGATGATTCTACAGGCAAATAACAGTCGAAAATTCAGAGTGACGAATTTGCTGTAGAGGCTTCGTTTTCGAGAAAATTGACTTTGAATTTTATCTAAATACGCGTGCATCGTATGTGCTTGAGTGGCATGCAGACGTCAGGGGAATGTCATATGGGCAGTATACACTGTCGACATCGTAGCCGGATTTTGCCCCAAGCAGGAACCGTCGAGTTCTATATACAACATAAAGGATATTTTACTTATAATTATCGTAATTATCATAATTATTACCAATATTACGTCATGCATACCTGCGACGCCCGTACTAGCTTTGGCGTACGTTGTCTGAACCGTGCTCGGCGCCCTTACATATGCAAGTCATTTGCAACGTAGATACTCCTCTGCATCTTTCATTCTGTTTTTTGTCTGTCTGCTCCTGTGAACTTAAAGGGTGAATTAAATTTATTATTTCCTTCCCCACATTTTTGAGAAAAGTACGGCGGCGTCGACCCTCTCGCCTGATCGTATGATCGGCGAGGAAAACTGGTATTGCTAACAGTCAGTGAATCTGCACATTATAGCATTTAACGAGTGCATTTAAAAAATAAAAGTGTTAAATTTAGAAAATCATTTTTAATAATTTTTATAGTAAATTGAAAGTTTTGATAATAGAGATTATAACCTAAAAATACAAAAACATCACGAATATTCAAATAAACAAGTGTCTTAAATGTAACTCAAACCGTACATAAAACTTTCTTACCTGTCACCCTCTTTGCAGTTGCTTCATTCTTTTGCACATTCATTTTAAATTAAACAGTAAACACAAGTAAAAACTAGCGTTTCACTCACGTTTTACTTCTTTTCACTTATAAGACAGTGTAAGTCTCAGCCGATCGTGTATGTACAGACACAAACACAACTATACCGCGACACTAACGCCATCTACATTATGAAAGCCTCCTCCTTCCGGTCTAAACGCTATCCCGGAAGTTCCCTATTCAGTTTCCACCCACTGGTTCTGAGGTACAGAGCCTGACATCAGGACCCTGACGTCAGATGGGCAGCAGATTCGCATCAGATCCTGCCGTTCGCCTGACACGTATAACAGCGCCATCTGAAGGCCAGAATTACCAAACTATTCCCTACGCGTGACGCCACACGGCTGTCCCTACCCTTACATAACCATCAAACAAATTCTACAGTTTATTAAATAATTAATGCTACTTATTTCAAAAAGTATTTATTCTTTTTTTTATTAATATACATGATCGGTGATTACAATTGTTACAAAATAATATAAGTAGCGCATATAAATTCAAAGAGGGACTTTCAACATTTAAATTTACAAATCCACGTCCCGTAACCACTGCTACTTAGTAGGGACGATATCAGAAAATTTCATTCAATATTTTCGACTTCTTTTTTGTGTAAAAGCATCATGTTTCCTGTTGTGTTAGCGCTGAAAACAAACACAATATTAGTATAAAATTAAACGTAACGTATGGATAAACAGGATACATGCCATACTTACTGCAACTTCATCTCCGCACAGTACACACCCTAGGCGATCATGCATGCTCCTGCGAACATTAACATTTATAAGAAAACATATGTTAAATTATTATCTACTAAACAAGACGCTAAACATTCGCACGTCGCGCGTAACCCTACTTTTCTATCTCGCAGATAATAATGTAAATCTCGATTTCCGCGACGTAGATAATTGGAAATTATTCAATTCCATAATGACGTTTACCTCCTCGATACGTCGAGATGATTTGTCTGGATATTGTTGCTTAGAATCGCGTGGAATAAGTATTCTTCGAGCGTATGTACGGCTTCAATCAGAATAGATACCACTTTGAGCAAAGGGTATTTAGGTATGTAGATGTACCACGAGTACTAATGTGGTATAATGGGCTACGCTCGGATTGGCTGCGCCATACTGCCGAAACTCGTGATTGGTCAAGACACTACGTCCAGTTTGTGTTCGTTTTCGAGGTCTGAGCTGGCAATCACTGGCAGTGGCAATAAGTGCCGGTAAAATCGAAAAATATTCCACGCGATTCTGAGCAACAATATCCAGACAAATCATCTCGACGTATTCATAAGGTAAACGTCATTATGGAATTGAATAATTTCCAATTATCTACGTCGCGGAAATCGAGATTTACATTACTATCTGCAAGATAGAAAAGTAGGGTTACGCGCGACATGCGAATGTTTGGCGTCTTGTTTAGTAGATAATAATTTAACATATGTTTTCTTATCAATGTTAATGTTCGCAGGAGCATGCATGATCGCCTAGGGTGTGTACTGTGCGGAGATGAAGTTGAAGTAAGTATGGCATGTATCTTGTTTATCCATACGTTACGTTTAATTTTATACTAATATTGTGTTTGTTTTCAGCGCTAACACAACAGGAAACATGATGCTTTTACACAAAAAAGAAGTCGAAAATATTGAATGAAATTTTCTGATATCGTCGTTGGAAAAATAAGAAATACGTGTCTTTTTATGTTGACCCGTTTAGGGGGTAAAACCATAGTTATCCCCTATTAACGGTGACTGACGACAAAGACATCGCCCACACAACATGTTTGAACAAATACGATCTTTGGGGGGTGGTTTCACCCCCTAAATATGAAAACGAGCCACTATAAAAATACACGTATTTCTTATTTTTTTGGTCCTCTAAAACATATCCAAAAACCAAAAACCACCTGGGAACCTCTCCTTGTTAGCGTGGTGCTATGCTAGCGAGTAAGAAATTTGTACGTTTATCGCTCGATGTCGACTGTGTTCTCACTTTCTTTGTCTTCTCACTCGCTGTCTCTGTCACAAATCACGCAGAGTGCAATAAAGCTATTTATTGAAAACATAAGTTAACGAACTATTCCGAGATCAGTCAATTGTTAGCTAGCGCTCGAAGCAGGTCGAATAGCGCGAAAAATTTCACGAATAATGCGCTGCTGGAACAAAATGCTCTCTCACTCTATCACACTAACTCCAATTGACTAATTATTTACCAAAACATAAACTAGAAGATCAAGGCTATCTGTTAGCCTTTGTTCCATCTAAATTGCGTCAGACAATTTCGAGTTACAGATGAATGAAAAAGTATCACCAATTTACCCGAGTTTACCCTACGTCTAAGGAAATATATGGAAAGTCGGCGCAAAATGTTTGTGACCGTACAGTGTGAAACCGGTTAAATGAAATAGGATATTCATTTTGCAAAGCGAAGACGAAACTGTTTCGTACGAAACAGCATAGGAAAAAACGTTTGGAATGGTGTAAGGAACACAGGCATTGGGCTGTGGATGATTGGGAAAAAGTAATTTTGGACCCAATAGAGAATTTATAGGTAACATGGAAGCAGTTAATTCGTATAAACAAAAATGAGGCATCATGGGATGAAATCATACCGACAAAATGCAAAAATCTTATAGAGTCAATGCCAAAATCCATAATAGCGGTTATACGTTGACGTGGAAATGTAATTAAATATTAGGTAGGTAATGTGAATTTCAAGTAAATTATTGTTCATTTCATTGCAAATTTAAGTGGTCGAATACTTTTTTCCAGAGCTTCCGTTGGCCAAATACTTTTTTCCAAGCAACATTTTGTTTGTTCATTCTTTTTTCGTAGATAATAAACAAATGTCTATTATTTTTAGCGTGTTTACTTCATATTAGACCAATTTAACATTACCACAAGTTTTAAATTAATATCGCATTGTTTTATATAGAAAAAATTATGGTGTTTCTCGTTGACTTCGTACCATTGCGCTTGGTCGAAAACTTATTGCCAGGGGTTGTATTATGTTTAAAACACTTAAAAAATTGTTTGAAATCTCACAGTAAAGACGCATGGCGAATTTTGCTAGATTCTTCGGAATTTGCTAAGGAGAAAGCGATGTTTGTTAAGCACATAATTATTATAATATTCGGTTTCTTTATATGAACGAATAACTTATGGAATCCTAAGAGTATTTAGAGCAAGTAATTAACGCGGTATTACGCATTTAGATTGTATTTTGTGCAAAAAATACGTGGCTATATATCGATACATAATATTCGTGCCTGACCCAATTACTAACCAAGCGGCCATGTATAGGGCAAGTCGCGATTTAGTATACTCAAAGGCTTGTACCAGTACATAATCAGGAATATTTTTTGATAGTATGAAGTGTTTTCATTGGGTATAAGTTGAAACTAATAGATAAAGTGTAACTAATATTTGGTGTAATATTTAAAAAAAGTAAGTATATACATTCATTAATGTTTGAGATTCAGTAGTTCCGATCTCCGCCACACCCAACTCATCGCAGCACCTCCTGGACAGCGGATCGACAAGCCCGATCGACAATCGATCGACCAATCAGGTGTCAGCGACAGAACGCTCAGCCAATCGCATTTCCCCACGTCGCTCGATCCTCCAGACTTTTGGAGAAGACGACTAACGGAAATCGATCGGCCATATTGCGATTGCGATTCTTGTTCACGCAGAGTACGAAGGTAGACGCGTCGGTTTTACTGAACGTTTTTCTCAAGTAACTCGTGAAGGCTCATTGTTTTGCTCGTGCTAACGCTCAACCGTTTGTATCTCACCGCTCAATTCAATATCTCGTGCTCAGACTCGTCGTGTATCGATTGTGGATCGTGGTCAGTTACGCGGCCACGTGTGCGTCGTTTTGCGATTCGTCTCAACGAGACAGGAACTGTACACTCTCTGCACAACGTGCATCCGCTCATTCTCACTCATAATTCTTTTATGTTCTGACTCACTCAGCGAGTGTACAATAAACATTGACTACACATTGCTCATAAATACTGTGCGTTCTTTACATAACCTCACCGGCATCTCACGCTCATCGCGAGCTCTTTCGCGAACAATTAAATATTTTACGCGTTTTCTATTGTCTAGAGTACATAACCTCAAATTTTGAATTACGCTTTAAGTAATATATAATAATATCGTTAATTACGTTGTAAAATAGAAAAATGGAGGAAGGACAAAGCAAATTGAAAAGGAAAGTGTCCAAAAAAAATTATAAGCAAGACGACGTTAATAATGCACTTGAACAAGTGAGAAATGGTATGAAATGGTATCAAATTATAGTATTTATAGACCGTCTAATTAATATATATATTATATGTTACTACTTAATTATATTTATATTTGAATATATAATAAAAAAATATTTTCTTATACAAACAGTTTTCAAGCCATTTATTCTCCCATATAAACTATTAATCTGTTAACGTTTCATTAACCTCTACAACCTTTTTTTATATAGTACGATCTTTTTCTTATTTTCTTCCCGACCTTTAGAAAAAATAACAATTCTTTTAGTATAACAATCATTTCTGACGGGTTATAAAAGTTATGGCTATGTAATGGGACAGTGAAATTTAGACACTGGGCTAATCGCCTTTTTACTGGTCATGTATTGGTACAAACGTATTCATTGCATTTTTTGTCCTTTTTATATGCCAGAAATATAAAAATGAATGCATGACATTTTTCTTTAAATAAAGGAAGATCCAATCTATCTATTAAATACAAAAAAGTTTAGGATAGTATTAGTTTTTTACGTGATAATGGCAATATATTCTTCTGGTGGCCTTAGCTGGCCAGTCATTGGTACATTTACCTTATATTAATAAAAAAAGAATAAATACTTTTTGAAATAAGTAGCATTAATTATTTAATAAACTGTAGAATTTGCTTGATGGTTATGTAAGGGTAGGGACAGCCGTGTGGCCTCACGCGTAGGGAATAGTATGGTAATTCTGGCCTTCAGATGGCGCTGTTATACGTGTCAGGCGAACGACAGGATCTGATGCGAATCTGCTGCCCATCTGACGTCAGGGTCCTGATGTCAGGCTCCAGGGGGCAGAATCTCCAGCAAAAGTTTTGGATCCGTATTTCAACGCCACCTAATTTATGAAAGATTGTGTTTAGAACTAAAATTCAATATGGCGACCCAAATCGGGAAAATTGAAATACGGTCAGAATCTGCGTACTGCAATATAGAATAAGAGATACATTTGTTGACATGTTAAGAATATTTGGATACGAAATTCAGGTGTTAAAGAAAAACATTTAATTAAATTTGCAATAATTGAATGTAATTAAATATTTTTCATTCACCTGAAGTTTCTTATCTAAACCTTCCGATTTTTTCTATTATTATTGGCATAATTGGACATTATTTTGCCAACAATAATTGATAATGCCAACAAATATATCTCTTACTCTACATTTTGTATAAGATACTTAATTGTAAAAAATACAAGTAGAGATAAGGATTAGTGACTGGCTCAGATTTTTCTTTGAAAGATGTTCCTTGTATTCAATTTAACAGTTTGCTTAAACCCTATAGTGTTAAGTAGTTATATTAATTACTTATATCACATTGTTCATGTATGTACATATATATTCCTTCGTTCGCGACCTTCATATACATGGTGTTCCTCTTCGTTTTCGAGACAATTGACTTTAAACTTCACGTAAATATGCGTGCATCGTAGGCGCTTGAGACGCACGTGGAGGTCAGGGGAATGTTATACGGGCAGTATATTGTTGACCGATACATCATAGCCAGATTTCACCCCAAGCAGGAACCGATGAGTTCTATATAGAACATAAAGGATATTTTACTTATTATTATTGTAATTATCATAATTATTACCAGTATTACATCATGCATACCTGCGACACCCGTACCAGCCTGGTGCACTTTGCCTGAACCGTACTCAGTTCAACCAATGTTCACTCCTTATCACATTCTTACAGAAGCTGTGTCTCTATATTGCTGTTCGAAGTACAACTTGGCACTATGCATCGCCAATGTACTGTTGGTCCTCTCCGTCCTCTCCCTGCAGCTAACAAAAATCATTTTTCTGTCTCTTAATAGCATTTAACGAGTGCATTTCAAAATCATTTGTAATATTTTTTTACAGTAAATTGAAAGTTTTTGATAATAGAGTTTATAACCTAAAAATATAAAAACATCACGAATATTCAAATAAACAAGTGTCTCAAATGTAACTCAGACCGTACATAAAACTATCTTACCTGTCACCCTCTTTGCAGTTGCTCCATTCTTCTGCACATTCATTGTAAGTTATTAAACAGTAAACACATGTAAACACTAGCATTTCACTTATTTTCACTTATAAGACAGTATAAGTCTCAGCCGATCGTGTATGTACAGATACAAACACAACTATACCGCGACAGCAACGCCACCTAAATTATGAAAGCCTGCTGCTTCCGGTCTAAACGCTATTCCGGAAGTTCCTATCTTAGTTTCTGCCCCCTGTCAGGCTCTGTACCTCAGAACGTATCCTAATGCGGACATAGATGTCTACGGATCTGACGTCAGGCTCTGAACTCTCACGGCAGACCCTGCTGCCAATCTGACATCAGATCGCATACATCTGGTTATCAGGGTTAAAAAAAAAGTAAAGTATACTCGCTGAGCTGCTTTGCGCTCGCTTGACTGCTTTGCGCTTTTGCGAGTATTAATTGTTACTTAAGCTTTACTGGCTGCATCGCGCCTTATCTTATAATTAAAAAAGAGGTGGGTTTTCTATTGATAACGCCACTCTAAACCGATTTATTTTTATTCTTCCAATACCCATACATCCTGGGAGATGCAGATATATTAATCCATTAGGATTAGTATACTAGTATATACTATATAATATAAAATTATTTAGATTACTAAATAAATATTGAGATAACATTATCTTGTAATATCACTCGATAGGCAGGCTGCATTGCGCCGTGTCACGAGTATAACTTTCAAGAAAGTTGCAATAAGAGAAAATAAAAAGAAATTTTAGTTCTTTCTACTAAAATGTCTATACAGGTGGAAAAGAAACATGGAATATCGATGTTTACGGAAAAAAATAAAAATGAAATTTTTCGTGGTGAATGGTTATGGGATGATGATATGGATCGTTTCAATTGCCTTTTACAAACTCATTCTAATTATAGACTTGTTGAAACGTGGCGAGTGCAATTACTTGATACAATACCACCCATATCGACAAATGAAAAGCATATACAATTTTTATATAGTTCGTTGTCGAGAGATAATGCGAATGATAATTGGTTACTGTACGGAAGAGGTCATTGGGTATGCAGCTATTACGACTGAAAAAATATATTTATTTATGATTCTTTAAACAATAAAAGGTTAGAGAAGGATCATGAACAATTCTTGAAAAAGTTGTTTCCAGCATATGACTTTTTTCAGAATCCTGTCCAATTTCCTACAGTGCAACAACAACCGAACGGTAGCGATTGCGGTGTTTTCGCAATAGCCTTTGCTGTTTCGTTATTATTTAATATTAAACCTGAGAAAGTACAATATAACCATAGTTTAATGCGACCGCACTTGATAAAAATGTTTGAATTCAATATTATAGACCATTTTCCTCAAGACCTAAATTTTAGTGTTCCTCATAAAGTGCTTCCATTAATAGAAGTAAAAGCAAAAGAGGTTAAAGCGTCTTGTAAGCGCACAATAAAAAATGGAACATCTGAAATCGAGCTTATTACAAACAAATTGCGATTTTCAGCAATCTGAGGACGGATTAAAAAGTAATATCTCAGCTGAACGACGTCAACAAAAAATGACGCTGTCATTAGAACAAAAAAGTATTATTGCTGTAGGTAGATGGTTTAATGATTTGCATATGCATCATTTTAATTATATTTTAAAAAGCTGCTCAGATTATAGACCTGTCGGTAACATATCTGGTACAATCAATGGATAGAGTACAATCCATGCCGAGGAATAAAAAGCATATACAGATATTACCTTCTGTATCGTTGGGAATACATTGGATATGCGGTTATTACGATACCACAAAATATATTTATTTATGATTCTTTTAATATAAAACGGTTAAGTGAGTGTCAGGAAGAATTTTTGAAAAAATTATTTCCAACATATGATTTTACCCAGAATCCTGTTCAATTTCCTACTGTGCAACAACAACCGAATAGTAGCGATTGCGGTGTTTTCGCAATAGCCTTTGCAGTTTCATTATTATTTAACATTAAACCTGATAAAGTAAGGTATGATCACAGCTTAATGCGTCTACATTTAATAAAAAATTTAATAAAAAAAAAAAAATTTTTGTATATAATAAACAGTATTAATAATATTCACTTAAGAAAAAGTAGAGACTGTTTAGCAAATCAGCTAACGGCAATACTAAAATGGTGTAAACCGGTCAGTTCAAGAAAATTTATTTTTATTACGAGTGTTACGAGTTTACTAAGAAAAATATGTATATGAATATATTTAATTAAATATTTGTGTAATTGAATAAAATAGTTCTTTTATGGATAAAGCATATATTAAATGTAATAATCAGCATTATTTACACTAGTGTCCAGGTATTGGGACGTGTCCAGAGATTGGGACATTTACCTTACGGTGGATGACAAATTATGCGCGCTGTGTGGCAGATCTAAACATACAGCTTTGTCTGAAAATTATTTTGTTGATTCTACATATTACAATATAAATTCATCTGAAGTCACTATAACGGAGCCATTAATAATAAATATGAAAGGACAGACTGAAAATGTATTACCTTTGATTGAAGCACGAGCAAAAAAATCGTGGTCCTGCAGTTCTTTATGTAAAATTAATGATCCGCTTCTAATTGCCCGGTATCATAAATTTCTGGAGGCTGTAAATATATCTACTTTGAAGAATTTACCCAAACTAATGAAAAACATTTACGAGTGTACTGTGAAAACTTCAAATCATGATAAATTAGGCCATACGCATGGTTGTTATATTGATTTAAATCTTTGTAAAGCGATGTCTGTTCCAATGCAGTTATTGTCGCCTCATTTCCCCAAAGTAAGAAATATTAGACGTTTTATATATCAAGTTAAAGGTTTTTATCAAAAAATGTTGTATCTGGACAAAGCATTGTATTCTGCTGATCTGAATACATTAAATGAATTGTAACTCAAAATATCATAATGCATTTATGGTTCTGAGAAAATGTTCACTGGACACCCCGCGGTATAGTTGTATATCGTGTCAGAGACTTTGTTATAGAAGAAGTGTTTTTAAAATTAGTAAACAAAAAATGCGGAGGGATAATCGAATTTGGAAAGATTTAATGGTGTATGTAAAGCAACAAAAAAATGATCCGCAATACATATGTAAGTATTGTGATAAAAAAATTTGTAGTGGCTGGATGCCTGCTTATTGTATTCTAAATAATCTCTCGGTAAATGATATGCCTGAGGTAATATCATCTCTTAACGAATTTGAGAAATTGCTTTTACAGAGAGCTAAAGCTTTTCAAACTGTTGTTAAAATGGGAACAGTTGTTAATAAGAAAACACCTGCACGACAAAGGATACAAAAAGTTAAAGGTAGAACGTTTCATTTACCACTTCCTTTACAACAGAATTTCGATAAGTTATGTTCTAACACTGATCCAATAAATTTAAATCATGAATTTATTTTAGTTCGAAATGTTCCAACTAAAAAAAAATTATTTGGGAAGATTTAGTGGACATTAAAAAAGTGTTTGAAGCTTTAATATGGTTGAAAAACAATAATCCTTTATACTCTGAAATTTTACTGCCCGATATTCATGATAAATTGTTTTTAGGAAATTTGGATAACGTAGAATTTGAAATGCAAAAATCAGAAAATGATGCAAGTGATGACTGTGAACCATTGCATAATTTAGAATTACATGTGAAAGAGACAAAAGATCATGTAGAACTTGCATTGGACGATCAGCGCAAGGCAATGCTAACTCAAAAAGATAAAGATGATAGCTATTATGAGCAATATACTATATATCCTCTATATGAAAAAAAAGAAAATAAAACTGCGATTGCTTTATATCAAATGTTAAAAATTCAGGACATACCTTTAGATAATCGTGAAAAGAATTTAGATTTGATGTGTTTTCCAGATTTATTTCCATTTGGTTCTAATGGACAATGTGATGAAAGTAGACCGGTCAAACTTCAAGAGCACGAATTTATTAAATGTCGCTTGACATCTAAGTGTCCACAATTTAGATTAAATCAACAATATTTGTTTTATTTATTAAATAACGCGAATATTCGTCAGTTGCGTCGCGGAATTTACCATAAAATGAATATAACTGATACACGAATTCGTTACACAGTTGCGGAGTATTTAGAGGCTATGTCGAAAGAAGCGTTGGAGTCCAACTTAAATTCAATGTTTTCTTCACTTCGAAATACGGAACAATATTGGCGTAGACCGAGAAGTGATTTATCTTGTATGGCACTACATTACGGACCTGCGACATGGTTTCTAACGTTAAGTCCTAGTGAATGGTTATGGGACGATTTAGGTGAATATATTCGTGACGCAAATGGGTGGCAAGACTCTTCGTTAACCACTAGTTTACTTGTTGCTAAAGATCCTGTATCAACATCAAGATTTCTTGATAATAAATTTCGAGCAATGCTTGCTTTTATTTGTTCAGAAGATTCTCCGATTGGTAAAGTAACACACTATTTCTGGCGACGAGAATATCAAGGTAGAGGTATACAACATTTTCATTTATTAATCTGGATTGAAGGTGCACCAATTTTCGGCGAATCTTCTATGGAAGAAGTCTCTAAATTTATTTTACAATATATAAGCTGCAAAATGCCACATGAAAATATTTCGCCATTATTGCACAGACGTGTTAATACGCACCAAAGACACAAACATAATGATTATTGCCTTCGTGCTAAAAAAGTAGGATTTAAAGTTATTCGGAGGTGTCGTTTTGGGTTTCCTCGTCCTGTTACTGACACACTAAATATGAGAGACGTGGCAACTTCGATAGCAGGTAAAAAACAATTAAAACATAAGAGTAGATTATACGATCTACCTCGAACAAAGAATGAAGTTGATATTAATGATTATAATCCTGTTATACTTACTGCGTGGGAAGGCAATATGGATATACAGTTTATTGGTGAAAAATCGACACTGCTCACTTAGTATGTTACTAAATACTTGAATAAAGCAGGGAAAAGTGAACTCTCCGATTGTGATTTTGCAAATAGTGTAAATAATAAAAATAAGTCATTGGCAAGTGTCCTTTGGAATTTTGCTTTACGATCCATAAGCAATAGAGAATGTGGAGCTCTTGAGGCTGCTGACACGTTGTTAGGTATGCCTTTATATGGAACTGATCGAAATACAACTATTAAATGGTTAGATGTTAATCCTATACGACAGAGGAAATTACAAAGTCGTAAAGAAATTGAAGCTCTTGATGGTGAATCTACAGATATATTTTGTCCATCTTTAATAGATAATTATTATCCGAATAGATCTGGAGAATTAGAATCTGTGTCTCTTTATGAATTCGCACAATGGTATGATATCACGACAATCGAACCGAAAAATAATAATATTGAATATTATAAATTAGATAATAGTCATTATCTTAAACGGCGACAACGTGAATGTCTTATTAATCATTATAGACATAATGTTAATAATCGACCGGAAGATTATTTCTTTTCTTTATTGCTTATGTTTAAACCATGGCGGGAATTAAAGGATCTTAAAAATAGTTGTGATACTTATATGGAAGCATTTCATAATGTAAAACTACATCTTACGAAAGCATTACAATATCACTAAAAACTAGAAGAATTGAAAAAAGCGTTTGAAACTGCACAAGAGTTAGTTCGGCAATTAGATGAAGAATTACAGAAAAACGTGTCTCAGGATGACCCTGATAATCCGATAGGCGCTCAAAATGTAGAAGCTGGTGAAGCAATGCAAGATTTTAGGGATCTTGGTAATCAAATTGATGAAAAAATCGATGTGTCTGAAATGATAGCAAAATTAAATGCCGATCAAAAAAGGGTATTCCACAGAGTCATTGATACTGTAAGGTCAGATAATTCGATATTACGATTGTTTGTTAGCGGAGAAGGTGGAACGGGAAAGAGTTTTTTAATTAAAACCATTATGTGTTGGATAAAACAATATCTCAATAAAGATACCGCTGTAGCGGCACCTACTGGTATAGCAGCGTTTAATATAGACGGTTTGACAGTTCATAGATTACTTCAATTACCCGTTGAACATGGTCTAACGCCAAAGTATAAACAATTATCTGATCATGTATTAAAAGTTTTACGCGCAAATCTCAAAGATGTTGTTCTTTTTGTGATTGATGAAGTGTCAATGATATCAAATTTAACTTTTATGTATATACATTTCCGATTGTCTGAAATATTTGATACCAATGATTGTGAAAACGGTTGGTTTGGTCAAAAGCACGTTCTTTTATTTGGTGATCTGCTTCAATTACCCCCTGTACACGAAGACCCAATTTTTGTACAATTATCAAATGATAAAATTAACAAATATGTCGGTTCTTTAATTGCTGTAAATTTATGGACTACATTATTTGATTATGATGAGTTAACGATTAACATGCGTCAGCAAGGGGATGATTCGTATCGACAGTTGTTGTCAAGAATTCGTATTGGTCTAGTGACAAAACCTGATTGTGAGATTCTTGGGAATAGAAAAATATCTTTTACTGGGGATTCGTTTCAACTCAGATTAAACGAATTATGCCAGTTTATTAATGATTTTCCGTTGGACATTGTTTGTTTATTGCCTACTCGTAATATGTGTGACGTTCTTAATGCTGCAGTGTTAAATCGCATTACAGCAAAAGAGATATTATTAATTGCCGAAGATACTATTGACTGTATTCCGTATATGAGAAAGAAAGTATCAAAAGTATTGTCCAATACTGATGACGATAATTCTAAAACTGCTGGACTTTCAAAGAAAATTGTAATTAAGATTGGAGCAAACGTTATGATAAGGCGTAACATTGATGCTACTTTGGGTCTTGTGAATGGTACCATAGCTAAGGTAATTTCAGTTGTGCAAGATATGTCTACCGATTATGTAGAGAAAATTAAACTGCTTCTACCATCAGGATTAGAGTATTTCATTGAAAGAGTAAGCGTTAAATTTGAAGTAGTGGATAGAGCATTTGTTATTAGAAAACAATTTCCATTGTGTTTGAGTTATGGAATCACAATTCATAAAAGTCAAGGATTAAGTTTACAAAGTGCTATTATAGACATAGGCAACTCTATATTTAATTGTGGCCAATCTTATGTTGCATTATCACGAGTAACGTCTTCAGAAGGGTTGCATTTGATTAATTTTGATCCCTCGTCAGTAATAGCTGACGAAAAAGCTATTAGGGAATATAATCGGCTAAGATCTAAGTACAAACCAGACGCAGACATAATTACTTTTTCAAAAAAAACGCTTTTCGAAAGTGAAAGATGTTCCATGGATATTGTCAAAAGTAATTGATTCTGTCCAAGAAAATTGTCAAACTCAAACATTATTACAAAAAAATGTTTCTTGGGTTTTACACGGTTTTCAAAATACAGATAATGCTTCATGTTACGCAAATGCAGTTATACAATATTTAATGCATTTGAGTGCCATTAGAAAACAATTGTTTAATTGTAATGAATCATCAAATGTTTTGAAGATATTAATGCATCGATATGAAAATGGAATGCGCAATTTAAATACATATACAGTACGGCAAAGTTTAGGAGAACATTTTTCAATAAACGTAAAACGAGATGTATTTGAATTTCTTACAACCCTGTGCACAGAATATGATTGTATAAGACAATTGGTAGAGCATCAAGTAACTTCTACTACTCGTTGTAAATCTTGTGATTATACAAAAAGAATTACTTCTGATAATTTAGTTGTTTCAATACCTATTATCAATTTGAAAAAAAGAAGCTATTATCTTAACGATTTATTAATTGTTTATTAATTTTTGCAGAATAAACTGGAGGGCTCCATCTTAGATGGTAAATAATAAAAATTTATTATATACATTTATTCAAATTTATTGTTCCAATCATTTGATGATGCAATTTGTAATTAATTTTAGACATTGAAGTAGAACTAGGGAGTTTCAACCTGACGGAGTCGCCGCGGCCACCATCGCCACCACCACCACCACCACCACCAGCGAGGCCGGCCACTGCCGATGGTAAATACATACAGATTTAAAGAAGTTATATTATACTTTTAGAATGTTTGAAAATAGATCTAAATTTAAATAAAAAACATTTTACTAATAAATATTATTTATTATTATTACTAATTACAGAACCGCGCGTAGCGCGCCATCAAAGGAGCGGGAGGAGGGTGAGGGCCCAGCAGGAAGATTGGGCCATCATGCAGGCGGTTCGCGATCAAGCCGCCCTCCTCAGGGCCATCGTCACTGAACGGTACCGTGGCCGTGGTCGTGGCGAGGACCGTGGCCGTGGCAAGGATCGTGGCCGTGATTTATATAAATGAAATTTTATAAAATAATTTATATTTTTTAATATTAATTAATTATTAAATACATTACTATAATAAATTTTAAAAAATAACTTTATTTTTTTATACATATTTCATTTGCTCCTGCAGCAAGGTCACTTTCTCTTTCAGCTGTTAAAATAATTCTCTTCGTCTGCATCGTTAACTGAAATAGGATTTACTAATTATTTATAATAATAAGTTATCACACGTGCTCATATGTAAAAATCATTGAATGAATAATTGCGTATGCAAAACCCTACATGAAAATTAGAAACTTGTGCGAAAGAAAATGCTTCTCTGTCGAACCTTCGCCGAACAACTTTCAAGTCTGCGACTCTACATAAGAACATTTCAAATTCGGACAACTTACTTTATTTGACACTTGGCACTTGGTAGGTTATTTATAATATCTCTGTCTAGCTGTCAGATTACAACAACATGTTACGCGATTGGTCGAAACCCACATCCAATGAGCGACGTGCCTGAGAGACATTTCCTCACACTGTGCCAAAACGAGGGCTTTTTTATTGGCAGATGCTGGTCTCCACAGTGGTGATCCCGGAGTCTGAAGAATTCACTGAGAAGAGCCGGATGATGGTGCAGGCCTGCCAGTATCAAGGCTTCGATCCCATGCTGTTGGCTCACAAGTTCATTGCGCGGCATCATCTTGTGCACTACGAGACCGAAGGCTTTGTGCCTGTCCGCGTACAGCTTGCAGTGTGGCCCACTTTTCACGCTGGGCCCGTACCCGCCAGCCACTTCTCTTGTGGCGTGGAGTTTTATATTCGCCTGTAATTATTAAAAATAAATAAAATAATTGGAGTCACTTTTATTTGATCTGTTACACAGTTCGACAGCTTCTGGACTTATAACATTCAATAGCCGTTTCTTATAGGTTTTCGTGCGCTCAAAACGAATCCGCAACCCGTTTGTCGCCATCACCCTCAGTTTTTGAGAATTTCGATTTTGAAAAAAACTCCAAATTTTCGACTTTGAACATTTTTTATGCCGAAACGGTAATAGTTATTCGGTTGTTCGTTACATCAAATCATTCTATGAACCCTTCCGAATACAGCGGTATAAGTTATTACTGCATTATGAACATTTAAATATGTTTAAACAACGATCAGAGGTAAAGGGACACCCGAAATGCACCCATTTTTGCATATATCATTCAATTTATTTCCAAAACTAAGGGTCTTGGAGAAAATCTGACTATCCCACGCGATGCAGCAGACAGTTTTTCTTCGGAAAGCGTCAACAGAAGTGGTAAGTCTCGTTTTGTTTTCAATACAGAAGCGAAATAGTTTGGCAAAACGCGTGGAACCGACAGTGGTAGTCACGCGCGTTAAGGGGTAACACCACTCTACGATCAATGTTTTTTTTTTGCTTAAACCATACTTTAGAAAGGAAGGAGGAGACGAACATCGACCTAGATGGCCAAATGTATGGTGCAGGCATCGCAGATTAGAGATAAACAAAAATTTAAAGCATTAAAATGTTCATAAAACTTTAAACGCGTTTTTCTCGAAACCACTTTTTTCAAACTGGGAGAACGAATTTCTCGGAAACTATCGCATGAATCGATTTGAAATTTTTATAGTAGCTTTACAACAATATTCTCTTTGTAAGTACGTAGCCGTTTTTTGATTGAATGTAAACTTTATTTTTTATAACCAATTTAATGCTCATTTTTAGGGCAAAAAAAAGATTTATTTCTTAACAACTGCACCACTTCCACAAAAATTGATTTAAAAAAAAACCCTACGTACTTCCAAAGCCAATTGTATATAGATTATAAATTTTTTTTAGTTTTTGTTCCACGACTCATACATGCCGAGAAATCCGTCCTTCTGTGGCGGTGTTTTCACAAAAGCTGTTTTCGACGACTGGCTCTGTCGTCGCCATTTTGTATGAAAATGACACTAAAAAAATTATTTTTCGTACCTCAATATGTGTTAAATAAACCCTCTGAAAAGAAATTCTATTCCGTTTGTCACACTCCCAAAATAAATTGTCAAATTTAGGTATTTTTTTCTGCCTCTAGAGTGGTGTTACCCCTTAAGCGATTGTGTCACGCTGAGCGGCAGTGGATGGCGCGCCGCCGTTGACTATCACTGTCGGTTCCACGCGTTTTGCAAACTATTTCGCTTCTGTATTGAAAACAAAACGAGACTTACCACTTCTGTTGACGCTTTCCGAAGGAAAACTGTCTGCTGCATCGCGTGGGATAGACAGATTTTCTCCAAGACCCTTAGTTTTGGAAATAAATTGAATGATATATGCAAAAATGGGTGCATTTCGGGTGTCCCTTTCCCTTTGATCGTTGTTTAAACATATTTAAATGTTCATAATGCAGTAATAACTTATACCGCTGTATTCGGAAGGGTTCATAGAATAATTTGATGTAACGAACAACCGAATAACTATTACCGTTTCGGCATAAAAAATGTTCAAAGTCGAAAATTTGCAGTTTTTTTCAAAATCGAAATTCTCAAAAACTGAGTGTGAAAACCTATAAGAAACGGCTATTGAATGTTACAAGTCCGAAAATAGTAAAAATTTGTCGCACTGTGTTATATCAAAATTAATGCTCAAATATTAAGAATTAATACCATGTGCCTTGGCCGGGCCCGGCGCAGGCTGCTGCTGATAGGGTGGTGGTGGTGGTGGTGTTGGTGGTAGTGGCGACGGCAGTGCGTAGGTCCGTAGTGGGCAACTCGGTGGTGCGCCCCCGCATACAGCAGGCGTTCGGCTGCCACTGGGAACTGCTGTTCCCATGTTATTATCATTGTCTGGAAAAATAAATTTGAATAAATGTATATATAAAATTTTGTATTATTTAATTAATTAATTCATCTGTAAATTTATCATTAATGATAAAAATGTATTAACAATTAATAATACCGTTTGATTTGGGTGTATTCTCCCCAATGGCAGCCGAACGGCTGCCCCTCGGCACCGCCATTATCATATCATCATCTTCGTCTGGAAAAATAAAAAATTTGAATAAATGTATATATAAATTAATTTTTTTATTAATTAATCAATTAATTAATTCTTCTGTAAGTTTATCATTAATAATAAAACTTACCAGCAAATAGGACGGAGACCTGGGTTTTCTAAAAAAAAATAAACAATTAATTAGTAAAAAAGACCAAGAGTTCATGAAAGCTGAGTATGTTAAAAGAAAGAAAGTCATACGTTAACTATCAGTAGAAGTAGATAGTAACTGTATAGCAAGTAATACAACAAGAAGATATTAGACACGTTGAAGCATATTCTAACTTGTAATGCCAGCGATTAGAAGTGAAACACATCTGAATTAAAATATGCTTCTATGTATCCAATATGTTCATGTTGTATTACTTGTTAACCAGTTACCAAAGACTATCAAAATGTTGTAGTTTACACGTTCGTTTATGTTCAACTCAGAAATGTTTGATATTTCTAATCGTTGGCGTTATAAGTTAGAATATGCTTCAACGTGTCTCATATCTTCTTGTTGTATTATTTCACTTATTATACAGTTACGGTCTACTTCCATTGATAGTTAACGTAGGTAACGTGCCTATCAACGACTCAAAATGTTGTAGTTTACAGGTTCGTTTATGTTCAACTCAGATCAGATATGTTTGATATATCTAATTGTTGACATTATAAGTTAGAATATATGCTTAAACGTGTCCAATATCTTCTTATTTTACTACTAGTTACAACTGCGAATCGTTCATAAAATAAAGTTATAATATAATACGTTACAGTTTTTTGTATGATTGAATAATTGAAAGGCTCGTGAAGTAATGAGAAGAAACATATTTAGTAATGTAATGTAATGTAATTTTTATAATTTCGCATCATACACTATTTCAGTTTTCAAATTTTTATATTTCCTAATTTCCAATTTGCAATTGAACAATACTTACCCTTGCGCTACATGTATGACTTTCTTCTATCATACGCCGCTTTTATGAATTCTTGATCTTTTTTGCTAATTAATTGTTTATTAATTTTTGTAGAATAAACTGGAGGGCTCCGTCTTAGATGGTAAATAATAAAAATTTATTATATACGTTTATTCAAATTTATTTTTCCAATCATTTGATGATGAAATTTTTAATTTATTTTAGACATTGAAACGGAGCTAGGCAGTTTCAATCTGGCGGAGCCGCCGCGGCCACCATCGCCACCACTACCGCCACCGTCGCAATTACGGACACCATCGCCACCACCACCACCACCACCAGCGAGGCCGGCCACTGCCGATGGTAAATACTGTTGCGAGCACCCTATGGATGGAATTCATGGCCCGCTGGTGCTCGCAGCAGAAGACAAAAGAGACAGCGAGAAGAAGGCGATCTGAATGATCGCCTGTCAAGCTGTCACTTGAGATACGGACGCCATTGCGAGCAGACGCATCGAAACTTATATTGCTACATTAGAGATTGTATTTGTTATCGTTGTTCTTGTACCTGTTGATGTTCTGTTACTGTTATACATTAAATCTTTATTATGTCGAGCGGAAAACGTAACAATACATACAGGTTTAAAGAAGTTATATTATACTTTTAGAATATTTGAAAATAGATCTAAATTTAAATAAAAAACATTTTACTAATAAATATTATTTATTATTATTACTAATTACAGAACCGCGCGTAGCGCGGTATCAAAGGAGCGGGAGGAGGGTGAGGGCCCAGCAAGAAAATTGGGCCATAATGCAGGCAGTTCGAGACCAAGCCGCCCTCCTCCGGGCCGTCGTTACCGAACGGTACCGTGGCCGTGGTCGTGGTCGTGGCGAGGACCGTGGCCGTGGTTTATAAATAATAAATAATTTAGAATCTAGAAAACTTTTGCGAAAATTCTTTCCACTTGGCTGCGCGGATAACAGTGAGACTGTTCTCCACGAACGGTGAGTGACACTCTTTTAATTCTTTCAATCATTCTGCCTGCTATGGAGTAAAATGTTTGCTGTACCGAGCATAGTGACCACGAATACTTATCATTAGTAGTTGCTAACAGTGTCATTAATGCGTGAATAAATAAATTTTAAAATCGGTAAATAGTTTTCATATCGCGCCTTTAAGATTCTAAACTATTCTGTTTTTAATTTCACAATCATTCGGGATGCTTGACGTATTAGGTAAATACGATTTACATTTCTGAAGTTGAACCCTTTCGCTTGAGTTGTTCTAAATCGTCTCTCTTAACTTATTTTATTTCAATTGTTGGGGGGGGGGAGGATAATAATTATATTTTTGTATTTTACCAGAATAATTAACAACTACCCATCAAAAATTAAATGAAATGAATCTCTTACAATTATCTATCTATTTATTATTTATTACATTATATATATTTCTACCAGACCATCGAGAATTTTATTTAAACAATAAATTTACCTCTAATAACATCGTCATTTACCAAATTTATATCTACCCCCTAAGACATTAGTAAACAGTAGTTACAATTTCAAATTTGCTATACCGTTTCTTCAAAATACAAATATAAATTTAAATTTATCTTTTCGATAAAAAAGATTCTTTATTTAATAATTTAATAACATCACTAAAAGGTTGTAATAACCCTGCCACTCCAACCTTATTTGGTATTTTCTTACAAGACCCGGCAACCTAAAAATAACAGTCCGTTGTCAAAGAAGAGCTTACTTCTGTCCCATATAACATAATAGAAAGACGTTCTCTCCTAGCCGGAAAATAAAGATACAATATAGAATATATATCATAGACATCATATAGAGCAGTCATTCGAATACCAAAGAAAATTCTTGGTGACCATTACATTAGTATTTCATAATTTTATAAATGATACATAGTTATATTAGTGTTAAATTTAAATCAGTTTGTAATGTTAGATTAGTGTAATATAGTGTGTGTATATTAGGGTGGGCCGAAAAACCCAAATTTTCGAAACTCGAAACGGCGTAGTGCGGAAAAGTTGCCGTTGGGGAAGACAAATTGAGGCCAAAAAGAAATTTTGAAATCGGTCAATATTTGACCCTCGCGCATCGCCGTCAAAGTTTTTAATTTTTGACCGAGTTTGGCGACTTCCGTATATTTTCTTAAAATTGTCTATATTTCACTGTTGAACATCACAAAATATTATTTCAGCACATAAATACATACAATTCTTTAGCTGCGCAGCTCTTGGCTCGAGTTATATAGCTAACGCGACTCAGAACTCACCACGGGAAGGTGGCTGCACCTCGAGTTCCACCCACGCCCTTCCCAACCAACCAACCACATAGGGCATACATACTATTTATTGTCGATATCTTTTGTTTGTGAAGGAAGGCATGATTTCCCTGGACATCAACGTGGTCCGGATAAAACCATCCCTGTTTTTATACCCAACAACTGTTCCTGCTGCTTCCGTCACTAACTTAACACAGCGCTCAACTGATTGGGTATGGCAAGGAAAGTTCCTGATATCCCAGTCTGGCGTAAATCCAGATTCTATTAGTGATGTAATGTGTTCAGTTGAGACATGACGTAAAAGAGGTGGTGAAGAGTTAATGGAGCTCCAGTCGATAATTTCTGAATAATCTGTCGCAGCAAAGTTGATTTTTGGAATGAAGAAGTCACGAACCGGCTTTTTTTTATTCAGAGATGATTTTCTTGCCTCGATGATTCTTTTTAGGCCAAGTTCTCTAATATTTCTTCTTTCATCCATCGCCATTGCCAAGAGCAAGTTTTCAGGATGTGCAAAGAACCCGTTGCGTTGGATGACAGAATCCAAAATTTGGAGGAGGTTTTCAGGTAAGTATCTTGATGTTTCAATAACCTTGAACACATGTTTGGGACCGTCTATGATGGAACTATTCTTCTTTATGGCAAACCATACAGGCATATAACATGCAAGTACAAAATTCACTACCTGTATCAGTTCATTAGAAGGATTGTCCGTTGATACATATAACCTCAGAGTTCGATTTGCAGCTGTCAGCCACCGGGAATGACACAGCGGCCCAGGATCTGAGACAGCTAAATCTGGAGGACAGAATCCTGACTTGATAGCTGAAGCTATATTCAGAAGATATTTCTGATCCTTACTAAGTTGTTTCAGATCTTTCTCATCAATAGGTGGAATGTCGCAATCAATACTCTCAAATTTAACAACAGGTAAGTTTTCGCAGCTCAAAAGACACTTCCCAATAGGACCACGAAACGATTTTGGACCTGTGGTTTGACCATCTAAATGTTCAAATAAATGTCTGAATGGAAGCTCATTGAAGTGCAACATGCATATAATCCATTGGAGTGGTCTTTTAAGAATCATTTCAATATTGTGAATTATACCATTCTTCCATCCAGTATTAGTTGCTGTTCCATCACAACCAACAACATCTAAGTCTCCAAGAGAGATTTTTAATTCCTTTAGATGTGAGATAACACTATCAGTAATATTTCTCGCAGAACTTGACCTTGGAGAAACATGACTGATATAGTTAGATCCCGGCTCTTGAATTAATGAAATATGTTCCTCTTTCACTCTTCTGCGAAAATTCTTCGAGTGCATTGTTTCAACAACCAAAGTTTCATCTTTTCTGCCATCAAAAAATAAACCTCGAAGAATTATATCAGCACTATCCTGTAAGCTTGATCTCAAACGTTCCTTTTCTCTCCTTACTTTATTTTTGTCAATAACAAGTGACTTGTCAGATTCATTTATAATCCCTACATCTTTCAGAATACTCGAAGCGATTGCCGCAGTTGCCCTGTCAGAAATACCATACCTGTCGCTTACTAATGCAGTCGACTTGAGTTCAATCCTCATCTGTGTACCTGATGGTGGTTTATGCTTTTTCGAAGGGACAAAATTGTCATTTTCAGTCTCTTCTTCAGGTTCAGGGCTTTGGTCTTTGACTTCTTCTGAGGTCTGTTCGAAAGAACTACCGTTCAGGGCTACGTCAAAACGAGACAGGCCTTGCTCTGCCCTCAGTAGTCTTTTGATTCGTTTTTCTGATTCTTTTTTGTCAACTTGTCCTATTCTTCCAAATCTTCCATTTCTTTGATCATACATAAATTTAATCTCAAGAAGTGGAATTTTCTTTGATCTCTCGCAACAACAGTTAATAGAAATTTTACAAATACAATTTCGAATACTTTTTCCACAGATGCAGTTTAGAATCATTAGACACTTGCAGGATGCTACGTCGAAGAGTTTTGCAGCTTCCTCCTTGAATTTTGCAAGTTTATGCTTATAATTTTGTTTCTCTTTGTCCCTGCTATAAGATTTCCACAAATTGTAGTATAAGCTGTGATATGATTTTATCTTGTGTACGATTGTTTTTTCTGTTATAGTGGGAATTGATGCTGAATCATACAGAACCAAAATTTTTTGTGCAACTGACTTAGCTACGGTAGAAAAACAGATGGTGTTATAGTTGGCACCTGAAGCCAGCTTAAATCGTTCTGCGAAACAACATTTCAAAATTTCTTCGTATGTAGGAAGTTGAGAAGTTGATAAATCCTTTGGATTACCAAAAATCGGACAGAAAAATGTTTTCCGGCTAATGTGTTTCTTTGGGACTTCCATCTTTTATTGATGGAAGAGCTTCAAGATCACAAAATATAGGAAGAAGTCAATACAAAATGATAAGATAAATGCTTTAAATACAAATGCAGACAATTTCTGTTATAAAAGAGCATAGGTAAGTGGTCGAGTAACGAAACAAAGAAGCTTTACTGGGAGGAAGCTTTACAGACGAAGGGAGAGGAGTGGATCTGTTAAGCCAAGCCAAGAGCTTTGTGCCAGAGTTGCCAGGAAACTCCTACACGTAGTGGAGGGCGCATACCTACCTCGGCGTCGATTGGTTTGACGTCACGGCGTCATCACGCGCATGCGTGGCGCGTTCCCTCTCCACTACGGTTAGGACTTCCTGGCAACCGTGTTTGTTTATGCCTAAAGAATTCAACAATATTGCCTAATTTATGTTGCGTATTGAGGTACGCCGTCGCACATCGAATTAACTTTGTGCGTAATTAATTAGATTAAAGTAAGTGCGTTAGCAATGTCAATACTAAAAATTCAATTTAATATAATTGCAATGTTGCTTTCGTAGCCCCTTACAGGATTGTGATTTGCGTCGTGTTCGCCTTACGCCTAGTCGCGCCCCACATATTGTCTTCCGTCCGCGACAATACATATAGAAAACACTATTTTACGTGTTTATGTGCTAAAATAATATTCTGTGAAGTTCAACAGTGAAATATAGACAATTTTAAGGAAATATACGGAAGTCGCCAAACTCGGTCAAAAATTAAAAACTTTGACGGCGATGCGCGAGGGTCAAATATTGACCGATTTCAAAATTTCTTTTTGGCCTCAATTTGTCTTCCCCAACGGCAACTTTTCCGCACTACGCCGTTTCGAGTTTCGAAAATTTGGGTTTTTCGGCCCACCCTAGTGTATATAATATAAAAATAGTTATAAATTAATATTTATTAATGTAATATTAGTATAAATGGATAAATTTAACGAAAACAATTGATAAAATATTGAAATACGTTATAATCTTAGAGCATATATACATGGAGGTATCATTGCCTTAGAGTGACTGCCTCGAAACTGTCCGGCAACATCACGCGAGAGAGAAAAAGACAAGTATATGTCCTATTCGACCGTAATGCGCATGCGCCGATATCGTGCGAGAGAGAAACACATCTTGCGAGCGAGAGAAGTATATGTCCTAATCGACCGTAATCGATATCTGGTCGATATCGCCGGCGACGAACCGCGGTTACTATGAATATCGTTGTTTACGCTCGTAAGTACGTACCTTTTCAAAAACGGTTATATGTATCGAGTTGAAATTAAAAAATGCCAAGCCGATATTGCTTATTGTGCGGTAACCGAGATAAATCGGCATCCTATTACTCGTAAGTAAATATATATAATATTTAATAAATTAAATTAATTAATGTGTGTCATGCACACAAGTATGTGATAAATACAAGTTCATTTTTGGTACGATATTTGTTCATATTGCAAATTTAATATTAATTTCATTCCTTGTAAATAGATTTCCGAAAAACAAGGAATCTCGCCAGAAGTGGCTAGATTTTTGCGGCACTGATGAACAAGTTTTGAACACTGTTACTAAACTGTGTTGGAATCATTTTCAAAAAGATGATATAATTTGGCTAGGTAGATGTTCGATTCCTAAACACAACGTTGTGCCATCTATTATGAAGAAGAACGTGTATAAACGTTCTGATTTTGATTTCCAAACGTTTGTATCTGTAAATGAAAATCCCACTGTATTATTTGAAGGTAAGAATTACTGCATTTGTAGGTCTTTGATTGATATACATTGAACTGATAAATTAATTGATTATTGATGACACTTATAGAAACTTGTTCAACGGTCAATCGCCCGTCTACACCTCCGACTTGTGAGAGTATACAATCTTGCGAAACACCTGTACATAATCCTCGTTTCTTTGGTGACATTACAACAGCACATTTCGCCACACCTAGAAAAGCTAAAATAACATTATTATAACAAAGAAGCACATTCTATTTCAAAATACACGGATGAATGTAAAATTGGCCGCCCAAACCCTTAGTGAGAGTGTCAGTGTTGCTTTAAAATTTTGCAAACAATACGTTCCTCAGCAATTTATTGACCCAGAAGAAACTGCCTTATTTTGTTCGATGTTTAATAATGCGTTTGATTTATTAAACGTAAGATCGAAATATTGTAAAATAAAAAAGTGCAATGTGGCTCTTACAAATGAAAATTTGGATGATTTAAAAATATATGCGGACAATATTATTGAATATATTAACAATCTGAGAGATAGTAAAGATATTTCAATTATACAGAGTGACAGAAAAACGGGCTTTCTTAGCTTCATCATATGCTTAACAAATATGTTTGAACTTTAAAAATTTTGAGAGATAAGGGGCTTACATATTTGTTAACGTACAAACTCAATCAGGACCACCTTGAAACTTTCTTTAGTGCGTTACGTAGTAAAGGAGGTTTCAATAATAATCCGAACGCGAAACAATTCGAGGCTAGTTATAAAAAATTGTTAGTTAGACACGAAATCGAGGCCTCAGAAAGGGGGAATTGTCTCATGACTGATGTGCAAATTTTATACGCCTCATCGAAAATTAAGTCTAATGAAAGCGATGACTTATTTACAGTGAACGAAATAGATGATACACCTGCTGAACGTCTATTTGATCATGATTATTTGTCGAGTTTATGGACACTCAGTCCATATGTGGAAGAAATAATAACATACATAAGTGGATTTGTTATAAGAAAATTAGTTGGCAAAATTTGTGTAGTTTGCTCTTCATTTTTAACGTCAGAATCCACGGATTCTTTCTTGATACAATTAAAGAATAGAGGTAAACTTATATTTCCATCCAAAAGTGTAGTCGCAATAGCCCGTGCATGTGAAACGATTTTTCGAGAAAATGACAAAATTATTTTTAAAACACAAAATATTGAAAACATTTTGATTGCAAAAACATTTAAAACCGTTTGCCATTCGGCTTTTAATGATGTCGAAATGACCAACCATATTATGGAGCAGGACGTAATAAATAATCATAAAACGCAGTTAATAAAAAAAATTATTAAAATTTATCTTAAATTACGTTTATTTTATAAAAGCAAATGTGCGACAACAGAAAAAGAAAATGATTACATTCGATATAAGTATTCAAAATTGATCCACTTCAAACACCAGTAGAACCACTAGTAAGCCTTAACAGAAATGGACAAAATTTACAAGAAAGTGACGAAGGATATAAATAGATAATAAAGAGAGGTCTCTCACCGATAATAGTAGAACTATTGTATCGGTCCGGCGTCGCACCGCACTGGAAAGTGCGGTACCACTGACTGGGTCAGTGGTCACTAGTGCCAGCAATCGACGCCGTTGTCACTTTCCCAAGAAAGTGACGAAGGAAATAAATAGATAAAAAAGAGAGGTCTCTCACCGATGATAGTAGAACTATTATATTGGGCCGAAGTGAGGAAGGAAGGGAATAAGAAATTTAATTCAGCCATTAAATTTACAGGATAATTCACGTTGCAATAATACGTAAATAATAATAAGTAAATAAAACATACTTTATGTTGTAGGATAAGTCCGGGAGAGTTCGACCACTGGGAAAGTCCGGCAAGACTGATCTTGCATTGACCATTGTCACAAATCCATATTTAAATTACAGGAAAAACTTAATTTAGCAAGTTTATTTACAGTACTCCGAAATTGGGAGATGAAGAAGAAGAAGGTACACTTATACACAGTGCAGAAAACTCAGATTTAGACTTTACCATCACTGCAATTAGATGTGCTGCCCACACCTTACAATTAGCCATCTACGATTTTTTGAAACAAGAAGAAATATCAACCATTACAGAGAAAGCACGAAAAATCGTTAAAAAATTACGTACACCACTTTTAAAGTCGACATTGTCAGTGTTGTCTAAAAAAAATGCGATCCTTGATTGCACTACCAGATGGAATTCTACGTTGGACATGCTGGAAAGATTACACGAACTTAAGGGATACTGTAATGAAATCAATGACGAGGATCTTAAATTACCACCGATAATGTGGAATCAAATTTTTGATTTAATTGTAGTTTTAACACCCGCACGTGTGGCTACAAAGAAACTACAAACGGAACAGTTGCTAGTTGGGGACTTGTATGAAATATGGCAACGATGCATCATCGAAACAAGAAAAACAGAAAACGAATTTGCCACGGACATTATTACATTTATGAAGAAACGGAAGTCAAATCTATTTAAAAACGTTTTAGTTTCATGCGGAATATTTATGGATCCCCACTACCACGTTATTTTAACTGATTCGATAATTACAGATGTCAAACATTGCCTTCATCAGACACATGATAGACTTTTAAGTATTTCACACCGCCCATCCACTATTGAATCTACCAATTCGAACGAAGTTGATATTTTAGAAGACGATGACTTTGAAAAACACACGTTCTAATGTTTCATATAATAATAATATATGTCACACCCTAGACAACGAAATAGAAGAATATCTAAAAGAACCCCGATTAAAAAATTCATCCAATATATTACACTATTGGACGAAAATGAAAAATAAAATGCCGAAATTGTTTGAACTATCCAAAATAATTTTAGCAATTCCGCCAACACAAGTAAGTGTGGAACGCTTATTTTCGGAGTTAAAGTTTATTTTATCCCCCCACCGTTCGTCAATGAAGCCGGACATTATAGAAAATATTTTATTAATCCGCCTAAATATGCCAAAACTACCACAAGCAGGCACATGACAAATTATAATTTATCATATGTATTCCATGCATTATTATAACAAAAACTGCAATAAACACATAATTCCATAGATCGAAACTTTTATTTGTCAAGTTCATTTTTTCAATTAGGGGCAACCTCACCATTAGGACCATTATTCTGACAACATATTAAAAAATCATTGAAATCGGGGAGCTAGATCCTAATCGGTATAACATATAAATGTGAAGGGACTATTTTAAAGTTTGTTTATTAAACGACCTATTGAGACTGCGTTTTTGATTTTACATAAATAATTAATGGTTATATAGAGTATTGAAGTCAAAATGATCGTTCGGGGCTGGTTGACTAATAACGTCCGGGGTTACATGGCTAAGCTGGTTAACCAACCCCAGTTATATTAGTTTATTACGAACTTTTCGTTACTAAAGGTTAGTTAATATCTTATTTCACAGAACAATGAGGACATATCAAAGAAAGTCAAATAGAGGTTCAACCTCAAAAGATCTTATAGAACAAGCATGTCGTGAAGTAATTCTTGAAAAGAAAAGCATTCATGCAGCTGCCGTGGAACATAATATACCGTATAAAACTCTGTATAGATATTGTTGCGAACACCCCTTGGATGGGAATCCAAGGTTCACTGGTGCTCGCGAGCGGGACAAGAGACAGCGAGAAGAAGGCGATCGGATCGATCGCCTGTCAAGCTGTCATTCGATAGTCAGCCGCCATTGCCAGCAGACGTCTCGATATCCTATTACGCTTACTGATTCTATTCGTTACCCGTTCTTGTATTGGCCTTGTTACCCCCTAGTTAATGTTCTGTTATTGTTGTTGTTCAGTAAATGCGCGTTATGCCTTGCCCAAAACGTAACAATATGTACTTTTCTACGAGTGCAAAAATTGCACATCAGATTGTGAAGATAGTAATTAGTTGATAGAAGATGGCGAATGTTTTTATAGTACCAGATATAAGATTTATTACTACTATAAAGGTTTAAATTGTTATTTATTATTAAAAAGTAATAAATATTTTATAATGAAACAACTCTTGTGACATTGTGCTATTTTATTACCACTCAGATAAGTTGTTAACAACATTTTCTTAACTGATTGCACCTATAGTCAACCTACCCCATACTGTTAGTCTACCAACCCCGACCACGGGGCTGGTTGACCAGCATGTAAGGTGTTAGAAAAACATTAAAATGCCTTAAATGTTGTCACATTGAGTCAACATTAATAATTTAACCAGATAGCCAAATGTATGCCCTATCAAATATAGTAATCGATTTAATGATATTTCGCCCACATAATTTATTAAAAATCAAAAACTGAAAAATTGGCCTACCAGCCCCGGTCTCCCCTACATTTATTCAAATTTTTTATTTTTCCAGACGATGATGATATGATAATGGCGATGCCGAGTGGCAGCCGTTCGGCTGCCATTGGGGAGAATACACCCAAATCAAACGGTATTATTAATTGTTAATACATTATTATTATTAATGATAAATTTACAGATGAATTAATTAATTAAATAATACAAAATTTTATATATTCATATCTTTTTTTATATATCTTCTTTTCTTGTGTGATTATATTATTTTCTTTTTTTGTGATGTACTTGCAGCTCATTTTCAGTTCACATCTTTTTTTATATTGTATGTATATTATTTTCTTTTTTATTTATGTGATTATATTTATTTGTTAAGGGGGCCGTCTCATTTTTGTTATGATCCGAATCGATCGAAGCGTCCCCAGTAAACAAACGGACCCTATTGAAACTACTACGATCGATAAAAAGAGTTTGTACATAGGTGACATCTCCAGTTACTCTGTGTAGACTAATTTTTGACGCATAGTTGCCACATGTACTGTTCTCTCTGCCTCTGCCGCGCTGTTGCCACAGAGGTCTCTCTTTTTATCGAGAAGTCTTCAAGGAATGCAACACGAGAGCTGCGTCTAGCGGCAGAGCCTCACTGAACGTAGCAACAATGAAAGATAGAGAGGTCCGGGATTGTAAAAAGGAAAGATGGAAAGATATCAAACCTGACACAATTTGAACTATCATTACAATATTACACATAAAATTTATTTGCAGAATTGAAAGCCTGTTTCGTTCAAAGTAGTCCGATTTAAATTATTTTCTGTCAATATCGGCAGAAACACTTTTATATTGGTACAATGAAAAATAAAGAAATTCTGTTTGTGCATAATCGATGATACATCGCCGAGCAACTCCAGGCGACAGGTTAGGCGGGTGAGCGATACAATGTCGCTCGGCTCGACAAATAAAGATAAAGTCTCTTTAATTTGATAGTTTATTTTAATAATTTATGAAATAATACTAATTTGCGTATCAATATCCCTTCTAAACTTCGCAATTCTTATTATCTGCTGTCATTATGTGCAATATTTATGTTTAGTTATTTTTGGCGCATAGATGGATATATATTTCCCGTGGAAATATATTTTGTGAATATTACGTATTATATAGTGCGTTGCGTATTACTCTACGCAAATTTTTACGTTGAAAATGCATTTATAACATAACATATTATTCTAATCATCTCTTTCACCGGTGCTTTCAAATTTTTGTACTGTGAAAATTAGCAGGTATAAGTCCACCCTTACGTTATGTAATAAATGCATTTTCAATGTTAAAATTTGCATAGAGTAATATGTAACGCACTATATAATACGTAATGTTATCAAAATATATTTCCACGGGAAAAACTTGAAAAAAAAAGTTATGGGTTGCAGGGGACTTGATCCCGGGCCGCTCGTATGACAATCTGACGGGGAACCGTTGTGTCCACGAAACCTTCTTGGATGAAGGTTACTGCAGATGATATATATCTTTATTACTCCTTACGTTAAAAACTATAAAGTCGTGGATCGACTCGCGTGATCGTATGATCCGCGAGTACAAGTGCCATTGCTGGCACTTGTGACCACTGACAGAGTCAGTGGTACCGCGCTTCAAAGCGCGGTGCGACACGGGTCCGGTAAAATAGTATCACTATTTCCGGCGGCAGACCTTTTTCGCTTTTGCAAGCTCTTCGGTTTTTCTTTCGCTCTTTCCTCTAGTATAAATTGAGGCTCCCGAATAGGCATGCATCTGTTGTGTCGACTATCTATTAATTCCGGTAGCATACATTCTAAATAAAATTTAACCAGTTTTGGTTCCATTTCTATTTCCCAAAACGCATCATCTCTCTCTACTTTTACAGATTTTAGACCCTTCGGGGTCCAAACGCAAAATATACAGTACTTTCGGTCAGTAATGTGTAAGGCCTTGTACTTGATAATAATAGTGATGCGTTTTCTTCATTGAACTTCCTTTACGTGTGAACATGCGCCGGACAGCGGAAACTTTCTCAATAGCTTCCTTCGGCGTAAAGTTCTCCGCTGATTTGGGGCATTTAATTTCCAGAATACCGTCTTGACCGATGATTCCATCCGGTGAAGCTCCTAAGAAGGGGATGCAGCTGTCAATGAAAATTCCACATTCTCCAATATCCTTATATTGCTTCTTCAATTCTTCGCGACCAATTTTCTCACATTCTTTCCCGTATTCCACTGCGGGTGCACTAATTATCTTCGGATACACAAATGACTTCACTGCGTTTGCGCATAGCGTGTCAGGTCGACGACGGCACACTTGTCCAAAATTGGATGCTGTCAATAATTTCGACCTATACTGCAACCATCTGCGGTTTTTCGCTTGTCCGATGGTTTCCTCTTCAATAGCATGTCTTTTCTCTTGCCACTCATTGAGCATTTGCATATGCTTCTCCCGCTCCAGTTCATAAATTTTAGATGTCATGTCTGGCTTCTGTGCATTTTGTCCATAATCGGAATCTTTTTGCGAGGGCAAGTGCTTGCGAACATATCGCGCAGCCTTAGTTCCCTTCTGTTTTTCATTTCTCTATTCCTTCTTCTTTTTTTCTTCCATTTGGCGTACAGATTCGGGCGTTTTCTTCTTCATTATCGCATTCAATCGCGAGTGCACTTGGTTCGAGTTGTACTGCACGACAGCAGCAGCACATCTCCCTGTATACGATCCTCTTTCGGCGAAATTTAATCTTTTTCCGCCAGTGTACTTAGCAATTAGTCCGTTCAAACTTTCCACAGCGTTATTTGTAGTATTATACAGTAAGCTCTCCGCATGAGCTAACAGTGGACGAAGTATTTCTTTTACTTCCTGGTACACTCCAATTTTCACCAATTTTGGAACAATGTTTCTTTCATTCTCTTTATTCTTTCCATCGCAGAAATATTCTAGTCTTGCACACTCTGCGTGTTCACCAAACACGTGGCTTGGAACATTCTGTATGTCGCCATACAAATTCTTCGTTTTCTCGTCGATTGATACATTCTCATTGTATCTAAACTTTGCGGCTTTTACGATATCCGTGCGTATCCGGCGAATACTACTTTCCACAGTTTGCCTCAATGGTCCAGGTGTATTCTTCTTTACAATCGCCTTCATTTTTGTGCAAAAGTTTCGCAACAAATGATTCGTGCATTCAATTTTTTTTTACACGTATCTGTCTCTTATATGGGTCCGCATCAATAATCTTCTTATACACGCTGCTATCCCCATCAGCAATCAGGGTAGAATAAACGAGCCCACGCTTTTCTACGCTAGTATTGAATCCTTCTACTATAGCATCGCTTTCCATAGCAGTCGATGCTCGAGATGTGTTCCAGTTTTTGAAGCATGTGTGCTTTCGGGGTTCTTTCTCCTTTTTCGCAGCAATTCGACAAATTCTGCAAACTTTATTTCGAACTCCGTAAAATAAAACTTTTTTCGTGTGATAGCCAACTATCACGCCGACTCCAGACGCAGAATCGTAAGATCCACTGCGGTAGGATCTCTTCATCCAGCTTCCGTCGGCCACCACGCAGATATGGGGGATTCCCGATTCGGGAAGAATGTCGCCTCTTTCAATCGCCAAACGTTTTTCTTCTTCAGCCGCTGCTAGCATCTCTTCTTCTGCAGCGGCAATTGCGGACTTAACGAATTCATCTTGATTCTTTACGAAGTCTCTCTTCGACATGCAACGTATGTTCACTCCTGCAAAAGTGTGTTCCAATTGGGCATAGCTGCCTCCACATAAAATTGTTGCATTAACGGCGCCCTGATTCGTATCCACTTCTTCGGCTTCGTCCGATTGATTGTGGATTTCAGCTTTGTAATGGCATAAAGTGCACGTTACGCTGAAGATGCTCTTGAAGCCACGCCGTTTCACACCAGTTATTCGTAGGTGTTCAATGCCACAGTCTTCCCCATGTTTTGCATGCTTGCCTATTTCCTGCAATTGAACAAGCACATTTTGGAAATTCATTATATCGTTGCTATTTAGAGGAAGGGATTCTTTTTGTGGCTTGTTCTTCGCAACTTTTTCTAGAACGAAGTTTTCTTCTTCGTTACTTCCTACATCCGTGCCTTCTGATAATTTGTTTTCCAATTCTTCCAGCGCTTCTTCAGCCGTATCAGTATCTTCATCGGATGGCGCATACATTATCTCTTGTTGCGTATGATTTCCATCGGAAGTGGATGGTTCCTCTACCATACGTTCCTCGGCCACTTCTTCTAGATGTTGTCCTACGGCAGTGTCGTCTGCCGTTTTTGCGCTTTCTTGTTTCTTCTGAAGGGCTGACGTCCTTCTCTTTTGGCGATGTACTTTCCGTTTCGATAATCGCTTTGCGTACGGACGTAAATATCGCGAACGAAACGAAGAATTATTGTCCATATCTTCCGGCACGTCCTGCATATTCACATACACTAAACCAACAAACACAACACAAACACAATACAACACAACGCAACACAAGTCAAAATCCTTCTGCCCGTTGCAAAAAACCGTAATCGCGAACCGTGAACGTGAATTCAAAGATTCGTCCGGGCCGCGTTTAGAAACAAATGACGCTCTACAAAACAGGCCAACGGCGCAAACAGTCCGTTGCGTAGAGAGTCAGTCCCGGCAAAGAACGCCATCAACGTGGACGTATATGATAAGGATGGAGAATATGAATAATGTAAGTATTATATTATATACAGTTATACAGCGTGATTTTCTGGCTAGTGTCGGCGTTGTCGCCAATAAGCCGCGTCTCGCTGAGTTTCGCGAATTTCGACGTTCGAGACGAGATTCACTACGGCATGTTAAGAAATTAAAAATCATGTCAAATGTCGTGTAAATCGGACTTTTTTTTATCGAAGTTAGCTTGGGGCCATTTTTATCGGCACGACATCGGTTGATGGCTTTTTCGCAAAGATCTGATGAGAAATGCAGAACGTGGAATTCGTCAATACCACGAAATTCAGTGAGGCACGGCTTATTGGCGGCATTGTCTTTGAGGACCCTAGCGGGGGAATTACCCTGTATGTTCATACAATTGTACTATTTTTCACAAAATAATACATTCATTATTTCATTTCCAGATTAAACAAGCGCTTGATGAAGCGGTGGAGCCGGGGGCAGAAAATCTGGCCTTACAGGAAAATCCGCCACAGGCGGAAATCCCGGCCCAGGAGGGAATGGCGGGGGAGGACCAAGCCATGAGGGCAGAATTACAAAAAGTAATTATGTGGAATGTGGTTTATGTGACTGTGATAGCATATGTGTGAATCAGAGTTGGGCAAAATGTTCAGTATTTCCTCCCTGAGAGGTCACTGGTCCGGACCGGCGTTGAGCCCGTATCGTGAACAGAGCCCTAATTCCGAGTGTTCGTTTCTCGCTTCTTTCTGGCCGAAGGAGCGAGCGAGATGGAACGCTTTGCGTGCGCGGCGGACGTGCGCGACGTCGCTGTCTCGTACCGTCCTCTCTCGCTTTCAGTGGCGCTCGCTCGCTCTCGTTCCATCTCGCTCTCGCCTTCGCCGGACAAGAATGAGACAGAAGTGGTGGGGATAGCGAAAAGTCCGTATCGTGTACACCAAACTGGGCTCCCAGGGAGGAAATACTGTACTTGTGTAATTGATTACACATTATTTTCAACACATAACATTTTGTCAACTACATAAATTAACGATTACAGAAAGTAATGTGTAATCAATTACACAAGCTATGGGTGAAGCCACCAGTAGTCGACCATGTATCAGTTGTCGACCAGTTTCAGAAAAACATGAAAAAAAATGTTTTTAGAAGTGACAATCTTTTGAACAGAGTGTAGATAGAGTGCAGGTAGAGAACTGCACTTTGTTCAAAAGATCGTTACTTCTAAAAACCTTATTTTTCATGTTTTTCTGAAAGCGGTCGACTACTGATACATGGTCGACTACTGGTGGCTTCACCCAATTGTGGTCAACAACCTAAATATTACGGAAAATAATGTGTAATCAATTACGCAATTACATTTTTATCGTAATTTGTAATTAGATTACATTTTGCCCAACTCTGGTGTGAATATTATTTCGTTTGTGTCCGATATTTTTTATGTTACGTAGTTTTATGAAAAATGAAATTATTATGTTATTGTTCCAGATAAAAAAGGCACTAAAACGCCTAACGTATCGCCGCGGAGGGTGCAAAAGAAGAGGCGATGACCGCTGGGGAGGAAGGCGCGGAGGTGGCAGGGGAGGAAGGCGCGGAGGCGGATGGGGTGGAGGATGGTACGGCGGCGGAAGGGGGGGAACGGGGGACAAATAATTATTTACAACAGATAATAACATTATTAAATAAATAAATATTTATATAAAAAAATATATATAAAGTTTATTTTGTTTGTATTAATAAAATGTAAAACGTTCACATTTTCTATCGTATCGGCATGAACGCTTCCGTAACATACTGCTGAGATTTTCCAGATGAAAATAAATACACGGTATAAATCCGATTATCTTTAGCATAATCAGGTTAGCAATGTTACATTTATACTCAATTATCTAGTACCGTTCTAGAAATAAACTGATTTATACCGTGTTTCAACTCATTATAATCTGGAAAATCTCAGCAGTATGTTACTAAAAACATTACGTTTTACATTTTATCAATACATAATCCACCGTATGTATGCCTCTCGAACCGAACATTTATGCTAATTTTTCCAGATATTATTATCATTGCCCATCTTTGTTCTCCAGCCGCTTCGCCGTGATTCATTCAAGCTTCTCTGACGACAGAATAGTAATAGGGGAAATGCGGCAACAGCGCGATTCGACTCTCAATACGTCTCGGCAACTATGTATTTCCTACATTTATCGGCTAGCTTGGACTTCCACCGGTTCTGATGGTACATGGAGCGAATATATCATCAGCGCTGGTGACGGAGAATCCTTGAAGCATAATTCTGTCATTTCTCGAGTTTGTCTCAAAACACGAGTCATAAATTCATTATTATTTCAACGGACGGTGCTTATTAGCGTTCAAACGCACCAGACCCATCTGCACGGATGTCTTCTGCAGGCAACCATACCCGCAAAAGCTTCCTTCATGCCGATTCCGCGACGTAAGTTGGTTGAAACGGTTTGTTTACTACATCGCGTATACGTATAACGCTGGTGCTACGTGGCTCGAATATACCACCAACGCCGGTTACGGAGAAGCCTTGAAGCTTCATTCTGTCAGTTTTCGAGTCATAAATTCATTATTATTTCAACGTACAGTGTTTATAAGCGTTCAAACGCACCAGACCCATCTGCACGGATGTCTTCTGCAGGCAACCATACCCGCAAAACCTTCCTTCATGCCGATTCCGCGACGTAAGTTGGTTGAAACGGTTTGTTTACTACATCGCGTATTCGTACACGCTTTTCCTAGCTTGTGTGAGCGTACGCACACATTCAAGACACCGGTGAGACGGCCCCCTTAATAATACTTTATTTATTCGTCCATGACTTTTTCAAGTTTCTTTGTCTTTTTTTGTGATTTTTTTATATTTATTTTTTGATAATACTGTTTTTCTTCCCCGACTTTTTCATGCATACTATTTTCTTTTTTTGTGATAATTCATGTACTTGGCGTAATTTTTTTACTTTTTTAAAGTTTTTTTATGGTATACATTTATTCAAATTTATTTTTCCAGACAATGATAATAACATGGGAACAGCAGTTCCCAGTGGCAGCCGAACGGCTGCTGTATGGGGGGGGCGCACCACCGAGTTGCCCACTACGGACCATCGCACTGCCGCCGCCACTACCACCAGTGTCCACGGGAAAGGGCCTGACAGCTATGAGCTCTACCGGCTATTGCGCATGCCCGCGAAGAGCTGTGACGTCAAGCCAATCAACGCCAACCTGGTAAACGAAACGAATCGACGCCAGCGCCATGGGAAACGAAACGGCTTGAATGCGAAGCCGAGCGAGTGACGCCCCGCTTTCCAAATTCCAGTCGTACTTGTGGCCTAGCTTATATAATTCGAATATTAAATTATTCGAGTAGTCCCAGCCCTAGTACGAATCGATAATTATGTGTGAAGCACGCGGGTATGTGTAATGCTGATGAGATGTAAAAGAAACCACAAAATAGTATGTACATAATGTACAAGATGTACATAAAATATATTACAAAATATATACATATGTACAAAAAAAATAAACTTAAAATATAAAACTTAAAATTACAGTTAAAGTATACTATAATGTACACATAAACAGAAATATAAATACATATATACATATCAATTATAATATTTTTTAATCGTCGCTACTTGCAGTGTCACTTTCATCAGTTTCATTCTCGCTTTCACTCGGCAAATCCGTTTCAATCGGCAATAAAATCCCAGTCAGCTCTTTCGATATAGATTCTACCTTATATATTTCGTCATTAAATAAATTCATCATGCTATCTGTGATTTCATAATTAAAACAATTAGCATTTTTATTTTTTAAATCTAATTGGACTCTGGTTAGTGCAGCAAGCGTTTGTGGCGTTAATCTGTTTCTGCGTTTTGTTTTTATGTCAGTGATAGTGGAAAAGTATCGTTCAACTTCATATATCTGTAGTTTCATCTACTAAAATAGAAAAGAATTTGCCCTTCAAGATTTCTGTAGTCTCTAAAATAACCGCTTTATTTATGACATTTCTTATGATTGCGGAGATTTTAGTTGGATGAAGAGACATGTGTTGTGCTAAACTAACATTTGGCATTCCGCTCTATATCAGTTTAGTGTAGTGGTTGAAAGAAGTAAATGATCTATTGTGTTCTGCGATGTCAAGACAAATTTTCAATTCAAACTCCTTTACGCTCTCTGCAAAGCTTCTGTTTTTGTGAAGTTGTTCTTTTCTATGGTTCATGTTCATGTTATGTTTTTGACTCTCTGCATGTCTTTGCAGTTTGGTTTTCTGCGCCGAAATATTCATGTGGCACGCTGCGCATCTAGCTTTATACGGACTCGCAGCTTCTTGAAGCCAGGATTTAAACTGTGGCTCCACTAGCCAAGATTTGCAAAATGCTTGCCTCCAAACTTTTTGTCCGGTCTCTGATTCACTGCTTGTAGCAGTTGCATCGCGTGGGATAGTCAGATTTTCTCCAAGACCCTTAGTTTTGGAAATAAATTGAATGATATATGCAAAAATGGGTGCATTTCGGGTGTCCCGTTCCCTTTGATCGTTATTTAAACATATTTAAATGTTCATAATGCAGTAATAACTTATACCGCTGTATTCGGAAGGGTTCATAGAATAATTTGATGTAACGAACAACCGAATAACTATTACCGTTTCGGCATAAAAAATGTTCAAAGTCGAAAATTTGCAGTCTTTTTTTCAAAATCGAATTTCTTAAAAACTGAGGGTGAGGGCGACAAACGGGTTGCGGATTCGCTTTCAGCGCACGAAAACCTATAAGAAACGGCTATTGAATGTTATAAGTCCAGAAGCTGTCGAACTGTGTAACAGATCAAATAAAAGTGACTCCAATTATTTTATTTATTTTTAATAATTACAGGCGAATATAAAACTCCACGCCACAAGAGAAGTGGCTGACGGGTACGGGCCCAGCGTGAAAAGTGGGCCACACTGCAAGCTGTACGCGGACAGGCACAAAGCCTTCGGTCCCAGACCACGACCATAAAAGCCCTCGTTTTGGCACAGTGCCGTGGCTGGGGCCAGGGCCGTGGTCGTGGTGGTGGTCGTGGTTAGTGTTCCTTCTCGAGAATTCTTTCTCGAGAATTTCTCGAGAAATTTTATAATTTCTTATTTCTCATTTCTCGAGAAATTACAGTACTTCTCGAGAAACTTAAGAGTAGGAAAATTACTATAAATCCCATTTGTTTTCAGAAATAAATTTTCAGTTAGTTCAAATTGTGTGTTACTAGTTAATTCTGAACATATAAACATTTGTAATAAATGTTAATAATACATATGAAGAATTGCGGAATTGTTTATAAACTTTTCTCTTCGTAGCGCCGCGCTTCACTAAAATGCGCGACGGCCTTGCTGCGTTTGGTGCTTCTGCGTTCGGTGCACGATACAATGTAACACAATGTTTGGACGGCAGCAATCAGATTTCAGAAAGAATACATAGATGATCGCCGTACTGGTGACTCGCTGGCCCTGCGCGATAAACAGTCAGTCTACTTTTGAATTCTAAAGAGGAAGATTCTTGTGTTCGTCTGTGCACGTTTTGTGTCAAATTTAGCCTCTCAATATGAATAAAACTTATCAGGACTGTTGGGAATACTTTCGAAAAAGTAAAAACAAAGAATCTGCCATCTGCAATCTTTGTGAAAAACAGCTTTCATGCAAAGGATCGGCGACTATAGGTCTCCGAAGGCATCTTGAAGGTATTCACAGTTTGAAAAAAGTGGAAAATATGGATGAGCCAAGTACCAGCAGTGTTAATTTTAAATCACTCAAACGATTCCGGTGTTCAGACAACAATGAAACTATTGATAAATTTATTACACGACCAACTTTGTCAGAAATAATATCGAAATTGGCAGCTGTTGATCGCTTTTCATTTAATCAAATATCAAAAAGTGAATTTATAAGACAAAGTATAGCGGTTAAAGGATTCAATCTTCCTCGTAATTCATCAGACATAATGCAGTTAATGATGGATTTTTATACACAGAAAAAAGGAGAATTAATTAAAAAAATAAATACACTTAAATTGAACGACCAAAAGTTCAGCATATCTATTGACGAATGGACTAGTGTAAATAACAAGAGATATATCGATGTACATATGTATTATAGTAGCAAGGAATCTGTTAATCTCGGATTAATACCGATTTATGGAAGCTGTACATCTGAAAGAACTTTGGAATTAATTGATGTAAAACTAAATTCTTTTAGTCTTTCACTAAAACAAGACGTTCTAGCTGTTATGAGTGATGGAGCGTCTGTTATGCAAAAGTTTGGACGACTTTCTCCGGCATACCAACAGTTTTGTTATAATCATGGGATACATTTAGCCGTTTTAAAAATACTTTATGTAAAAAAGAATACTGCTGATACTCCTCACTCAGATGATGGCAATGGATCCTCACAAAATGAAAATAATGATTCAACCAATTCCGATTCTGATGTTGAAACAGTAGAAACCTCGACTGTTCAGTTGCGACCAACCATCGATGAAACAATCACAGCAATACGAAAAATTGTAAAAGTGTTTAAGAGTTCACCAGTCAAAAATCATATTCTGCAAAAATATGTGGAAAAAGAAGAAAATACACAGTTAAAGCTTATTTTGGATTGTAAGACCAGGTGGAACACCATGGAGGCTATGATTAGGCGATTTATGCGAGTAAAAAATTCAATTAAAAAAGCACTGGCTGAAATGAATTTAGATTACATGTGGAACGATGAATATATTAAAATTGCTGAAACCTTATTAGCCACATTAGAACCCATAAGAATAACAATAGAAAATCTCAGTCGAGAAGATTCCACATTATTAAGTGCTGAAGGTGCTCTTAAATTCTTATTTAAAAATTTGGAAAAAGTAAATAGTGAATTAAGTAAAGAGTTTCTTGTTGCAATTAAACAAGAAATATCGAAAAGAAGAGATAACGCTATTGTATCCCTTATAAAATATTTGCAAAATCCAGAATCTCATCAAAAAGATTCAAAGGACGCATTTTTCCACTTAACATCCAAAACAGACATGTATAAAACGGCAAAACAAATTCTAAGTAGACTTTTCGGAAAATATAGCAATAACCACGATTCTCCTGAAAATATTGAAAACCTCACAGATCCCGACACTGGTGATTTACCTTTAAAAAAACAATTGGAGTTATCAATCGCAAATACCCTCCAAGAATTTAATGTCAAACAAGGAGACGATAAATTCCAGACTGTAGCAAAGGAATTCCATATTTTTGAATCCACTGGGAAAAGGACATCCAATTTACAACAACTTTTGGATGCTCTATATACAATGAAACCAACATCTCCACAAAATGAGAGAAATTTTTCTACAGCCACGGATTTTGTCACCAAAAAAAGAAGTAGATTGGCTGATGCGAGGTTAGACGCATTGTGCTTTTTAAAAAACTATTTTAAAACAAAACTATAATGTTTCACTTTGATCACATTTTGTATTAGATAAATAAATTTATCAATTATATTTAATATCTGTTTTTTCATTTCCACAAGTTTTGTGTAAGTTAGACCCGAATAAAAATTTAGAAAAATATTATCAACATTATTACAAAAATATAAATTTTGCAATATTTTTTTATTTTTTTGGGAATTCTCGAGAAATATAATCTCATTTCTCATTTCTCGAGATGCCGAAAACATCGAGAAATCAGGAACACTAGTCGTGGTCGTGGTCGTGGCGGCCATATATAAAAAAATAAATTATTAATCAAATAACCATGGACAAGAATCATTTAATTTTTCTTTAGACTTCTCCGCGTGCGATTACAGTTTTTATCAAGCGAGTAACCGTGGACAAGAATCATATTGATAAATTGTCGTCATTCTTTGGTTCTATTTGAAATATGTCGCTCGGTTGATCGAAACTGCAGTTGTTCGCCACTTGGGAATTCTCGCGATTGTAAATATCTTTTTTTTTTTTTTTAAATATTTACCACGTTTGCCGCTCTGTTTCGTAGACTTTTAAGAACGACCCAGGCAAAGTTTTTAAGAAGATTACCGCGCTTGAAACCCTTTTGCAAGGGAATATTGACTTTTTAAGGAAAGCTCGTTTCTCCCATACAGCACACCTCGTCTTAGAGACGTCTAGTTTATGTCCATTTTAGGTCTGAACGTCTTGATTTGTAACAAGACGTCTCTGAGATGTCTTTAAGTCGTTTTTTGGACGTCTTTAAGACTTTACCAGACGTTGTGCTATGTGGGCTGTTCTATCATTTCGTTCCAATGCGATTCGACCAGGCTGACGTCGACTTGTTTCATGTCTAGAGACGCGGTAGCGTCTCGACGCCAAGTACATGAAAGAAAAGACACCTTGTATATGCCTGTCGCTGCCGTGTATCTTTACTCGACGCACAGCTATTCCAACCTAACCTGAAACTTATTTCATTAATATCTCATCACGCCTGCAATATTTTCTAAATATAAAGGCATTTTTCTTATGTAAACCGCATATAAGCTTTCGAATAAGACCAATTTCAATAAAATCGGTCCACGCATGACAGAGATATCGTAATATCGTCTCATGAATCTGTCGAAAATAAGTTCTTCTTCTGATTCTCCAAGGAATTTTTCGTCAACCATAGTACATATATATATTTTCGTCGTCAAACAGAATATACGTATATACGCGTTACACACACACACCTTCAGCAAACACATGTTTCGTTCTTCGTTCGTCGACTCTCGGGATTATTCGGCGGGGATCGTCGTCCGTCATTGTACATACATATATATATACTATTTTGAATTTTATAACCTACCAAGTGCTAAGTGTCAAATAAAGTAAGTTGTCCGAATTTGGAATGTCACGAGTTTTTACACTACATAGGAGACTGAATTATTGTCTCAATTAATAAGGTAAGTCGCCAAAATTTTTTTAATAGATTTCTTATGTAGAGTCGCAGACTTGGAAGTTGTCCGGAGATTGTTCGACTGAGAAGCATCTCCTTTCACATAAGTGTCTGGAAATTTGTATCATGCATGTACAAAATAATAATGTATTGTAACAAATTGCATTTAAATTCTTATGTAGATCACATAAGTGTCTGGAAATTTGTACCATGCATGTACAAAATAATAATGTATTGTAACAAATTGCATTTAAATTCTTATGTAGAGTCGCAGACTTGGAAGTTGTCCGGAGAAGGTTCGATTCGACAGAGAAGCATCTTCTTTTGCATAAGTTTCTGAAAATTTGTACCACATTTACAAAGTAATGTATTGTAACAAATTGCATTTAAATTCTTATGTAGAGTCGCAGACTTGGAAGTTGTCCGGAGAAGGTTCGATTCGACAGAGAAGCATCTTCTTTTGCATAAGTTTCTGAAAATTTGTACCACATGTACAAAGTAATGTATTGTAACAAATTGCATTTGAATTGTCAGATATTTATTTTTATTTACAGTTTTTATGTAATTACCACCATTAGCATTTATTTAAATTTCCTGCAACATTTCCTGATATATACACTCTATTTCTATGAATAATAAGTTCTACGTTAAGTGGTATATAATTAAAATCTGGCTTTATATATTTACAGATAATCAAAGCAGATGATGCAGTGTGATCTACGTCGGAATCTCAATAACGGCTGATCAGATTAGATTTTGAATGGTCTTAATGGATAGCTTGGGTTTAATTTACATAAGAAAAGTGTCTTCGTTTTGTTCCTACAGGCCTTATGATCTGAGATATTTCGATGTAAATTTGCAATTTGCCGAATTTCATGTTCGTAAAATTACACTTCTAGGCAAGAGGGGAGTATGAAAGGATGAGGAAATGTCTCTCAGGTACGTTGTTCATTGGATACGGGTTTCAGTCAATCGCGTAACAAATTGTCGTAATCTGACAGCTACATAGGCAGAAATATTATAACCAAGTGCTAAGTGTCAAATAAAGTAATAAGTTGTCCGAATTTGATTTGAAATGTCACGAGTTTTTATATTAATTAGGAGACCGAATTATTGTCTTAATTAACATGTGTATGTATAAAATAAAATCAATCAAAATAGACACTGTATATATTATTCCATATATATTTATTTGTAAATTCTATATTTATATATAATATATGCTTTAAATAATAATATTAAAAATATATCTTTCTTTTAATATTTTTTCTTTTAACGGCCACCACGGCCCCGACGACCTCGACCCCGGCCACGGCCACGGCCATGGCCACGATTATATTTATTCATGGCCCAGGCTCTTAGGGAGGTGGCCTGCTCCTTTACGGCATTCAAAAATGCCCACTCCTCTTTCCGGGCCCTCACCTGCCATCCACTGCGCTGATGGCGCGCAACGCGTGGTTCTGTAATTAGTAAAAAATAAATTTATTAATCAAATATTTTTTATGTAAAAATTTAGATCTATTTTCAAGCATTCTAAAAGCATATAGGGTGAATTGACCAGTGAATGATCAGCTAGCGTTTTTTCAGTTTCAAATAACGATAAAAATTAAATAATGTCCTAATTTATTAATGAAACAAGAATTTGTAACAAAATAGACTTTAAAAATGTCTAAAAAAATTGTTTGTGCTTTTATTTTTTTTTAATAAATCATAAAAATGTAATCAATGCCCAATATACTAGTGAATGAACAAACTACCCAATAAATGAATCCCTTGTACCCAATGAATGAACACAAAGAATAATACTTCATTTTCCGACGAGAAAACGCTGATGAAAACGCTACAAAAGTAGAAAGGAAGGTTAGGGACCTAACATAAGAATATAAAAATATAATCTATATATTATAATAATAAGAACTTGACAAATTTATTTATATCAGAACACAGTTTACACAATATAACGGTTAACTGTCATCGTATGTGTTTCTTACTAGGTTTCTCGCTGTGAATGGCAGCACTCGAAACCACAAAATAAAAAATTCATAAGCGATCAAGGCGTTCATAGATTCAAAAAATATTAGTATCGCAGTTATCTCAATAAATTTTCCTTCATTCTAAATATAAGATCATTGTTTTCAATGAAATAGTATTCTTGTTATATACGAAAAAAATCAATTTGTTCATTCACTGCTCACTGTTCATTCACTGGTCAATTCACCCTAATTCCTTAAAAGGTGTATATATTTACCATTAGCCATGGCCGGGGTAGGTGGAGAGAGCGGAGACATTGTCAGTGGCCGGGATGTCGCCGGCTGGGGCATTGCCGACTGTGAAGTCGTCGGCTGGGGCATTGCCGACTGTGAAGCAGTGATGCCAGAAAGAGGACGGGTCCTCTCGAGAATTTCCCCCACCACGCATGTACACTACGCCGGAGCGGCGTGTCCGTGAGCTCGGCGCTTCGGACAACGTCGTGAAGACGAGAGAGAAAACGAATGTGCGTCTTTCTCTCTCGCTCTTGAAACGCTGTGATCCATGGTGGGGTGCAAGCGACACGCGGCCGTGCGCGATCTTCTTGAGTGTCTCGAGATTCACTTTTCCCTTTCTGACATATGTATAATATTCTTGTAATGAAAAAAAATTTGGAAAAAATTTTATTACGGAAATCACGTTTTAAGACCTCCTGATCACGTTTTGGCTATTTAGAAAAGAGCTTTTTTTATAAATATCTCGTATATTTGTTAACACGATTACGTTTAAACGGCAAAATGGATTTCAATGAAACTTTATATTTAAATTTTATATTGTCTTAAGATCCGATTAGATCACGAAAAACCATAATTACCCGTTATGGTTCTTCGATTTTTCAGATGTACGAACTAAATTCTACATAAAAAAAAGGTTAGATAAAGTTCTTCTGTAACTTCTTTAACAAAGAAAAATGTACATTCATAATTTCTTGTTTTCATTTTAAATTTCCGTACTTTTTATTCGAGCTATTTCTATTTTTCAAACCTTAAAATGAATTTTTTTATTAAAAGATGAATATTTTGATACTATAAATTGGTGAACTTTGTTAAAATTAGAATCCACTCTTGGCCAGTAGCATGGACGCTGTAGCGCCTTCGATACAAAATATTTTTTCAGAGTATGATCTAAAATCTAAACGTAATCACATTTCTCGCTAGATTTTTCGATAATTATATCAAGTTGCGACAAAGAATCACGCACTATTTACAAATTTATTACGCGCAGAATCCCCGCTACCGCTCGATGGAAACTACGGGAAAGTGGTGGTCTCTTCCATCGGGAGGGAAATATAAACGATTCGTTATGCAAAGCTAACATCGCGATATACGGTACATTAAAATGTGTAAATCGGTATGAAGGAATATTCCTTATGTCAGAAAGGGAAAAGTGAATCTCGAGGCACTCAAGAAGATCGCGCACGGCCGCGTGTCGCTTGCACCCCACCATGGATCACAGCGTTTCAAGAGCGAGAGAGAAAGACGCACATTCGTTTTCTCTCTCGTCTTCACGACGTTGTCCGAAGCGCCGAGCTCACGGACACGCCGCTCCGGCGTAGTGTACATGCGTGGTGGGGGAAATTCTCGAGAGGACCCGTCCTCTTTCTGGCATCACTGCTGTGAAGTCGTCGGCTGGGAAGTCGCCGGCTCAGTCATATTTAAACTGTCGAGATTCACACCTATTTTTAAATTAATTTCATTATCACATGAGTGGAAAAAATTCTGAATATATGTATAATAATATATGAAATGTTTTATTATTTACCCGCAAGTAGTTTGTCAATAATATTTTTGTCGATAATATTTTCTTTCTGCAAAAATTAATAAACAAATAATTAGCCAAAAAGTTCAAGAGTTCATAAAAGCTGGGTATGATAGAAGAAAGTCATATATATGTAGCGCAAGGATACATATTGATCAATTGTAAATTGGAAATTAGGAAATGTAAAAATTTTAAAAATTAAATAGTGTATGATGCGAAATTAAAAATTTATATTATTACCTACATTACAAAATGTGTTTCTTCTCATTACTTCACGAGTCTTTCAATTACTTAGTCATACCAAAAACTGTAACTTATTATAACTTTATTTTGTTTTGTGAACGATTCGCACTTGTAACTAGTAGTATAGTAAAAAATAAGATGTTGGACACGTTTAAGCATATATTCTATTCTAATAATTATTCTATTCTAATAACTTATAACGCCAACGATTAGAAATATCAAACATATCTGAGTTGAACCTAAACGAACATGTAATAAACTACAACATTATGAAAGTTTTTGACATGCAGTTTGCCTATGTTAACTATCAGTGGACGCAACAAGATATTGGATACATAGAAGCATGTATTAACTCAGATGTCTTTGATATTTTTTCTAATCGTTGGCGTTATACGTTAGAATATGCTTCAATTTTTCGAATTTTAAGTATGCAATATCGTCTTATTGTATTAATTGTTATATATACAGTTACGGTCTATGTCCACTGATACTTAACGTAGGCAAACTGCCTATATACAGTTACGGTTTATGTCCACTGATACTTAACGTAGGCAAACTGCCTATCAAAGACTTTCATAATGTTGTACTTTACATGTTCGTTTACGTTCAACTAAGATATGTTTGATATTTCTAATTGTTGGCATTGCAAGTTAGAATATGCTTCAACGTGTCGAATATCTTCTTGCTGTATTACTAGTTAAAAGTGTGAATTGTTCACAAAATAAAGTTATAATAATAATAAATACTTTGCAGTTTTTTGTATGTATGATTGAATAATGAAAAGGCTCTTGAACTAATTTTTATAATTTTGCATCATACACTATTTCACCTTTCAACTTTTTATATTTCCAACTTTCCAATTTGCCATTTGCAATTGAACAATACGTATTTTTGCGTAACATGTATATTATGACTGTCTTCTATCATATTCCGATTGTAATTTTCAGATTACAAGCCCCAGATTTTCAAAAAATTATTTGAATTCCAAGATATAATAAAACACAATTTCACAATGTCTCACGAATAAAGATAAAGAAAAGATAACCGGGCTAGAGTAAACGATAAAACTCTGCTATGAGTATAAAACTCTGCTATGATATGAGTATAATATTATGAATTTATTTATTACTTACATTTTCTTGTTGCGAGTGTTGCGACCACATGCTTCTCTAATACCATGCTACAAGAAGCTGAAACTGGCCAAGAGACCAGTTAAACATTTGACGATCAAACAGTACTTTTTAGTATATCGATCTATCGAAATTTAGTATATCGATCTATCGATCTATCAAAAAAGCGAAGGCGAAGTTATAACAAGGCTTTTTACACGTTTAAAGTTACAGTAAGTAAATTTAAAGTTACACTTGTTTGTACTTCTACGTTAGATTTAGCTGTATGTAAGATTTCCATAAAAAGCTTCATAAAAGTAAAAAATCACGCTAAGTACATGAAAAAGTCGCAGACGAAAAAGTGTATTATTATTTGTACTTCTACGTTAGAATTATATTATATTAATAAAATTCGGACCGTATGCGGCTGAAAGCGTAGGTATTTAAATTCAAAAGCCAATGGTAAAGTAGTCTCACCTGACGGCGGCGGGACGTGATTGGCGGCCTATTTTCTTGGTACGATTAAGGGCTCCCTCTGACCGACGGGCATATGGGGTTAAGGCAGGGAACTGAACCCTAACCCGTACCCGGTTCGGTACGCCGTACCGCCGACTAACCCGTCTAACCGGGTAACAGAATTCCTCTGTAACCCTTACTAACCGGGTTAATGCGGTTACAGTAATATTGGAAGAATACAGGGGCTGGAGTGCGAATTAAGAAGTGAGAAATCTTCGACTTCCTGTATTTCTAATCAGATCTTTCGCCGATGAAACTGACACCATGAACGATGTAATTCGGAAAATAATGAAGGAAATTCCATGCAAAATTCATTTCCATAATCCGAGGCTAATTTCGTTAATAATAGTCCGATTTACATGAAATTTGGTATGATTATCATCGGAAAAACATAAGGAATCCATCGACATCACTTCCATATCGATACGATAAAGACTAAAGAATTATTTTTTTCTGAATCGGGTATGAATCCTCGGCCGACCGTAGCGAATTGGGGTCGGCGCCCCGCAGTTAAGGGGTGAAAATGTGAAATATCCATTTCAACGTAGTAATAAATTCTTTATTCTTTATCGTATCGATATAGAAGTAAAACCAATGGATTCCTTATGTTTTCCTGATAAAAATCATACCAAATGTCATGTAAATCGGACAACTTTTACACAAACAATTTGTATTCCTTATGTAAAAGTAATCCGATTGACATAAAATTTCGTATGACTTTCATCAGGAAAACATAAGGAATCCAGTGGTGTCACTTCCATATCGATACGATAAAGAATGGAGAATTTCTTAATACGCTGAAATGGATATTTCACATTTTCACCCCTTAACTGCGGGGCGCCGACCTCAATTAGCTATGGTCGGCCGAGGATTCATACCCGATTCAGAAAAAAAAATTCTTTATTCTTTATCGTATCGATATGGAAATGATATCGATGGATTCCTTATGTTTTTCCGATGATAATCATACCAAATTTCATGTAAATCGGACTCATGAGACCGACTGTCGACCAAATGACGAGACAGAGGTCAGAGGCAGAGGCCTATTGTCTAAGGCTAGGGTATCGAAAATATACGAATGCTAGGTAATATTAAACAATGGTTCTGAAGAGGCGCTGTTTGGTCCGAGACTCCTCACTTAACGGCCTACGTTTTTCTTCGTCTTACCGCCTGTTGCCGCTTTGTTAACTGTTGCATGGGGCCCGTAAGCGATGGGGGGGGGGGGCTGCGCAGATCGGTCCCAAAACGGTATGGGCGTCGTGTTTTCTTAGAATGGACACGGTATAGAAGATATTGGAGGACGGAGTTTCATTATCGGTGAACAATATGGAACGAAGGAACCTTATTTTTAAGGGTATTTGAATACAATACTAGAATAAAGTACTTAAGATTAAGAGCTTATCGTCCGTCGAGTCGCCCGTAAATCGACTGCTGTAATGTTTTATTACTTTTTATAAGCAACGAGGAACACCTCCAGACACGTCCTGAGTTTTGTGAAAAACCCAAGCCTCTTCATCATAATAAAGCTATGAGTCCCGGACCCGCCAGGTACCCGGTTAGCATAAAACTGGGTATCGAGATTTAAATCAATAGCGCTATTTAATAACAGGCCTTCACCCCCAGCAGGACTATGTTTTATTAGTAGTCGTGAAAACCGTAAGGATGAATAACAAACATTCATTAGTCGTGTGGGGTATAAATGAATAATTTGTTATGCGTGAATGGAGAATGCTTGATCGGAATGCAAGTATGTGGTATGATTGGCCTTTAGGACGAACACGTAAAGGCTGAATTAGACGGCACTAGGATCGGCGAGCTGGCTCGGCGAGCCATGGCTCGCCGAGGATCGCCTAACCTCGCGAATCGGCGATCATGAGCGTTCTCACGGCGCGTGGATCGGCGGGCCGGCTCGGCTCGCCAAGGATCGTCCAGGATCGCGGATAGGCGATCCATGAGTGTTCTCACGTCGCGTGGGCTCGGCGAGTCTCGTGCCAGGCTCGCCGATCCTAGTGCCGTCTAATTCCGCCTTAATGGAGTGGACAGGCGCCGATCTAGTTCATCTGACCGCCTCTACCTGGAAGTCGCGAGCCTGCGACGCTTCTGGAAAGATCGGTGGTCGCACGGACAACCGGTCAATGAGGGAGTAGGGTATATACTATATGTATGTGTAATGCAAGTGTTTTGGGAGCGTCATATTTTGCGAAGAGTTTATAAAGAGTTGAGAGCATGTAACATAGGAATTACGAAAACTATTCCTATAGTGTTGTCTTGTAGCCGTCTGTAGCGGAGCACGGTTTATTGCTAACCGAACGCAAAAAGATTAGCTTGCAGTAATTGGGGATTAAGCTTAAAGACTTTCCTGCAATTCTACAAGTTATTAGCCGGATGTTTTCAATTACTTTATAGCGCGAAGGAAAATGTCCACAGTTATAAACCCGCAATAAACCGTGGCCCGCTAGCGATCGGTTAAAGGTATCATGCAAATGGTTTTATTGGGGACTCACGCCCGAAAAATACCTAAAGTCCCGTTGCATTTTTGGAGGCATATTTTCCCACTCTACTCCTACGATTTGCGAAGGAGAAGTTTTGTCGTGACCAATTATATTCCAGATTGTCGCACAAAACTCCACCTTCAAGCGAAGATGCCTTGCAGCAAGACAATATATAAGTACTGCGTTCTGCAACAGGAATCAGACAGTCTTCGGTATTTACTGAGTAGTGAGTACTCTATACTGACAAGTGTTAAATTTACAAGTCCTTCGTTGATCGCAGTTCCCAGTGCAATTCAGTGTATCTGCAACACGTGCATACATACATATATATATACATTATATTATAAATTTGTGAGTTACGTTTCTTTTATATCATCAAAAGAATATTATATGATGGAGCATCCTGTGCGTCAACATTTTTCATACGACGCCGATGAAGATAAATCGCAATGCCATATTGCTGGATGCACAATAACATTAACAGTAAGTTATTTCGATCAGTTAAAATATCCGTACATACCGTAAACTGGGGGAGCATTGGCAGCTAATTAAAATGTATTAAAGAAGGAAACGGATACAAATTTTACGCATTTCCACACTTGTAGTACAATCACAAAAATACAATATTAAAATAGAATACTTTAATAAAATTTAAAAATTTTAATTTTTATATTATATAACAAAATGTTACAGAAAACTTTCAATGTTTCCCCTGTTTACGTAGTAAGGCCCGATTCACACTATCGGTCCGGTCACGGTCCGGTCTCGATCAAAATCACATCCGTGAGCGTCCACACTATCAAACCGGGCGTGTGTGAACGCTCAGGGATGTGAATTTGATCGAGACCGGACCGTGACCGGACCGATAGTGTGTTTCTAGCCTAATAGTATAAAATGAAATCCCCGATAGGCGACTGTTTGTTTGTTCGTTCGGGCTAATCTCAAAAACCATGGGATGGATTGTGATGTGGTTTTCGCCGTTTTATAGAGAATTTCTCGAGGAAGGTTTAGGTGTCTCAAACATTAACCTATGACAAAAGGAAGACGAGGATTGACGTGTTTAGTGAAGCATTCCTCGAAAATGCTCTATAGGGTGGCGGGAGCCGCATCGTAATCCGCCCAGTGGTTTTCGTGATTAGCCCGAAGAAAAAGACACATACCTACCGGGGACTTTATTCTACATATACTACGAAAAAAAATCCGGACAACGCCATGCACTTTAAGCTAGTTTTAAAAATATTTTAAAAGCCAGTCTTATTTTACTAGGGGAACCATGCTGCTAATTTGACGCGACACTTACAGTACCATCATCCAAATGAATATACAATGGTTACTATGTGGAAGGAATTGCGAAAAAGAAGGAGGAGTGAAAATTCAACATCAACTTCAAGTTCAACGTCAGGTTCCACACCAACGGGCTTCATCATGACAAAACAAACTCTTGTTGATGCTTGCGTCGAATTAGTTACAATGAATGGTCGGCCTCTCAGTATTGTGGAGGATTCAGGTTTCCGTAAAATAATTGATCCCATACTGCAAACGTTAGAGCCACCTGCTGTAATTAATACCAGTAACATTCGTGAAGCTCTTATTAGTAAGGCACGTAAAGTGAGAGACATAATCAAATCCGAAATGAGTAATAAACTCATTTCTTTAAAAATTGATGGGGTAACCCGTCAATTTAGATCCTTCATAGGGATTAATGCCCAATACATTGTAAATCAGAAAGTAATGATAAGGACTCTAGGATTAAAATAAATATTTGATAGGCATACTAGCGAAAATCTTAAAAATATAGTTGTAGATGTACTGAACATATATAATCTTACCGCCGACAATATTTATTCAGTAACGACGGATAATGGTACAAACATGCTAAAGATGATTCGTCTTCTAAAAGAAGAACAAGAAGCTTGTAATAACACTAACGAGCATAGTGAGGTGGACGATGTTTTCATTAATGAATATGAGGACGAATTTTTTTTACAAGGGGAGCTATTATTTCCCACAGGCGACAATAATTTTGAGCTATTAGGTGTACGGTGCGTTGCACATACACTACAATTGGTAGTTCAAGATGCGATAGAATTGTTCGATATTAAAGAATTATTACAGAAAATACGGGAATTAATAAGGAAACTCCGCAGTCCAACCTTGGGAATTGTTTTAAAAAATATGAAGCTACCTCGGCCAATTTTAGATTGTCCAACAAGGTGGAATTCCACACACAATATGTTAGAAAGACTAGTACAATTACAAGGTCTTTGTTCCCAGCTGGAGGATGAATCATTATCCGAAGCTGACTGGCACATGATTAATCAATTAGTAGAGACACTCGAACCCGCGAAAATAGCAAGCAAAAAAATGCAGTACGAAGAATTACTAATGGGAGATTTTTATGCGCAATGGATTCAATGTCAATTAAGTTTACAAAAAATAAATAACAATTTTGCCACCCTGTTATTAGATTCATTAAAAAATCGCGAACAGGATATTCTAAATAACAAATGTGTAGTATCTTCAGTCTTTATGGACCCGCGATACAAGAATTTATTATCTGTACAACAAAAGAATACCGCTATTGAACATCTCATACATACCTGGAAACATTTTGAGAAACTGAATTCTGCCAAAATAATTGAAACACAGACTGCCAATTCTTCTATTTCAAGTTCAACATGTAATGATATCGACAAAGTTTTATTAGCAAAAGATGCAGAGCAACAAAATGCGTCACATGTAGCATTTAGTGTTGCAGCGGCATTAAATGCGTTTTCACAAAGTCCCAGAGTAAGTAGAAACCAAAATGTGTTGGAATATTGGGACAAACATATTTATCCAGAACTGCGAATACTTGCCAACATTGTTCACGCAGCTTCAGCTACTCAAGTGTCCGTAGAGAGATTATTTTCAGGGCTGAAATTTATACTTAATGATCAGAGATCGAGATTAAACACAACGAGTGTGTGTGTGTGTGAGTGCGTACGTGTATATAATATTTATATTTCCTATTTGTTCATATTCCATTAGTTCATATTTTGTATTCTTCTTTAGCTTATGTTTGCTCATTGTACATATATTCTACTTACTTTGCATAACATTGCAAAATAATTCTTGAAGTTTAAGAAATAAAGTATTAATTCCATTTTTAACAACCCTCTACAATTAATCAATCCCGCATGCATTATGTACTCGTATGTTTTCATTCGGTCTATATATGTACCTGTTTCAAAAATAAAATAATTCTTTATTCTTTATCGTATTGATATGGAAGTGATGTCGATGGATTCCTTATGTTTTTCCGATAATAATCATACCAAATTTCATGTAAATCGGACAACTTTTACACAAGCAATTTGTATTCCTTATGTAAAAATAATCCGATTTACATGACATTTGGTATGATTTTTATCAGGAAAACATAAGGAATCCATTGGTTTTACTTCTATATCGATACGATAAAGAATAAAGAATTTATTACTACGTTGAAATGGATATTTCACATTTTCACCCCTTGACTGCGGGGCGCCGACCTCAATTCGCTACGGTCGGCCGAGGATTCATATCCGATTCAGAAAAAAAATCTTTATCCTTTATCGTATCGATATGGAAATGATGACGATGGATTCCTCATGTTTATCCGATGAAAATCATACCAAATTTCATGTAAATCGGACTATTTTTAACGAAGCCAGCTTGAAATCATATAAATCGATTTTCCATTGAATTTCTTTCATTATGGTCCGAATTACGTCGTTCTTGGTGTTAGTTTCATCGGCGAAACATAAGAGATCGATCGGTGTCGTTTTCCTAAAGATCTGATGAGAAATGCGGAAATCCTGGACAATTCTCAAGTTTTAATGGTATTCAAACCCCTTCGAGGGCCGAAAGCCATAAAATTCGGTGAGGCACTTCGGGGGCTTGTCCTCGCTACGGGGTACCAGGCCGCATCCATCGTCAGGCGTAGCTCCTTGCCTTAAATGACTGTCTAGTCTAGACAAGACTGTCTTATTTCGCCAGTAACCGGCTCGTAGCGGGTTAACCGGGTTACTTCGGTTTCTTCTAGAATTTAGGAACCGTTCCCTCGCGGTTACTGCGGGTTACAGAAACCTTCCTTGGTTAACCGGGTAAGGGTTAGGGTTACTAGGCGGTTCGGATCCCTGGGTTAAGGTCGCGCGTAAAGCATAAAAAAAAGAATACAAGCGGGCGACCGGAGCTCACGCATGTCACGGCGTCCGAATATTCTTTCTGATTTCCTTGCATGTAAGTGTGCTTCATTATTATTAATTAAGGCGTACGCATAATGAAATGAACAAGTTATTGTTTCATTACATGTGTAAATAATAATAACCTGCGCTGATTTTTGCTAACCTATTTCTTTATTGACATGTATTTTTTTAGTTCAAGTCCCTTGGAAGGAAATTCAATTCTTCTCGTGTAGGAGAAGCAAAAGAAAAAATATTATTAATTTGGTAAGTGACGTTTACATTTATTTATATATATAATAATACATATGATATTATTTTAGTGTTTATTACAAATTCTTTGTTTTTTACAGGTTGGAGTATTACAAAAAAAGTAAAGTACACTCGCTGAGCTGCTTTGCGCTCGCGTGACTGCTTTGCGCTTTTGCGAGTATTAATAATTAGTAGTTAATTATTATTAAACTTTACTGGCTGCATCGCGCCTTATTTAAATTTTACTGGCTGTATCGCGTCTTATCTTATAAAAGCTGATTATAAATAAAAGCTTTTATCTTATAAAAGTACTAATTGTACTGCGTCTGTATCGCAAGAAAAAGGAATAAAGACGATTTATTATTATTATTATTGTTATTTTATTATATTATATATATATCGTATACAATAGAATATAGTGAATACTAGAAAACTAGACTACGCTTTACTGAGTATTAGAAAAAAGTAAAGTACACTCGCTGAGCTGCTTTGCGCTCGCTTGACTGCTTTGCGCTTTTGCGAGTATTAATAATTAATAGTTAATTATTTTAAACTTTACTGGCTGCATCGCGCCTTATCTTATAAAAGCTGATTAGAAATAAAAACTTTTATAAAAGTACTAATTGTACAGCGTCTGTATCTCAAGAAAAGAGAATAAAGACGATTTATTATTATTATTATTATTTTATTATATTATATCGTATATACAATAGAATATAGTGTATACTAGAAATATCGTATACAATAGAATATAGTGTATACTAGAAAACTAGACTACGCTTTACTGGCTGCAACGCGCTTTATCTTATATATTATATCTATTGTATACAATAGAATAGTATAACTACAAAACTAGAAATACATAAATAAAAGTACAATTCGTCATGTCTGTATTTAATAATAGTATTATTAATAAAAATCCTTCTTTTGGAAAGGATCCTCCACTTAAAATCGGTAAAAGTTACATTACTACCGAAACCGATAATACAACAATATCCCCAGTTCAAAATGTAGTACTTAGTGATAGTGACAAAGAAGGCACCATATATACAAACAATGTAATTCAGACAGATCCACCATTAGTTTCGAAGCCAAACCTACCAAGAAGTAGGATGGAATACATGTCTGATTATTATAAAAAATACATGTCTGATTATTATAAAAAACGTAAAGAGGAAATTAATTTAAAAAAATCTGATTATCATAAAAAACATAAAGAGGAAATTAATATAAAAAGAAAAGCTGTTTATAAAACAAATAAAGGGAAGTGTAACACGAAACAAGGCAAAGATTGTAAAAAAGAGGAGGAAAGCATAAAACTTTATAATTCTGAATATTATAACGCACACAAAGAAGGTATAGTAAAAAAAAAAGAAAGTGCATTATGATGCAAATAAAGAAGTGAAATGCCGGAAGCGAAAAAATTATTATCAGGTAAATAAAGAAGGTATAATAAAAAAGGCAAAAGTGCATTATGACGCAAATAAAGAAGTGAAATGCCGAAAGCAAAGAAATTATGATCAGCTAAATAAAGAAGTTATCATCAAAAAGCGGAAGTTATCTTATCATGAAATACGTAAAGAAGATGATTATAATAAAGTAGGAAAACGTCGTGCTGCTCTGCAAATAAAAAAAAAGTATCTTAATATTGCTGTAACAAATGACAATATAGCAACCAAGAATAACAAAGAAATTTATATTAGAAAACTTTCAAAAATTATTAGCATGCCGTCTGGAGAAGCAAGTAGATTGGAAGCTGAGCGTATAATAAAATGGTGTTTTCATATTAGGCAAAAGTACATTTTGGAAATGAGGAAACTGTTGAAAGATTGTAAACACAAAGTGGAAGTTTCCTTCACGCGCGCAGTAGAATGTTTAGAAGTTGATGACAGGATTAATGCTTTGTGCAGACAATGCAGACATACATCTTCTTCAGAATCATATTTTGCGGAAAGTTCGTAGAATACTTTCACCGGTTCTGAATCAATCATATTGAATTCGGAAGGGAAAGCTATAAACGTGCTACCTGTATTGCAATCGAAGAAGACGCTAAAAGCATGGCATTGTAGTTATCTTTGTAAAACAAAAGATGTTGAAATTCTGAATAATTTACAGGATTTATTCAAACGATTGTTAGAATGCTCATTAAAAAAGGTACATAAGTTGAACAACCATATCAGTAGCTGTTATAATAAAGTGCATGCTGAAAAAGCTGGTCATTCTCATGGTTGTTACATAAACCCTAAACTATGTAAGTCCAATTTTTTAGCCATTGAGATTTTGGCACCTCACTTTCCGAATGTACGACATTTGAAGAGAATGATATACAAAATAGCGAGCATTTATAAAGACCAATTACATAATTTAGACAAAGCCTTAAACGATAATGACCTTGAAACACTTAAACGAATAACACTGCAAGCTCGGAAAGAAGCTGATGCGTTACAAAAAAATAATACTGAAATAAGCTTGAACGAAGAAGAGATTATATCTCGATATAATTTAGCATTTAGAGCTTTCACAAAGCGGTCTATGGACACGCCACGCATCCCGTGCGTTTCCTGCGAAAAACTCTGTTTTCAAAGAGAGGTTCGTAAGCTTGATATTTCTAAAAGAACATATAAGGGAAATGTACTGGAAACGTTGTTAAATCATATTGGATACAAAGTTGGTGACGTGCATTTTATTTGCAGATATTGCCACGATAAAATTCGCAACGATTCCATACCACTAAAATGTATTTTAAATAAGCTTGATGTACGTTCAGTTCCAGAAATGGCAGTGTTGAACGATTACGAGCGAATTCTCATTCAAAGAGCTAAACCGTTTCAAACGATTGTGAGAATGGATACAGTAATGCGTAAAAATATGCCACATAAACATATGTTTCCAAAAGTAAAGGGGAGAACATTTCATCTTCCTTTGCCGTTAGAAGAAAATTTAAAAAAAATCTGTCCTCCGACTGAACCTTTAAATCAAAATCATGAATTATACATATTGGTGCGGGGCGTTCCAACAAAATCTAAAATAGTTTGGGAAAAGTTAGTTGACTTGAAGAAAGTATGGAATGCCTTAGTGTGGTTGAAAGCCAACAATCCTCTATACTCGGAAATTGTTTTACCACAATCGCACGATTTATTGCTGAGTGCCAAATTACCAGATACAGAATTTCAAGAAGAAGTTGTTGCCAATGATAATAATAACGAATCTATCGAGGACGTTGAAGGTGAAATACTTAATATCGATGAAAACAAAAAACGTGCATTATTAACACAAATGTCACAATCTGATTCATATTATGAGCAGTTTACGATTTATCCAATGTACGACAAAAGGGTTAATGAATATGCTACCGCACTCTATCAAATGCTTAAAGTTCATGACATTCCGTTGGGCCATCGTGCTGAACACTTAGATGTGAAATGTTTCCCAGATTTATATCCTTATGGGGTGAATGGACAGCATGAAGAAAGATTGGTTCGTTTGACTGATCATGAATTCATTAAGTCCAAACTGATGTCCAAGCATTCGCAATTTCGATTGAACATGCAATATATTTTTCATTTATTACACGATGCCGAAAAGAAAGGAGCTCCGGAGGACGTTGCTGGATCGGCTCTGGAAGCTGGTGAAGCCGACCTATGAAAAGGGAACCGAATCCTGGTTGTATCGTTCCCATTGGGTAATGTAGAAAACGGCAAGGGACTGTTGCCGTTAAAATGTTATACAAGCGTACGTCAAATAGAAATGACTACGCACTGAAGTTGGCTCTCTCGCGAGCAACGAACAAGATTGACGTGTTGACACATTGACGTTTTGACATTGACATTTCAACTTCTCCTGAGACGGAGAGAATGCTTTTCCGTGAGTCGTCGAACGCCATCCAGAAACAACGTTCAGCAATGCCGATTCGACTTGAAGCTGCAAGAAGAATCGAGGGGCTCGTCGGATTCGGGGGATCACCACCATAAGAGGCCGGTTAGGACGCTGTAGTGGGAGCGTCGAAGTGTTGGTGGCGGGGATGCGACTCCGGCAGGGACGCAGGGACGTTCAGGAGTGCATGGACCGCACCAAAGTTTGGTGGGTGTGCGGCTCTGGGTGGCGGCCAGGGATCCATGCAGTTGTGTTGCTGGCGAGCGGCGCCCCCAGGAGTGCGGCACCACCGAAGCAACGTGGAGGCGCCTGGAGAGCGCTGAGTTGCTGAGCTGCGACGAAGGGAGTTCGAGGGCGAACATCGTCGCAGGATGGCCGAGTGCGAAGTCGCGACGGAGGGAGTTCGAGGGCAAATACCGTCGCAGGATCGCCAAACCCCCGAGAGACAGAGAGAGCCCCGAAGAGTGGAGTCGTTTAGATGAGATGGGCCGTTCGTCGACTGGAGGAAGTCTCTTGCTCGAGAGGTGTTTCTTGTGGACGTCAAGACCCCCGCAAGGAGGATGGCTAGGGAGAGTCTGAACAGAGAGACAGAAGATTAGTTTTAAGCTAATCCAGTGGACTGGGCTGCGGAGGTCTACCTTCGTAGCTCGGCCCCTTTTCTTGAGTTGTTTCAGAGACCTCCGGATCCATCGATGGATTGGAGTCTCGGGCAAGGTCACCAAAAAGACATCGAGGACGAACCCCAGGGGCTGTCCGTGGCTGAGTGTCGCAGCGTCGGTGTCGAGTCCGAAAGGGGGACGCAGCCTCGGAACAACGGAGTCGTCGTGGGACAATCTAGAGCAGAGTTCCAGGAACGTCGCGGGACCCACGGGAGAACGAGAACACCGTTGGAGTTCCAGAGGACGTTGGACGAGGCCAGGATGCTTCGTCGCTGGAGATCCCTGCCGAGGGAGCGCAACGCAGTGGAATCGTCGTTGGAGGGCGGAGTTCCAAGGACATCGTGGAGCAAGGAGCTGGAACGTCTCATCGAGGAACGCACCCGGTGTTCTCCGAGGATTTCGTCGCGGGACCAAGGGAAGAGGACGAAAGCGTCGTTGGGGTTCCAGGACATGGTGAAGAGGAGAATACACCAGCCGTTCCGTTGTACCCACGCCTTGCTCAGGGTTTTTCCGTGGTTTTCCCCTGAGCGAGAAGGCAAATGCCGAGGCGAATGTCTGTAGAAGCCACGGGGCTTGCACGACAACTTCTTCAGGCAGGGGTACGAAGATTCCGAAGAGGACTCAACGCGGTCGGGACGCCCGCTTTTCCAGAGGGGGGAGCAATGTTGCGAGCACCGGGTATAGGCCCGTGCATAGCCTACTGGTGCTCGCAGTTGAAGACAGAAGAGGGTCCACCCCCTTCGAGAAGACAGTCTGATAGCATACGCCATTACGACCCGACGTGTCGATCGGTCTCTCTCTATGTTGTAATTATCGGATGTATGGAAATATAGTTACATCGTGCAATGTGCCCTCGGGCGTGTCTATCATTCTATATCCCTTTGCGTCGGGGTGGCCGACGGTGGAAACACCCCGGCGCAACAATACATTCCACGCTATGCTGGATTTCATTTGTTCGCCCGACAATCCGATTGGCAAGGTCACTCATTACTTTTGGCGCAGAGAATATCAAAGCAGGGGATTACAACATTTTCATCTTTTAATTTGGATTGAAGATGCTCCCATAATCGATAAATCAACGAAGGAAGAAGTAGCAGCATTCATAATGAAATACGTCACTTGCAGATTACCATCACCGCATGTGTCGCCAGAATTATATAGACGAGTAATTGCACATCAAATGCATAAATGCAATAGTTACTGTCTAAGCAACAGAAAAACTAAAAATTCCTTCTGTAAAGTATGTAGATTTTCATTTCCACGTCCAGTTACAGATATTTGATAATAAGGGATGTGGCTGTTTCTTTAGGTGCTAGAAAACAATTGAAAGCAAAAGGTAGACTCTATGATCTTCCACGTTCAATAAAGGAAGTCCGTATCAATGATTTTAATGCTCCCATTCTCACGGTTTGGAGAGGTAACATGGATATACAATATATTGGGGAAAAGACAGGGTTGGTAACATGTTACTGTACTAAGTATGTGTCGAAGCCGGAAAAAAGTTACGCTACGGACACTATGGCAGCAATAAATTCTACTAAATCATTGGCTAGTCTTCTATGTAACCTTGGAATGCGCATGCTAAATCATAGAGAATGTGGAGCGCCTGACTGCGCTGATACTCTTTTAGGATTATCATTGCATGGAACTGACTACAGTACTACTATTAAATGGTTAGATGTAAATATAATGAGAAGTAGGAAATTGAAAACTCGTCAAGAGATTGAAGATCTGGAAGGTGAATCCACAGACATATTTTGTCCATCTTTCATAGATGATTACTATCCTAACAGACCTACGGAATTAGAATCAAAGCATCTGTACGATTTTGCTATGTGGTATGACGTTACTAAAATTAGACCGTCTGAAAAAACTGAATATTATGAAATCCGTGCATCTTTATTTGTGAAAAAAAGGAAAAGAGGCTATCTTATCAGTCATTATAAGTACAATGTTCAAACCCAACCTGAGAATTATTATTTCTCATTATTATTCAAATCTTGGAGAAACACCGACGAATAAAAAAATGGATTTAACACATATGCGGAAGCTTTCTTGTCGCTACAATCACAATTGACAGAAGCAGTTCAATATCACGAACGAATAACGGATATTCAAGAAGCACGTGATCATGTAAAGGAAGAAATTGAAAAGAACGTGTTGAATACTGTAGAAGAAGAAGAAAATGATCAAGGCGATCACCCAATAGAGTGTGTTCCCGTTGAAACTGTTGGTGCCATGAAAGATTTTAAAGACGCGGAAAACAAATTTGACTGTGGTGATCTTGCAGAAATGATTTCGGAATTGAACCATGATCAGAAGCAGATATTTGATAAAGTTACTAAGTCCTTGACGTCTAACGATAACATTCTCAGACTTTATGTGAGTGGCGAAGGTGGCACTGGGAAAAGTTTTTTAATAAAAACTATTAGACAGTGGATCAAGCAGATTATCGGAAAAGACACAGCAGTAACTGCTCCTACTGGAATCGCAGCTTTTAATATCGAAGGTCTTACCATACACCGATTATTCCAATTACCCGTAGAACATGGGCATACAGCCCAGTATAAGCAACTTAGCGATGCAGCCCTTCAAATTGTACGAGATCAACTAAAAAATGTTGCTTTAGTATTCGATGAAATTTCGATGGTTTCTAACGTAACTTTCCTGTACATACATCTGCGACTTACAGAAATATTTGATACTACAGATTCCGATGATGCTTGGTTCGGAAAAAAGCCTATGCTGCTATTTGGTGATTTACTACAACTTCCTCCTGTTCACGAAGAACCTGCTTTTATACAATTATCCAATAAGAGTATGGAGAAAAATGTTGGAGGATTAGGTTCTTATAATTTATGGTCTGCCTTGTTTATCTATGACGAATTGACAATAAACATGCGACAGCAGGGTGATAATATTTACAAAGACATCTTGTCGAGAATTCGCACCGGAGTAGTGACCGATTCGGATACAAAGCTATTAGAATCGAGGAAATTAAATTTCAAAGCGACAAATTGTTGTAATGACCGATTAAACGAATTATGTGATTACATGCTTAATGTGGGATCTAATACGGTGTGTTTACTTCCCACATGTGTTCAGTGTGATGTTTTGAACGCTGCAATGCTGAGTCGATTTCCATCCGAAGAAATCCATTTGATCGCTCATGATACAATGAATTGTGCACCGTACTTGAAAAAAAGGTGTTAAAGGTACTAAACAATAATGACGACGATAGCTCCCGAACGGCGGGACTTGCAAGGGTCGTAATTGTTAAAGTAGGAGTGCAAATCATGATTAGAAGAAATATTGATGTTACGCTAGGTCTTGTTAACGGTACCATAGCTAAACTTGTTTCAGTTACACGAGGTGTTGATAATGACGTTGAAAAATTGAAAATTATATTACCCACTGGGCAAGAACATATAATAGAACGTGTATGTGTTAAATTTGAAGTAATGGATAGAGCGTTCGTTATTAGAAAACAATTTCCGATTTGCCTCAGCTATGGTATAACTATTCACAAAAGTCAAGGACTAAGCTTGCAGAATGCTGTCGTAGAAGCAGGTAATTCAATATTTACTTGCGGACAAATTTACGTTGCTCTTTCACGGGTGACCACATTACAAGGACTGCATCTTATAAATTATGATCCATCTTCCGTAAAGGCACAAGAATCGGCTATAATAGAGTACAATAGATTGCGAAAAAAATATAGACCTGATCTTATGACTATTTCAATTTCTAAAAACCGCGTTCGCAAAGTTCGTGATGCTGTTTGGGCAGTACCTAATTATAATGTTTCCGAATGTCAGAATACTAATGATCACATCGCGGATACCACTCAATACAACGTGAGAGGTCTCCCGAATTCTGATGGTGTGTCTTGTTATGCGAATGCCTCAATCCAATGCATGTTATATTGTTCATCTATAAGAGAAAACTTATTTTCGACGGAAAAGCTGATGATATTATAAAAGTCTTTATGGACCAATATAAATCGGATCAAAATCCAAACATAATATCATTACGGCAGTTCCCAGGGGAAAAATACGCTTACAATCAGCTGCATGATGCAGCTGAGTTTATTACCTCTCTTTGTGATCATGAGATTCTTATTAAGAATGCAGTACAACACGAAATAACAACAGTATTGAGATGTTTAGCGTGTAATTACACAAGTACTACTATCAGTACAAATTGTGTGGTACATCTTGCACTGCCCAAGATGTTAAAAAAAAAAACATTTGAATTTCAAGATAGTGTTGCGAACACCCCCTGGATGGGAATCCAAGGCTCACTGGTGCTCGCGAGCGGGACAAGAGACAGCGAGAAGAAGGCGATCGGATCGATCGCCTGTCAAGCTGTCATTCGATAGTCAGCCGCCATTGCCAGCAGACGTCTCGATATCCTATTACGCTAATTACTGATTGTATTCGTTACCGTTCTTACTTTCCTTGTTATCCCCCCATGTTCATGTTCTGTTATCATTGCTGTTCAGTAAACTTATACTATGCCCAACCAAAATCGTAACATTGGTGTCAGAAGTGGGATGCCCGCCCGGAGCGGCATGCCCACTCGCGCTTCCGCGGCCTCCGCGGTGTCCGCGGCCCCTGCGGTTCCCCCTTCCGGAGCATCGGGCGACCCGTCCCTGCGGGAGCTCTTCACCACCCTTCAGCTCAGCATCACCGGGCAGTTGCAGGAGCAGCGGAGGGATGATGCGGCCCGCCGGCTGAGGGAAGATCAACGCAGGGAGGCTGCCGACCGCCAGGCGCAGGCGGCTTTTGAGGCGCGGATGGCGGAGTTGGAGGAGCGGGTTCAGGTCGTAACCGCTTCATTACAGAATAGCCAGGGCTCAGGAGGTAGCAGCGCGGGCCCTCGAGGTGGGGAGGTTGTGCCAAGTGAAATCAGTGAGAATAGAGTTGCTAATAGTGTACCCCCAGCGCATGTTCCCACGCCCGCTAGTGCGCCCGCCGCTGCCCCTTCGTCGGGATCGAGCGTCCTTAGCTTAGGGTACGCCGCGAAGCCGACGATATTTGACGGGAAAAATTCGTGGGAAGAGTACAAAGTACAATTTGAGACGATCGCGCGCGCAAATGGGTGGGACGATCAGAAAAAGGCGACAGCCTTGATCGGTTCCCTGGGAGGTGCAGCGAGGAGCGTCCTTACGACGCTCTCCGCGGCCCAATGCGAAAGTTTCGCAGAGTTGGTTTCCGCGCTCGAATTCCGCTACGGGGCGAGGAATCTTTCAAATCTGAACTACGTACTCTTCCAGAGCCATCGGCAGCGGAGGGATGAAAGCATCTCTTCGCTCGCCACCAAAATTGAGCGTTTAGCGCAGTCCGCGTTTGCCGATTGTCCGGTAGAGATCCGCGACAAACTCGCCGCGTCCCAGTTCATAACAGCGTTGTCGAGCTCTGTTATGCAGCGGGAACTGCGTCTCGGCGGGTTCACAACCCTAAGAGCCGCAGTGACCAGGGCGCTAGAGATTGAGGCCGTGGAGGCGATGTCTCGCCGCCCTGCGTCAGAATCGCGAGAACGGGACTCGGAAAAGCGGAAGGCTAAACCCTCCAAAAATTTTGAAAGGTTTCCGGTGAAGCAGCGGAGGTTCGAAAAGCCCGTGGGGCGGACAGAGTACTCTCCGAGGGAACCGAAGTGTTGGCTCTGTGGCAAGTCGGGCCACTTACAGAAGGACTGTTTCAAGGCCAAAAACGGCCAGGCAAGGACTGTAAATGTCTCCAGGAAACCCTTTGAGGGAAACGAGAAGAGGACGGCGTAAGGGGGAGACGTCGGTCCGAGAAGAGCAGTCCCCCGGTCGTCAAGAGGGTGGCGATGCGGGAGGCGACTGGGCGACAGACGAATCCGGAGGAGGAGATTTTCGTATGTGGAAAAATCTGTGGGAAACCTTGTAAAATAGTTCTTGATACAGGTTCGCCTATTAACCTTCTGGACAAGGAGTTTTGTCCCTCGAAGGACATCGCCCGAACAGGACTAGACATTCGCTCCACTTCTGGGGAGAAAATGAAAGTGTTCGGCAAGGTGAGCCTGGAAGTCGGCGTTGGAGGACACTTGAGTGTAGAAGACTTCCACGTCGTCGACATGGTCGAAAAGTGCATCCTGGGAGCGGCGTTCTTGAGGAGGCACCACTGCAGCATCGACTTATCCCGGAATGTGCTGTGCCTCCCTGGAAAACCGGAGATACGCTTCGGAGAGCCGGCCGTCGAAAAGGAGAAACTGGAAAAAGGAAGTGAAACGGTCGTCCCCCAGCATTTGAAAGAGCTGTATACACGCTGCTCGTCAGGTTTGTCCGAAGGACAGACAAAGCTATTTGCTGAGCTTCTTTGTGAATTTCAGGATGTTTTCGCCACGCATTCGACTCAGATCGGGAACTGCGACCGGGTGAAGCACTGTGTCGACACCGGGGATAATCACCCCATCAAGCAGGCACCGCGGAGGTTGCCACTACACCGACGAGCGGAAGTAGAGGAATTACTCGGGAAGATGTTGACACAGGGCGTGATCGAGGAATCGCGAAGCCCGTGGTCTTCTCCGATCGTCCTTGTTACGAAGAAGGATGGAACCTTAAGGTTCTGCGTGGTTTACCGACGCCTGAACGAGATTACGAAAAAGGACTCGTATCCTCTGCCCCGTATTGAGGATACACTGGACGCTCTCGCTGGATCTTCTTGGTTTTCTACCGTGGACTTGCAGAGTGGTTACTGGCAGATCTCTATGGACGAGAAGGACCGAGAGAAAACTGCGTTTTCAGTAGGAACGGGACTCTGGCACTTCAAGGTGATGCCCTTCGGACTTTGCAACGCCCCTGCGACTTTCGAGCGACTGATGGAAGACGTGCTTCAAGACCTGACCTGGAAGATCTGCTTGGTCTACTTGGACGACATCATCATCTACGGGAACGACTTTGAGCAGGAGCTCGAGCGCCTACGGACGGTGTTTTCACGTTTGCGTCAGGCTGGACTATTGATGAGCCCCAAGAAGTGCTCTTTCTTCTGCCGGGAAGTTAAGTATCTGGGCCATATCGTAACGGAGAGAGGGGTCAAGACGGATCCGGAGAAGATCAAAGCCATCTCGGAATGGCCGCAGCCGAAGAACGCCACGGAATTAAGAAGCTTCCTAGGATTGTGCACTTATTACCGGAAATTTGTGAAGGATTTCTCCAGGATCGCCAAGCCCCTGCATCGCCTCACCGAGGCCAAACAGAGCTACGAATGGACCGAAGAATGCCAGGAGGTTTTCCGGGAGCTAAAGAAGAGGCTCACCGGGGCGCCGGGGAGAAGTCGGGCTGGCAGGACATTGCTCGTTTCTCCCCGCAATTGAAATTTTACTGGTCGATCTGGGACTCGCTGGAGGTTCATGAAGGTTTGCTTTTTAGGAAATGGGAGTCCCACAGTGGTACAGCGGCCTCGTGGCTTTTGGTGGTACCGCGCGAAAGGGTTGCAGAGGTTTTGCGGGAGTTTCACGATTCGCCAGCAGCTGGGCACTTTGGAGTGAACAAGACCTTAGCGAAGATTCGTCAACAGTTCTTCTGGTCAACGTGTCGACAGGACGTTCAAGAGTGGTGCCGGCGGTGTGACACCTGTGCGGCGAAGAAGGGACCACGTCAGAGGGGAGCAGGGAACCTGAAGGTGTACAACGTGGGAGCTCCGTTTGAGAGACTTGCCCTGGACGTTGTCGGTCCGCTCCCGAGGTCCCAGGCCGGGAACAGGTTTATGTTGGTCGTGGCGGACTACTTTACCCGGTGGCCGGAAGTAATCGCGATGCCAGACCAGCGAGCTGTCACAGTGGCAAGAGCTCTCCTGCACAACGTAGTGTGTCGACATGGTGTACCTTTGGAGATACACACCGACCAAGGAAGGAACTTCGAATCCTCCGTATTCAAGGAACTGCTGAAGCTGCTTGGAGTCAGGAAGACACGAACAACTCCCCTGCATCCCCAATCAGACGGGCTGGTAGAGCGCCTGAACAGAACGTTGCTCCAATACCTCGCGATGTTCGTTTCGGAGCACCAGCGGGACTGGGACGAGTGGATGCCCATGTTCCTCCTTGCCTACAGGTCAGCACGGCACGAGGCTACGCAACTGACACCAGCGATGATCCTGTACGGCCAGGAACTTCGCCTACCCCTGCAGCTATGGAGAGGGCTGCCCCCCGAAGTGGAAGAGGACGAGGACGTCGAGCAGGGTTACTCCGAATGGATCCGAGGGAAGATGACGAAGATCCACGGATTCGTTCGACGCCGTCTGGACGTCTACAGTTCAAAGATGAAGTCGTGGTACGACAGCCGTGTTCACGCCGTGGAATTCCAACCTGGAGAACAAGTGTGGTTGTTCCAGCCACGAAGAGTCAAGGGGAAGTGCCCGAAGCTTCAAGCGGACTGGGAAGGCCCTTATACGATTACGGACAGGATCAACTACGTCGTCTACAGGATTCAGCGTTCACGCAGGAAGAAGTGTAAGGTGGTCCACGTGCGCCGCCTTGCGAAGTATGAGGGACAACTGCGAGAGGAGTGAAGACGTCGCGGGACCTACACTGGACTCAAGGAAGAAGATTAGTTTAAGCTAATTTGGTGGACTGGGCTGCCTGCGTAGCCCAGCCCCCGCTCTTGAGTCTGTTTCAGGTTCACGAGACCCCACCACGAGGGACAAGGTGTCAGGGGACCGCCACCGCAGCCTGGATGCGCGCTCCCGGGTTCCCCAACTGTGCCATAATAGCGTGGCAGTCCGCAGCGGGGTGCGGACATACGTGAAAGCGCCCCGCTAGCCCCTGGAGGTTCCCCTACGTGCCCCCGGCACGGCCGGGATGGAGGTTCTCGCGGGGGACCCAGGAAGGAATAGGAGGATGGGTGGACAGCAGAAGGGAAATGGCATTCCCAACCACCAGGCGGACAAGCGGTGCTTGGATCGGCTGGGGGGAATGTCGCGAAGACGGGAGCGCGGGCAGGACGCACAGGACGGTCCCCCTGGTTCAGCACCAGATGCCACGAAGAGGATTGGGGCCATCTAGAAGACAAGGATTGGAAAACTGGAGCAGCTAGAAGAGAGAAGACGGGCGGACGGATCGGGGTGGATTGATCGGGGAGCGGGCCGATAGCAATGCTCATATGTGTGACCCCCTGCTTTCGTGCTTGCCTCGCCTTTCCGTCCCCCGTTCCGGCCGCTCCACCGGATGCCGGCAAATAGGAAGGAAATAAAATGTTTCTCTGTCCTTTTGCAAAGGGAACTTCGAGGAGCGAAGGGACGCGCAGGATCTGGATGCAGTCGAGGACAGATCTGGATGCAGTCGAGGACGGATCTGGATGCAGTCGAGGGCGAGCCGGGATGCAGCGTGGGTCCGGCCGGACCGCTGAGGGGCGACGGACGGAGCGGAACCGCCTAGGGATGATCCGGAGCGTCGCGGGATTTCGCCGTTGGAGCCCCGGAGGAACCGCCTCGAGGGAACCTGGACTGCCGAGTCGTCGCACGAGACACGCCGTGCCTCCCGACGGCTAAAGGAACGAGGAGTCCCGGCCCCCGAAAGAACAGGAAGCCTCACCCGTCTCTGCCCACGAAGAAGATGCGCCGTCGGAGAAGAGGAAGACCGCGCAAGAAAGAAGTACGCAAGTTTGAAGACGCAAGTGGAGGGCGGAGGCGCGAAGACCCACGTACCCACGCCTTGTCCAGGGTTTTTGGAGTGGTTTTCCCCTGGGCGGGAAGGCGAATGCCGAGGCAGCGGACGGAAGGGGCCACACGGCGTCCTTTCCACCCTTCCGGACCAGGGTACGGCTGCAGGAGATGAAGGGACTGCAGCGGCCGGGACGACCGCTTCTCCAGAGGGGGGAGCAGTGTTGCGAACACCCCTTGGATGGGAATCCAAGGCTCACTGGTGCTCGCGAGCGGGACAAGAGACAGCGAGAAGAAGGCGATCGAATCGATCGCCTGTCAAGCTGTCATTCGATAGTCAGCCGCCATTGCCAGCAGACGTCTCGATATCCTATTACGCTAATTACTGATTGTATTCGTTACCGTTCTTACTTTCCTTGTTATCCCCCCATGTTCATGTTCTGTTATCATTGCTGTTCAGTAAACTTATACTATGCCCAACCAAAATCGTAACAATATAATAAAACACAATTTCACAGGATGGAAAAATCAGAAAGATCCTTGCAATAATTGTGATAATTCAAATTCAAATACAATGAAGAAAATCGATATAACTGCTTCCAAACAAATTCTTATTGCAAAATTACATTTGTTCGATCACGATAGTAGTGAAACAACGAAAGTTGAAAATTTCAACATCAAAGCAATGCCTACTACTAAAATACAATTGGTAGATCACTGTTATAAACTTAAGGCAGCGATTTTCCACCACGGTAAAAGTATTTCCGATGGTCATTACACGAGTATGGTAAGGGGTAAGGGCACAACGTGGGAATTCGTTGATGATTTACGAGTAGAAAAACAAGCTTGGCCACGAAATGCTAAAAATGCATACATATTTTTCTTCGAAAGATGTTAATTGTGGTTGTTATTACAGTTCAATGATAAATACGTTCAGCGCCAAAGGCTGCTTTCAGCGCCATAAGCTGCTTCGCGCACTATGTACTGCACACAAAGTACTATACATTCATATAATACATATAGATCGGCAATGCAGTGCACATGTTTTTTTGGGGAAGGTGTTAAACTTACGTAGAATTTATCCTTAATCAAAAAATAATAAAAGTACACTCGTTGAGCTGCTTTGCGCTATTCCGAGTATTCCGAGTAAGCTTTACTGGCTACAAACTAGCTTTATCTTCTAACATCACTCGATAGGCTGCAGTGCGCCGTAAACGCGTGGACGTGTAACGAAGATAGATCAGAATTTATAATTTATTGGGATTTCCTTACTTTATCCTTACTTTTAGTACCCGTGACAGGGAAAAATTTGTAAAAAAGAAGAAGCTGAAATTCTGAATCCCAAAAAAACTTCACAAACGTAAAAAAATATGACGCCAAGAACATGAATTATCTTTGTAAAAAGAAGTGAGATCCCCATAAAAAACTTTAAAAAAGTAAAAAAATTACGCCAAGTACATGAATTAGCTTTGTAAAAAGAAGTGAGATCCCCAAAAAAAACTTTAAAAAAGTAAAAAAATTACGCCAAGTACATGAATTAGCTTTGTAAAAAGAAGTGAGATCCCCAAAAAAAACTTTAAAAAAGTAAAAAATACGCCAAGTACATGAAAATGTCGAGGACAAAAAAAAGTATTATCAAAAATCACAAAAAAAAGAAAATAGTATACATGAAAAAGTCGAGGAAAAAAAAAGAGTATTATCAACAAATAAATATAAAAAACACAAAAAAAGACAAAGAAACATGAAAAAGTCAAGGACGAATAAAGTATAATTAACAAAAAAATATAATCACATAAATAAAAAATAAAAAATATGATTACAATATAAAAAAAGATGTGAAATCAAAATGAGCTGCAAGTATATCACAAAAAAAGAAAATAACAAAACGACTGTGGATATTAATTAATATAATTAATATATCTTTCACAAAAGATTGAAAAGTATCAAGGGAGATGCGTTTTCAGTGTGATTTCTTCACTAATGTGACCTGCTCTACCTTGCAAACAGTCCGCCATAATTTTCTTAATTCTTAATGCAATGCTGATTTGACAAATTTTGTCGATTTGTGCGAAACAAAATGCTTCTCTGTCTATATCAGGGACAGAGATCTAACCCAGACCTTCTCCGGACAACCTCCAAGCCTGTGCATCGCCTTCATTTCTATCCGAGCCTCTGCGTCCCCTTCATTTCTATAAGCTTTACATAAAAATTCTAATTAAAAAATAGTTTGCTGGTATAAAAACAATATATTATTTTGTGCATGCATTGTATAATTTCTAGAAACTTGTGCGAAAGAAGATGCTTCTCTGTCGAACCTTCTCCGAACAACTTTCAAGTCTGCGACTCTACATAAGAAACTATTAAAAAAATTTGGTGACTTACCTTGTTAATTGAGACAATAATTCAGTCTCCTATTTAGTGTAAAAACTCGTGACATTTCAAATTCGGACAACTTACTTTATTTGACACTTAGCACTTGGTAGGTTATTTATAATATCTCTGTCTAGCTGTCAGATTACAACAACTTGTTACGCGATTGGTCGAAACCCACATCCAATGAGCAACGTGCCTGAGAGACATTTCCTCACCCTTTCATACTCCCCTCTTGCCAAGAAGTGTAGGACGATGACGATGACGGTCTTAATTTTACGAACATAAAATTCAGCAAATTGCAACTTTACATCGAAATATCTCAGCTCATAAGGCCCGTAGGAACAAAACGAAGACACTTTTCTTATGTAAATCAAACCCAAGCTATCCATTAAGACCATTCAAAATCTAATCGGATCAGCCGTTATTGAGATTCGGAAATCTCAGGGTTCTTAATAGCGAGTCGTGGGGTAAAACACGGAAAGACCTCAGCACCGTAAAATCCGGTGCTGGGCCCATTCAATGCGGTGCACAGTGGTCTGGAAACCCGCTTTTTGTGGCCAAAAGTCAATTTTTCAAGTTTAATATACAGAAAAAATTTTTGTTGCTATAAAGTTACAATCCTTCAAAGCTCCTAAATCCAAGATATTATACATTTTAAATACATCTGTGATGAGATACAGCGTTCTAAAGACGAAATCATAACATTTAAAGTAAAGTTAAACGTTTTAGTTACCAATTATAGAATATCAGAAATCAGTCTTTAATGATAGTTTTATACGTGTTAGCAGGTGTATTTCAAGTATTTAATCCAGTTATGAGCATTTTGTAATTCATATACAAATAGTACAAACTGTATAACAATTTAAGCTTTGAGAAAGGTTTTAAAAAAAATGCTTAAAAGTGCTAAACCTCGGACTTATTTTATAAGAAAGTTTAAACATCTGTTAAAAGGAATATGCAAGGTTTAGGTGCCACCTTTTGCCACTTTTAGCTCTGTATGGATTTTAACAAATAGACGCGAAGTGTGCTAGCGCTGCATTCAGAACTTGGATGCGTATCGTAGTATAGGAGCTATAGTTAACAGAGTAATAGAAACTTCATATCTTCTCATATCACATATAAGTTTACGAAACAGGCTACAAAAACAAAAACTCCAGAAACTTAAACTGCCTCCCGAGGTTTTAGCATTACTATGTTCCCCGTCTATTGAACCAGAACCAACAACATCCACATTTATAGAAGAGACAACTAACGATGAAGAAGATTTTGATGAAAATTATGAAGACAACGAAGGCACATTGCTGATCTTTAGGCACTTAGATAACTTAGAACTGGATTCAAATGAACTATACTAGGTATTTATGCTATCACACATTTTCAGTACGTTATGTCTTCGTTTACATGTAAAGATAGCGTTAAGATGGTTCTTTTCTTTCTTTTTACGAACTAGTTGTGGTTTTTTTAAAACAACTTTATCATAAAAATGAAGTTTTCTTCAAAATAATCGCCACTAAGGGGGTTTTATTTTTTAAATACGAAATTTGTTTTTTTTTTGCAAAATAATTGAGCATTTTTAAATGTGCTACTGTAAATAATCAAATTGTATCGTAGAAAGTCAATTCTTGTTAAAAAATGTCGCTTTAAAGGTATTTTTAATTTTGGCCACAAAATGCCGCTCTCCAGACCACTGTGCGGTGCTTAAAACCAAACGCATTCAGAATCTGTGGTTGGTGCAAATATCGGTGCTGGGCACCGTTCACAACGGTGTTCCTGATGAACGCGCACTGAAATCATCGATGCATTGCTATCTTCCATCTTTGTTTTCCATATTCGCCATTCGTCGTTGTTTTCGATACGCGCATGGTACACGGGATAAGGTCTGCAGCGTTGAGTTCGTGTATGAAAATTAATGGATCTATCTGGCTGGCTTATTAATTAATAGTTCAATTAATAAACTAAGAATAAGCCACATTATAATCTGGCTAACAAACAGTTCCGAATATGCTTTTAACAAATGTGAATTTCAAATGCAAATGTAACCTATATTCATATCATTTTATTTAAACTTTCAATGTTATAATAATTTACGAGGTCTATCCATATACGCATATGCACGCATACACATTCTTGAATACCCAGTATACCATGATGAATACCTAAGTACATTTATTAATCTTTAGTAATCATTTATATTTCTACTAGGTAAATAATGTAGTTGTTGTTGTTTTGAAATATATAAGGCAGTATGTTAATTAATTTATTACGTTTTTATATACAACAAAATATTGTTATCTACAATCGATGTCTTGTAGCAATGAATGTGATTCCTTTTTTTTTGTAAATTGTGCATGGTGTTTTTACTGATATAGAGTCGTAACTAATTATTAGTTTCTTTTCCATATCTGTAACGACGCTGTATGCAAAGTAATGAGTATTAAATCCTATCACATAAAAAGGTATATACCTGAAGTAGATTTCATTATCTACTAGATAAATTTTATCAATTCGCCAAAACCAGGACAATTTTCCCCAATAGTAGCTACTATGATAGGTTTGTCTAACTTGTGAATCTTGAAAATGAATGTTAATTGAATCATCATTTATTGCCGGGCCATAATTAATGTTATGGAACACCGTTGTGAACGGTGCCCAGCACCGATATTTGCACCAACCACAGATTCTGAATGCGTTTGGTTTTAAGCACCGCATTGAATGGGCCCAGCACCGGATTTTACGGTGCTCGGCACCGTTCCCGACGATGCTCGGCACCGTTCCCGACGGTGCTCATTTTTCGAGCACCGTTGGGAACGGTGCTGAGGTCTTTCCGTGTAGAGCCACTCTGTGTCTCTTGGATACTATTGACTGTATTCCGTATGTGAGAAAGAGATAATTATAGTTAACTTAAATTACTTTTCAACTTGAATATGCGATTTGGACAAATCATTAACCCTCCGAGTACGGGGCCTGGATCAATTTTGACCCACTGCTTGAGAGCGCTAACGCACACAGTGACGGAGCTATGGGGGTCAGCCGCGGCCAAGCGAACTTTTAGCCGTCGGGGGTGTCATAAAAACATAAACCGGGCCTTTCCGGTGACTGTTTGGGGCAATAATGGGAAGTTCGTGACGACTGCGCTGGCATTCGCGACTGCATAGTTGACGACGACGCATCGCTGCTTTCTTGTGCTTTTCCCGGGTCTATTATTTTTGTTGGTTTTGCTGTTTTTATCGTTATCATTGTTTTTATCGTTATCATTGTTTTTATCGTTATCATTGTTGTTATCGTTATCGTCGTTATCGTTGTTATTCGTGTTATCGTTGTTTTGTTTGATTGTGCATTCGTACAATGTTTGCTTTACGAACCGACGAGAAATCTGCACTTTTTGCGGAAGACAATGAAGACGTGCACGACTGTGAACACTCATCGGATGGTGAAGTGCATCCAATAGCGACGCTGAACCAGAGGAGCAAGATTCCGAATCCGACGAAGATGATCCATCAACACCTACGCATCCAGGAAATCAAATGGTAGCTGGACGCCACTGGAACTACATTGCATCCGACAGCAGTTCAGTCGAATACTTCCAGCGCGAGTGTTCACTGACAGAAAGAAGTGAGCATGTCGCAACAGTAGATGAATGTTTTCATTTATTCATCAATGAAGAAATCATCCACACCGTCATTTTATACACGAAAATGAAGGCAAATAAGTGTATGCCGCCGAATAAAAACTGGAAACCAGTGGACCGTACGGAAATGGATGCATTTTTTGGACTTCTGCTGCTGATTGGACGGTTCAGAGAATCGCGCGAACGCAAGCAGGACCTATGGAAAACGACGGATGCACTTTCTCGGCAATTTTATACAGCAACAACGTCGCGTGATCGCTTTATAGATATCTTAAGGTATGTTATTATTATTATTATTATTATTATTATTATTATATTTATTTATTATCCTTGCCTTTCGATTTTGGATGGCTTTCGCTTACATCTTCACTTACATCCACACTTACATTTACAATTTATGTTTTACTCAGGTATATTCGTTTCGACGATTCCGCCACAAGAGAGGAAAGAAAGGCCACGGACAAACTAGCACCCCTAAGAGATATTACAAATATCTTTACGAAAAATTGTAAAGAATCGTATAATGCGACAGACGTTGGATGCGTTGATGAGCAGTTGGTGACGTTTCGCGGCCGTTGCTCATTCAAAGTATATATGCCAAACAAACCCGGCAAATATGGGATAAAAATATGGACCCTTTGTGATTCCCAAACATATTATTGCTGCAACATGGACGTCTATTTGGGGAAACAAGGAGACGCACCAGAGAAACAGCAAGGGCGACGTGTCGTAAAACAAATGACTGATTTCTGGAGAAATTCTGGTCGATGCGTGACGACCGATAATTTTTTCACGGACATAACTTTAGCGGAGTATTTATTAGATATTAACCTGTATTTAGTCGGAACAATGCGTAAAAATAGGCGGGATTTACCAAAAATGCTGACAAATATTCAAAATCGATGTCTATATTCATCACAATTTCTATTCACGCCAAATATAACGCTGGTATCCTACGTGCCAAAACTGCGAAAGTGTGTTGTGCTACTGTCCACATTACACCACGAGCATAAAATATCGGCAGCTGCACAAAAGTTCAAGCCGGAAATAATAAATTATTATAATTCCACAAAAAGTGGAGTCGACGTGTTAGATAAATTAGTGAGGGAGTATTCTTGTAGGCGCTGTACCCGTCGTTGGCCCCTATCTTTATTTATGCACTATTTAGATATTGCTGCATATAATGCGTTTGTTTTCTGGCACGTCAAAAATCCGACATGGGAGACGAGACATTCATCCACGATGAGAAGAAAATTATTTTTAGAGGCATTGGCAAAGAAATTGACTGCCAAAAATATTGACAGACGGGCTACCCAATTCGAAAATCAGGAAGGAGGTCTATCGGCAAATATTGTGAGGGCGATAGAAGCAACGGGGAGAAAAATTATGAAAAAAACGAGAGTAGGAGGTCTCAAGCGTGCGAGATGTTGCTACTGCGTAGGAAACGACAATAAATACCCCTCGAAATGTGAATCGTGCAGTAAATATGTATGTAAGAACCACTCCACGGAAACCCATAGAATTTTGTGTAATACATGTAATGATGATATTATAAATATGGAATAAATGTAATATTTTTATAATTCACATGATTATTTCTTTCATACGTGTACAACAAATATCCAAACGTTCCTAATCCGAAACCGACCGCTTCGAGCTCGAGGGATCGTCACTGTGTGTACAATATCGGTGAGGGTCTCGAGCTCGGCGATCATCCTACTTTATGACAGTATCGGTGAGGGTCTCGAGCGACCGTGAATATGTATTAGTGAACTATCGGTGTGGGTCTGGACAGACCCAGGCCCAGGACTCGAAGTCCAGTACTCGGAGGGTTAAGTGGCACCTAGTACCGGACACGATCAGAACGTAGCGAACCGCGAAGTACGCGAATTAAGTTACTGGTGATACCACACACGTGAGATAGCGAGCGAGGATATCGTGGCATAGCATCCAAAGGGATAACAGTAAGCCTCCCGGAGACCGAAACGAAGCGGTGACCCGTCGACGCAGTAAGCCATCCCTGGACGAATCAGCAACAATGGAGCAAGACGACTCCATATCGGAAGAAGAGGTTTCGGTCATAGAACTGGGACAGGCATTTCAGGAAGAGGAAGAAGGAGAAGAAACGCGGATGCTGAGCCCGGTGCTTACAGGAGGTAGAACAGATAAGGACAGCGCGACTCCGGGACCAAGCGGATATGGACAGCCGGGGAACGAGACAAACTGCAATGTACTGGCCGTAGTCCCGATAGGATATCCAAAGGAGGAGCTGAGCAGGGGGCAGGCAAACAGACTATTCGGACGATTGCTGGAACAGGCCTCGGAAGAGGAGGTGGATCTCAGGATATCAAGGAAGGACTGGTTGAATGGGGGTCTCCTGCTCACGGAGGAAGGAGGCAAAACGGAGAAGTGGATCACAAAGGAAGTGGAGGAGGGCAGGGCGTGCAGCGACGGGAGGAAATTGATGATAGTAAGAAGAGGAGACATAGAGAAGAAATTTAGAGTAGTCATGGCATTATCAGAAGGGACGATTGGAGCGAGGGCAGTGTTGAAGCAGATAAAAAGGGAACACCCACGCCTTGCGACGGGGGGGGTGGGAGGTGCTGGAGTCAGGCCCGAGACAAGAGAGAGGAAGGGAGTTTGTAATACGGATAAACGGCAGAGACCTGGCATACTTGCGAGGGAGAGGGATGAGGTTCAAGATGTGGGGAGGATCGGTGGAGGCCCGTTTCTGGCCCCGCAAGGAATAAGGGGGGAAGAAAGGTTAAACGGAAGGTGCGCCCTGCCTCCATAAGTGGACCTAGGCCAAAACAGGAAAGGTAAACTGATAGATACAATTTCTCAGGTCCCTCAGTAAGTAAATACTACTATACGTTACATTAGAATTAGACTAGGGTAAGGCTTGGTGACGTCTTTTGACAGAGCCGTGGAAAGTAGGTTAAGTTTGACTATAACCGCGGGTACCCGTGCAGTTGGAGGATCCAACGGAAACACCTCCTCGATGCTGGGAGGGGGGCTCCCTTGGCGCCACCGGGAGCCGGGGGAGCACACGGAAGGGATCCACAGGAGGGGGCGGGGTGGGGCCCCCCCACCGAAGCCCTACGGCGATGGGCGACGGGGCTTGCAGGGTACCAGGGTAAACTCGGGAGGGTATGAAGAATTTTGGGCGGGAAACGCAGACTTGCTCAGGCACGAACGCTTAGGGGGGGGGGGGGGGGGCGGATGCACACGAAAGGTCGCGCCTAAGTCTAAGGGGGGAAGAGCCGCAGAGTCAGGGGATTGGTCACACTGCAGGGACGTGGCATCAGATAACCCGAATTGTCCGAGAGAAGCGGAGACACGGTGGGCCGAACACAAACGACACGAAGTGAGGACAATATCCTGGATGTTCGCAGAAATGGCCCTCAAGGTGGTACAAATAAATCTGCACCACTCAGCAGCGGCGACTAAGACGCTAGTGCGTCTCATGGCCAGGAGGGGGATAGACGTGGCACTAATTCAAGAGCCGTGGGTGGCGTTTGGCGCTCCGAGAGGCCTGACAGAGGCGGGCGCAATGTTCGCGACGAAATCGGATGAACGAGCGAGAGCATGTATCGTTGCAAGGAAAGGTATAACAGCGACATTCCTACCGCAACTCAGCGACTCGGATGTAGCCACGATAAAGATCAAGAGAAGAGGGATCAATGACAGGGGAATTATCCTCACGTCAGCTTATATTCCGGGGAACGGGGGAACAGACCCCCCGGGTGAAATGTGCCACAACATCGTGGAATGGTGCAAGGTCAGAAGAATAGACGGATTAATAGGCATGGACGCCAACGCCAGACACGAAATGTGGGGAAGTACGGATACCAATTCCAGGGGAGATAAGCTGGCAGACTTCATTGTAGGAAACGAAATGACATGTTTGAACACAGGGAACGCATACACCTTTGTCACGGCGGACAGAGAGGAAGTGCTAGATATCACCCTGGCTACAACTGGTATGGTAAACTTAGCGAAAGGATGGACGGTCCTGAGGGATAACAGTGCCTCGGACCATAGGTATATACGATTCACGATAGGTGACGACGCGGAAGTGGCAAAAGCCAAGAGAAGGAACCCTAGGGCGGCGGATTGGGTGGCGTACAAGGAGACATTACTAGCAGGAGCGGCGAATCTCCAGGCCAGAAGGTGCGCCAGCCAAAGAGACTTGGACGAAGCTAATGGAAAGCTGATAGAGTACATGACGAGAGCATGGGAGGAGGCGACAGAAGAAAAGGAGATCTCGGACAAAATAGTCACGCCATGGTGGAACGACGAATTGGCCGGACTATTGAAACAGGCGGACAAAGCGCTCAACCTGGCTAGACGAGCGAGAGGACGCACGAGAAGGAAAATTAGACTGAGGAACGAAGCCAACAAGGCGCGTAGGCAATATGCCAAGGCGGTAAACAAGGCCAAAAGAGATACATGGAGAAACTATTGCGCGAACATGAGAAGGATACCGGAAGTGGCCAGATTGACAAGGATGATGGAGAAAAACCCCCAAGAGATGCTGGGAGCACTCATGAGAGAGGACGGAAGTTATACCGAAACGGACGAAGAAATATTGGGAATGTTACTGGAAGAACATTTCCCAGGTATAGAACCATCGGTACCTGGGGAAACGACATCTGGGGGCACAGGAGAGGAGGTAACAGAAGGTACCTCGACCTTGACTGGGGCAATCAACGCGAATGGAACGAGGAGGCCAACACGGAGGCAGGAAAAGTGGTGAACGTGGAAAGATTCGCGTGGGCAGTGGGGTCATTCGAACCGTTTAAAGCGCCAGGAGTGGACGGAATATATCCCAAAATGCTCAAGGAAGCGACACCCTTCATAGCGGAGGCAGCGGTGGAGATGATGAAAGGCTCTCTGATAATGGGATCGATACCAAAAGCATGGGGTACGACAAAGGTGGTATTTCTACCTAAACCAGGGAAAAAGGAATATACGACGCCCAAAGCATTTAGACCGATCAGTCTAATGTCGAACGTGATGAAATCTATGGAACGCATGGTGGACAGGCACATAAAGGACGAGGTGTTGCAGGCGAAACCGCTGCACAGCTATCAGCACGCTTTTAGGGCTGGGCACTCGGTGGAGGTAGCGGTGCACCACTTCGTGAGGGACGTGGAGATAGCAAAGAAGGACAAGAAGGTAACTCTGGCATGCTTCATCGATATAGAGGGGGCGTTCAACAGGACCTCAACAGGGGTGATCACAGAGGCACTACGGAACTTTGGGGCCAGCGAAATGGTGATCGACTGGATCAGGACGATATTAACGGACAGGACGATCAGGACCGAAAGGGGCGAGGCTAGGGCCGAAGGCAGGGCGAACAGGGGTTGCCCACAGGGGGGCATACTGTCGCCACTGCTATGGTGCCTGGTAGTGGACAGTCTGCTATACGATCTGGAAGAATGCGGAGTCAGGGTCTCGGCGTACGCCGACGACGTGGTATTTCGAGCCTCCGGCAGAACAATGGAACGAGTAGAAGCAAAGATACAAAGGGCCCTGCGTACCTTGGAGGAGTGGTGCGAGAGATCGGGATTGTCAGTGAACCCGGCCAAAATGGAAGTAATTAGAATAGCCAATGTCAACAGGAAACCACCTTATGGTGGCCTCGAATATCAAGGACAGATATTGAGTTTATCTAAGAAAATCAGATATCTGGGTATCGTGGTGAACGATACCCTCACGTGGAGAGAACACATATTTCAACAGGCTCGCAAGGCAAAAAGCAACATGAACATGGTCTGCAGGATGGTAGGACCAACGTGGGGACTCACACCGGAAGTGGTGAAATGGATCTACGGAGCTATAGTGATCCCACGACTGACGTTCGGAGCAGGGATATGGTGGAGAGCAGCGAACATGCGAACGGTACGGGCAAAGTTGGATAGCGTGCAAGGAACGGCGTTAAGAAGAATTTACGGGACAATGAGGACGGCCCCGACCAGAGCATTGGAAATTATAGCGAACATCCCGCCACTACACATCAGAATCAAAGAACTCGCGATGAGAACGACACTTAGGTTACAGAGCTGGGAACACTGGAAAGCAGGTAATCCGACAAGCCACAGCTGGATTCTAGAGGAAGAAGGCGGTGAGAAACTGAATCGCATTAAAACCCTACCGAGAGATCTGATCGTTAAGGCGCACAGATTCGGTAGGAAATTTGATACGGAGATACGACCCAGGATGAACTGGAACGTAGCGGAGATCAATCGTAGGCACACCATGGTATGGTACACCGATGGTTCCAAAAGACAGAACGAACTGGCTGGCGCCGGATGGTGCGAGGCAGGAGAGAACGGTAGACAGGGATGCAAGAGTCTGGGGACGTATGCCAGTTTTTCAGGCTGAAATAACAGCGATACGGGAATGTATTAACTGCATCAAGGAGGACTTGGACATAACGGAGGAGGCGGAAAGAGAACATCGATTGGCGCGTACCGGAAGATCACTAGCGGGGACGTCGAGCGACGGACAGACCGAGAGGTACCATGACGTCGGAGCGAATAGGAGAAGAAAGATAGCGATTTGCACCGACAGCCAGGCGGCCATCAAGGCGCTCGGGGGACACGTGTTCCTATCGAAGTTGGCATTAGAGTGCAGACAAGCACTGGACGAGGTTGGAAGCAGAGTGGAGACGTTACGAGTCTGCTGGGTACCAGGGCACGAAGGCATCGAAGGCAACGAGAAAGCGGATCAGCTGGCTAAAGAGGGCGCGAGCAGAGAGCCAGGGGAAGGAGAAATGATACCGCCCATAGCCACGGTAGCGTTCAAAGGCATCTTGAGGAAATGGAGGGACGCAGCGCGAACCAGAGCATGGGAGTCAACGGTGGGATGTGTGACGTCCAAGGAGCTATTAGGTATGGAAATTAACGCGGATAGGGCCAGAAATATAATGAGACTGAGCAGGGAGGATGCAAGGAACGTGGTGGGGGTGCTATGCGGCCACGCACCGCTTAACGCTCATTTAACTAGGATAGGGCAAGGATGGACGGATATGTGCTCGCTATGCGAGGTAGCAAGGGAGGATAGTAGACACGTGTTGTGCGAATGTCCCAGGACTATGGGAAAACGAAAAAGGTGGTTGGAGGACGAGATAGTGGATCCTGAAAATATCAAAAGACTTTGCGTCAAGAAAATCGCGAGATTCCTGGAAGAGGTGAATCCCTGGAAGACCTTCTAGGGATTCAGCTCTTACAGAAGGGGAGGACCGATACTTGAGAGCCCCACCGGCAGGGTTCCGCTATGGCGGACATTGCAGGTGGGGACAACGCCACGAGGCGAAACCTAATTACCGCATTACCATACACGGGAGTGACGCCCCACGGCGAGGTCCACCGGGGGGGGGGGGGGGCGGTGGAAGGGGCCCCCTTCCCACCCCATTTTATCTCGTCTACCCTATCGCACCTTATCTCACCCCGGCACACCTCATCCCGGCGCACCCCATCCCAGCACACCTCCTCCTACACTCATTGGTCCGGCTCATCTCGGGACCAGGGGAAATAAGACACATAGTAAAAAAAAAAAAAAAAAAAATGAAAAAATGAGAGACACTGACAGTAAAACGGTAACTAAGGCATTAAAATAGACGGAAGGGAAACAAGAGAAAGCAACGAAGAAAGAATAATTGAAGCAAGGAAGTGGAAACTGAGGCGGGAGGGGGATGGGCCGTCAGGGCCCTCCCCCTGCAGGACACCCCCAGAACGAATGACTATAGGAAAAGTAGATGTGTTAAGGATCAGTAGGACGGAAATATCGATAGCAAAGGAAAGGAATAGAAAGCAAGGGAGTCGGAGGGAGGAGCAAGGGGACCAAGGTGGGCGACATCTCCCGACCGGTAGCCCCGCGGCTGACGGGTGCAACATATGCTACCAGGGATTCCCGTCACACCTCCCAAGTAAGACTCCCCTCCGGTAAAGGTAAACGGAAATGTAAGAGACGCAAAGAAAGACGACGGACAGGGGATAACAGTAGAGAGGAAGCAGAGTTCCCATCGAAGCGGTTGGGGGGATGGGTTGGGGGACCAAGGTGCCGGCATCTCCCGTCCGGGTAGCCCCGCGGCAGACGGGTGCAACATATGCTACCAGGGATTCCCCGTGTCACCTCCCCCGTAAAGTTTCCCTCCCCCCGCAAAAACGGAGGATAGCTCAGCGGACGCGAGAGAGTGCTGGGGCAGGCGGTTATCTCCCGAACGGGTAGCCCCGCGGCTGACGGATGCAACATATGCTACCTGGGATTCCCCGTCTAACCCCCCGCGCAAATAGAAAGGGGATAATAGCAACCCAGAAACAGGAGGATACAGAGTCGACACGGAGACAGGTGGGCAACCGTTGGCCGGATCGTACCGCGGGACATTACACGGACCGTGGCGCCCGCGGGCGGTTCGGTTCTCCGGATCCGGAAGCAGTGACGAACAATACGTGTCCGGTTGACGGAACACGGGGCGGAGGGTCTCTAGGCCTTCAACGTGGGCCACCCCTGCCTGGAGGGCATCCTGGCCTAGCACAGGGGTAACACCGATCTTGGCGGGACACCCCCCACGTTTCCGTCTACGACCCGTCCCGCAGGTAAGAAGACCAGAGGAACAGGAGGAACACAGCAGAGGAATAACACACATTCAGGCAAGATCGAGATGGGCTTCAAAGCAGGAGAAGAGCCCTCAAGGGGGACAACGGCAACCTAGACGTAGGAAGGATAGAGAGCAGACACGGAGACAGGTGGGCAACCGTTGGCCGGATCGTACCGCGAGATATTACACGGACCGTGGCGCTCGCGGGCGGTTCGGTTCTCCGGATCCGGAAGCAGTGACGAACAATACGTGTCCGGTTGACGGGACACGGGGCGGAGGGTCTCTAGGCCTTCAACGTGGGCCACCCCTGCCCTGAGGGCATCCTGGCCTAGCACAGGGGTAACACCGATCTTGGCGGGACACCCCCCACGTTTCCGTCCACGACCCGTCCCGCAGGTAAGAAGACCAGAGGAACAGGAGGAACACAGCAGAGGAATAACACACATTCAGGCAAGATCGAGATGGGCTTCAAAGCAGGAGAAGAGCCCTCAAGGGGGACAACGGCAACCTAGACGTAGGAAGGATAGAGAGCAGACACGGAGACAGGTGGGCAACCGTTGGCCGTATCGTACCGCGAGACATTACACGGACCGTGGCGCTCGCGGGCGGTTCGGTTCTCCGGATCCGGAAGCAGTGACGAACAATACGTGTCCGGTTGACGGGACACGGGGCGGAGGGTCTCTAGGCCTTCAACGTGGGCCACCCCTGCCTTGAGGGCATCCTGGCCTAGCACAGGGGTAACACCGATCTTGGCGGGACACCCCCCGCGTTTCCGTCCACGACCCGGCCCGCAGGTAAGAAGACCAGAGGAACAGGAGGATCATAGCAGAGGAGTAAAGCACTCAGGCGAGACCGAGAGAGAGAGACGGACCTAAAAAAAAAAGCAAGAAGAGAGCCCTCGGGCGACAGTAAAGACAATGACAGTTTTGCCGAGCCAAGCGGAGACGCAGCGGTAAGGCAAAGCTGGTCATGAGCAAGGCTAAGTGTATAGAAACGGGCGTATTCAACGCCAGAAGCGACTACCGGCGCACCGGCTGAACACACCTGGACACGGGGTCACCCGTGGGGGCGGGCGGTGACCGCCCCGACCGGATGGTGCCTCACTTTTGGACCTCGACAAAAGAGTGGAACACTCAAATCTCACAGGGAAGGGAAGGGGGTACGGGACAACAGTTAGTCAGAGTTGCAGCGGGGGACAGCTAGCTTAGCTCAAATTATGACGAGGGTAATGGGTATCAGGCTAGGAGAATGAGGGAGTCAAATCAGGGGATACGGACTTGGGCGTAGGAGGGTGGGATCACAATAAGCTTTTGCGTACGGGCACACAATCCAGATCTCGGCGGCCAAACGTCCGTCCGTAACTCTGAGAACGGATACCGGCCTACCGGGTCCAGGAGTTCCACGAAGTCGAGTATAGGGGGTAGATAGACGGCAGGTCCATTAGTACGGCGTCGAGGCATCATCCTACAAACCGCGGTAAATCATTAGTGACGAGCTGGTCTCGTGGACCCGAGGGGGAGGCTGGCGCAACGCGTAAGACTCCGGCACACCGAGGTGTGTCTAGGTAGGGATCGCCCTCCCCCGACGAAGGTTACCCCTGCGAGTACGGTGAGTCTGCAAGCTGGCCCGGGCCTATAAAAAGTATGGTCTCATCGGAGAAACAGGGTAGAACTACTATGGGTTAATACGCACCATGTGAATCGGCCCCCACAGCCACTACCCCGGTAAAACGGGGCCCCTGTCTCACGGGCCGGGGCCGGGAGACTAGGCGCGGGGCCTAAAGAGCCGAGTGGCACAGTCGCACCTCCTATAATAGGGAGGCCCTTTCACCTTCAGGGGGTGTTAGGAGCGGTGAATGCCGGGCGGCGTGGTCCGCCCTGGGGAACATCCGAAAGAGCATGATTTGTAAGCTCACTGGTCGGTGTGGCCCGAGCTGCGCCTGGGATCTGGGACCTCGTATCACTGATCCCTCCGTAATACTGTCGATACTAAATGACTAGTACCGGACACAGTAAAAATTACTGACGCAACTCATCACAGTCTCAATATAGTTTGCAACGATCACAAATATAATCCTCCGAATATTCGGAAATATCAGCACAAGCCTCGTGTGCCCATTTTTGACAGCTTGAAATGCCATATCTTGAACATTCCTCTCTTAGGCTAATTTCTTTTGCCAGAATTTTCTGAAGTGCAGGTTTCATATTATTTTCACGAACTTTCTTCTTGCTATTCATGATGGTTACGTATATCTTTTAAACACTGAAACCGAAATAATAAACAGTAATACAAATAGGAATACACAAGATTCAGAGTTGTACTGTCTGGTAATAGGGGACAACGTTCTGTCCGGAACCAGGGGACAGAAAACGGATTAAAAAAATTTTTTTTGTGCAAACCAGTGCACTGTTTACACAAAACACAAAGGTAATTAAAAAATACTTACCAAAAGATACAATAACGCATCTCACACGTCTTTTAGCCAGGAAAATTGGTATATATAACAATCTAAATTTTATACGATTCACCGGATTCCCGTTACACCAAACAATCAATCCATTTCTTTAGCAAGGCTCACGCGACGGGACCATTACAACACATGATCGTCGTTTGTTTCATCCCCTCTACGGTTTATGCGAAAGAACAGCTCCATAGCCTTTGAAATATCACAGATATAGCTAATGTCCGGTATTAGGTGCCGTCCGGCGTTAAGGGAACTCCCCCTATATTTAATTGTGGCCAATCTTACGTTGCATTATCACGAGTAACGTCTTCAGAAGGGTTGCATTCGATTAATTTTGATCCCTCGTCAGTAATAGCTGACGAAAAAGCTATTAGGGAATATAATCGGCTAAGATCTAAGTACAAACCAGATGCAGACATAATTACTGTTTCAAAAAAACGCTATTCGAAAGTGGAAGATGTTCCATGGATATTGTCAAAAGTAATTGATTCTGTCCAAGAAAATTGTCAAACTCAAACATTATTACAAAAAAATGTTTCTTGGGTTTTACACGGTTTTCAAAATACAGATAATGCTTCATGTTACGCAAATGCAGTTATACAATGTTTAATGCATTTGAGTGCCATTAGAAAACAATTGTTTAATTGTAATGAATCATCAAATGTTTTGAAGATATTAATGCATCGATATGAAAATGGAATGCGCAATTTAAATACATATACAGTACGGCAAAGTTTAGGAGAACATTTTTCAATAAACGTAAAACGAGATGTATTTGAATTTCTTATAGCCCTGTGCACAGAATATGATTGTATAAGACAATTGGTAGAGCATCAAGTAACTTCTACTACTCGCAAGGTCAAGGTGTTGATGAATAAGAATTATTTAAAAACGCAAAACAAAGAATGTGTATTTATATTGTCAGAGTTTTAAATTGATAAATTATGTGAAAGCTTGTGAGAGGAAAGTATCGGTGTCGATGAATGATCTTACAATTACAATTATTTTAAAACGCAATATAATGAAAATGTACTCGTATTGTCTGAGTTTTAGATGGACAAATTATCTGAAGGCCTATGAGGGGGAACATTTACACTACATTTTATCTTCACATTATTTATAAAATGTCCGCGATATGAGTAGTGGAATGTATGAACACAGCATTTTAGCTGCGTATATGTAGTTGTGTCATCTTAAGCGCAGTTGGAAAGAACCTTTAGGTACTTGCAGCTCATTTTGATTTCATATATTTCTTTATATTGTATATTTTCTTCTATTTTTTTTGTGATTTATTCGTATTAAAATATTTATTTGTATAAAAAAATATCTGCTTAATATTATTTAATACATTTTTTCATTGTACCATTGTGATTTTTTCTTTGTATAAATAGTCATTGTGATAATTGGCGCAATTGTTGTATATCATTATTTTTGTAGATATTAATTTACGACAATGTTTTTAAACGGGATTCTTTTTGATGGGTATTAATTTAAGGGGGAACACCACTGTGACGGCCGGAAAAATGAGCCCATTTTTAAGATTTTTTTAAGGGAATACTTACAGTTTTATTATAAAATTGTTATTACCTATCTTTAGTACAATGTCTTAAGAGACTATAAAAAAAAAGTAATAGAAAAACATGCATAGATTTCCATATACAGTTAATCTCCTACATCCCACACAAGAAAACATAGGTCGCTTATCGAAACGATATCTTTGGAACGGCAACTCTGAAATCAATTTTTTTTTTTAATATAATCGGTATGAGTGTAGTTTCCGTTGTACGTACCGATCTTTAAAAAAAATTATTTTTGTAAAAATGGTGCGCTTGGGAAGAAAAAGTTTCGAAAATTCGCAAAAAAATGGATAGTTTTTCGAGCGTATTTAAAAAAATATGTTTTCGATCAAAAAATCGGTACGTACAACTGAAGATACTCTTGTTTTAAAGATCCTATCAAAATTTCAAGTCGATCGGATAAAAATTGACAGAGCTATTGATTCGATCAGTTAGAAAAATGTCGTTTCGAGAAAATCGCGTTTAAAGTTTGCACGGGAAAAATCACACTTCCGTTCGTGACGTTCACTGTCACTCGAATGCCCGATCAACGGTTGCATTTCTTCGATTCTCGAACGAACAGGGTACCGTGCGTGAAAACGGGAAAAACCCAAAATTTATAACCTTTAACAATGTGGGGGAACAGTGGGTAAGAAAAATGTCGGCGCGCTATTTGCCGCTAACATAGCGCGCTCGGAACGGCATCGTGACGCGTCTCACAAAATGCACTGTATCTTCGTCAATTCTTCGAATATCAACTTGAAATTTTCAGAGAGTATTTTTGAAGAGTTAAACATTAAGAAAGTGAAGAAAAAAAAATCGAAATTTTTTCAACTTTCACAGTGGTGTTCCCCCTTAAGACAATGTTTTTAAAGGATATTAATTTACGACAATGTTTTTAAACGGGATTGTTTTTGACGGATATTAATTTACGACAATGTTTTTAAATGTGATTCTTTTTGAAGGGTTTGTACCAACAGTACACAAGTTATAGTACGAAAACTTAAAGTGGCCGGTACTGCCGGACTCTCCCCTATACATTTACATATACATATAGGGGAAGTCGGGGTATTGTGAGCCACGGGGAATCGTGAGCCAGTGTCATCTGTGTTTTACTGGTAAATAATGACAGCTGCAAACAACTATTTTTGAGTTGTCTCATATATGAGGTAATATTTCCACGATCAGTTGAAGTACGCACCCGCATCATTACTTTGCTCTGTTAGCAGACAAAAATTTGCTGCGCTCGAAGTGTTATTTTCATTTCGTGTTTGGTCTATTATTGTTACATTTTTCTGTGGATCTAAGCAGGTAACTGTGTTTATAATACTCGTGTGACTTCAAGCTTTCGAAATAAATAAAGAAATTTGAATTTGGGGAGGTTTGTGCTATTTGTTTGGGACCATATCGTAAAAATAAGGGTTCGGGGAATTATGAGCCACTTTTCTCGGTGAATTGTGAGCCACTCGATTTTTGACATTTAACGAGCTAACCTCACATGTTTGATGCTTCTCAATGATTGTTTATGCAATATTCGAGCACGATATAAATTTTTTGGCAATATCTAATAGATATTTTATCTGATTCAATTCTTTTAGTTACGATGCCACGTTATTATGCCAAAAATGACCATTCGCTCGATTTTGACAATATTTTTGAGGCAATAAGGCATGTGAAAATTCATAATGCATCGGTCAGGCAAGCTGCCACCGCACATAAAATTTCGAGGGGTACTTTGGGACGATATATCGCCAAATTTTCTAACATCGAATGCGCCGGAATGACCGCAAGAAATTGGACTTGCAAACTTTGCATTTCAGATTAAACAAATATTTTGTCATTCAGATACATGAATAAACATTTCATAACAGAAATTGTAATTTTTATTTGATTTTTTAAAGTGGCTCACGATTCCCCGAGATTTTCAAAATTCAAGAAAATGCAAATTTTTTGTAATAGTCTTAAAATCATCTAATTTGCAGATATTCGATTAAACTATTGTGTCTAAAAGAAAGGTAAATCTTCATACTACAACATTTAGCGTTGAAAATTGATGAAAAACTTAATTTAATAGCAGTTCTTTGGCAATGAAAAAAAGGGGCTCACAATACCCCGACTTCCCCTACATTTTAATAATGTGAGGATAAAATGTAACAGAAATACAAGGTACTCGTGTCTACTATCGCAAAGAAAGAATGGAAAAGTATCAGACACTCACCGACCGTTGCAAACAGCCTCACTGCTATCCACGCGGACAAGCATCCCCTTTCACTACTGCTATTCGATCAACAGGCCAATGTGCCGCAGCTGCAGCGTCAGTAGCGAAATATGATTCGCCGGTCAGCGAATACGGTCCTCCATCCTGTGGACCTAGACCCTCTCTAGGGCCTATGTTGCGGCCCTGTCTAAGTTCCATGCTTTGGGCCTTCTTTAGGGCCCACGCGCTAGGCCCTTTCTAGGACCTAGAATCCGAAAATTGAAGCTAAGCGAAAATTGGACTCTATTTCCGCGATAAAAAAGCAATTAGAGCACCGGTGCTCTGGACGAACTTTGTATGCGCAAAAAATTGGCTCTAGTTTCGTGAAGAAAATTCAACTGGAGCTTCGGTGCTCTGAACGAGTCTTAGATACGCAAAAATTTCACTCCAGATTCGCGGTAAAATTTCTCTAAGAGCCGCGGTGCTCTGCAAAATATGTAGATGGATGCGAAAAAAGCAGGGACTCTACGATCGCGTTACGCACGATCAAAAAGGATCTTGCTAGACTGCAAGATTGCTAGGGAGACTGAGTTTCCACTTCCGGAACCTTTTCAAATTTTTCGCGGCGACTCTATTCGACTCGATCGATTCGCGTTATTTTACGAATTATTAATCGGAATTATTAAAATCGCGAGCAAATGTTGTATCAATTTACTTTTCTGATTTAGACAGACACATGCATGTCACTATCTACGCGTACCTTGTATGGTCAGCTCATTGGATTCTGCTCCCTTGCCAACACATATGCGCGACGGTTAGTGGCCCGTTTCATATAATTGGCATTCGTTTCAGGAACATTTCTGCGATATTTCGTGAATATGGTTTAGAAAAGAGCCACGTCACGAGGCTACTTCGCAAAATATTGCACAAGTGTTCCCGCATGTCGCGCATTTGTGTTGGAACGGTCAGAATCGAAAGAGCTGGCTACCCAACGTTTTCTACAGAAACCATTTTGTTCTATTGCGTGCACCCACGTCCAAGAAATTATAAAGTGACTTACCGTTCGCTGTCATCAAGAGTACTGCATCTGTGCACACTTGTTACCCCCCGGACCAGCAACCCTGAAACAAAATTTAGAATTTAAAATATGTATATAAATTATTGGTAGTAATTTATTCATTAATTACATATTTTTTTTCAATACATTTTATATAATTGTTTTATTGTTGCCGATAATAATTGGTATAGCTTTTTTAACTTTATTTGGACGTCAAATTTTGGGGTATATTCAGGATTGAAAGGGGCCAAATAAGGTTGGAGCGGCAGGGTTATTACAACCTTTTAGTGATGTTATTAAATTATTAAATAAAGAATCTTTTTTATCTAAAAGATCAATTTAATTTTATATTTGTATTTTGAAGAAACGGTATAACAAATTTGAAATTGTAACTACTGTTTACTAATGTCTTAGGTGGTAGATATATATTTGGTAAATGAAGATGTTATTAGAGGTAAATTTATTGTTTAAATAAAATTCCCGATGGTCTGGTAGAAATATATATAATGTAATAAATAATAAATAGTAATTGTAAGAGATTCATTTCATTTAATTTTTTATGGGTAGTTGTTAATTATTCTGGTAAAATACAAAAATATAATTATTATCCCCCCCCCAAACAATTGAAATAAAATAAGTTAAGAGAGACGATTTGGAACAACTCAAGCGAAAGGGTTCAACTTCAGAAATGTAAATCGTATTTACCTAATACGTCAAGCGTGAAATTAAAAATAGAATAGTTTAGAATCTTAAAGGCGCGATATGAAAACTATTTACCGATTTTAAAATTTATTTATTCACGCATTAATGACACTGTTAGCAACTACTAATGGTCACTAGTGGTCTCTATGCTCGGTACAGCAAACATTTTACTCCATAGCAGGCAGAATGATTGAAAGAATTAAAAGAGTGTCACTCACCGTTCGTGGAGAACAGTCTCACTGTTATCCACGCAGCCAAGTGGAAAGAGTTTTCCCAAAAGTTTTCTAGATTCTAGATTATTTATTATTTATAAACCACGGCCACGGTCCTCGCCACGACCACGGTACCGTTTGGTAACGATGGCGCGGAGGAGGGCGGCTTGGTCTCGAACTGCCTGCATTATGGCCCAATTTTCTTGTTGGACCCTCACCCTCCTCCCGCTCCTTTGATGCCGCGCTACGCGCGGTTCTGTAATTAGTAACAATAATAAACAATATTTATTAGTAAAATGTTTTTTATCTTAAATGTTTTTTAAATGTTTTTTGAAAATAGATCTAAATTTAAATAAATTTAGATCTATTTTCAAACATTCTAAAAGCACAGACCAGGTATAGAATAGACCTTTCACTCTATTGTCTTCGGTGTCCCCGCTCTGAAGTACCGATATTCTGAAAACACCACTGGTTCTCGAGCGCCCTCTCCGATTTTCGAGCGGTAGGTGCGGGAAACATAATATGTTTCTAGCATTGACACAGGTAAAGCTGCCGGTATCACCGAGAAAAGTATAGAAGCTGTGTTATATAGGGTGTCCCCCTAACTCGGTTCACCTCAAATATCTATTATTTACAGAGAAAACTATACGTCCAATTGACATGAGCAAGGACATTTATTGTACGGAAAACCCGTCGCTATTACGTGACGATAAGCTTTTTTCAATTTTCGACCTGCTTCTATTTTTTTAGCAACATTTCTCCAATTTTGTACCCCGAAAACATGACTTTTTTCCAGTGGTCCGCCATTTTGTTATTTTTTACAATTTTGACATTTTTTGATAGTCACGTAATAGAGGCAGGCTTCTAGTTTCTAAATATTATTGTTTCTTTTAATTTTGATTAACCATATGGCCTGGGGCTTATCAACGCGACTGGCATGTTTTTGCTGCAGCGCAAATTTTGACGAAGAGTATACAGGAAACGGATTTATGAATTTGATTGAAAAAAATTTTTTCTTTCCCTTCGATGTGTACACTATTAACTATACTAAACAATAAATTGATTCACTTGCGTTGTTTGGTTGAAATAAATTCCCGAAAACTCCCTTACATTTCGGACCGACACAGTGGTCTCCCCCCTTAAGGAGTTAGATATGCCTAGGATTTTCGAATTTCTCATGAGATCTCTGCGAAAACGGCGGCAATCGATTTCTTATGTTTCGTGTCCAGACTCATCTTCATCGGGAAAATTCCAGCAGTCGATTGATGATGCTTTCGCAAACGGCTATTCAAAACTTGAACAATTTAGTTTACCGTATTGGAGGGCCTATTTATCCCGCCGGCCGGTTTTACTGCTCTCGACAGGCAATCCCTGGTCTTCTAACCATTAAAGGGTGCGTAGGCCGTGTGCTTCAGGCTGGGCCCACAATTTTCGCTTAAGCTGGTAAACGCTGTAAAATGGATTAACGAAAAGCATGGAATCTTTTGTTTCCGTTTATGAATACAGATTTCGTTACTCATTTATTAGCTGTTGTCATGTAAGGCTAATGTATTTTGGTCTTCCTCTGATCCCGCTTTTGTGCCTTTCAATGGTTTATTGCCAGCTATCGTCTTTTGTTTCTTCCATCACGAAGTAAGCGTAACAATTACAGTTGCACACAAATAAACCCATGCATTAAAGCTGATGCAGGAAACAAGTTTGTTTTGTCGCATCGTATATAAATACTTTCCTCCGCTAGGCGATTGTTTTGAAAACGCGTGCGTGCGGCCTGACCATGGGGTCCGTACAGTTTCAAGCGGTCACTATCGTAAGTTTTATTTTTTTGTTAGCTGTTCCCAAAATTTCTCCACTTCTTTGAAAAACGCATTTATTAGCTGAAGGCTCAACGAATCGAATGGTATTTTCTTCAAGCCGGACCGTGGGTGGGAACAATGTCAAATCGCGATTTCAAACTTTGACATCGATTAATGTCAAGTTTATTAAAAATTAATAAAATATTCTATATACAAGTTGAAAAAGCATTCCTTTAGCTTTAAAATGAGCACGAGGCGAAGATATTATCTTTAAAAATGACGGAGATATTACAGTTTAAGTGATGACGCGGCAAACGATTTTGTTCCAATTTTTAAGACTTTAACAACAAATATTTCGAAAACTATTTGACCTAGGACTTTAAAATTCAGTATACTTTGCTTTTGCAAGGTTATCGACAAATGTTGTAATTTTGAACAGAATCGGCGAAACTAAATTGTCCCTCTATGCGTTTTGACGTGGAATAGCTCATACGTCGGTTCGCTACCATACTTTACGCGCGCACCCCCCCCCCCTGTCCCCCGCCCTAATGTAGCCTCAACCAATACTAATACCGTCGGCTATGAAAGAGATTTCAATATATTCTGCCGAAAGTTTTTTTATTAATATCTCCGAAACTGAGGCCGACCGTTAAAAAGTTTAAAGAAAAATGTTGTTCAGAATGACGACACTGACAACATACACTAGAGCGTTAACTATCCGAACCTCGATTAACCGAACCGTCGATTATCCGAATCAGTGCTGCATCATCACTATCCCTACCACTGCTTCGAACCAGTGTAACGGTATTGCTTGATTGATTGATTGACTTTTGCGTAATAAAAATTAACGCAGTAGTACTCTTGTATTTAATAAGTAATTTTAGGTGTAATTCCTATAGTTATGAACTGTGTAAAGTACATTCATGTTTCATTCTCTGAACTGTTCGATTATCCAAACAATTCAAATTTCCAAACTACCTCGGTCGCAAGCAGTTCGGACAATTGACGCTCTACTGTATGTGAAGGTCATTGAAATCGGTGAAGAGGTAACTTTTCGACAAATTTACCATTTTTTTTACATCAACCTATTCTGCGTGTTGAAGGGGGAAAATGTTTGAAAGAAGCCATCTGCCGCGAAGAAACCCTTTGGTAACAAGAAAAATTGTTAAAGATTTCGGAACGACTTGATTGTGTAGAGTTATACGTATATGTAGGCATGAGGCCACCACTACACTGCTGCTTGATACGAGATACATCATAAGATTACCATAATTTATTAATCATTTTTTAATTAATTATTATAGGAAGTGTTCAAAATGATAAATTAAAGTGTATCTCTGTACACAGGGTATCCCGGGTATACAGTTGAAAAAAAATTGAAAAAGTTGAAAAGATTAATATAAACCCATGTCCGCAAATAATTTATTAGTCAACTAGCTGTACCCGGCCAGGCGTTGTTGTGGCTCAGTCTGGTTAAAAGGAAAAGAAAGAAAAGAGAAAGCGCTTGGTTTATAAAAAATAAAAGTATTTAAAAAAGTATATCAAAACACGCGCGTATTCGAATGCAACGTTGTGTAAAAATTTCAAAGCATTTGGTGAAGAACTTTCCGAGATTTAAGATTTTGAACAAACGAATATTTACATTTTTATTTATGTAGATTATAAGATAGCAGAGATTTGTTACATCGTAAGCGAAGTTGTACAATGCTTCTCCGTTGTATGGGTCTGTAAAGACGCTGATTGATAAAGAAATCAAGAAATTTTTATTTGCCTTTTAAAAATGCTGTATTAATTTGACATCGGGACACCTTGTATATAAATTCTCACTGCTATTACAACTTTCATTCCTACCGCTTATAGCGCTGCAATCTTATTTCATGCTTAGCCGTTAACGTTGGATGCGACACGGAAATGGTAATGGGGCTCTAGAGCCCCAAAATCGAGGGACACCGAAGACAATAGAGTGAAAGGTCTATTCTATACCTGGTCTGTGCTAAAAGTATAATATAACTTCTTTAAATCTGTATGTATTTACCATCGGCAGTGGCCGGCCTCGCTGGTGGTGGTGGTGGTGGTGGCGATGCTGTCCGTAATTGCGACGGTGGCGGTAGTGGTGGCGATGGTGGCCGCGGTGACTCCGCCAGATTGAAACTGCCTAGCTCTATTTCAATGTCTAAAATAAATTAAAAATTTCATCATCAAATGATTGGAAAAATAAATTTGAATAAATGTACCTATATAATAAATTTTTATTATTTACCATCTAAGACGGAGCCCTCCAGTTTATTCTGCAAAAATTAATAAACAATTAATTAGCAAAAAAGATCAAGAATTCATAAAAGCGGCGTATGATAGAAGAAAGTCATACATGTAGCGCAAGGGTAAGTATTCTTCAATTGCAAATTGGAAATTAGGAAATATAAAAATTTGAAAACTGAAATAGTGTATGATGCGAAATTATAAAAATTACATTACATTACATTGCTAAATATGTTTCTTCTCATTACTTCACGAGCCTTTCAATTATTCAATCATACAAAAAACTGTAACGTATTATATTATAACTTTATTTTATGAACGATTCGCAGTTGTAACTAGTAGTAAAATAAGAAGATATTGGACATGTTTAAGCATATATTCTAACTTATAATGTCAACAATTAGAAATATCAAACATATCCGATCTGAGTTGAACATAAACGAACGTGTAAACTACAACATTTTGATAGTCTTTGGTAACTAGTTAACAAGTAATACAACAAGAACATATTGGATATATAGAAGCATATTTGAATTCAGATGTGTTTCACTTCTAATCGCTGGCATTACAAGTTAGAATATGCTTCAACGTGTCTAATATCTTCTTGTTGTATTACTTGCTATACAGTTATGGTCTACTTCCACTGATAGTTAACATAGGCAAAGTGCGTACCAAAGACTATCAAAATGTTGTAGTTTACATGTTCGTTTATGTTCAACTCAGATATGTTTGATATTTCTAATCGTTGGCGTTATAAGTTAGAATATGCTTCAACGTGTCTCATATCTTCTTGTTGTATTACTTCACTTATTATACAGTTATGGTCTACTTCCATTGATAGTTAACGTAGGTAACGTGCCTATCAAGGACTCAAAATGTTCTTGTTTACAGGTTCATTTACGTTCAACTCAGATCAGATATGTTTGATATTTCTAATTGTTGGCATTATAAGTTAGAATATATGCTTAAACGTGTCCAATATCTTCTTATTTTACTACTAGTTACAACTACAAATTGTTCATAAAATAAAGTTATAATACGTTACAGTTTTTTGTATGATTGAATAATTGAAAGGCTCGTGAAGTAATGAGAAGAAACATATTTTGTAATGTATAATACTGTAATGTAATGTAATTTTTATTTTTATAATCCGAATTTCCAATTTCCAATTGAACAATACGTATCCTTGCGCTAGATTTATGACTTTCTTCTATCATACGCTGTTTGCAATCAGAATTTAAGTGACGAAAAAATTTCACGAATGGCGAATAAGATTCTCGCGAATATCAGAATTTAAGTGACGAAAAAATTTCGCGAATCACAAATAAGTTTCTCACGAATAAAACTAACGAATACTGATAACCGGGCTAGAATATATATGAATAACGATAACTCTGCTATGAATATATGAATAGTATTTTTTTTATTACTTACATCTTGTGCCATCGTATCCAACATGAAGAATGGGCTTTCTCGCCTCGTGCAACGATGAGGCGAGCTCCTCCGCTGCGCTTTTGTTTTTTAAGGAGCCCGCTTTTGGCATAGGCTGCGTTCAGCGGACTCAACCGTTGAGTAGCCGCTCAGTGATTCAGGGATTGGTGGACTGCAGTTACCACTAATGGAGAGGGAAACACCTACAGGAGCCGTGGTTATGTGTGCGTGACTGCGCCTGCGTCGTGCACTGATTTTTCACACGCGTTTAGTGAGCGGCTACTCAACGGTTGAGTCCGCTGAACGCAGCCAATGATACGGACACATTCTGCCGCGGGCTCTTTGAATTGTTGATTTTTTAGCCGGAAAGCTAACAAGGGGACACCACGGATGTGGAAATCGCTTTTGGAATGACAATATATGGGGGTCGTAGTACTCATATGGTATGAAAAACCATTTCGGCTTTTTGTCGCACGGACCTTCGTTTTCGAGATATTGTAATTTAAAGTTTTTAACGTATTTTTTTTTAACAATTTTTCCCGTGGAAATATATTTTGTGGATATTACGTATTTATATATAGTACGTTACATATTATTCTATGCAAATTTTAAGGTGAATTATAACATAACATATTATTCTAATCGTCTCTTTCACCGGTGTTTTCATATTCTTGTACTGCGAAAATATTTAATTCCAAAACTTTCAACGCCTGCGATTGTCGAGCAGGTGAAGTGGGATAGCCTTTAAATAATAATATGTGAATAATATATAATATAATTTATTTATCAAATTTATTTATTTATTATAAACCACGGCCACGGTCCTCGCCACGGCCACGGCCACAACCACGTGACGGCTAGCCTACTTTACATGCTCGACAAACGCAGGCGCCGATACTTTCGGACTTAAACATTTTCGCAGTACAAGAATATGAAAACACCGGTGAAAGAGACGGTTAGAATAATATGTTATGTTATAAATGCATTTTTAACCTTATTCGCCTTAAAATTTGAGTAGAGTAATATGTAACGTACTATATGATATGTAATATCCACAAAATATATTCCCACGGGAAAAATTGTTAAAAAAAAAAAGGAGTATGAGTTGCGGCAGGGGACTTGAACCCCGGCCGCCCTCGTGACAATCTGACGCGCTGCAGTTGTGTTCACGGAACCTTCTCGGGTGTAGGTTACTATAGATGGTATATATGTTATTACGATGTACGTTAAAAACTTTAAATTACAAACAATATCTCGAAAACGAAGGCCCATTCGACAAAAAGCCGAAATGGTATTTTTTTCATACTACACGAGTATTTAACTGTATGTAAGATGCGAACCGAATAAATAACGCTGAAAGCGTAACCATAAGGCGAGGGTAAAGAAGAGCGCCCGACCGCGGCGGGACAGAGGTGTAAGATGCGAAGATTTCCGACTGCAGCGCCGCTTGCGGTAGAGTGAGGAAGTTTTGATAGTTTTCATTCGGTCCGTACTTTATTCAGTGATAAGGTGGTAGGTCTATTTTATACCTCGTCTGTGGTTTTACCCGCGTTGAATTCTAATTCCTACCATGCGTAGCGTTACAATCTTATTTTAGACTGAATCGATAACGTCGGGTGTGACATGAAAATGGTAAGGGGACTCGCGAGCCCCCCCCCCCTTCCCCTTAAGTGTGTGACACAAAATTACATTGCGTGATAAGTCTATCCTATACTTCGTCGATGACACAATCTCGCATCAAATGATAAGTTTATCCTACTTCGTCGATGGTTGCACTGTCGAGAGAAACCGAAGATTAGATGAAAAGGTTGTTATATTTTCTTGTGTAGGTAAAAAGCAATTTGCATCATATTTAGTTTCAATTCTACCCGCTACGTGGATTGCGATCGAATTCCACTTTGAATCGATAACGTTGAATGCGACACTAAGATGAAAAGGGGGGCCCCGGATCAATGTGACAAAAACATTTCATGTAGGGTCTATTGTCTATTCACTATTGTATATCCCGTCTGTGGTTAAATCACGAATACAGGAGTTACCGAATGTGACTCAAATCTTCACCTAGGGTATTCCAATAACTCATTCAAACAACTGCGGACTTACAAGGCAGCATTTCAAAAATAAAATTCGTTTTCATTTATGCTAGATATTTATCAAATTTATTGTGAAAACATTAGAAACACACTTTTTGTGTTTCTATTTAACATTTTAAGAGGTGACACTTTCCTGCAAAGTAAGTCAGTCGTAATACCCATTCTCTGCTTAATCCCAAATTATTTATCGAATCGAAAAATATTTCAAATAAAAGTTATCCAATTTTAAACATAGAATTATATCGAAAGAAAAACAGATTTATGCGATATTGCAACATTCGAGAAATATTCGTAACTTTCAAGTACCTACTTATGTATCATTCGAATATGAATTATTTATGGGGTCATTCTACTTTGAATCGCCGAAAAATGAAGCTATTTTTAAAGATATTTTTTTCAGTAAATACAACATATAATGAAAGAATTCTTTTTGTATTTATGAAGCTACTTTTATATTATGGAAAAAAAATTAAAAAGAATTTTTGAAAAGTAACAAAATGGCGCCGGTTTGAAAAAAAGTTTGACAAAACACCCAAATGGATGTATTCTTGGGTGTTCCATGAGAAAAATCTCGGTTATTTCTCGACAAAAATTGTTAATTGAGCTAGGAGCTAAAGAGACACTCATACAATTTAAGAATCTTTTGGAATCATTTGTTTCGGATAAACCTGAGCCGGGAAAACACCTACATCATGAATAGATATGTACCTCTTTTTTGTCATATTCATGTTGTAAAAAAGAACATTAAAACAAATTAAAAAATCTTTTTAATTTTTTTTTCTATAATATAAGAGTAGCTTAATAAATACCAAAAAGATTTATTTCATTACATGTTGTATTTATTGAGAAAAAAAATCTTTAGAAATAGCTGAATTTTTCGGCCGTACAAAGTAGAATGACTCCTTAAGGGGGGAGCCTGGTGTAGCGAGTCGAAGAAATCGATTTTTTTCTTGCATAAATCAATATTTGAACATCACGACAATATGTTCTCAAAGCCGCAAAACGAAATTCGAAAAATTAAATCGGATATAGCCGGTTTTGCTCCGGAGCGCTACAAAACTTTAAATGCGTTTTTCTCGAAACGACAGTTTTACACTTTGCGGTCAATGTAACTCAAAAAATATTCAACCAATCGACTTGGCCTTGTGCACGGGGTTTCGGGGTACAAAATTGGGGAAATGTTGCCAAAAAGAATAGAAGCAGGTCGAAAATTGAAAAAAGCTGATCGTCACGTAATAGCGACGAGGTTTCCGTACAATAAATGTCCTTGTTCATGTCAATTGGACGTATAGTTTTCTCTGTAGACTGTCAACGTGGTTGAAAAATGTCATTCTGAGGAAAACGCGTTCTATGTTCCGCGTGGCTCAGTCGCGCGTTTGACACCGCTTCACGAAAAACACCATATCTCTGTCAATTTTGCGAATTTCTTCATAAAATTGGGAGAGAACATTCTTGAAACGTACGCCTTTCAGCAAATGTAAAAAATAATTTCAGATTTCTGACAGTGGTCTCCCCCCCTAAGTAATCCCAGTCCTACATGCGAGCTTTCGAATCATGGAACGAAAACTTACACATTACATGTTAAGGTCTATCCTATACTTTGTCGGAGCTCCTACGAAGGGACATACATATAAGCAGTAATCTGAAATTTACAGTTGGATAGTATAATGTAGCTTTCAAGAGTTTTTTTTATTGAGAAACTGGATATTTAAGGATTAGCTTGCGAAATTATGTTTAATTAGACGTCTTTCTTCTTTCTTACGAACTGTATCACACAGTTAAGTTTGCAGTACCACACTTCTGAAACATTATGTGCACACGGAGGAGAAATTGAACAATGATCGTCATTAATAAGATTCCACCCATTGTTGCACACAAAAGTATGGGTACCGGCTGGGTGCTCACCTATAAGGTCAGCAATGTGTGTGCGGTCAGTCGGTCGGTCGGTCGGTGAGGTTGTCGGTTGATTCACCCATTTACCACATTCATACGATTGGATGCATGCGTGCGCATACATTGTCTTCGGTAATTAGGATGAAAGTGCGCTGCACGGCTAAATTAACGCGCGAGATAGAGACGGAAAGTTTAGCGTGTAACAGGTCTTCACCATATGGTAGATGAACCGCGCGAGAATATAAGGCAACGATAAAATAGAAACATAGTTAATTACAAAAGGTTGGTTCAATGAGAATGTTGAAAATGGTTCCATTATAGTTTTTTTAAATATTAGATGCAGGCGATTTTTCAACGAAACTCCGTTCACTAGAAATGAAGGGGAGTGTACGAAATTAAAGTAGAAGTACAGGGGTGAAAAATGAAAATGAAAGGGCAGAATCATGGGACAGCAAGGCTAATAAACGATGAAATTATAGTCGATAAGGGTTGTACCGCATTTCAATGTTTATATTTTAAAATTTTAATGGAATTCGTAGTATTTATCCTGTTACAATTGTAGCTGTTTAGTGGAATACGTTGAATTTTTTGTTGTGTACACAGAAGTATTGACCAGTGCATAACCTAAATAAAGCTTACTTTATTTCATGATCGTGTGAAGTACTTGGCATCCTCTCGCTGGGTTTGAAGCCAGAAACGAATGCATATAATGTTAAAAGATATTCTCATAAGTAATCAGGAGATCAAATATCGAGGCACGATATAAAATGAGGCAGTGAGAGCAACAACGGACTACCCCACATTTTATTTCGAAATTGATTTAGTAACAAGAACATATATCAATAGGCTCTACTAATCATATAAAATAGGAAACAATTTTTTTAATGTTTGGTCCGTTGTCGCTCCCACTGCCTCATATATTCGAATTCAAAATGTGTATTTCGAAAAGCGTAGTTTTCGAAAAAGTATTCAAAAATTCAACTTTAACGGTATAATACTTCACCTTTTTCATCTCGATATATTTGATAAGGTTCCAATATTACGCATATTTATTACAAATTTCATACCGAGCTAAATGGTACCAAACACTTGACAAATAAAATAAATTTCGCAATGTCTATTCAATCTTAACAAACGAAAATTTACAATACGATCCATCGACATTCATAAGTGCATATGGAAGTTAATCCCTTCGCTTCCCATCAGCTTCCAATGCAGCTCGCGCGGCGCTCGAGCCTACCGCTGATTATCCTGCAAGTAATCAGATATAAGAAAATTCATTATCCTATCACTTCTCGCGTCCAACGTCCCGTCTCAATCAAGTTCAGACCTACCACCGATCGCGCGGTCTTGAGTTCACCTGCTGGCCGGGTAGCAGGCACACAGAGAGACGCCGAGGACGCGTGTTAACGACGCGACGGCGTCGTATGTCTGACAAGTCGGAGGCACACAGGCGGCAAGAGGGACAACGAGAAGGACAAGAACGACGAATAGGAGCACGACCGCGACCACGTCCACAAGAGTCGTCAGGAGTGTGGCTCGCACGAGAAGAGATATCCTCCGGCCTGCGAGGGACCTATATAACTGTACCGTGTGTCTGGGTCAGGGGGCGGGCCGCCACGTTTATAGTATACTCTCTATATCGGACAGGTGTACCCCATTCTGAGTCCACGAGTTCTCGCGTTCACCATCGGGCCCGCAGCCACGCCGCAACGCGTGTCTTTCTAGCCTGTCCCGCGACAGATATCGCGGTAAATACGAGGCGATCAGTCGCACGGTTAGCCACCCGACCACGGTTAACGAGTCCCTCGCAAGAAGACAACAGTCACAGCCACGGCCGAAGCGGCCCGCCAACATTTCTCCACCACGGCTCTGTCCAGCCTCCTCGCGGACGTTTGCCGATTCCGTCCCCGTTTTCGCCGCTGAAATCGGTCGAGATCCACCGGCTGTGCTTTAGAGAGCCTCCGACCGCGCGTGTACGCGGAGATTTCTCGACACATGGTGCTTCGATCAGTGCGGTGCGTCGACCGAGTCCACCTCCTCCACTTCGTTGTCCGTTTTTAATGCGGGACCCGGAAACGAGAAGTCTGCTCGCCTGTCTCCTGACGTCCACCTCCTACTTGGACGAATGTAAGACATTTCATTAATATTCCACTTCATGCCGCATCCACTTATAATTCGTAAGTAACTACAGCTTGCGGAATGATTAACACACAATGAGACTCCGCGCATATTGATAGGCTCGTGGTTTCAATTAGAGCTCTTACTTTTTACCCGTCGGGTACCCGGGTAGCCGGAAATTACCCGAAATAACTTCAAGCCATTGAATATGGTATTGTTCGATCATATTTGGCTAACATCAGACTATACCACAGACAATCACACACAATACCACATTCAATGGCTTGAAGTTATTTCGGGTAATTTCCGGCTACCCGGGTACCCGACGGGTAAAAAGTAAGAGCTCTAGTTTCAATTCGATCTAGATTTGCGGTTTGCTCAGATAGTTGAGATGGGGAATGCTCACAGGCGAGTTGATCGCGCGCCGCTAGATTAACACGGTAATTATTGTGCGCCGGGGTGTAATCCAATTATCGCCGAGCCTATTGATTACGATGCTATTTACAGCGGCACTTGTCGTTTGCTCGTCTAATGAGTTAATAATGATACGAGCCACAGTCCCGCGCGGAGAAATTATGACGCCCCATCCGGATGTGCGCCGCATTACGGCCGACCACGTGGCGACTGCTTTCATTCCATCGATTCCGCGCATCGCCGCAACAGTTGGCGGCTGTCCGATCGGCGCTAATCCAGCTGCTACGGCTAGAAAATCACCGATGCGTCACACCTTGGCATTCAATTTGTATTAATTCTCTCTCCGCGGATGTTCGAGCGCGATATACCTTGTATATTGTTTTTCCCGGCGATACTCGTTTGAATAATGCTGCTCGAGTCCCTCTGTCGCGGCTGGAAATCGATTGGTCGGGCCGGGTGTAACGATCGAGATAAAGATGCGAACACGATCGTTATCCGCGGCTTTAATGTAGTACTTGTAGCCGCGCCGGCCTAGTGTCATTCGTCGAATGATTAATGGCACTAAACCGCGTGTAATTTTCTGCATCGTTATTCGATCGACGTTGCCGAAGGGCACTACAGGGGTGATCGTGTTAAAGCAACTAGATCGTGAATGACGATCGTCGTAAAATCCGATGCATAGGAAAGGAGAGTAGATCCGGTGCTAACGGTAGGCGATGTTTCATTGAAGCACTCATTGACTACCATCCCGGGCATCTCGTACGATGGATCAGCGATACGACACCTTTGCATCGAAAGTGCATCGAGTTGTCATCAAGTTGTCAGTTTGCTTCGTTACGCTCGATTACCATAAGCCCGCCGCGGTTGCACCGGGATAGAGTAATGTAGATCGCGAGCGTATCATGTATTCCTTAGACATCGGCGCTCTCTAACGAGCGTAACTCCTCCCCTCAAATCATAAATTTCGCGTTAATTACGCGTTGGGTTTAGTAACAGGTTCGCGATCGATGAGTCCCGCCGCGGCTTCACTCTTATCTACGTAGCGCTCGATGAAGCGATAAAGATGCATCGCTCCACCCCGTAAGCCTGATTCAAATCGACAAGCGTCAAAATATTCAAATTGCAATGAAAGAGCATCCGGATTACCGACAACAAATTTTCAGCCAGTCTTCGACCCCGCCGTTTTACATTCAAACTATTGACTCCTCGAGTCATAAAACCCAAGCACAATTATTTCTTGCGCGGACATATCTTCCTCTTGCAATCAACTCTGTTTGCTAGTTAGACTTTCAAATCACAGCCATTCGTACTTACTCGGTCAGTGGCATTGCATGCAGATTTAATATGGCGCCGCTGCCAATTCGAAAAGCAGCCGTTCAAGCTGTTAATTACATTTCCCGGTGTACGCAAATGGGACGCGCGAGGTGCTTGAAAGTTGCCGATCGGTGTGTTGAAAGTGTCACCGTCCGATGGAAAGGGGAACAAGAAGATATTTCGACCCGATCCTATATGGGTCACTATTAGGCGCGCACTCATTATGCGAATGCCTGGCTTCGGAATTACCACACCGGCGGCGGGACCGTTATGTGTATTTGGCAGCATGCCACATCTTCGGCGTGCCCGATTCATGGGCTAGCGTGGAGCAACCGACGTGTAAACAGCCGCCGGTAATTTTTATTCAGGCCCGGCCCCGCAGTGGAAGACAGAACAGGTGTCGCAGTCTATCGTGGCAGGAATCGTAAAGACGGAATAATAACTAATGTGAACTAGCGATAAGCAAACGCCTTGTAAGTTCGCCGCGCGTTAACGGAATTCGGTATAGATCACTCGAGGCCCGTAATTACCATCGATACTCACGTGCACGGTTTCTCAAGGGAACGCGTTAATTACACTGCGGCGTGCGAGCTTTTACCTCGTGCGCCGAAATAGGGGGCGATGATACCTCGCGTGTTATTGTTTTATTCGTAAATATAAAGCTTCTTTGGGTTGGGAATAGATATCCAGTATGTCTGGCAATGAGTCGTGATCGAGAAGGGTTCAATAAGAGTTCGGAATAGGTTGTTCGTGGCCTTTTTAGAAATTCCCAGTGCGCCACCGTCCGAACGCTAGACAAACGACCCCTCAAATCCCAAATCGACGATTTGTCGCACGTATCGTCCATCGTGCGACCCGGAATCTGTTGGCAGGGACGGCTCTAACGTTGGATCCGTGTGAGTGGATTCCGTACGAACGTCGAAGGCCGATAGGTGGAAACCTACTTGCCTACATTCGTGCACCGTCTCGCATGGATATCGACCATGCCTCCGTATATCCGACGAATCATTCGCGAGTTTTGCCAGCACCCCACGAGTGAAAAGTGTGCGTATCAAGTGTCCATGGAGAACGCTTACGAAGACCCGTAACTTTCCTCGGAGGAACACCTTCTTGGGGGTATTAATGACTTCGATTCCTCCGCTCGTTATAAGAAAACGCAACCGTGCACGGTCGATTACGATCGTCCCGATAGTGAAATCCCTTTCTGATCCTTTTCCTCTGTTATTACTCGGCCATTGAAAAAACGATCGGCAATCGATGGCGAAGACGGCGGTGCTAAAACGACTCGCGATCTCGCGGGCTGAGATATTGGCTGGGCGGATTCAGTTCATGCCTATAGACGTCGATCGTGGCAGTCGGGTGTCATGAGTACAACGAGGTAACGGAGCGAAAACCCGGACATTCGGCAGGAATTTGGGACAGGTGGCCTAGTGGTCGCGCGAGGCGAGCGTGTCTGATAATTGGCGATTAAACACGAGCGAGGCGTCCGATGATGGACCGGTTCGTCCGTTCGATGTTCAGCATTTTCTACTAACAACTGGCCATTGACGTTTTCACTTGCGCATTTACCGAGGACGCCACTAAAATCGGCACACCGCCGCGACATCCTTTTTTACGCAGTTCACGATCTCACGTTCCCTTTGTGATTTCATTCCAGAGCGAGACTAGCCACCGATCTCTTCACTGAGGGGACGAACGATCGCATCGGCACGTGTCTACTTCGACTGTAGAAGTGAGATTCGTCCAGGTTGGGAGGATCGATTCGATCAAACACGCGAGGTTATTGCCGTAGGTACATTATTCCCTTATTTTGCGTTTTATTGGTCACGGAGGTAAAATTGTTTGAATGAAAAACTGTGTTGTTTTAGCGGTACGTTTATAGTACATCACCGTGGACGCTAACACGGTATGCGGTGGCGAATCTTCATCTTTGCCTGTCTCCTACTAAAGGGGGTAAGTAAGATCGTTGTTAAATAATTTTGTCAGAAATAAAGTAGCTCATAGCCAAGTAAATACTTCCAACTGTACTCCGCATACCGAAAATATACATATATTCAGTCCTCTTCACGACTGTAAAATGCCTTACAACCCTCCAGAAAAATCTGAAGACTAATCTCGAGTCACGTGAAACCAAACTGTGCTCTGAAATGAAAAATAGGTCATTTATTATCCCTCGGTTGTCACACTGGGTCAAAACGACCCACAATTTGTCTCTGTGGTAAAATATTTTTAAGGTATCATTGAAAATGGTATTAGTGTTTAAATCTGATGATGCTTTAAATGTTAATTTTCAACGATAAACATACATATATTCTACAATGTTTAAACTTTATCTCAGAATGTTTGCGACTTAAGGGACTGTTCCGGTCTAGCGCCAATAAAAATAGGTGATGTTTAGGAATTAATTAAAGGAAACCTACTACATATAGCTTAATGGGACTTTTTGCATTGTATTAAGGATGTCTTAAACTATTGAAATAATTTTTTTGTTTTATAATTAATCATTGCAGATGGCACTGAGGAGTCGTTAAAGTCGAGGCGTCAAAAAATTCATGCAAAACGATGGAATCTGTAGCACCTAAACCATTGGTCTGAAATAAAAAAAAAATGCCAGATAATTAAAGGGCATGAAACTCGCTCGCGAACTGACGAGAAAAAATTACAAAAAATTACATTTTTTGAGAAAATAACGACACTTGAAGTTTGAAATCACTTTTTCCATATATTTTTCCCCCTTTAAGCGCATTTAAAAATTTAATTGTTTGTTTTTAAATTTTACTGATCTGTCCACGAACTAGAAGTATATTTTTCAAAATAAAAAAGTTTCAGTCGAATCGGATAATAACTTTTGGAGACACAGGTTCCACCAATTTTGAGAACACTGTTTCGAGAAAAACACGTTTAAAGTTTTACGACAGTGCCGAGGCTCGAATGTCTATAACTTCGGGAATTTTACGAATTTAAAAAATGCTTTTAAACACACATTCCTAAGAGGTTGAACGTTCGAAAAATGGAATAAAAAAAATCGATTTTTAAACCGGAATCTCCCATTAATTCAGCAGATAGTTTTTGAAAAGTAGCTGATTGAAAATTGGCTTGGGTCGAACCAACCCAGTGTAACAACTACGTTCGAAAAAGTAGGTGTGACAACCGAGAATTAAAGAAAAAAATCCAATGACCATCATTTGCCAAAGTATCTCAAATTTCAAAAACTCTAACAACAAAAGAAAATTCTATTCTGATTTAAAAAAATACGTAGTACATATTCTTAAATAGTATCCCTGACACTTTGTCCTGCCTTCCTGAAGAGAGACTCGAAATCTGCCTGACGATGTGCTCGCCGAAAGCTTTCTCGCGTGCAAGAATTTAATCTGTAATAAGCGGACAGGTGGTGGGAAAAAAGCGTGCGCGAACCATTGAGTGTGCGGTCGAAAACCGTTGAGAAGAAGAACACGCGGCTTCGGCGTTTCAAGGGGGGTAGGTCGGTATGTCTGCGCGGGTAATTACTACATTATAACCCAGATATCGCGTTGGTTACATAGCCTGTGATGCCGTTACCCAGTGCTCTGACCCAGAGCTAAGGGCGACTCGGGGCCCGGTCGATGTCTTGAAATGGTGCGCGGCGTTCCAATCCGGCTCATCCACGTCTACTACGAAGTAACGTTTTACCGTCGGGCCTCCGCCACGAATCGGTCTTACAAGATTGCGCGCAAAAATTGCACTCGAAACTACCGGTTCCGTGATCCCACCTTCCCGCCCCGCATTCTTGGGGACCGACGCGACGCGACTTCGATTCCTTCGCTACCTTTTTCCCTTTTTTCTTTCTCCCTGAACGGCATTCATTCTTCAAGACCACCGGAACACTCGCGTCGCTAATGGAAATTATTAACCCTACTATGTCCCTCCAGTCTTCATTGACCCAATAACGCTCTTATTTCTTTAAGTCTGCTACGGCTCTCAGGTCTTCTTCCGACATGTTGTGTTACCTATTCTTTGGAAATTTTTGTAACTTAATTTTAGAAGAAAGTGCATAGCTTCTTCTTTCACCTGTGTGTAGTAAGTAGTCCATGGAGATGCATTCTGTGTGATTTTCTGTACGTTTTGAAAATGTTGAATGCTGTCGTTGGTTTAATGTGATAAAAGTGAATAATTCTGTAAGTTAAAAATTCTTTGAATGATAGTTTCATAGATTCTGTATTTAAAAATTTATTGGGATGATTAATGAATTTAGGCTGTTGATAGAAGAAAACAAGCGATTGGGAGAATGTTGTGAAATTTCATATTTTAAATTTGTCTATAGTCATGTAAAGTTGTTATCCACTTCATTCACTAGTGGATTATATTTTTCTGCGGTGATTGTTGCTGGTTTTAAGAGACTGTAATGAACAAGTTTTCTAAAAGAAGCAATCATCTTTTCAGGAGAAATGACTTATTTAAAAAATAATTTATGCCTGCTTGTATAATCTTTAATCGTTTATCTTTTAAACATTGCTTACTCATGTGGAATCAGCACATCGACCTAATTTGCATCTCGAAATGATTAATTCATTTCTGAGGCTACCTCGCCTGCTGTCTGACCTGGATACAAAAATTTCATTGTTTAGAATTTTCTCAGACCACCTCACTTGCCTGAATTCCCAATAGAACATCATCAGCCTTGAATTTCTTTCATGGCAGGAGCTGAATTTATTCTATTATTTTTGCAACATTACCATTCAACTCGAATTCGACTCGAAATAAAAAAACATAATAAGAACACGGATGATCGCTTTAAAAAGGTAATACATACTGTTATACAATTAGTATATAGTGTATTTTACACACTTTATATGCTTTATGCCTCGTTTTATCGCATCGCCAATATATGTAGAAATACAAATTTCACTGAATTTAATCTCCTCCGTGTTCGGACATAGTTGAATTTTGTGAAGCGTTTCATTTTTCAGTGTTTACCTTAACCTCGCAGAATACAAACTACAGTGCCAGACAGAAATATTGGAACACCCTTTAAAACAAAATAACTTTTTAAAAATTGGTTCAAACGACTGGTCTTTGTGAGAAGATAGAAGGATTAGTTTTAAAAAAATTCGTATCTTCAACTTTTTTATTTAAGCCTGTAATGAAAATTTAAAAATCCCGTTTGTAGATTTCAGTAAGTTGTACACATGCTGAAAATTTCATCCAAATCTAGGGTCTCAAGAAAACTCGGGTCGTTTAGACAAATTTTAAAAAAGTTATTCTGCTCTAAAGAATGTCTGCAATACTTTTGTCAGGGACTGTATGTCCCACCAACTATTAAGTCACTTTTAAATATTTATTCACGCTACGAAGTATGCTGCACACGAAGTTCCCCGCCAATTCTTCACGCTTTCCGTCTGGAAATAACACTCCGCCTTTAACGTTCCTCCCGAATCAGACTTGCAAAGTTCATTAAATCACTACAGACATAACGAATAGTTCCTCAGTTTATACATACCTACTTACAGTCAAAAATCATCCATCATCCTAAAATAAAATTCCTTGTCAAAACAGAATCCCCAACATCAACACGTTCATTCAACGGACGTTTATTCATCTCGTTCACTAAACACGACATGACACCTCTTAAAAGAAACGCCTCCGCATCGTGCAAGGAAACACGATAGTTGCCATAGACGCTCGACTAGGTGAATGAAGCAGACTTGCGATGAATGAAATACCTTCTAAGATGGTGGAGAGAAGAATTTCAGCGGGATACGAGAGCGCTCGGAGCGCTGGGATAATTATTACCCTTCCCGTTCACTATAATTTCCCCGATTTGCCAAATGCTTTCGATGCGGTATTAATCACCGCGCTCCCTGCAACGGGGGAATCAATCACGTCGTTACCGTTCCTCGTGCAAAGGGGCGACATCACTATCATCATCGCGGAGCGATTAAGTTATTACGTTTCACGGCGAAGCCGCTTGGCAACCATTCCATTTCGGCGGGGCCCGGAGCCGAAACGAGACCGACATGACATGCAAACCCTCGATGTCGTTTCCCCTCCTTTGCCGAAGGACGGGACCGATCGTCATCCTCTCTCAGCCGGGCGAGCCTGCCGCGGCGCGCCGCGGCCGCCGTCATCGAAATCCATCACGGGTTCGTTCACAGGTGACCCAGTAAGCTTTCGTCGAATTATGGAACGTGCAGGCTGGAAAGCCGCGACGGGAGATAAGCAGATGTCGGAATCGGGTGGAGGGCAGAGGCGGAAAACCGAACGTGTATCCGAAGCGCCTGGTCTGACCGATTGACCTGCGGCTAAAGACACGGGTGGTCCGTTATGCCCCAGGGTCACGCGTGACGCAATCAGCCACTACACGCCGGTGTACAGGGGCCCCGATGCTCCTATTCCGTCGTTTGGTCCCCTCCTGCCCCCTCCATCGCCGCGCCAGCGCGGACCCCGTCATTCGTCGAACAGTCAGAACGGGTTTGTTGATCGGACACTGTTGTCTCCCGTATTGGCCATCAGGAATGCGTACTACCGGAGATAGCTCTTTGAGCGGATCTTTGGCCCGCGACAGGGAGGCCAACGATGAAAAATGCACCTCCTTCTGCGATGGAATCGGGAGACTGTGTATCGACTGGTATTTACTTCTACCGCTTGAGTCCTTGAATTTTTCTCGTCTCACAATAGCGGCGGGTACGCGTCCGAGCGTTCTGCGTTTCCACGATCCCCGTGCGCCCCGCGGCTAGCGCGTTCGATTTACGGTAATTCTTTCGTCGGGATTGTGCAGAGGTGAATTCACGGATCGTTACACGATAATTTAGGTGGGGCACGTACGTATGCGCGGCGTACGTGTGTCCGATGATTGCGCTGGCGAGCATGGCTTGGATAAAGGCGGTCCGTTCTTTTAAAGGAACTCGCGCGTCTGCAAATTATGTGGCCCGACAGCGTCAATCTACTTTCACACTTTCTCATCGTTTATCCCTTTCCCCTCGGCGGATGTTCTACAAAATATTTCACTGCCTACTTTGCACGGGAACAGCGCGCCCTGGTCTCGTCTGCGACGTACTCACGTCTCTTGTCTTCTTTGTGTTCGCAGCTGGCTCGAGCGGAGGATGTGGAGGTAGTCGAGGCGATACCCGGCGAGGACACCAGGAACGACAATTCAGCGTTGAATCGGCAGGACAACGATATAAATAGCTCAGACCAATTGGCGTTGGAATCGCTAGGCGAGAAAGACGCCGGTGGCAATCATTACAAACCGGGTGGTCTGCGACATCCGCTTCCTCTGCCGCCTAGCAGAGGCGGCTTGGGTCTGCCTCATCCGCGGCCGCACCATAACGTCGCTTATCATGGCCCGCCACCGCCCCTGCCACCCTCCAAGGCGCCACCGGAGGCTATGGATAAAATCTACACGACGGGCGGCGGTATCGGCGCGGCGGTAGGTGCGGAACCCTGGCCAGCGCCCACGCCGGACATGCCGAAGATCATTTCGCTGGATGTCAAGTGCGAGAAGAATCTGATGAAGGTCTATCTGGGCTTCGACAAGCCGTTCTACGGTATAGTGTTCAGCAAGGGCCACTACAGCAACGTTAACTGCGTGCACTTGCCAGCTGGCTTGGGGCGTACGTCTGTTAACTTTGAGATTAGTATCCATGCATGCGGCACAGCTGGGAACACGGAGAACGGGCTGTACGGCTACGGAGCCGAATCCGGGTCGGGTACGTACTTCGAGAACATTATCGTGGTGCAATACGATCCGCAAGTTCAGGAAGTTTGGGACCAGGCGCGCAAACTGCGCTGCACTTGGCACGATTTGTACGAGAAGTCGGTTACGTTCCGACCGTTCCCTGTCGACATGCTGGATGTCGTGCGCGCCGATTTCGCCGGCGACAACGTGGGCTGCTGGATGCAGATACAGGTAGGGAAGGGGCCGTGGGCGTCGGAGGTCTCGGGGCTGGTCAAGATCGGCCAGACGATGACGATGGTGCTCGCGATAAAGGACGACGACTCCAAGTTCGACATGCTCGTGAGGAACTGCATGGCCCACGATGGCAAACGCGCGCCCATACAGCTGGTGGACCAGAGAGGCTGCATCACCAGGCCTAAGCTAATGTCCCGGTTCACCAAGATCAAGAACTTTGGCGCGTCCGCGTCGGTCCTCTCTTACGCTCATTTCCAGGCATTTAAATTCCCCGACTCGATGGAGGTGCACTTCCAATGCACCATTCAGATATGTCGATACCAGTGTCCCGAACAGTGCTCCGAGTCTCCTTTACTATTAGAGTCCCAAGGTCTTCTCGAGGGTCATCATCATTCTTCGTCCAATGGCCACCCTGATTCCAGTTATGGTCTCCCACCGCCTATTCCGCTACCCTTGGAAGCTTACTTGCAGGCGGCTGCTGGTCGCCCTCGGGACGAAAGGCGGAGGAAGTCCCGAGAGATTGTCCCTACCCCTCAGAAGGCGGTTGGTGTGAATCGAATTATACGCGTGGTTTCGACAGGCGACCTAACGTTCTCCATCGACGAGTCCAACAATGGGGAAACGAATGGCCCCACGATGGTGTTCCCCGTGCGCAACGAGAATGCCTCCAGTTCGGCTATGATCTGCATGACCACACCTGGCTTCGCTGTCACTCTGATAGTCCTCCTCGCTGTATTAATATCCTCGTGTATACTCTCCATCTACCTCTGTCTACGTTTAAGACCGTTCTCAGGAAAAGCTAGGAAGGTCGCGACGTATTATAACGGCGAGCAAAATGCCCCTAAAAAGTCGATGAGGACGTGTTTCTACTCATAGGCACAAGCGGTCGTGACGCTCTAAAAGAGGCATGTTGTCGATCGGTTGCACTTGTGCGCGGAAAATTTTCGAATCTAGCGGGTTTCTTCCTCGAGACTGGTTTGACGATTTTCATACCGTTAAATTGCGCACCCGCGGACATATATGAATGACAAGTTCACTCGTTCATTCATTCATTCATTCTGGTCGCAAAAAGTGGTGTTGTCAGATTTCCAATGGCGTGAATAAATTCTGGTAACTTCCACCCTCGTTTCTCGTGCTTGCTTTCAGATTGTCGAGATCGTAGGGAAATTTTTAAGTTATTATTTATCGAATTTCGCGCAAACCGGTCTCACTGGTCGCTCCATTCCAGGTGTTCTAGAGGCTACAGAATGTCGCAAGCACGATTCTGTATACCGTCACGTATCAGACAAAGTATAGCTCGCAGTAAAATACATAGGATTCTCTCTGCTACGTGTGTCGTCTCTGGTAAAGCCAGAACGATCCAGCTATATGGATTTGTGCTTCGTCATGACAAAACTTACGCTCAAGCCTTTTGCAGGCGACTGTGTATAGTCACCCCTACCCCCCCCCCCCCTGAAAATTTAGTCAAAGATAATCAAACTCTGCGCTCGCGACTTCCTTGTTACAACTACTTCGGGACCATGGTTATTTGGGTATTTTATTTATTTATTATTATTTTCTTTTAACCGTTACCAGTCACGTGTGAGCAATACATAACTGGGCACGACTAAGGCTGAAATATTGCGAGAGAATAGTCTATTATATTTTTTAATGAAAAGCGTTTGTTTGTATTTTAATATTGTTGACAATATTATTGCCTTATTATTATTATTTATCTGTTGCATAGAATGCTCCAAATTCGTTTAGCTTTATACGATGTATTTTGTGCGTTTGTAACCGTGTAATAACCAGTCATCGCCTCGAAATTATTAAACGTACCGTCTCGGTTCTGATCATTTTATACTTGCATTGACCATAACGATATATACCACTTCAGTGCAGTGAAATGTTAAGCCACTGTTGTGTAACAAACTTTCACTTTGTAATTGAAAACTGTATTGAGCTCTTTGAATACGAAATGTTACAGCGTAAGCATGCAATAATTAAGGGAAAAAACTGATTACTTAGGACCAATTTAGAGTAGATGTACCGTTTGTGGCCATTGCACTGTTTTTGGCCATGTGCATATTCATCTTATTTTTAAATTGCCCGCAGATCATTATTCTGTGGAGAATTTCACATCATAAATATTTTGTTTAGTATACCGCTCGAAATATAAGGTAACATTTATTGCTTACACGGAAAAATATTATATTTTTTACGAAGTGGCCAAAACTGGTAGAATACTTTAAAGTGGCCACAAATGGTGCATCTACCCTACCTGAATTCATTACTTTCCTCTGTGCGAGAAACAACAGAGGTAAAGTGATGAAGTTGAATCTAGAAACTGAAACATGTAAAATTATAATGAAAGATAATAAACAACGAATTATCCATTTTCATACCAGGATTCAATTCTTCGTAAATAAAAATGAAACTGATAAAAATGAAAACAGAAGCTGAATATTACTAGCGATAAACAAAGTATCAACATCAAATGTATAAAGCAATAGTCAGTAGCTTGTAATGGCATACGAAAGATTATATTATAATATTAAACGTAAGCACGTAGATATAAAGAGATAAATTATTCTTTATCAAACTAAATGTACTTCGTAAAAGAGCAACTTAGCATTTATACGAATAATAAATCTATAATTATATTTGCCATGTTTTCTTTTCGCACGAATATCCTCGATCTTACCGTCCAGTAGATATACAGGAAGCACAGGATGTGCACTTGTGTTCGAAGCTGCTGTAATTGGGGAGCTAATAACGCGGGAAGAAAGTGATTAGGTTCGTCGCAGAGTGAGGTCTGCGAAAACCGGCCAGGCTGCTGTAAATACATTTATTGGCGTTATCATTGATTTATGTTAAATAAAAACACAATCTCTCCATTAACGATCGGCTTAACGTTTTCTCCCAGTCGCTCGAAGTAGCGTTCATACCCAATAGCCGCATCATTGAGCTCGTGCTCGGCGATCGCTGGTCCTTAATATTTAAACTCTCGGTCTCCAAGCCGTACAACAACATTCCCATTTTTTTTACACGTGTATACATATATCTATACCCTATGAAATAATCTAACGCGCTGTTTCAGAGTTTCACAAAGCGTTTGGGCGAGTGAGTAAATGAACAAGTACCTATCCGAACACGGCATCATTAATTAATCCGTTCTTAGGAGAAGGAGAGGGGACCAGTTTCTTTTTCTTTTGTTACAAAGGCTGAACATAGAAAGAGCGCGCAACACGTAGAACACGAAGGGAACACGAGGAAGCTTCGCTTTCCTGTACAAAGAGCCTTCACCTTTTTCTTTTAATCGTGATTTGCATAAGTGCTTCAAAGTGGAAGGCCCTTTCTGCAACAATCTCCTTTAAATATACGTTCCCTACTAATACGTATAATTACATATGTATGTGGTATTTCTGGATGGACAACCGCAGGATCCCGTCCATGGTAATAAACCGAACGTCTTCCTGGACGTTTCACGTGGTCGTCGCGTTATTAGAGTTTCTTAAATAATTCATTTCTTAAATAGCCCTCTAGGGCGATTCTCATTCGATCATTAACCTTCGGTTGGCACCGATGTGGAAAGGTAAAGAGTCCTCGTAGCTGGGGCGTGTCAACGGAAGGTTAAACGCATCGAGTTATCCACTAACGTACATACATAATTGGAGAAGGAAGAGATTCGAGCTTCGTAGCAGCATCCTTAAATTCTCGCGAGGGCATTTACGATCTCCTTTCTATCCTCAGTGAAGGGGTGTTGTCTTCAGCCTCTTTGGGGCTAACTCTAGAGTTGCTGTTACTTTGTAATGGACGTTGATAACAGACACCTTCGATATTGGTAATCATCCGTCAGTTAAATACTTTCTTATTTTAATCTGTATTTTTTAGGTGAAAAATCTCTCAGGAAAGTGGTTGTTGCGTTTTTCAATAACACTACTTTCGATTATTGGAGAACTCCATTTATCCGTTCATGTTACAGGTTAAAATGATTTAAACAACGAAGGCTCACTGATTTTCCATTTAGGTAACAAGAACTGTGTTTTGCAAAGTTGACAGTAAAATTAATGTCCCCGGATGACTGAATTTATAAGTGATATCTTGGGAATTATGAACTGTATACACTTTGCGAATGAATTATTCAGGTGGGATTACTGAGAATTTTATGAATAAAGTTGAATGGCTAGTGTTCGATAGTGAGTTTTTTAAGATACGGATAAATGGAGTGCAACTGCGTTTGTGACGTTACCCTGACAGCGCTAATAAGTTGTTATATTTTATTTAATACAGTGAATATTTTAACATGAGAAATACTGAGTATGGACTTAGTAAGGTTATCGCGAATTACTCTCGATTCACCTTATCGTCGGGATGTCAAGAACTTCGATGCAGCATCAAATCGTGCACCTATTTAACTATCAACGATTAAAGGCAAAGAAATACGTCTACCGCCAAACCTTAATACGCTGCGCGAATTATCGGTGTTTAAGCTAAATTATTTGTTATTACTTGGTTACCAAAAATACACCTTACTCGCGTGATATTTTATACAGACAATTTCAATTATTAAACGCACAAGAGATACAAAAATAGTTTGAGAATCTTAAACTACGATTGAGTTTAACAATTAAAAGTTTCCACGTTACTGATCATTACTACAATGCAGAAATATATCATATTCGTTCAACACTCGAAGAGTATTTCGAATAAACATTCGCCGAACGTAGATTACAAATTGTCTTCTGTATCGAGTATTCTCTATTAGTAGTATCCAGCATTTCTAGTAAATCGATCATTAAATATAAGCGCGCGAACGTGGTGTCTTCCGCATAGAAAAAGAAGGTCGTAGACCGCAACAGTGTGCATTCCACGGATCTATGGAATACATTAATTACCTAAGAAAAGTGATGCGCCTAATCAGCGTCACTCCTATCAATTTCGATTCGAATTAACGGAACAAAAGTTGCCACCACAATTACTCGCAATCCCGAAGGATAAACCGATAAATTTACAACGCGCAACCAGCGAAGGCTGTCACATCCCCGACTTTCATTCCGCCAATTCGATTAAGTGCCATCCGTGTAGCAAACATTACCGCGCAATAGAATAACAATTCTCTGAGATATACCGCTTACTTACCCAATACCAACAATTACTTTTCAAATATAATCTTCTATAAACCTTTTCGTTCGTGAATTCATTAAAAAAAAAGAAGAAGAATGAACACCCCCGATCGTGACCCATCGAAAACGATTGGTACCCGGAAGGGAGGTTTGGTCTAAGGGCTCGTCGCTCGAGCATGCCTCGACGATAACGCCCCAAGGGGTGGTCCCGGAACAGTTCGCAGGAAACTCGCGGGACTTTCACGCACTTAGAATACTTTGTACAGTATATTATTGCACATTGTCTTTCGAGGAGCGTGCACACGCGCCTCCCACTGCCGCCGCGGAGGTCACGAACCGTCGTCAGCCTCTCTCGACCGAGGGGCTAGCGGCCACGGGGCTCGCCTGTTTCTGTTGGATTTGTTCCGGATGAGTCGGTCTCGTCGTGCATCGTACACGGAGCAGACCGTATGGTAGCCAGCCGTTGGTCGTGTGCACCGCTCTATTGTTCTTTCTGCTGTCCACAGCCTCGCGTTGCGCCTGCAGCCGATGGAGCATCGCCCCGGCGACGAGCGCGGAAACAACCGCGGACAGGGCGACCACGATGAACAGCGCGCTGAATCCGGGCATGGGCAGGCAAATACCATAGACCACCTCCTCGCGTATTCTGCCTTGGAAAACGGTCACGGCTTCCGCGTGAGTGTCGGGGCTAAAGGCCAGATCCGCCTCGGAGATCACCTCGTACAGCCCGCTCACGCCGACGTCGGCGCTGCGTATCTTCCTGTCGGAAACCACCACCGATCTCTTTCGCCGGCCGCTCGGCGACGCCAGAGGCGTCACTGCCACGGGCACGCTCTCCCCTTCGAGGTTCCGGGGCCCGTGTGGGAATTGATCCTGGTCTCCCTCGTACCGTGTCACTCTTGGAGGATCCTGGAAACGGACAGTCATGCGTCAGGGGCGGGGCAGCTGAATGGGGACATACATTGTAGGGGACTTATACGGAATCTAGGAGGGATACAGCGGGGTCGTAAAAGCTGCGGGAATTTCAAAGTTTACAGCTTTGAGGTTTGCCATTTTTTGGGAGAGGTAATGTTTCCAGATCTCTTGTTCCGAAACCTCAGAGCTGTAAACTTGGGGACTCTTGTAGGTTCTACGACCTCGCCATATCCTTTGTAGGTACTGCATTCGTAGATGCACAATTCAGAGCAGTGAGGAAGGAGACGATGAGCTTCTTATGGCATCGAATATTGCACTCAGATGAAGCTAGAGCTCCACAGTATAGAGAGGGCCGCATGATTTTGGGTTAGGGGTCTTTGAGATGCTTGAAAACATGTTTATAAAATTGAGTCACTAGACTTGGTTTGATGAGAGGGGCAAAGGGGAATTCTCAACCCTTGCACAGTCTGTGGAGGCAGCGACCTTGTACGAGGTAAATAGGAGAAATTCCCTTGTCTACTCTCTATTATTGATGCTCTCACTTCCCACTAAATGTAGATGAAGGTGTCGCGTTTATAAAATTCTCCTAACCGAACCCCTCACACGGTCTCGGCGCTTGTGGCCCAGTGCAGGCACCGGGGATCACCAATTCCTGACCTGAGAACATGTTTCTTGGTACAAAACACCCAAAAAACAAAACCCAGGCCCTGGGGGTATAGAAATAAAGATAGTGTCTTCTGTTTTGAATGTTAGTTAAGATCTGAATCTATTGAAGCAAAAAGTAATCGAAAAGCTTCATACTTAAAATTTGAACGAAATAGAGTTAGAATGAGAAACATAAAACACTTGATTGCAAAGTAGTGACAAAGCAATGTAGTAATAGCTACGAAAGCTAATGACATGTATAAAATGCTCTGTACAAAATATTTTCCAAATGTTGTAAATACTTGCATCAAAAATTCAAATAATAGTGCCCAAAATAAAGAAAGTAAGAACTCCATGAAATCTGCATCAAAACTTTCTTTCATTCTTTTCGAATATTAGACTTAAAGAGGACGAATCTGTCAACAGTGTGGATAATTCAATTAACAAAGCATTCATTTATCTAATGAACAAATGTTTTTTCTATTAATTGCACTTCAATAAATCCTTCCCCAGATACTTCTTCTCTGTGCATTGCAAACAGGGTCTACAGTAATTTATTCTGAACCGAACAGACGTTCGAATTCACTTCGTGTTGCTGTGAAGAACTTGCAACATGTGTTTAAATATATTTACCAGGAATGGTCTCGACAGATCGCCGTCATCCAAATGAACCTCCTCGGCCGGCGTTTCGACCACTGGGGCGGGCAGCCGGTTGCTGGTCTGCGCTTGCGCCTTCGGGACCGACTTCTCGACCCCCAAGAAGTGACCCCCTATCGAGGTCATCTCGTCACCGTCCTGAATGATGTCGTCGTAAAGGGAACCGTCAGCCTGCTCGGCGCCCCCATCCATGTTTTCATTATCCTTGTCGGCGCTGTTGTTGTCGTCGCTCTGAATGGTGGGCGGCGTAGTGGTCTGCGAGTATTGTGGCCGTATCTGATCCTTGCGCTCTTGAATATAGTGGCCCACGGATCCGCTGAGTTGACAGTGATCCAAACAGCCGTGACGACATATCTCAACCTTGACATTGATCAAAACAACTTATCATCCCGACGTTCTCCTCAGTCATCGTTCTTTCTTTCTTTCCCTACACACAAATTTCCATAACGGACTATCGAGCATTCTGGCACACTTTATCATTCCCCAAGTGAATTTATTAAACCACTCTGTCAAGGTGTTTAACGGTTAAATATTTGTCCTCTACTTTCGCGGACAGCTCTCCACGAGGACAGGGTGCACAGCACCGCTCGCGCCGCGGCAATAATCCATTCAGCTGGAAGTAATCTTGTTTCAGCGGACGTATATTAACCGACAATGTTTACCTTGCACTTGATGTGCACGCTTAGCGCGTCTGGAAACTTGAACGCGTGGAAGAAGGCGTAAGTGATGACCGTGGCACGATCATCGGAGCCCCGCGCCTTCAGGAATCGGCTGATCATCTTCGGCCTGAGCACGCAGCCGAACTCGTCGCTCAGCTGTATCGTGTGTCCCCCGCCGTCCGAGGCCACGCACGACTTGACACGCATGTCGAACTCCCCTGCACCAAGTTAACGAGCAAAGTTAACACCCGTCCCCCTTTTCGCCCAAGCTGTGCCGCGCAAGTTTCTCGCCCGCCGACCTCTCGCGGGCTACGTTACCTCGGTAATCGTTTATGGCGACGACCAGGGTGAGGGTCGAGCCGAGTGGTACTATCCCAGAAACCGGCGGCGCCCATGGCCCTTTCCCGTGCTGAATTTCCATCCAGCAATCCACGTTGTCGCCTGCAATATCGAATAGAACAGCACGCTCGTATTTTGGACGCCCGCTGGCGGGGCGGTTTGCGACGGTCCCTTTCTAGGCGTGACGTGCCAGGTGCGATTTATACATGTTGCATAAATTGAAATTAAGTGGCGCGGCTGCGGTCCCACCTGTGGTCAACCGCGAGTACACGGCAATCCGTGTACGGCGCGATCATTTACCTCGTATTAAATTCTTTGCGCCGTGGGGATCATCGTTTCTCCTATCCGCTATGTGCCCGTAGACAGGCGCGCAATGAAATATGCCTGACGTAGATCGCGGAGTACGATATAACCGCCGCATAGTGTCAATAGACTCGTAGGTCATTAAAAGCTCTGTACGTCTTATCATACACTTATGTTATGCGGGATGGGGTCAGATTTGTAATGCCACTGAGAAGGCGTGATTTTTTCTTTAAAACAAAATTGAAAGGGGATCAAAATTTTTTTCCTTTAACAAGGAGAAATTCACAGTTGGAGCTCGGTGTGTTAAGTAAATATTGGTACTGATCGAAGCATTAGATAATGACAAAATTGTGTATAGATTATTTATTAGCTTCTAATGAATTATGCAACGCGAGAAAATAGGGTTCACAGATGGTGGCACGAGGTTATAGTAAAAAGTGATAATATTCTTATATCTCTCAAGTAAAACCAATTTTAAGATTATTATTTGTAATAACGCTTAATCTTTGTACCCTATTTCCTCGCAGCTAATAATTTATGTATAATTTTATCGTTATCTGGGGTTTCAAACAATGCAAATGGGACCAAGATGCAGAAACCTCGCAACCCACAAAATGGCAAAAAACCCTACAATTTTTTACTTTGCACAATATTATCAACCACTCTAACATTATATAATTATTAAAACTACCAAGCCATAGTTCTATTTTGGGCTGAAAAACAAAAACTGCAGAAAATTTAAAATAATATTAATTATATTACTCACTATTAAATAACCCATTAAAAAACTCTGTAAAACAATAATAAGAGATAAAATATACTCAATAAAAATAAAGCTACTGTTCTTCTATACAATTAAAATCTTCAAACTAAATTTACTCAATTTCAGATCATTGAAGGTTGGTAGCTTTTTGCATAACTTGGCCCAAATCTTACTTGATATACCAACCCTCTACTAGGAATGTTTCTCTGTAAGACTTCATTTCCGAGAGATTCAAATTTGAATATTCCATTGTATAAACGTGTATCGCTGAATTGTGATATGGTTTATCGTTTTAGGAACTATCCATGTTTTTCAATGACCCTTTTATCCAAGTATTATGAACAACTGTACCTGACAGTAAGTGTTTGGAAAAAATTATGCTGTATCTAAGAGTAGTTGGAAGCCCTCAAGGTCTTGAATGAAATGCCATGGGAATCGGAAGATATACGTGGGATAAAGAACTATACCTCTGAAGTCTAACTGTATTACGTCGAGGTCCGCGATGACCATTGGTGGTTTCGAGGCGGTCTTTTCGTAATCGTTGAACCATTCGCATCGCAATCGTTTGGCCTCGTCCCAGACCTCAAGCAAGTCTTTGTCGTACTGAACGACAACGGTATTCTCGTAGAACTGTCCATGCATGTCTGGCTTGGTACCGCATCTGCGACCAAAACGAACGAAATCCAGTCTCTCGATTTACAAGTGTATCGTTTTTCTCTATTTCTAATCTAGCAACAGTGTCCACCGACGATAATCCACTTTACGAACTATCGAAGCACACAGTCAACCACAGGCAATTAAATTCCTGTCAAATAACTTGCAGTTAAACTCGATCGTTTATCTAATCACTTTATAAGGCTCTAGCACGCGACATTCCAATAAGTTCCAGTGATAATCGTAAATTAACAATTCATTACCGGATGTAGGATCAACTGTACAACACGATCACTTTCTAATATTAACGCGCTTAGAGGTGAACATAACAGTAGTGATACTTCTGAATGCGCATGCGCGAACAAAAGAGGGAACCACTGCGCCACTTCTGTAGGCAATAACGATGCTTATTGCTAGATCTGAAATTCGATAGCTTATCTAATGTCGAAGCGTTACTATTGTATGAATAGTAACCAAAGTTATTCTAACCCTTTTCTTAACTATCTCTAAAAGACGACGTAGAATTACCTGTACTGCTCTCCAAATTTAGAATCACTCTGTGAATTAAGGGGAGGTGCCACCTTGAATGTATCAAAATCATAGGTTTATTTAGCAATTTTTTCTTTTAACCCTCTAGGTACGGGGATGTTTTAAACTTAACGTAAAATTTTTTTGAGCATTAAAATAATCTATTTTATACTTCGGATTTGGAAGCTACTCGGTTAGAATGCTGAGAATGTGAAAATGATTGATTTATGGTATGGGACGTAGCAGTCCCACCCGGACTTACGGGTAATTTTTTGAACATTGATCGGAAGTATAGAAAACAACATAAATATGTACTTAAATGATTTTTTTTTATGTGGGAAATCATTTTTGAGCAGTAAGTAGTAATGAAAAGTAATGTTACAATTTTTAATATCTATTCCGTTTTTTTATGGTAATCGTAAAAACAACTATTGCTTTTGTTACAGACATCTTGTTGCTGTAGTAACGATAAATAACATAAACACTAATAAAAATATGTAATTATACACGATTTAACAAATAATATAGAATAGTATGAATATTTAAAGAAATAAGAATGACATATAAGTACTTAACAATTTTCAGAAATATTTACTGCTAAGTCTTGGTGGGACATACACGTCCCATAACTTTAACCCGAAAGCCTCTATATATAACGTAAATAGAGTGCAGTGCCCATACAATATTTTGTCAAATAGGATTCACTTTTACTATATATATGCTTATTTTACTATAAAAAGTTCTTTTACTTACTTATATTTATAAAAATTGTCGACAAATTGCAACAGGCACTGATCACGATCAATAGCGTCAACTAGATTCATTTGTTTATGACAGAAAAAAGTTTCATTTCGGGTTCTGATGGTACAAACAGTTTCTTCCCTGCTTACTAAAAGTTACTATACCTATAAAACCTCGATCTTATTGTTGGAACGTAAATAAAAATGTGTCAGTCTGAATGGGACTCTGGAGTCCCACTAGTCTCTAGAGGGTTAAACAATAACCTCAATAGAAAATCTGATTAATGGCATTTATTATACATCTCTTGAAGATTAAAAAAAGATGTTGGTTTATTTTTAATCTTCAAGAGATGTATAATAAATGCCATTAATCAGATTTTCCATTCAGGTCATTATTTAAAAGAAAAAAAGAGCTAAATAAATCTATGAATCTCCACTTAAAGGAGGCAGCAAGTTTATGTATGTACATATTCCTTATGATAAATTATTAACATCTATTGAAATAAAGAATTACAGGACAATTTGTTACACGATATGATTTAAATGAAAATTTGCAGGGTGATCCATTATAATTTTTCCAGGCGATTATCTCTGAAATTATTCGTTATTCGAAAAATGTTTCTAGTAAAACTTACTCTGTTTCGAGAGTGACACCTTATGATGAACACATATATTTTCTAGGTATAGGTATCGCTGATATTTCCAGGTGACCATTACTTTTTTCATTAGAACAATATCGTTTAAATTCTTCCTTCCTGAACGGCCACAAGACTTTCCTTACCGGAGTACATAATTCGTCGATTCGGTCTTGTGGTCGAAGACTGTACACGATCTTAAATGACCTTGAATGACCTTGGAAGCCCACCATATCATAGGTCAATGAACGCGTCTCGAAATGGGCTACATGCCTAACTAAAAAAGACACTGCTGCATTTAAAAAAATGAAGGTCGTCTTGAAATCTGAGGAACACCTCCACCTAGGGCAAAAATGTGTCCATCATAAGATGCCCCTTCGAAACCGAGTTAGTCTTCCTTGAAGTATTTTCCGAATAACCTGCAATGTGAAAGATAACCGGGCGGAAAGATTATAATGGGTCACCCTGTATAGGACTTAAATCCCTCTGACCGAGCTAAAGTGTAGTCCAAGAGAGGCTGCTCGTAAAGATACTTAGATACGATCCAGCGAATCGATGCGAGTCTGACGGTCTTACCTCGCGTAGGCTATCCGAAAGGAGAAGAATGTCTGGCCAGTTGAAGGCGGAACGTAGACGCATCGCGGATCAGCGTGCTGGCCCTTGGAAGAGACGATGCCCTCAAAGGGCTGGGAAAAGGAGAGATGCACGTCCATGTGATCCTTTCCGCACATCACTTCGAGGGATTGTATGGCCGGCATCCCCTCTGGCCTCTCCAGCGGCCAAATGTCGCTGTTGCTACCGGCGTTCTTCAAGCCAACCACCTGTGCATCCAACGAATACATATTTCTACCTTGAACCCGACGACCTCTGCCTTCCTTTCTCACTGGTTTATCGCCCGCGAATACGGTGCACCGTGCGTGCACCATGAATGCCTCCCATGAATATCGTTCGACCGAGTATCCGAAAGTCGTGCGCGTAAATCACCAGCTTGGTGGTCGCGGGCGATGGCCCAGCTATCGTGTCGATATTTATTACACGTTTAGTAGCTGCTCGCCGTTTTACGCCTCTGTCTATTTGGGAATATCGTGGCGCCCGTGAACTCGTTGCTCTGTCGTGTGGGAAATGGGAAGGGTCGCGCGGGTCATTGACACGTGGTTGGTCCGCTCAACTAAAGTAGCAAAATGTTATTGGAACTGTGGAACCGTTGGGCAAGTGTTTACCCGCTCTTGGGTAAAGTTTATTCATTAAGGATGAAAATGTATGCGCGTATGAGGAATATATTTGCATAGTGATTATTCTATTATGTCAATGAAGAGATGCGATTAGCAATTACGTTAAATTAACTTGCCAATCGATAATTTATACAGAGTTATGATTTTATGATGTTACAAATTACCCAGGTTTTCAGATATTTGTAGGCGTCGTTAGTGGCTCTTGAATATTTTAACGGTATTTTTACTTGTCTTTGAAGTTAGTAGCCAGCTGAATAACTTCTATTTGAAACGGTTATTAAAGTACCAAACAGGTGAAGGGATTTGGGAAGACGTAAATGTTGGTTGAATGGTTATTGGCTGTGTCTGACTGCAGACGATCCACATCTCTTTCACAACACACGAGCTGTTAAAAAGGAAGACTTTGGACTTTTGCAGAACGTTGAATGCAAGTAACTACGAAGTACTCATTAAACAGAGTAGTAACTACTTAGTCAGGATACGTAAAGGAATTATCCTACGCTCAAATTTAAATGTAATTTTAGTTTCTGACGACATTCGCGACTTGTTGGCTTATTCAGTAACAAGAATGTTGTCATAATATTATGAAATAAGTGAACATAATTAACGACAAGCAATTAACAATTGGTATTGTCTTGTAAGATTATAATAATACCAGAATTGATGTACATACATACTTCCTTGTGTCTACTCGCCTACAGGCGAGTAGAGAATGCCAATCTAACACAGATACCACCCATCGTTACTAAACCGACAATTGTCTATAAATCTAATAGAACCAATTTTTTGACTGATGTTGATAAGTAATTGAAATATTTCTAAATATTTTCAGAAATATTTTTTAAATATTATTGAAATGTTGATAAATATTTTCAGAAATATTTTTTAAATATTATTGAAATGTTGATAAATATTTTCAGAAATATTTTTTAAATATTATTGGAATATTGATAATTTTTTTTAAATATCATTGAAATATTGATAACTATTTTCAGAAATAGTATTGAATAATATTATTGAAATACTGATAAATATTTTCACAAGTATTTTTTAAATATTATTGAAAGATTTCTAAATACTTTCAGAAATCAATATTTAAATACTTAAATATTTTTAAATTATTTCAATATACAAATATTTCTTGATATTTATCACTTAGTTTACTAAATACTATATAAGGTTAAAGTATGTTTTGTCAAGTATTCCATATAAAACTTGAGGATGTGGGATGCCAGTGCTAAACGAATCTGATTAAATAGCAGGATGGTAAGAGTTGCGGTACAGTTGCCTAGATATATAATCGTTATAAAATTCTTACAAGGTGAGTGATGCTCTGATAAACAAGAGTGTAATCCCACAAATGCTCTGCACGAACAAGAAAAATCCTGATCTTGAATCTATACCATATTTCGTTCCAACGGCACGCAAATTCTATCCCGTCGTTACTAAAAATCAATATTTCTGTTCCTTGTCAATCAAAGAACTTTGAAGGATAATTCAGAAACAATTACCATCATGAAACTTTGATGTGAATCTGCTGCACGAAGATGTTGGTAAACAAGCCTTTATATTTCATTTGTCGCATTTTAGATAAACCCATCGTTGCACACCATAATTACTCACAATGAACCTAATTGGGGAACTCGTACATATTGTAGTCGGTTAATTATGGTTCAGTGTACTCAATCACTCCAGGCTGTGCGAAATTGAGATAAATACGGTGTTACGAGTACAAGTGCCTTTGTAATTGAACACGTCGATGTATCAATTATCGACCCCATAAAATTTCCTTTCACGAAGACTCCACAGGTTTGTAAACAGCTAAAAAGAAGCACACTTTTTCCCAGTTCCCAAACTGCAATTACAACACAATTCACAATAATGATACTTAAAAAATCTCGAAGGTATCCATCGGGCATAACTATCGTTCCTCCTAGTACATAATAACTTCGTTCATCCGGAGATCTACGAGCATAGTGTTAATCGAAGCAAAACGTCCACACTCGCTCGCCAACGATGCAAACCGTGAGACGTCTTAAGTTAACTGGCAGGAGATATTTCACAGCTGCTATAATAGACGATTCATCCTTCATTACACGTACCGTTCTATGGATAGGAGGTACCCTGTCGTGAATCGTAAAGTTACGGCCGCGTACACGCCTCCTACGATCCGTCGCTACTATGTGGATCAATCCTGGATGAGATGCATAAACCTGAAGCGCCAGCCTGCTCAACATATGCGCCATGATCCTATGCAAAAACTATTACAACAGCCCTCATGTCGCTTAGCCGGTGAGGAATGGAACAACAAAACGCAAAACAGACGCAAAACAGCCGCAAACGCTACCGATCGTAAAAGCATCCCGCGTCAATATGTTGCGTACAAGCTGCTCAATAACCAACTTATCTCAGCGCGTATCTATAATTTCACGTCTCACCCAATCTTTATTTTCAATCACAGCACCATGATCCTGCTATTAAGCTTATCGTAAACTACCACTCCATCCCCAGCATTCCTCGTCGACTATAAATACGTCTGCCTCCTGATGAGGGTGAGGGGGGCAGCGGACATGCGTCAGGATCTACCGTGCGATCGCTTTGGGAATATTACCGTCAGCAAAACGTTCCGATGTTCTCGTTACGGTGATTCCGCGCGTTATTTCTTTTCTCACACGTAACACGGTGTTACGGCGCGGCGGTACGGCCCCAAGAAGTCCCCCCAGCGCGCGGCTTCAGGCCGTGGGAGATTAGGCGTGTTCTCCTGCTGGGGATTGCTAGAAATCGCGCGGCATTCTCGGCCACGTCTTTGGGCCGTATTGCCTCGAACGCGTGACCAACACAGAGAAGAATGGCCGGGGCCTGGCGGCAGCAAAATCCCGTGCGCGCGTGTACGCGTAAGTGAGCTTCGCCGGGCGGAAGGTGTTCCCCGGTCGCGTGTACACGCCGTGCTCGCGCAATGCTGTAACGGGAGAGGCGTCTTTACCGCTGCATTAACGGTCGACGTTTTTCGCGCAAGTGAAAACAAGTTTCTGCGCTCTTACAATCGCGCTGTTAAATGACAACGTTTCATTAGAAATGATTACGCACCTGGCATACGCCTGGGGGCCGCGCGCGTGTGTGCGTCTCTGTGGCGCGCTGTCGCGAGCGAGACCCTGTTTTTCTGCCTGGGCACCCGTCCTGCCACGGCCCCTCTCGGTTCATGGTCGACGATCGAGGATCAATGAGTCGACGGAGACCGCTCCGCGATACACTGCCGCGCCAGCGCAGGCAAATGATTGCGCAGGGCGAGGCGGCCGGGCCTTTCACCGTCATTTGGGTCACGGTTATTGTCTTCGAGGGGAAATGGGTCGAAGGATGATTGCATGGTGTCAGGGGAAAGAAATGTTTCTTGGGGAGGTGGCGTGGAAGCTTTGGAATAACGTTTGTTCTTTAATGGAAATATTAGGTCGGTGCAAAAGTTCGCTGGCTTACTGTTGCGTGACGATAGGTGCTTTTTCCAGAAAAGTGGAAAAACGTCATAGATCGCCGAGGAAAATATAATACATTGATTACAAAAACTTGTTAGTTTTACTTTTAATAAACACTTTGGTTCAATAAAGCAAACGAGCTTTTGCAACGACCTAATAGCTCTTCTTTCGCTTTGTATCTTATTTTGTTGGCCACTCAATTTTTTAGCTAAATTCTTGATCATGGAGTATTATTATTGGATCTCAAGCAGGGCTGGGGAAAATTTGTAATAGCTTGAGACAAAATACTTAAAACTGAAATATTTCCATAAGCAAATACTGTTTGGAAATATTGCTTCATTAAGTGCTTAAATCATGAGCAAATACTATATATTATTTACACTCACTAGGAACACTATTCGGTTGATGATGGAATCGCGCAGATTTTTTTATATAGATCGAAAGTATATGTCACCACGGTCACAAAAATGTAAATTAAAGATGCTCCCAAAAGCTGGTCTGACTTTGAAAAATCAACAAAGGTGGAACAGGAGGAAGAAGAAACATGAGGGAAAGAGAATGACAACACCGTCGGTTGGAATTTAATTATCTCTATTATATGAAAATACTAAATGATTATATTAGATGAATGATAATAGATTAATGATAGATTAGAAAAAAAATTAATGATAATAAATAAAATTAATGATAATAATATTGAAATCACAATAGGCTAATTTATTGGGACACATTTTTTTTACGACAAGGTTTGCCGCTTTGAATAGTCACTTGTTTACTAATTCTTAAATTTGAAACAATACGCCAGCTTCTTCTTGCTATCTAGAATCTTTATCCTGAATCTATTATTGCTCCAATCAGTTTTTTAACCCTTCTTGTCGACAAGATTATCATAAATGTAATGGTTAAATACCCACTATTGTGATTTCAATAGTATTCTCATTAATTATATTTATTAGCATTAATTTTGTTCTATTTGTTAACTATCATTAATCTATTATCATTCATTTAATATAATCATTTAGTATTTTCATATAACAGGGATAATTAAATTTCAACAGACGGTGTTATCATTCTGTTTCCCTCATTTTTCTTCTTTCCCCTGTTCCACCTTTCTTGATTTTTCAAGGTCAGACCAGGTTTTGGGAGCATCTTTAATTTACATTTTTGGGTCCGTGGAGACATATACTTTTGATCTATATAAAAAAATCTGCACTATTCCATCATCAACCGAATAGTGTTCCTAGTCAGATTCAAATATAGGAAATAGGGGATCGAAAGTAGGAGATACAAATTTAAAAACCAAACAGATCTCCCAAATGTTACTCGCTATTTTTTTATGATTACATATGTTCGGGTAAATATTTCTTGCAAGTATTTCTGAATGCAGGTACGTATGTTTGCATACATATTTTGTGTTGTCAATCAATCAGTTATTATTTGACATACTATTATTTGAAATACTAGGTATAGTTTGAAATATTATCATTTGAAACACTATTTGCTTATATTTCAATGAAATACCTACTCATTTCACAATAGTATTGGTATGAGTTAGTATTAAAGTATATATATGAAATACTATTTCTTTATGTAATTACTATTTCAAAGAAAACATTATTTGTCAAATCCTGCATCACTCGAAAAAATAAAAATATTTATTTCGATTTATCTATTTCAAAAATCAACTTTCACTTGGGGAAACCCAGCACTGATCTCGAGTTAGTACATTGAGCAATGCACTCGTGTTTTACTTTGTTTCAGATTAGTAAGGATTACGATTGCTAATTGAACTACCTAATGTAAATTTAACACATAGATATGTACATATTTTCTGAGCCCCTTAACGCTCCCCTTTCGACTGCAAGATCCACGTTGAATATTACTGGGGATAGGGAAACTTCCCTTAGCAGCGTTTTCTGTTAACTCTAAGCGAATACATCTTAAAAGATGTGTATACTCTTGTATCGATAATATTGGACCTGTACAGTAGAAATTAATTGCATCTTGATCATGTAAAGTGGTCACTAATAACCTCCGAAGGTGCACGTGAGCTAAAAAATCTGGCAAACAAAAGAAGAAAAATAAGCCAGTAGATTCGACGGAAAACAGAAACGGGGTGCAGGAAGTGCTCCCAGTCGCGCGATAGCCGCGTGTCTTCGTTGTCTGTCAAAGGAAGACAATGCGCTCGTGCTTCCGTGCGTGAAATGAATGACAAATGACATATTTATATTACGGGCAGGGGGCTGAGGCAATTCGCGGGGATACAGGCTTTATGATTCCGCGGTGGCTTGTTGCACTAGCGAGTGTATCAGTATTCCGAGTTAGTTGAACGTGAGGCACGCTGGTAGGTGAAGTTCCCATCGCAGCTCTTCTGGCGTTCGAATACTAATGCCCGTCTCTGTGTACCCGATTGTGTTCCTCGTGACACGCGGAAATGGCTTCCTTCGTGCCCCCTTACGCGCTTGTCTATGCTCAGACCGACCGTCTATTTCTCCGCGTCACGGTCTTTTCAGCGGATACCAATAATGGCCCAGGCAGTTGCTTATACTCTGACTTTCTTCGTTTTTCTCTTCTCAGAAGTTGTTCGTCATTTCGGGGATAAAGAAGCGAATGACTGCACACCTTTTGGAGGTGTCACTGATGGTGGCTGGCCACCGACGACTAATGCATGTTGGGAAATGTGTAGGATGTAGGTATGTAAACTTTTTGCAGGGGTATCCCCTGAAGTGAAGACTTCGGGAATATTTTTTGGTAACGTAAACTGGGGGAACATTGATAGAACAGGGTAAAATTGATAGTTAGTCAACATGATTCATAAATATTGTATATCCAGTTTTAGTGAAATTGGAGCTTTTATATGCTTCATAATTTTGTCAAAAATATTATTTGTGTTTATTTTATCTGTGTCCTGAAACCATCACTTTTATTGGCGTATCTGTTACCGTTCCTTTTTTATATAAAGAAGTTTTCCCGATTTTGAGGCAAAATCTTTCTCAGACTTAAATCAGGTTGCTTCATCTTCTTCAAAAGGCTGCCATTTTAACATTTTTATATTTTTCTTAATGCATTTGCTACCAGCGATAACCACATTCGTATAGATTAAGAATCTTTTTTCCTTTTTATCTTTCGGATAACCAGTACACTACTTTTCGTTAACGCCAGGACCAACCGATTATTTTTCAACGCTCTCTTTGTATCTGCCATTTTTTTCACTGTTATACAAAAATTCAGAACTATAGTTCAAGATACAATAATACAACCTGGCAAACCTCAAATTAATTTTTCGAACCATTTTTGTACAAAAAATTCATAAAAAATTATCTATTTTTAGGCCCAACAAGACGCAATCCCTCCTTAAAGAAGGAAAAAGGCAAAAATTGTATGCATTCTCACACTGGCAGTACAATCACAAAAGATGCAATGTTATAATAGAATACTGAAAACAAATGTAAAAATGTTAATATTTATATCACATAAAAAAAGTTACAAAAACCTACCAATGTTTCCTTAGTTTACTGTATCAGTCAAGAAATCTAGGTGAATAGATATTTTATGAGTGTCAGTACGGGCGAAGGAGCAAATGTCATCAAATATCTGAAAACTAGCAATTAGGTAGGGAGATACGTAAAGAAGTTACAGCCGCATTAGGAATGTACATGAAGTCACACCAAAAAGTATGCCTAAAACGTTTAAAAAATAAATGTTTACTGTATTTTTAATGATTGCTGTGAGTGAACTTTCAAGAGTCACTGAACTTGGACCATCAATTCAGAAACATCAGCGACTTGGCTAAATTTCGAGTGATTAAAGAAATTTTATTACAACTTTTCAACTCGGAATTGTATTTTCTATAAAGACCAAATTTAATGTCCATCCATTATGAAAACACTATATAACATCAAATTAGAATAAATCCTTCAAATAAATAACCAATTCACCTACACTGGAGCCACATGTTCCAATTCCTAATAACCAGATATGATCTGCTTCCCTCTTTTGTAAGTCAAATCACCAGCTCGATGAGACTGCCTTCAGTTCAGCTATACATTTAACACAATATGAAAGAACAAGAAACTCCCACATTACCAACCATCCCTGCATTCCTCTCAAAGTTAACAGAGCTCTCAAAGAAATGAAAACGTGAGTGGGTGAAAAAAACCAAGGAACGTAGTAGCTATAACTACAAAGAGCCCACAAGGATTTATTATTATTACCCACAAATGTCCAATCTACCAATATAATCAATGGATCACGGAAGTACACGAACTTGCACAGTGCAAGCACTCGGGAGAACCTCGCGTATTTCCCGCGCGAGACAATAACGTCACGAGGGCCATAGGTTGCCCATGGGTCCTGACTAACATTCAGAGGGGGGCGCAGGTGTCGGGGGAAAGGGGGGAAAAGAAGGTCGTAAGACAGGCGTAACGGTACCTAGAGTAGGCAATATCCGCCTGTAAGCAGCCGCGGCTCCAGCTGCGTCATCGCATTGTCATCCAGCTATGACGAATTTCTCATTGGACGTTGTTCCTGCCGTTTCTGGACGAGCACCGTCGACGCATCCTCGTGCCCTCCTGTCACACTGGACAGGGACGGGGCGAAGAGTTGGTGATTTCTCGTTCTGAACGGTACCTTCACTTGTTAGAGTTTGACTACCAGGCCCGTTAGGCCTTTACTTAAGGGATTCACGAGTATCGCGGCGTCAGCAAACACGCTTGAAATTACAGCCTATTATCGGAATTGGCGACCGAACCTGTGCCCGATCTACGGCTTAATTGGCCGACAAAAGGAACGGTTAACTGATAAGGGCTGGGAACGTGGGAACAGATGCGAGACAGTGCAGCAGTTCCATCGGTTTGCGTCTGGCAGGAGCGTGTGTATGGAGTATTTAATTAGGTGAGATGTATAGGAAAGATAATTGATTGACGTAAGAATTACAGACTGGAGATGGGTGTTGGATAGTTTAGGAATGCGTGTCTATTTATTGGTGAATGGAAAAAAGGAGAATTTGAAAATGATTTTGTGAAAAGTGTAGGGGAAATGTTTTTTTAAATTGTTTTAAATCTGACAAAGGTTAAAAACGTACTTTATATAGAGGGACTAGTAGTATGCAATTGTCTCAAGATAATAGAAATTCTACCGCAATCACCAGATATTAACGTGATTGAATATGTCAACGCCAGCGCCAACAGATCCTTGATGAAGCCAGCTGCTGTACCAGCGAAACATTAGTCCATTTCGACACGGATTACACCAGGAAATTTCAAGCAGTAAGTGATTTTTTATTCAGCTGATGTGTCTTTACATTCAATATTCTAAGTTCCCTTGTGAAAATTTGGGAAGTAATTGAAGCTAGGTTGTCAGAATGGTCCATTTCAATTTTATATGTCCTTTGACGAAAATTGTAGATCCAACCAACGTCGATCGTTACTTTATGCCAGGATTTTGTTAAAATAGCTAATTAGGTGTTATTTTGTCTCCAGTATATAACAAAAATGGTGTTCTAAATTCGTTAAATATAGCAAAAGGGAATTTAGTATTATAACACTAAAAGCTGTAAATATCCCTTTAAACAAGGACTAAATAAAAATAATATTTTTTTTACTACACATTGCTTCCAAAGTTCAGCTGAAAGGTTATCCAGAGACTTTAACGTGTCACTCTAAATTCCTCAGACTTTATTTTTCAAATCTTAATTAAAGAAAACGATCGATACCTACATCGTTGTATTCGCAACACAGTATATTTAATTGTTTCATCATTTTATCACATCAGCCAAAAATATCTCACATTATTTACTCACAAAACGTTGAATATTTTATCGACAATCGTAGAGAGAATGTAATAGCAATGTAATAGTATTATACCAGGTTTTTGTAACACATACTCTTTGTTAATTCACCACGACGCAAAAATTAAAATATAACTCCCGTAATGTTAACATGGGGCCCAAAATGGCCTTTTCATTGTTGTCATTTTTTAACATACAATTTTAAATGAAATATCAGAAGTTGTACAACAAATGTTTTCATTTACGAATAAAAATTCAGAGTGAGGCCATCAAAAAGCTCATATAAATGTTCCTATTATAAATAAAACCCGCAAATTTGGCAAGTTCCTCTAGGGCGTAAAAAAGGCTCGAGCCGGGTCTGCGTACATAAAAAAAGAAATCACCCCTTTACACGTTAAGTCCCATAACTCGCTTGCACTATTCCACGCACAATCATTTATCAATCATTTACTCATTACGCTAGAAAGTTAGACACTTTCAGCCGGATAACATTCAATCATTCCACACCTCTCATTAGATCAACTCAACGGTGATTATCACCCGGAAGCCAGATTAACTTTCATCCAACCCGTGTGCTATTTATCGAAATCATAAGTAAAACTCCTAAACCGACATTTCCCATGCTGGCTGTACATAGGCTAACCGTTAGGCCAATACTGAGTCATACATTCCGTGTGGGCTCGTTCTCGCATCTATCGTTATCCTTTTGCCTGCATTATGGGGGATGCACGTGTGCATGCCCGGTAATCGCTGTATCACTCACCATATAGATCATAATACGTAGCAACCTCCACACCCCTGGCATCCTGGAGGTCCCAGCCTCTCACGATGAGACACGCTTCCCTAGAAAGGCAAACAACGTTGTCGTTAGATTCTCCGCTCAACAATTTTCTAATCGTACGCGAGCGGGGCCGGCTGCAGAGGCGACTCGCAGCCGGATCTATTTTAATTTATCCGACCACCATGGTCTAGCGAGCAAATTAACTGAACACCGGTCCGCCAGGTCGCGGTTCGAATCCCAAGGAGGTCTCGGCGCAAAATTGATTCGCCAGGAGAAATCATGGTTATGGGGTTTCGAGTGTGCGTGTGCCCGATCCGTTCCGTGGAATCAGGATACGCGACCTTCGCGTACGGATTTCGATAAACGAGACTGCGATTAATCTCGTCTCGATCTCATTCGATAAAGCACACGGAACCGTTTCCGGTCACTTCGCGTTACTTTATGATTGTTGAATGAAAATTGTCGCCGCCGGCGGTGATTTTAATGTAGCGGGAATGTGGGGTCAATGGAAAACCTCGATTGGTTGGAAGGCACGAAGCGTGGATAGTTGACATTTTTGGGTAATAAAATGGTTATATTTTAATGTGAAGGAAGATCGCTGAGTGTGAAATGTGTGGTCTATAAACTAGAAATTATGTTAATGTTTAATGATTTTGGAAGTCCCACTTTTATGGTTTTCAATATGTTCTTTCTGGAGCCAAGATCTCCGTGGAGCTACTTTGTTTTATGGAATGTTAAAATGTTGCTGTTCATGAAAGGTTTGTTTTTAATATGAAGTAATAATATAGAACTTTTCCTAGACATAACCGAAGATCCGACTGAGCTGTGTTCAGATACAATTGTTTTATCTCACTTGTGTTTGAATAATCAAGATACTATGAAATGAAAGCTCTTTTAGGAAAATTACAAATGACAACGTATTTACACCATTATTCAAACATTAAATTTCTGAATGATGGCATCTAATAAGAGAATTATTTTACTAACTCTCTTGCGAGCCACTGACTTGAAAATAGTAACTTAATTGCAGAATAGAAAGGACTTAATTTTGGAAAAACTGAAACGTCTTAGAAAAATGAAAGGAAGATATCGCATTATTAGGAATCAGATTTCTATAAATTACAAAAATTCATAGCTTTAGAATCAATTTCAAGATTTTACAAATCCCGAAAAAATAACAGCAGATTATGCAGCAATATAACTCAAAAGGATTGACAAATTGAAACGTAGAACTGAAAAAAATTGAATAGTTCTGCAATTTCAGCATCAGAAAATTCAAACAATCATTGCCTACATTTTCAATGCTTCTCATTCAATTAGTTATCTGAGAAATCGATTATTCAACGTTGAATATAACGTTCACCGATCATTTCCAATAATCAAAGCTCTACTGTATTTCTGAAATTATGTCCAGACTACCCATATATCTCCCAGAACATTATTAAACAATATGACACCTTCATAAATCTGACAAATATATTCAAGAATAGATGAAGCAAACGCGAAAGCCAGCACCACAGTGCACCACCAAACTGTATTCACCGTAAGCATTAAGCAAACATCGAAACCTGTATAGAACGGAAGAGACGAATAACTCGGGTAACGACTTCCATACACTTTCATACCGGTATTTCTGTTCCTGATTAGCATTGACCTCCGATGATTATCGTACGGCTGTTAACATCGATTTATCGTGCAAGATACGTTACGACGATAGTAGCCCGCGGAGCGTTGTCTTCATTCGACAGCAGCGAAGCCCAGGAACGAGAAGGAAGGAAATTAAAACCAGCCCGTTTCGTAGCTCATGTTTAACCCACTTGCCAACGACGCTTTGTTGATTAGAAAACGAAACACAGTTGCTAATGAATCGATAAGCGTTACATTACCGGCCCGACCTGTTCCCCGTTTCTTCCACCGTCGTTCTAATGCCCCTTCTGCGAACACGATAAGCCTACAGCCTACCAGCGTGACCAGTATTTTACCCCTGCAACAATGTCTCAGTCAACGATCCGTGACATCCATCGGAGGCAAATAGAAACCGTGATTACGGGCACGATTAAACGTTTGCCCTTGTTCTCCACGCGTTTTAATCGATCCCGATGGATACGACAAAGTGAAAAAGTGTGGCGCGGGGTCGACGAGCGCGGATCGATTTGAAATTCGAATTCGCCCGTAGCCGTGAGCGCGTCGACCGCGGATTGAGCAATAGAGATTCAGAATCGAGGAGACCGTAAAACGGCAATAAAGTGAAACTAAAATACCTTAATGATTGTACAGCTAGAGTGAAACCTGTTCCCTCCTGCGGCCATTCATAAAACCGTGCCTCGGTTCGCGGCGAAGCGTTTATGAGTTATTCAACCTGACGGAGCTTGGACTCTGTTAAAGTTGTATTCGGCGGCAGAGATCAATTGGTAGGCTTCTAATAGGCCAGCTGCCTGATTTCGCCATCGGCTTTACGGCTGTCGCGAAAATCGTTAATACGCTGTGGTAATCGTCGCGGTCACGGAGTCACTAGCAGAGGAACTCAACGCTGCCTCCCAGCGACGCATTATTGGTTGTGTCTTTTTAGGCGGATTAAACGCATCACTTCGTCAAGGCTTCGATTGACAGCGATCGCCTTACAACCTCATTCTCTTAATGACCGTATAGACACCGTTGATACGAACGCTCCAAGCGATTCAGCCATCCCCTGTCCCCGCATCTGGGTCCCGCTCTCTGCTCCTTATTTACCAGCCGCCACCTAACAGAGAGCAGTTCAACAGTTCCTTCTTTTTTGTTAAACGCTGGCTCGTCCAAGTGGACGCCAATTCGTGGACACGATAATCTATCCTCGATGATGAAGTTCCCGTGTATCGAGATCTTTTTTTTCCGCGGGACTTAATCCCGGCAAGGGCAACGTTTTTGACGGGCTCACGGGGCACAACTGAATATTACTCTTTGGAAACACGATCGCCAGACGGACCGACCGCAAATCGACTTCCTCCAGTTTTTTTCGTCTCCTCGGCCCCTTCCTCCACGACTTTCGGTACGATCCATTAACTGGATGACCGATACAGGATTCCTTTCTAATTCGCGTTCCGGTGTTACCAAATGAGTGACGCGACTGACCCGGTATTCACTTATGGCAGCTAAGAAATTCGATGGTCAAGCGGCGGTTTAGGGAATTGAAACGTATCGAACGGCAGGGTGATTACTGGATGGTAGGTACTAGTGCCACGGCAATAGAGGAAGTATCGATACCATCGCAAATGGAACTGTAACAGGGTCTGTTCACCAGCCAGTCGAGAATCAGGGGCTTTTGTTAATGGCTGACAATAGAACGCGTATTGATCGAGGACTCCAAGTCCTTACGTGCAGAATTACGGTAGAATCAATATTGATTCGAAGAATTATGCTTCCTTTAAGGGGATCAATACTTTCCTATAGGTGTTACTTAAGTTTTGACAGCAATTAGCACGATGTGAGGTAAAATTATAACAAAATTGTAATTACTTCGTCATATATCGTAGCAAAATCCAAGAACTATGAATTTGACAATACTGATACTCAGTACAATAACACCGAAATTCAAACAACATATCAATATAAGTAAACTCCAAAAAGCAGAATAAGCTCCACAAAAGAAAAATAAGAACTGTGTACCTAAATCTAATTTCACTAAAAATATAATTTCACTCTCCGGAATGATTACCCAAAAACTATCACCCCCATCAATATACAAACAATTCCACTAACTCCTGCTTCCAATTCCCCAAGCCCATACCCATGATAAATTTATCACCGGACCGGAGTGGTTCATTCAGCCTCCGTAGCTGAAGCGCGACAAAATCTGCGGTGTCGTAAAGCCAATGGTGATTCGTTCCGCAGATGGCAGAGGCGAGAAAAGAGTGTCGTATATACTGTGTGGGCAGTGTGTATTTGGATTGGAGTGTAGACAGCCTGACGGCATGGATTGTGGGCCCCGTGGCATCGGGGGCAAAGCGGAAGGAAGAACCTGCCGGGCTGGCTGCTAGAACGGCGCACAGCCGTGGATGACGCTGTCACGCGGAGGACGTTAATTAAAATTGAGTTTACTACTGCGGTGTGCGTGCGAGGGGGCACGCCGCGGATTACCAGTGATAGACGTCAGCGATGTTTGCGACTCCACGTGTGCGGTTCGCGTTGTGACGGCGGGATACTGTGGGCCCCTCTCTATCGAGGCGCATGTTTAATTAATGCGATGATCGCGACGCCTGGTAGGGGACACGCCTCTGCCTGCCTTCGATCCGGATTTACATTAGCGAATGCCAAACAATTACCACTGATTGGTTAATGACTCGTGGCCGCCGGTGAAGGACTATCCGTTCCGTGGCCGTTCCAGCGGAACGATCGACGTGGGCAGACAGCCGCGGGGAGATGCTGTAAAATTACGCGAACAGGCCGCTAGATTAAGTTTCGCGTAAAAACTCGGTTGCGTCTTAGATGTTACCGAGCCAAATTGCGATACAATGTTGCTTTCTGTGCTGAATCGAACATCTGTTCTTGCAATCTACAGAAGGTAACGTTCCTCTGTTGGAACGGTTCACATAAAATGCTGAAATAGAAGCCTCGGAACAAGACCCGAGATGTACGAGTGAGATTACCAGCGCGATTCAAGGAAAAATGTTTCTTGCATTATATATTTTAATGCCGCTACGTCTGCGAACAGGAAATGTTAATTGACTAATTATAACGAGGGCATAGAAGTAGCGTGACGTAGACGCATACATATTCCCCCTACCCTACATTTTTAGTGTTACTCGGCTGAGAATCAGCCGGGGAATTGATTGACACGCAGCAGTATCCTTTAGTCTGTATTAATTGGAACGCCTATTAAGTAACTCATGCATACAAACGATACCAACACTCGCGCCGCTAGCATCCGTATCGTCTGGCCTGACACTGATGCTAATCACTGCTAATGCTACGTAGAGCGTTAAGTTTTGTCAAGAAATTATGTGTGTCACAAGATTTTACAATATTTATCAATGTATTGCACACGCGAATCGTAGCCAGTTATCTAACACTTTCCTCCATTTTCCTTTGGGCACAACTGCGAGTTGTATTATCCGTGCAGCCAATCGCGGTTTTCAATCAATTATTCAAATACAGATGTAATTTAAAATCGAGAATAACAAATTCTGGACTGTATGAAGAATATTTAAGTAATTGGAAATATGAATTTCTAAAAATTACTTTGTACCTAGTATGTATTTAATGTGCTATAAGTGTTTAATGTGTTTAATATATATTAATATATAAAAGTATTACAGAAAAGCCATTTATTCTTCAACCTAATTGAAGTCAAAACGTTTCTCCGACAAAAGGTGGTGTTTCGTAAAAATGCTAGGCCTTTTACAAAAAGGTGGCGTTTTGTAAAAGTGCTAGATTTTTTACAAAAAGGTGGCGTTTTGTAAAAGTGCTAGATTTTTTACAAAAAGGTGGCGTTTTGTAAAATTGATAGACTTTTTACAAAAAGGTGGCGTTTTGTAGAAATGCCAGTTTTTAAAAAAAGGTGGCGTTTTGTGCAAGTCCACTTTTTACAAAAACGTGGCGTTTTGTAAAAGTGCTAGACTTTGTGTAAAATGATGGCGTTTTGTAAAAGTGCTAAACTTTTTACAGAAAGGCTGACTTTACAATTGCGACATAGGTAAGCTCATATACTATGTACCTACATTACCCCGGGTTTACACCAAAGCGAACACAAACAAAAACATTGTTCGCGAACGTTTCGTCTGTTCTTGCCGTGTCCACACCGCCGCAAATAGAATAAAACGTTCACATACGATTCGTACACTGAGTTTTGTTCATGTTTGCGGCGGTGTGGACACGACAAGAACCGACGAAAACGTTCGCGAACAATGTTTTTGTTCGTGTTCGCCTTGGTGTAAACCCGGGGTTACTGCTTGCTCCCCAACGCGCAAGCCCAAACAGAGTCCACCAACCCAGTATTACCTAAACCTCCTCCTAACTCCGCCTGCAAACCTCACTATCACTTACTATATCTCTACCATCATCGTCTAACCTCTAACTGCTGCCCTCCCATTTCCCGTGCATTGGAGCCCGCGGAAGGGCCCTCTCGCGTTTCAACCTCAACATGGGAAACTCGAGTCATTCGTGTTCCACCGTTCAGCGATCTAATCGAGTAATCGAGATGCCGGTGATCGGACGGTGGCTCGGAGGCACGCGAGCTTCGTATCCGTGGAATTCCCACAGCGGGCCATTATTGCTCCCCGAGACGGTGAAAAATCGAAAGCACCGAACACGCGACCCGCGTTGTCTATCTGCCGTGCGTGGCGACACACATAGGCGCGCGGCGATTTCCTGAGAGGCAGGCAAGTGAGACATTCGTGGAATGTCCCGATGCCTGGAATGCTCCGAAGGGCCAGTGGGACTTGCGCGTGTAGCGCTGTAACGGTGCCTTCTGCCCGCCACTTCTGGGGGCCAAGCAATAGATACCACGCTAATAATTTCCCTCGTGGCATCCTTTCGCGAGACCCCTGACAACGCTGCTCCCAGACGATTTCCGTTTCGTCGACTCCAGCGACCATTGACCGAACTGGACGCGGGAGCCAGCGAGCACGCGTCACCTGGCGATTTGTCTTCGCGAGGAATCGCGATGGCTCACGGTGCAAATCTCTTGATCGCGTTAGTTACGACGAGGCGAGGGCCCCTCCGTTCCTGTTGTTATATAAAATTACGGCTATTAAGGCTTTTTTTTTAAAGAAGCGTTAAGACGCAGGCGTGTAGCGGCAGTGGCTCCAGGGGGAATCTGTCGCGTTTTATTTATGCCCCCTTGTTCGATATCGTGTAAATGATTGCGCTGGACGCTGTGTGTTGGATTACTTTAATTTCTGGCTTCTTATGAATTTAAACGTAGTTGTGAGTGGTGGTTTATTGATAGTCGAGGCTACTTTAATACAGGACGTGTTATATCATACTGGTAGGAATATGGTCCTGCAGGGATTATGCGATGGGTGTTCGTTTTGTGATTGTAAGTGTGTTAGATCCTGAAGAAGTTCTTGCAAAATCAGGTTTGCGCATAAATTCTGTAGTAATTTTATGGTAAGTGGATTTCGTTATAGATTCACGGAGGATTTGTGCTTATTATACCTATCCAGTAATTTGTTTTTAACAAACCCAGAATATTATTACGCCGGGATTAGGTTAATTTTGATTAAAAATTATTTGTGAAGCCTAAACGTGAAAATTAACATCTAAATCTTCTATGCTCAATAATGAAAATAATTTAAATATAAAAATTATTCCAATTCGTCTAATATGAAATTGCAAGGTGATTTTGAAATAAGTCACTAAACTTTGAGACCATATTCCATATAGGTACCTCGAATATGAAAAAAGTCCTAGAGTCACAGTTCAGCAAAGATACATTTCTAAATTATATTTTTCCTCCAAGACAAACTTTTGTAGAAAACACTGCAAGTGCCAAAAATCAAATTCTATGCTGTAGTATTACCTTTGGCACGTTTCCCGATAATTTTCTTTAATTGAGACACATTGTTTTCTACAAGGACTCTTCAATTCTTAAACAATTCGCAAAGATTAGGTCTTCGGTCCCCTCTTCCTATCTCCTTACGTAAATTATTAAAATTGGCTTTCTTACGGTCCCAAATGGTTCGTCCGATCGTATGAAGCTATTATTTCTAATACAAAGAAAATAGAATGTCCAGCCTCACCAGAAACTCTTGCAACACTATACACCAAGGAAGAAGCGTTCATAACTCAAAAAGGAAGTGTTTCCTGGCACTCGACCTATAACCTCCAGCCATCTTCCAAGGAAGAAGACACTTTGTCGACTTTCTTCAACGGCACTCATTATACAAGACAGGTAAAGCTCCTTAAATCATTTTCCCTGCGTCTCTTAGTTCTTCTCTATTCGACTGTGGATCGAAACGTGGGACTATTAATAATTCCTGGGGCGATTGATAAAAATTCCCGGATTACAACTATAAATCACGATTATGGCCCTTCCGTTACTTTCCATGCGTGCACAGGCAATCTCATTGGGCCCCGTAACGCGCGAATTATTCTTGGAATGCGCGGGGAACATATGTATATCGGCGTGGAAAGATTCGTAGATCTCCCGTAGCCAACGTCGCCGTCTTGGGGCAGCGGTCGTTAATTCTCACGTCCCTGCGTAATTTGTAAGTGTCACCAGAGGCAACGGTAACTTATCCCGAAACCTTCGTATAGTCGAATCTCGTAAAAATCGAAAGACGTACGCGTCACCTGATCGTCAGCCATCGGGTACACTAACGACTCGAGGCAAACTTGTTCCGAGGCAAAAAAATTGCTTAGATCCAACGATAACGGGTAATTAATTACAGTCGTGATGTTCTAATCTATCTGATAGATTACCTTTTATTTTACCAAAAGAACACTTGACGAACGTACCTGTTTCTGAGGAACGTCGATAAAGATGTATAAATAAAAAACTACGCGTACATCCAATCTACACGACGCAGGAAATGCTAATCATGAAACTGTATACCTTCAGATCAGTGCCATTTAAATGCTAGAATAACTTTGTATCACATTCCAACAAATTAGCAAATAATTCACTGGAATACGTAAACGGTCGATATTTTAAATATCTTGTATTCTGTGTATAAATTAGAGATTCTGTGAAATCAGCACTATGCAGGGTGTTGGAAAATAGTGCAGGAATTACAAAGTATTGAGTATCTATTCACTAAACTGAGTAAAAAATTTATAACGAACATAGATAATCAAATTAACTTATTGTTAGCCTTAGAAATGATTTTCAGTTTCGACAGTGGTTGATTTGCTTCGTTCATAATATGAATTAATTGACACTTGTAAATAGTTAATTAATGTTACCATTCATAATGTGTACGGTGTTATAATTGTTTAAAGCCGGGAATCCACCTTAAAGTTAAGCTAAACTATGATATGCTACGCTATGTTTTAGCTTAGCTTTTGGTGGAAACGATTCTATAAGAATGTATTGAAGCTAATTTTTTTAAAACGTTGCATGGCATAACATAGCATAGCATCGCATAGCATACTTTAGCTTCCAGGTGGATTCCCGGTTTAATACTCCAGCTAAATTTCAGCTGTTTCGTAAGAGTGATTTGTAAACATTATTACGTCCTTTCAAGCTTTCTATTCATCGAAATAACGTATATTTCCGAAAGTATTTAAAGTGGTACAAAGATAAAGAATTTTAGAAAGACGTTGATCTTACCAATGCAGATACAGAGTATGTCCAACAGCTAACGACCCGCTTCCCCTTTTCTTTCACGTTAGCTACTACAAGGGAAGCGTTCATTACTATATTACATATGGGAAGTAATTCAAGCCACAGGTTTCGAATGTAGACCATTTCATTCCTACAATAAGTTACGCTCATAAGATCATTGAATCCATACCCTTCCAAATTTCACAACCCAAAAAGAATGCTCATGGGCCTACGAAAGTCAAAAATTGAAATTTTAAATAGGAATGTACTCTAATATAACAAAAACAAAATTGAAAATGTAATTTAATTTAAAAAATAATGTAAATATATTAACAATTGAATGGCGTGAAGAATAAATTGAAAAGGCTTACAAATACAGTTTTTATGCAAAAGCGCCTAGGGCCTACGGCGATCCTAAAACGGCCCTGACAATGCTACACTAATCTACTTAACAATGCTAAGCAACCCTGAAATACCCTAGAAAGATCTACGGAACCCTGAAATACCCTAGAAATCCCACGCCAAAACGCCACAGAAAATATGTCCCACATTCCCCCGCATCAATCAACAACTAGGTACCTTTCACCGCTCCGCTCTACGGATATCCCGTATTACAGCACATGAACCACTGCTGTCCGCACAGTGTCACGGCAGTGCTATTTTCAGCCTCCAAGTGCTAATAAATCCTAATGCGAAAAAACTCGGCAGCCGAACGATTGCTGCCCCGTCACTCGCGGTGAACGACACGATTCGCCTAAAACCAGCGTGCAGCCAACGTTGACCTTCGAGCGGACGCGTCCAGGCCGCGAACTGTTACCCGGACGCCGTTGCCCGGTGAATTTATCGCCGGGCAAATCGAAGAGGATACGGAGAGCGAAACGAGCGTGCCGGACGGGGCACGAGCGGCGAGGATTCGTGCGAGCCGTAACCGACCGCGTAATTGACTTTACGATCCATTCACCGCGATCGGGATCGGTTATGTTAACATTAACGGTTAATGCGGCCGTGGTGCACGCGGCGACGAGCAATTATCGCGTGCCCCGTGTCCATCTCGCGTACCGATCGTCTCGCGCGAGGGCCGCGTGGCAGCCGCGTATTACGCGCGTTGGCTTTTCACGCGCGCCTCCCCCCTCACCCTCCTGTGCGTTCGACCGTGTGAACGAGCGTTTATGTAAATGCACGCGTACACGCGGCTCGATAAGAGGACCATCGTGAATGGAAAGTTCTGTGTTCGCGCGCGTTCACGCGGCCAGTTCCATTCGGAGGGGGCAATTAACGGCTTGGGCATCGCGAGTTACGAACGACGCGGTTATTTCGAACGCGTTAACGATCCCCACGCTACTGTTGTCGAGCGCAGGGTCCACGCGAATTCCCTTGGAGCACGCAGGCTTCCGTTTGAAAGGATAACTGTTCGTTAAGAAGGGATGCGCGACCTTGTTTAGGGTCTTCTGACGTGGCTGAAGATCCGTGCTCTACTTGTTTCTGGGCTCGCTGTTATTGAGACGACTACCGTCCGCGGTAAAATTCTAGGTAACTGGTGAGGTGAAGGGGACTTGGACTTGCAAACCTATTTGAGGAAGATAGAGGGATATCTCTGATGTAAGCCGACTCTCAATGCCCTAACCGTCTATCAAGCTTGGGTACGGCGTCTTACTGAGAAAGTGCTACCAGAGCTGCTGGTGCGAACACGGTACTGGTGGAACAGTTTGGGTACCTCGAGATCCTTGGCTCTCATCTTGAGAACGTGCTTTTGGGAATGACACGTGTCTCAAGCCCTGAGGAGGAGGTACGCTGTCGTCAGACGCTGTTAAGAATTAGTGAGTGTGTATCGTTTCTTGTTAATCGGTGGATATTAATTTCAATCTGCCCTCCTGAAGATATCGTCGGCACGTGTACCAAGAAGTAGGTTCATTGTGACGAGGACGTGATCAAGGCTGTATCGTAATAAGCGCGATATGGGTTATGCGTCTCGCGCGAAGGATGGAAAGCTTCCGAGTATCTGGGTCGCGTTAATGTGATAAGCGAGTATCAAGATTAGCGACGATCACAGTTGCGTTTTTGATATTTCATGCTGCGGTGATACTCTACTTCTTTCGCGCAATGGGGACTCGTTGGACGTGCGAGTGATTTGAGAACTTTGCTTAGATTGCGAATTGTAGGACGTATTATGGCAAATACGATGACCACTGAAACGAGAGACTCCTTAGCGATCATGATTGGATCTCGACGCGAGAATCTCCGTTTACATTACGTATTACATGCATGATGATTCTAGGAACTGAACTATGTAGTCTATATCCCTTTTCTAAGTGGAGTTAAAGAATCTTGGTAAAGAGAAAAGATTGCTCTAGTTACTAATTTCTGCCTCCGTCATTTGCAAAAAATACCCTCATAACACAATTAGCTCTTTCTGGCTAATTTTCCTCACAAGGGAACACCGCGAACCCGCGCTTAGAGATTGGAAGGCAAATTTGTGGGTTTATAGAGTGACTCAAGACAAGAACAACGCTGTGTTTCATTCGTGCCCAATCTCCCTTTAAAGGTGTGAAAACAAACTTCAAAGTCAAATAGGCACTCCCACTTTTTCACGTATAACTCCTAAACTGCACGAGACCGAGAAACAATTTTCAAACAAAAGTTGAATGGTACACTATGTGCTGCAAATATGTGTTAATAAAATTTTTAAAAAAATAAAAAAAATAAATAAATCAAAAAATAAATAAAATTTGTACACCATTAGACTTCCGTTTCAGACATTTCTTTCTGTCTCTTGTTCTTTAGGAGTTACACACTTAAAGGGCCATTGGGCACGAATGGAACATACCATTGATTTCGTCTGGAGTCATTCTATAAAGACACGAAGTTGTCTTTCAATCGATGGGTGCGGGTTCGCGGTGTTCCGTGATCAGTCCCAACGCCGCAAATATTTCTAATCCACACCAAAACTAGCAATAAAGACCAAATAAAAGAAGAGGCCACGCCACACGGCGCATCTACGTGCACAAGTAAAATCTATTGAAATTCAGAATGGCACGGTTCAAGGAGCTCGGTGCGCAGCTCGGCGTGTCGAGGCCCCAATCGTTCACCGCAAAACCGACAGCTGTCGCGAACCGTCATTATCCTCGTTCAACCTGGCTACGGAAACCACGGGCACCGGACGGAAACTGGGTTAACGTAAACGCGGCCCGCGTTCCTCCGCTCTCGCCGTCCGTCGATTCGCCCGCTCGCCCGATTTTTTCCGATCTACCCAGCGCGTCTTCGTTAGGACGTTAATGAGAAGCCTGGACGTCTGTCCGGTAACGAGCGTGGATCATATACGCGTAACGATGCGCGCGCGAAATGTACAGTGCGGCGCAACTGTTTCAGCGTGCCGGTTCGCGGGCGCGGATAGCGTGTCAAATGAACGTAATACCGTGGCGGTTAATGGATAATGGCACGAATCTATGGGGATACCGGTTTTCGCGTACGGGAGCTCGCGGGCTCGGTGGCTGCAAGCGCGCACTGTAAATGATACGCGGCCGCGTGCGTACGCACACGCGTAATGCCGCTCCGATTACGGCCCCGACCAGTATTTGCGACTCCCGATGCGTAAAGTATTATAGCCTGTGTCATCGGGCCAGAACGCGATAACGCTCGGGATAGCTACGTATACGCGCTATATGGACCGCGGAAATCGGTGATGATCGATACTGTCCGGCGTTGTTTTCGCCGCACCTGCGAAATTCCAAGAACTGTGAAATCCGCGGGATCGTTTTGTTGCGGTTCCAGGTTAGGGATCTTTTGTCAACTGTGTATGCCTCAGTAAGGGGGTAATTTGTTATAAATTGTAGGTACACTTGTTAGGTAATTGCGATGTTCTTGGTTTTGGATTGTTTCTATTGGGTTGGTGCATATGAAATTGCCGATGGCAGGTAGTTTAATAGCTCCTTTGTTTCTAGTAAGGATGCAATAACAATTGCTACCGGTGGCTTGCGACTAGGGAATACAATCCCGGTCATTATTTACTATCCCGGGATTGCGGGATTTCTTAAAGCCTATCTCGGGGTTCCGGGACTAATCCCGGGATTGGGTAATAGAAAATTTCAGTAATTAAAATTATTTAGTATGTGTTAAAATTTAAATCTTTATTTAATGTAAGCAACTTACTTTCTACCATTAGTCTGAAACATAAGCTAAAATCATTTTTAACAATAAAAACAGTAGAACAATGAAAAATAATAAAGTCTCAATAAGTAGATAATATCAGTAAACCATTATGAAGATTTTTGGAAATGCGAACGAAGAAATAGCAATTCACCTAAAATCCATATCTACAATGTTTCGACTTTATGTTTTCAGACAAATTCCGATTTGCAATTCGCGTGATTTCAAAATAACGGAAAGTGAGAATATCATTGTAGAAATAAATATTTATAGTTTACTTGCTTATATGCGATTCAATATCATTATTTAAATAAGTCATTATTATTATTGTCCTCATTATTATGAAATGACTATGTTTATTTATTCTGTTTATTTTAATACTTTTCAGGTGTTCATAAATTCTCATTTTTAAAAAATCCTGAAATTCTCGGGATTACTTATATCAAATCCCGTGATTTTTGGAATCCAAAAAACAGCCGGGATCGCGGGATCCCGGGATTGTATTCCCTACTTGCGACTCGAGATATGACACAGGAATTTAAGAGAATAAAATAAATAAAATATTTTCATTCCATCGGCAATTTCGTATACACGAAACTTAAAGGGGGATTCTCGTCTAACTGACCCAAAAATAACTGATATTTAAGATTTTTTTGTGAGAAAACTGTTAAAACTGTTGATCATATTGGACTAAACTCTTTTGGGATATAAGGGGGCATCTTTAAACTTGTAGAAAATATTTTTTTATGTCGATCTTTCTTATCATTTATTAATTATTGTGAAATCTTGTCCACCTCTTCGACGATGTAACTCTTGTTGATGGGATGTGTAGCACCTATCACAGTCATCTGTTTGCGAACAAAATAGAAGTTTCTTAAGGTTAGATAGTTTACGTTGGGATTTGTCAACTTTAAAGAAGAACAATGAAAAATTGGAAGAGTTATAGCGTTTGAAACAAAAATTATATTTTTTCCTTAGACAAATTTTTCAAATTATTCTTTATATTGACGAAAAAAGTATTATAAATAAAAACTAAAATTAAAATTTTAGATCCAGTCCCAGCGTAAATTATTTAATTTGAAGAAAATTTTCTTATTTTTGCAATCAGATGACTGTGACAGGTGCTACACCTGACGTCGAAGGGGTTAACACGATTCCACAATAATTAATCAATAATATCAAGGATCGACATAAATAAATAAATTCTACAAGTTTAAAGATACCTCTTTATATCCCCAAATAATTGACTGCAATATTAACAATTGTTTTTAAAAAAAATTCATAAATTTAGGGGGCTGTTACACGAGAATCCCCCCTTAAGTAACTTTGAGTGATGTTTTGATTCCTGAACTGCTTATGTGTATCACTGCGTGGTTGTAAAATGCGGTATATATTAGGAAAACCCGAAAGTTGTCAACTGGGCAGATTCGTAGAATGTTTTCTTAAAGTTTCTCGAGATGTTGTGACTAAGGACTTGAAAAATATGATTTATAGAAAGTAAGGATTATAGATTGGGGAGATGATACTTGGATTATATTTTACTTTAATAAATAACTGCTGGTCAAAAAAAGAGACGAAATTAGAAATTCTATCGGGACTACTGATCGTTGAACCTTGCAGCAACCCATCTCGTGCAGATGTGCATTCAGGTTTGAGACGTTTTAAGTCAATAACTCTGTTAATTATGCCACGTTCTCGTCAGATTTATTGGCAGGAACCGGATTTCCTTTCCAATAGAGCCTTATCTTTGACTGAACTCACAGATAGCTACCATCAATCTGCCATTCCGTTTGATATTTGAATTCTATAAGTAGTTTAAGCAACGAAAGAGTCAGACATTTAGATTTATGAACCAAGATGTACTATTTGCTGAATGTCTGTATTAATCATTCCACCTGTCATCATCACGATTTATATCTAAACATTAAGTCTAATTTTCATAATCATTTACACCTGCAAGAAAACTACGACAGAATTGGTCACTGGTTTGATCAAATTTAATCAATTACGCCACTAATATTTCAAATAGTTCGTTAAAGCAAATACAATCTTTCCTCACACTTTACCATCCACTTTACGGCTTCAATTCAAATTTCTCAAATACAAATTCCAAATGTACTTGTGACATTCCAACAGATCGAGTTCAGTCCGAGCCACTCCTACAATTCGGGTACTTCACCTAACCCACATCAATTGCATTGGCAACACGTTCGTATCAGAGCAACTCGACCAGCTCCAGTTTCGCAATCGCGTGAAAAGAGCTCGGCAATAAAAGAGTCTCAGGTGTGATCTCGCCACAGATCTCAGTCTTACGAGTGTCCGCATTTGCATACACGAGGATGTCCCGCACATAACTTGCAAATTCCCGTGACAGACATTGGTATTCGTAACAGAGCGTCCCGGGGTCCGCGCGCCGAAATTCACGGAGCACGAGCGTGTAAACGCCGCCCGTGACACTGTTCGCGGTGCCGCGAACCGGTCGTTATTGTTTTCGCGCGTGCACTCGCTTGGACAAATAGGCGAAGTCGCGGTATGCTAATATTAATTCTCTGAGAAATTACACTAGCAAACGAATGCAAAGTTATGTCGGGCGTGATTCCAATGCTCGACCGGGAGGTTGAATGCCCCCTCTTCCCCACCCTCCTATCCGCACCGCGTACGGATTAGTGCTCGGTACTAGCGTAATCGTATGCCTGGTGAATATTTCATGAAGCGCGGAAAAAAGAGATGACACCTGTTCGAAAACCGTTAGCGTACTCCTTTTGCCCGCCGACGACGGGGCGGCAATGGCAAACGGACGTTCGGCGACTTATTTCAATGCAAATTTTAAAAAGAATGCCCGCTGAGAGTATGTTTCAGGAAGCGGTCACGCGGGGCCCGCGTTCTCCGCGCCGCCGCGCCGTGCCCTTAATCAAACTGAACGAGGCACGACCCCAACGTCTTTGGATTTCCAAGGAGAGGGGGGCGAGAGGCTTCTAATCGGCTTTCCAAAGAAAATCACTAACTTTTTTCTGGTACCGACAGATTTTGTGACGCTTACGCTACTACACCTATTTTCAGATAATAATGACTTGATTTGTGAAATGTCAGAAATATTCGTATGCATTTTTGGGAACTTTTAAGAGTTTATTAAACAATTTATTTGATATGTCTCCACTGCAATAAAGAAACATTTAAGCTTTCTAAATTCGTTCGTATAGAATGAGCAATTAGAGATGGTAATTGAATGAGACTAGAAGATTGAGAAAGAAGTGTTATTTTTTTAAAATTATGAATTTTGGTATAAAAGGTATTATAAAGCGTTTCCGTTGACCTTCTGTTTTCAACTGCTTCATTAAGCTTCTATCTGTGTTAGTAATCTTGTGACTCACTGGATGTGAATCGTTAAGTAGTCGGCGAGGATTTAGTATACGTTCTATAAACGCTCCTCGTGATTTATGATTTTGCTAAAAAGCTAAGTGACTGAGGTTAATGACCTAATGATATTTCCAAGTTTGGAATTATTTGCAAGCAAAATCCAGCTATATCTGCTTTGAAATCGCTTCTATTACGAATTTACAGCCCACTCAGGACCGGTTAAATTCGCGAATGTTTCTAGAAATCAGTTTTTTCCTGCGACTATTTACATTTGAAGGATGAACCTCATCAAACGATAGTTATACCGAGTGCTTTGATAGAGGACATCGCCGTCCGTTTTAAGAAGAAAGCGTAGTCCGTTATTCAGAAACGCATTAGACATTTTTAACTGGAGATTTTATGTTAATCACATTCAGACTGCTATTACAGCCAAGCTGGATAGCCAAACAAATTAATCGATGTCACATTTTGAATAACAGCCTAAAAAGTCTGACGATAAAGATGTAGTTCCTATAATTCTTTTTAACCTTCGTCGTTAATGGCACTACGTTGTTATTTAATTCAGTGATCGAGGATGACATCTTTTTCTACTTTGCTCTTAAAACGTTGCGCATACACGGGAACATCGATATTACAAAAATTCTAATGAGCCACTGCTGATATGTCCAGGTATTCGATTAACTCGATATAGGGCTATTACGATTCTTAAACTACTTTGGCAGTCACGTTTTTAGTAAAATTATCTGTGTTGAATAGGCAACAAATTGCAATGGAAAAGTAATTTTCTAACACGAGATATATAAGCTACCTCGTCAAGCATAAATTTTTCAATACTTATAGCTTAATACCTTTATACAGAAAATAGATCCTTCTACTAAACTGTGCAATACTCCTCTCTATTCGCGAGCAAGGAAGAACTTCCAATAAACACTTCATTTAATTGACCATACGTATGGTGACAAATTACACATACGAAAGTAAACTTAAATCAATAAAAGTAATTCAAAATCCACCTCAGGCTGAATATTTGAAAAACCTTGATGGTCATACAAGCTACAAAGTTCCCTCATCCGAGCTATAAAACACAAGTTTTCGAGTAACTAGCGTTCCCTCGTTAGTACAGCCACCGCAAACGCGTCCACGGAGGAAGGGTCTCGCAAATGGGTTCGCGACGGCGCGGAATCAATGACTCGGCGAATTTCCGAAACGAATTCTCGAGCGGCGTGCAGGTGTAGGCAGGTGTATGGGGTTCTTTTGCTCCTGGCGTGCATTCGGGGCCCCGGTACACGTATCGAGCGCACCCGATCCGGTGCCCCTAGTCGGTCCCCTTCGCAGCATCGCGTATAATAGCTCGGCAGCCGCGTGTACATCGTAAAGCGTGTCGGCTGGTGCGTTCGCACATCGATATCGCGTCCGATTCGATGGTAAACGACTCGGGGTTATACGGATCCCCATACCCAAGACGAGCGAACGCGCCATCGGCGCTGGATTCGCCGCGATCCTCACCGAGTCGTGTACCAGCTCGCGGAGGGAAGCGTTTCGAAGCCGTTGCATCGCGTATTCTCACGTGGCGGAATCGTATGCGCATTTAAAGCAGCAGCCTTCCTAGGGTACGCGCGCGCGAGCGCCTCAAAGGGGGACGCGTCGTCGCCGATCTTGGGGGCACGCGAGAATTCCGATCGCCCGACGGGATAGCGTTTATCACGGTCCGCGAGATATCTCTAATGACTAAAATGTTCACGCTACTGTGTCAGCGGGGCTGGTCCCCGACGAGTCGCGCGATCATCGTTCGCTCGCTACAGCCGATCGTTCCCGAGGCTCGTCTGGATACACACTCCGGCGTGGACCAGCGTGTCGCTGAGTAACAGCGACGCGAACGATATCGGCGAGCGTCGACGAGAGACGCGGCAACGGTTAAGCGTTCGTCCAGACCGCTGACCGGAATGCGCGCGCTAACTCTTCGGTGTCTCGGGGCCCCGCGAGGCGGTTGGGTGCTCCACTCAACTTGGATGAAGAATAAGAGAAAGAGAAGCCGACGTGGACGAAGGGGGAAGAGAGACGAGGAGAGAGAGAGAGACAGGTACGGAGAGAAGAGAGAGACTGAGAGAGATAGAGAGAGGAGAGAGAGGAGAGAGGAACAGAGCCCGCGGGAATGGTGCCTCTGTGTGTTTGCAATCGAGGGAGACGGCAAATGAGCGAGGAAGAGGAGAGAGAGGGAGGATGGATGCGAGATGGGAAGGAAGAGAGAGACAGCCACGAAGCACGTGGAGATTCGAGGCACATTGCGTCCAGAACAGCGGCACGAAAATTTGGTGAGGCCTCCTTGCTTGCCGACCGACCACATTCCCTCCCCACCCGATTTCCTCATACGAGAACCTTATCCGCCTGGCTGTTTCGTCCTGCTACGCTTTATCCGCGTGCGCGTTTACATCGACAGCTGGATCATCGGGCCCGGTTTGCATTTAACCGTCGCCGCCGCGCTCTTCGGCTTGAATGGGATGCTCATTAAGCGAGAACGGCCGGCCCGTGAAGGAATTTTATTTCACGACTACGGGGGCGTCCAACATCTCGGAAAGGGATTTCCATTGATGCCCCCCCACGCTGCAACGGGGCGGCCCGATATTCGGTAGCGAATTTCGGTGAATCTCGAGAGCGAGCTCGACTCTGCCCCCTCGGAAACCTGTATCCTCGATTTATCACAGACTGGAGAACTCTGTTTCGCTTGTGGTACGCGCGGAGACCGTTAATTGGGGAGCGCTACTCCGATTTATTAAATCGATGCAGCTCGAGATGCCTGATGTAATCTTGATTTAATGGGAGCGAGTTAACAGGGACAGATCCCTGGCAGGCTCGAAGAGGGAATCGACGAAGGGTCTGGCAATTAAGGGGGATGAGACTCACCTAGCGAGCGCGGAGTGCGTGCGGAGTCGCCACGTGTTAGCTGCGGCTTAGCGGCTCCTCGTGCCGCATCCCGGCCGCCGCGTTATCGCCTTATCAGCCCCGCCTTCCTTCCTCTCGCGGGTATAACCGTAGGGGATGCTGCCTCGTTCTCGCCTCCTCTTCCCCGCGTGCGCACCGATCGCTGGGCCCCCGCGTTCTCGACCACACCGTCTACTAACTGGCGGGCGGACGCTCGTTGCTCGGCGTATCCGCGGGCTGCTTCCTCCGCGGCCGAGTTTCCGCGACGCGCGAGTGCGGGATCCGTCACTTAACACAATTCACCGCCGGGCCGTGACTCTCTCGGGGTTGTTTACATCGGCGCGATCACGAGCATCGCCGGACTGCCGGCAGACGATCGATTGCGACCTCCGCAACCGCGAGATCCGGGGGCCAAACAGAGGCGATCAGGCAACTGACTGTTCGTCACGATCGGCTCGATCGAGTTAAACGGGAATCGATATCTGGCAGAATAGTCTCCGCGGATAGGATCGGTTCGTGGAATTGTACGCGTTGTAGGATACGGTCGCACGTATACAGAGACTGAAGCAGGAAAGATCGAAAATCGAGCGACCGTTCGATCGCCGCCGGTCTTCTACTGACGTGAGTATCGATAACGGGCAGTGGTACCAGTAACGGCAACGGCCAGTAGTATTCGCCGAAAGGTCTGCGACGTACGTTCGTCAATTTGTCCTCTCTTCCACTGCCACTACCTCCACCTTCTTTCTCGTCCTCTCTCCTTCTTCCCTTCTCTCTGCCTTTCGTCCCCTTTTGTCGCCGTCCCCTGTCTCCACTACCAAAGAATGCGCAATCACACTGGTTTACGGTTCCGTTCGCGACGAAGATGTTCTGCGGACTGATAACCTGCCGTCTACTTACCTCCGGCGAACGCCCCTAACGCGCCGAACTCCCTGGCACGACAGGTGCTCCGACGGAGGAGTGGGAATAAGAGGATGGTTTCGCGGAGGGGACAGGGATAACCTACTCGCAGCAGCGGCGGCGGCGGTGGCGGTGGCGGCTCTTGCCGGTGTGTACGCATTGCGAGAAAGAGAAAGAGAGAGAGATAGAGACAGAGAGGGAGCAACAGAGAGAGGGAGAATGAGGGAGGGAGAGAAAAAGAGACGTTATCAAGGTGGAAAGAGAGAGGTAACGGCCGAGAAAGAGAGGGACCAGTGAGGGAGAGAGAGAGAGAGAGGGGGGGCGGGAGAGAGAGAGAGAAGGACTAAGAGGAGAGCTGGACGACGACGGCGGCGGCGGCAGGCCGTGCAACCAGCATCGAGCAGACCGAAGAGAAGAGGGCAACGACACCGCATCGCGGGTCGGTGGGCTTCGACACATTTACCGAAAACTACATCGCCACCACCGCCACCGTCACCGATCCCGCCGCTCGGATTCTCCGAATCTCTCGATAATTGATCGATCGCGGCACCCGACCAGCCACTATCCGATAGATGGACTTTCGACGTACCCCCATCCTGTTCGCGCATGTATAATAGATCGCGCACCGTTTTCGACGCCCCGGAACGGTCGCGGTAACACTCGGAGCGGACACGTCGGATCGTCGGACGTCACCAACCAGGCAAGTTAGCCGGCTCTTCGAACGGAGCGAGTCGATGTCCTTTGGATAACGTGGGATCGGTAAGAGCGGAAGAAGGAACACGCTAGGAATTGGGGTATCGGGATTGCCATTATTTAGGGGGACGTCGATGGTCATTGTCGATCGTTGGCCTCTTCGGGGCCCGGCCATTTCGTAGCTGGGCCGCGTTTTCCACCTCCTATCCTCCTCATCTTCGCCACTATCGCGCCACCTCATCCTCTTCCACCTCCGCCCTTGCCCTTCCCTTCTTTCTCCTGTTCGTCTTCTCCCGCAGTCTTATACGTACATGCCTCCACCCTTTTTCATCCTTACGTCCGCGCCTTTCCTCTTTCTTCGGCTAGGGCAGGCTCCGGGAACACCGATATCTCGACAATGATCTGCGATCTGGCCCTTTCTATCGTTGCGCTCCACGCTCGAGAAGTGGCCGATGACTATTTGCGAGGGCATATCGACTGTGATCCGACGTTGTCGATCCCGAGCCGTCTCATCCGCGACGCTCTCGCGCAAGGCTATCGCTCATTCGCCCGTTCCCTATCTGATTGACAATGATTTCCAGCCTCGAGCTTTTTCATCCTCGCGTCGGCGCGCAAGTCTGGGCTCCGCTGTGCCGCGGGGTCGCGCCTTAAAAGCTTCATCTTCCTTCATTTTTCACCCGCGCAGGGTATCGGCCTTCGTTTTCCCCGCCATCGATATTCGTCGTGCAGCGCTCATCCTTTTTCATTCCTCCAATTGTGGCATTCCTCATTCTTCGTGCACCGTATTCCGGGTTTGTTCGACATCTGAATGACGTTCCCCATCGATCATTCTCTCCTTCCCGTGATTTCCGCGTAGCTCGGCTAACTGTTAACCGTGACACATTCCTCGATATATGTATGTATGTATTTCGTATATATATATATATATATATTAAAAATCCACGGGAATAATATTGAAATTAATTCGAATTATTAATCCAGCGCCGATAAATATTCATGAGGTCGATCGGCTTGGATCGGTGTGCGCTCACCCTTGCCCGGTGACGCTCGCCAGCCGCGGCTCGAGGACGAGGCTGCCGGAGCGTTGGCTGCTGGCCGAGCACCAGGCAGCGTTCGACGAAAAAACGAACATTTTCCGTTTTCAAGATCACGCTAAAAACCCGGTGCAGTCTCTAGCGCGCGTTCTGAGAAGGATCGGGGTCGCGGGACCATCGGCACAAGCTGTTCGTGTACGCGAGAAGATGCGACGCGAGGCGGGGCAGAGCACGATGGGCGATCCGATCCGATCCGAGACGAGGCCAGGCGAGACAAGACCAGACGAGGATCAACCGAGGCGTCGTCGTTGTGCGCTTAACTGCCCTAAAAGGCAGTTCTTCTCTCTTTGCTACCTAGTCACCGTTGTCTCCACAAGTACCATTGCCTATGGCGAGGTGTTCAGAACGCGCGCCGCGTGATCGCGCATCTTCCATCCGCTATAGACGCCTCGAATTCGCCACAACCGAGGCCCCCGTACACCCAGGTGTCATTTAATATTTTACTGTTCGATAGGTTTCATCTGTGGGGAAGATCTGTACTTTTTTCCCCATTCAATTTTTGTGATATAACGAGAACGACCGATCAGATATATTTATGATGAGACGATTGTGGACGCTTTAGACTGTCTGCTATTTTATAACTTATGTACTTGTCTCATTTGCATAATTTGCGTGATTTCTACGCAAATAGAAACTGATTTCAAAAGTTTATCAGAATGATTAGATTAGGGGAAAGGTGGGATAGTTGATCACAGTTTTGCTTTTTTATTAAAATAATAATAATGGTTTGCTTTGTTTGTATTTAATTATTTAAGTTGTGATTCTTAGAGTATTCTCAATATACTTCTACCAATTTGAGAGATCAAAACTAATTTTAATGACTGAATTTGAACATTTTCTGGCAATGATGTTATGCACAAGTATCCCCCACTCAAGGGGAGACTTGATCAAAATGTTAGGGAGACATGATCAGTGAAGTTTAAGAATAAATAACACATTAACTTTCTAAAAAATATTTCTTATCTTAGTCAATGACATGAAATAAAAAGAATATGATAAAAAGAAAGTAAACTATAACTTGAAAGAATTACTGAAAAAATAAAACCGAAGAATTAAACTCTATCTAACCGAAGATAAAACCACATAAATGCATTCTTAAAAGACATTTCACTTATTGTTAGATAACATCTGATTCAGATGGAGATGAAGGAAAGATTTTCCTTCTTACTTTCTTTGCCGTATTTTTCTGCTTCTTTAGCCGTTCTATGGTTCTTTTTGGGGCATTTTCTAATTTCTTTTTTTGCTTTTCATCTCTATTTCCTGTATTTTCCTCTTTCATTAGCCGTTCTATGGTTCTTTTTTGGATACTTTGTAATTTCTTTATTTTATTTTCTTCCCTATTTCTTAAGTCATTTTCAATATTATTTTTAACAAGTGTGTCAGTTAGGATAGCAGACTTTAATTTCTTTCTGCCCTTTTTGCCTTGTTTTCTTGGCCCCGCGTTTGGGAACGCCAGCAACTGCACAGGACTAACAACAAAATTTTCTGGTGATTTTGACGGTAATTTACTTGACTCGATAACTGGCTTCACAGGCTCCTGTTCGTTGATTGTTTCAGGCAGTGCTTGGCGATCCGTCATAGCGGACGACAAGAAATCATCCTCCTTAAAAATGGAGGGATTAAATGGAAATATGCCAGTCTTTCTAAAGCCGCTTATTATATTTGTACAAGTCATAGAAATTGGGAAACCTTTTCCAATGATCTGAGAAACATCAGAAATAGTGATCACCCTACCTGGATGATCTCTCATCCACTCGTTTGAAGCAGTATCACAAGCATTTCTAAAAGAATAATAAACAGCCACATCTAGAGGTTGTAGTTTATGACTACAGTGTGGTCGTAGAGTTAACAAAATTATGCCATTCGGTTTCGAAAAGTTCAGTAATTTTATTGAAATATGACTTTCGTGATTGTCAAGAATAAGTAAGACCTACCTATCTTGGAGACATTTGACATGAGCAACAAAATGCTGCAGATATAAATAAAACGTATCAGCTGTCATCCATCCTGATGGATTTGCTGCTCCAGCTGACTCTAGGAAATTTACTCTAGGAAAAATCATAAACGGCGGAATGAATCTTCCAGCAGCACTAATGGCACAACAAATTGTTACTAATTGATCCCGTTCTGCAGATGTTAATTATCCAACTTGCTTTTGGCCCTTTGGAGCAATAATTTTTTCGGTTTTTGAACAGTAGTGTAATTGAACTTTTCTCTATTTAAAATGGTTTCCAAATTTGCAAAAAAATCGTTAACATTATTTTTATTAAAGCTTGTAGCCCTGCTCAGACTTGTAACTTCTGGAGTTCTGAGTGACAGTGATGCATTTCTCTGCATATGTCCTTTTAGCCAATTATTTCCAGCAAGTTTATTTATATCCCACGTTTTCGGTCGCGAAATGTTATTCTCTACTACTAACTGATAAGCTAACACTCGAACTTTCCTGTACGTCAAACCACTATGCATTTTAGCACATATTTTAAGATATTCGGCTAGTTCGGCTTCACGTTCCTTATTAAATATCAACTTTTTTGATAGTTTGATGTCATTTCAGAGTTAGGATTATCTTTACATTTCTTCATATAACGTTTTAGTGTCATTCTGTCCACATTGTATTTTTTCGCCACAGTTAAAATGCCGCTTTCGCTTTTTAAGGCTTCTACAGCCGCTAATTTCATATTTTCAGGGTGTATCTTCGTCTTAGCTTTTACACCTTCTTTTCCCTTGTAAAACTGTGGCATTTATAACAAGCAATCACTATGTAACTAGTTGTATATATTTATGTTCTGTCGCACGTTGATAGATTACAGAAGAGAGGGATATTTGACCCGGTGACCCACCTCACCCACTGATCAAGTATCCCTCAATGCACTCGATTTGAAAAAGGATGAAAAATTAAACTTACCTTAAATATTGAGATCAATCAATAAATGGTACCTATTAATAGACCAGAAATTGCTGTTTTTACTTAATATATTTCAAATCGTTGAAAATGCAACATTCACTCGAAAACCAGGAAGAACAAGGTGACCGAAATATTTACTTTTTGGCTGCGAAGAAGATCGAAGCTTCTAACCACATTAGTCTATGCTCCCGAAAGAAAACTACAACGTGAAGTGTTGCGATAATGCAAACAATACCATGACAATGTGACAGCAGGCACAAATTGCCAATATATTAATTAAAAACCTGATGTGGCCATGTATCCCCGCTAGTCAACTATTCCACCTTTCCCCTACTGATCTCTGGAACGACCTAACTTGATGACGTGACTTTCCATTTTCAGTTTATGAAAGTGTGTGGTGACATGTCATATTCCTTGAAATTGCAATATTTTATAAATTCGGGATAATGTACGTCGATGAAGAGCTTCCTCGTTCATTAGACATGCGACAGAATTTTCCCATAGACTCCACATATGCTTGTCTGAAACGATTCCAAAGTTCTATGTTACTATTGAATCGAAGTTTAATCTGCTAATAGTGGGTGCAAGGTGACCCACACTAGTAATTACCTAACTGAAGCTTTGTGCACTCAGCATTCCACCTGTTGAACTTCAAATAGGGCATAAGGAAGCAATTGAGTTTTAACTATTTGTGGATAAATTTTGCCGCTATTTTTGCAATTACAGATTGACAGCAACTCGAGATTAACGCGAGTACAGTCATACATAGTCAAGCAAAATTACGTTTTATCAGTTGAATGTTAAAAGTATGACAATCAAAATATAGAAATACTCTTCCAATATGACTTTTCTACATAACTGAATATACTTTCAGTTTCAAATGTAAGGATTTAAATTTCACAAAGATTTTCGACCTCCCTTAGCAATTCCAAAAAATCAAATCGATACGCTCCAACCACAAATTCTAATCAAAATGTGTTCATTGCAAATTACAACTGGAAGCCGAATTATATTACCTTAATTTCACACAAATGGAAACAAAATACTCAATACTACCCTTAATAATCCTCCTAAAATTCTAATTAAAAGTGCCAAAAATCAAATTCTGTCCTACAATATTACCATTAGCACGTAGAACATTTTCTGACAAATTTTTTTCCTCTGGCACTTACAGTGTTTTTTACAAGAACTGTTCGTTTATCCACAGCTTTGTCGAAACACCCCCCGTCAGAGGTGACGATCACCCAAAATTCGGCCAGCGAATTGCAAGAAATTCACCCTATACATGGATGCACCCTTTCACGTGGAAAGAACAAAACACGTAGGTCGGTTCATTCTCGACTTTCGCGGAAAAATTCTCACGGGGACAGGCTGCCTGGCGACGTGCCGCGATCGATCGTACTCCTTGATCCTTAAGACGTGTCGGTAGGCCAGGGAGCACGTTTGGTCGCACGTGAGCCGCATTTTCGGGCGGCCGTGGTGGAACAGGGCCACAGACGCCGCTGGCCATTGTCTTGTTCCCGTGTACCGATGAATCCTCTTATGTCGCAGCGCGCATATCAATGGGTCGCCGATGGGAGGAAAAGGTGGCCGTAGTCGCACCACGATTATCCCTCCGAACGGTGCCATGCCGCGTACGCTAATGACTTCGCGGTAACGAAGCACCTTGCTTGCAAACTGCCCGACGTGATAGCGCTCCCCCGTCCCTGGCGAACGTCCGTTCCATTAAAATCATTAGATGCACTCGAAGCTGAAGCGGGGATCGCGATCGTGTCAGCGTCTGATCGCTGGTTACGCGGGGCCATCGTGGACGTCCTCAGGCATCTCAAGCTCGCGCGGTCAACTAGCGAGCGGAATTTCTTTCGTCCTTTTTACCGCGGGCAAGAAGCGCACAGTAAGCTATTGTTCGAGCTTCGGCCCCGCGTAGGAGACACGTCACGGGAAGTCGGTGACGTTTCTTGCGCGCGGGGCTCACTTATAATTTCCCTGCTTGGGAAGCAGCCGAATGTCGGGGAGAATGTTGGACGTAGCTCGCGCATTCTTCTGCGAATATGAATCGCGTGTCCTCTCTGGAATGGAGAATAGGGTTGTTGGGATGGCTAAGGGTACGTTTATGTTGCAGCTGTGATAGAGGCTATAAGAGCGGCGATAAAAGCTGCTCAAAAATATCTTTCTTTGGCGTGTTTATGGTGGAGCTGTGATAATAGTACCATTTTAGTAGTTTAAGGTTGAAGGTTTTTTGTAGTTACTTGTTAACCTCAAAATCACTTAAAAGTTTAGCGTCTTCTTTCCGTGTGAGAATTACAAGAGTTTAAAAAATTGTAAGCGAAATGGTAAATATAATATGGACAATTTAACGGCACTTCAACCCATGAATAAATCTATTATGGTAATTTGTATCTTTCTGATCTCATAAAGCAGATTTAATAAACACTTCGCTTATTAATTTGTCTGTAGGGTAAATCCGGGAGACGCGGTCGACCTAATTATATACAATGGCTATTAAATCTAATATAGACATTACTTATTTTATTAGGACAAACCTATATGTTCAGAATTTTATGCTCATTCAGAAAAACTGGTCGATATTTGCTTTATGACAATACTTACTGTAAATCGGGTTGAAAACTGAAGTCATGACATCTGATCACCTCTCCCAAGGTACCGGGAGAAACGGTTTTCGTCGTTGGCAGAGACCACTGACATAATTATCCATGGAAAATTAACAACGGATAAACCAAAATTATTTATGAGTGAATACAACGACAGATTTATTGATATTTAATTTGTTTACGCTAAACACGTAAAGAACACATCAATCAAAAAGTAAACTACCTACTGGCGATTAGCAAGGCAAATGAATACAAAAGTGAATAAATAAACTAAATAAACGAAAATAATAATAAAATAATAATAAAAAATAAAAAAATAAACAAAAATAATAAATAAATCATAACTCGACCATCTCTCCTTTTTGCAACGAGAGATGGTCTTCTCGTTAGCTTTGAAAGGAAGAGTTAATATGGTCAAATACTTTAGCTGCATTGTCCCTTAATGTCTCTACTATCTTATTATCCCAAATATTCAACGAAAATAAACTTAGAAGTATATTTTAAATACGATTCTGCACAACCGCTGTTTGACAAAAGAGGTTAAATGTAACCCCAATTTACATTTTTAAGCCTATAAATCCAGAAAAACACAGAAGGAAGCGAAATGACGCTATTCATTCAACTGTTTGGCTTCTAGAGAAGGAATTGTACTGCACTTTAACGCATTTTTACGTATGGAGTCTGAAATATAGCGACTTGACCAACTCTCCGACCCGACCGCGTCTCCCGGCTTTACCCTATCAGAGATGGGCAAAATTTTTATTATGTAAAAGTTTCGAATAATGAATAAAAGTTAAAAAAATTATTCGTCATATGTCGAATAAAATTAAGCCGGATTGTTCGAGCCTCGAATAAGAGCCTTTTGTAAGATCCATTATTTAAATAATTTTTTATTTAGTTAATGGCCAACTCTGGTCCTATCATCAATAAGGTTATAAACGATGGGGACAGTGATAATAGTGAAGAAAAGAAAAGAATGGTTTGTTGCGACTCCCGTCTAGCGGCGTGCAGTATAAGATTCGGAAGCGCGGAGTTCAGATTGAATCACCTGAATGTAATGGGAAAGGGAGATAAAGTGAAGTTCGCACAAGGCCGAGGTGTTTGAAAATAGTTAGAGATCCTTTAATGAGAGGACTTCAAGATTATAAATTAATCGATACCCCCTTGGAAACGGGTGTTTGAATAAATGAACCGCACATTGATCCTTTCTCCTAGGTGAAATTCCAGAGCTATGTAGTTAAACGCTTGATTCTCAAAATCGACCAAGAGGAATTTAGTTTGTTTGGCTTAGTTGTTAAGGACATTTTGTAAAAATAAAAAACGGTTGTAAGAGCGTTCGCTTGGAAAGCGTCACTCGAGCCCCGAAAGCAAAAGCGAACGGACGTTCATATTCAATAAAATTTCTCAAAGATTTATTTTGTGTTGAAATCGTTTCTTGAATTGATTATAGTTATTAGTTATTGTGTTCAAATCGTTTTATTCAATTATTAGTATCGTTTTCATTATATTTATTATCAGGCCCGGATTAAGATTTTTGGGGCCCGGGGCTATCAAACCATCGAGGCCCCCCTGTGGTTGATTTTTGGGGTCTGGGGCTACATATCAAACTTTCGAGGCCCCCCCCCCCCCCTGTGGTTGAACAGCAGGGGGGGGGGAGGTTTAGTGAGCTAATCGCTTAGAACGGGGCCCCCTTGGAAAGTGGGGCCCGGGGCTGCAGCTCCCCCCTAGCCCCCCTTTCATCCGGGCCTGTTTATTATACAGTAATCCGTGTCCAAGGAGCAGAACGCCTTAGCGTTCCACGGGCATCGTCCTGCGCCGAATTCCCTACGAAGGATCCAGAGGAACCAGCCGGCCACGCAACAGGTTCTCGACGTTTGTATCTTTGGTGATTTTAGTAAGCATCGCTCTAATCTCTAGTTCAAACTAAACACTTCAATTATAAAACACTAGAATGTATTTCTACACTTCGTTCTTATCGCCGCTCCCATCGTTTATCACAGCTCCAATATAAACGTACCCTACGCGCGTTTACCACTATCGAGATGATGGCGGATTTAAGTTTGAAACTTGTCTCTTGAATGTTCAGAATAAATCAACCCTTATGTTGGTGGAATTAGTAGTGATATTGTTATTGCTTAGGAATGAAAGAAGACAGGAGAAGATGGCGAGAATGAAAACAAAGAAGAGAAAAGAAAAGATGTGGGATGGAGAGGAATGTAAGGAAGAAGGAGTAAAGCGATTATCTAAAGAAAAGACAAAAACTGAGAAACATAAATGAATAGATGAAAAGAAGGAAGATGTGAGGAATACCAGTAAGATAGGTATTAGTGGAAGATGAAATACTAAAATATTGTGTATGTACTTAAAAGTTGCAAGGTAGTGATGAGCGCGAACTCGTAGGGGGCCGTTCTTAAATTACGTAAGGGTAATATCGGAGAAATCTTACCCCCTCCCTCCATCAGTATAAGAATTCGTAGGATTTGATATTTCAACACCCTCCTTACGTAATATTTTTTACATTTCATTTTTTCAGTTATTAAAATTCTTTTAAATGTTCAGGAAATTTAAACTAAAACTACTTTTCTGGAACACTAATGATAGAATGTGTATTTATTGAAAATTAGGTTAAAAAATATTACGTAAGACGCTACCGAACTCCCCCCCCCCCCCAAAAAAAGCCTTACGTAATTTAAGGACGATTCCTAGATTGCAACAATAAATGAGAATGAAATAAGGAGAAATACATGTTAGGAATAACGTGAACTATAAAATGCATCGTTGTAATTAGTTTTCTGTGGAACGTCATTTGTGACGACGCACTTTTGAATGAATGCGTGTGAACGGAAAACGTGGGCAACCGCGTGGCTGTTGATATGGTAATGTTTCTATGTAACTGCGTAGAATGTTGGGTTACGTATTTTATGGTAAGTGCGACGGTGAAGATGGATGGCAATATATTCGTCTTGCTCTGGACTATGTTAGGATAATCTTAGTAGTAGGTACTATGTAAGATGCTTCGTTAGAGAAGTAAATATTACCACCTACTTCATTTGGCAGGTTAAAAGTAAAGGAGGTTAATGCGGAACGTGTTACGCGTTGCGATACCTCGAGGTAGGGTTGCTAACTTTTTTCGGGAATATATAGCTCTTTTCGGCCAAATATGATAAAAAAATATCCTACATTTGTGAAAAAATATAGTACCTACTTTTCCAAGGAAAGTGGTACAAAATAAAACTACATAAAAAACACATTTTATTATTTTATTGTGTATTTTGCATTATTAATTAATTTATTGTATTTAACAAATATGTTAAAGGTTTACTTGCACTGAGAGTCGAAATTAACATATATGAAAAGCTGATTTTTTATGAGAGGTAGAGTGGCTCTGTTTCTCTCTTCCCACAACTTTATATACTTTATAGCAAAAAATTCTCTCCGTTAATGTCTAAATTAGCAAATTAAAGCTTTCACGTTGCCATACAATAAAAAAATATGTAAAAATTGTAGAGTTTTATCCATGTATCGGAAATATAGTATTTTTACGTACTATATCTTTTTCTAACAGTATATAGTACACTAAACAAAAATATAGTACAATAGTATATATTATAGTACGGTTGGCAACTCTACCTGTAGGTTATATTATTTAGTGATTACTTTTTAAGAAATCATTTCATAAACAACTCACTTCAGAATGTGTTATCCTCGCGTATATAACAAAATTCATGAAGTTGAAATTTTAGAAGATTGATTGAATACGCATTTAGTGTTATTTTCAACCCATAATCATGTCTATAACGTTTCTTTTCGAGCACTTAAATTGGATAAGAATTCTAACCACGTGTATATAAAACGAGTGGGTAGCACCTATGAAACGATAATTCACCGTTAACAAACTTAACGATCACCTGCATAATTTGTAACGTTACACAGCAGAAAGCTTCATAGTAAACGAACTGTATAGGGCATCACGTAATAATACCATTATCAATTTACTTTGGAACTTCGAAAAAGGCCACGATTGAGCCATGCATTCCCACGCTACAAAGAACTACACACTAATCATTCGTTCGTGTTGTAGAGTTCAATGTCCTGGGAAGCGGTACCTCGAAGCGTTAATTTGGTACGATGCAAAGTAATTTCAGGTATTCATTCACAAGATCGACTTGAGTTTCGTAATGATTACGGTACGGGATACAGGCTGGATTCCAACAGATGTGAAACTTCTGTCGAGTCAACATTGATAGCCATGACTCACTCGTCTGTGTCATCGAAGGCACACGCTTGGGGTACTCGAAATTGAAGCTCCGGGCGGTTCAACAGAACCGTACCCAACAATGCACAAAAATTGCGCGAGCGCTGTATTACACGACCGGAGAATCGATCAAATTGATCGCTGGAAATCGTTTTGTGTATAACCCCCCAACTCTGTCGGCGCGACGAGGAAACTGCATAGGCCGTTCAATTTTTCACCGAAAGCCACGCGCGTTGCAGCTTTTTCCCCTCTAAAAGATGGACCTTTAACGAACCATTGGAAATTTCTTCCAAACATCGTTATCCTGCAGCAGTCGGTTATCGGATCACAATAACAGCACTTTCGTCAGCTAGATTTTGCCCTGCCTCGATATCACGAAATATTGTGATTGGAACAGTGAAATGGTTCTTACTCGTTTTTTATGTACCAGCGAGTGGCGGTATATCAGCGTCTTTGGCGGCAAACGTCTCCACGTGGATCTTAATCCTTAACTGGTATTAACTGTTTTTGGTAAACGTGACTGGTATACTGGGGTCATGGCAGACCCCAAATAAAAAGGGACACAGAAATTTGTAAAGTCGACACTAGATCAACCTCTATGAATATTTTGTTCTTAGACAATATATAAAATAATAGAAACGTAGAAAGTTAAACTATTACTATAAAATTAATTAGAAATTCAGTTTACAAAGTTATACAACCAAAAATTTTGCAACGAACTTTGCGTGCTTGGGGTCATGACCGACCCCAAGATACCAGTTAGCAGGGGTGCACAAGGAGCTGTTTTCGGCGCCTAGCGGCGAGCAACCCACCTGTCTCGTTGCTAACGTTAGAATCGGTGAGGAGAACTGCAGTAGTGTACGTGCATTTGGTATGACTTGAACCTAGCCATATATACTTACGCTACGTGCCTACGAGCGCGCACATACACTAATACAGTTCTCCTCACCGATTCTAATGTTAGCAACGAGACAGGTGGGTTGCTCGCCGCTAGGCGCCGAAAACAGCTCCTTGTGCACCGCTGAGTTAGGGGCTAAACAGCTGAGGATACATTTACAGCAATTTGTAATTGTTTTGAAAGGAATAGACGTCTTTTAGCTATTACGTTTGTGGAAATTCTCCAAGTTGGAGGACAGGTATAGTTGCTACTACATCAAGAGATGCGGAAACAACTACACTCCGGGACAAAAAGATAGCACATCTCATATTTTTTAATATTCTGTACAATAAACTGAAAAAATACATACTTTTTTATATCGGCAACTCTGGGCATGGTTGTAAGTGTAACGTGTTGAATGTCGTCCACAATACACATTTCAAGAAAGTTATACGAATGTAAACGTAAACATCGTAGGTCGCAAGTCGGACATAATGTTAGCACAAACAGCAAATCTACGTTCCTCAGTTGTACGTAAGCTATTGAATGACTAACATTCATTGTGAGAAAAGGTTAGCGAAGTGTGTACTAACAATCAGTGGTGTCTATTTATTAAGAAAATACAATAAACTGTTAAAAATGGGCCGTGCAAAGAGACTGAATGTAAATGAAATACATACTATATTAAAATTAAAAGAAGAACAGTATTAAATTGCACAAATATCTTATGTTATTAATAGAAGTTGGAAGGCACTTATGAATTTATTAAAAAACCCTGACAACTACGGGGAAAAAAGGAGTTGCGGACGTCCACAAAGTTTAATAACTCGAGAAAAACGTGCAATATTAAGAGCTGCATCCAATTCAAAGATGACTGCGAGGCAAATTGCTGAAAATGTTGGAGTAAATACTAATGTCAAGTACGTTCGACGTGTTTTACAAAACTGTAAACACTTAATAAGAAGGAAAATGCAAAAAAAACCTTGTCTAATAGAGCTGCATAAACTTCACCGTATACAAATTGCAGAAAATTATATACATACAGATGAAAAAAAAATGGCGTAGAGTGATATTTACGGACCAAAAGAGATTTAATTTGGACGGACCCGATGGTATTATTTATTATTACCAGGATTTGAGAAAGGAAGAACAATTTTTTAGCCATCGTCATATGGGAGGCGGTAGTGTAATCATTTAGGCCGGTACATATTGGGTATCGTGGTAAAACGGAAATAAAATTCATTACAGGCCGAATGAATAACAAAATGTATCTCGAAACGATTGATCAACAAATAAATACGTGTACCACAAAATTGCCGGAGATAATATATCTTCCAACAAGATAATGCTACCGTGCATACTGCGAAAGTGATATTCTACCAAAAGAATTCGACTTTTAGACTGACCAGCAAAATCTCCAGATCTCAATATTATTGAAAATTGTTGGGGAAATCTTGCCAGAACAGTGTACTAAAATGGCAGACAGTTTCAAAATGTGAATGATTTAAAACAATGTATTCAGAATGAGTGGAAACAATTAAAACAAAATAACATTGAAAAACTATATAAATCGTTGCCAATAAGACTGATTGCTGTAATTAAATGTAAAGGAGGTGCCACTAAATATTGATCATTCAATATCATCAATTACTTTGTTCATATCCCCAGTTTTATCACAAATGTGCTATCATTCTGTCCAACTATATTTCCTTAAGATTTTGTTCCTTTTAATAAAAATGACTCCGTTGTTAAAATTTAAGTTCAGTTAATTTAAATGTATTATTACATGCAGTCTGACAAATGTATATAACAAAAATTTAATTTGTAATGTTTAATACACAGAAATTAAGTAATTCTTAAGGTATGCTATCGTTTTGTCTCGGAGTGTACATCTAAAATAAAAAGTGACCAAGAAATTGTCTCTTTTTGATTCCACTATTGTGGAACTGAATTTTATGCCAAACGATACTTTATGATGAGACATCAATCACACGAAATTTTCAAGTTGAGGTGACAATTAGTTTCTGAGATTTTGGAGGTCAAAGAAGTGAAAATTCGTTAAAGCGTCAACCCATACGCTTCGATGTATGGACTTTTATGTCAGTTCGATAATTTAAACAATTATTCTCAGGGGTTTTGTCGAATGCTAACAACGAATTAGCGCATGGGCTGACGCGTAAACGAATTTTGACTTCATTGACCTCCCATATCTCAGATAATAACTAATCGTCACCTCAACTTGAAAATTTCGTGTGATTGATGTCTCATCATAAGGTATCGTTTGGCATAAAATTTAGTTCCAAAATTGTAGGACCAAAAGGAGGCGAAAAAAGCTTCATTTTTTGGGTCACTCAGAGGATTATTTGTAACCCATTTCTTTATCTGTATCAAGTGCAGTGAGCTTAAGTTTCCTCTCCACTATACGACTTTCAATGGTTCTGTTATATACAAAAAACTATGGGTATGCAAACTTCTATTATTTCTAAGTACATATCTGTAATTCAACCCCTTCCCAGAAACCAGTCTTCAATCGAGAGACCATAATGAATAATAATACCCCTAATCACTTCACATCTGCAAACGATCAATCTGTCCTGGAGATGAGTATAGAAATCACTTAGGTATTCTCAAGCAAGATGATGGAAAGTTCATAACTCTTCGGTTCCGCCTTCGGTAAGTATATTTCTTAAAAGCTTTGAGTATCAAGTACAGAAATACGCGAGTGTGTACCCTTGGCATCCTGTTTCCCTTAGATAGCTAGACATCCTCTGTACCTCAGGTGACGTACAGGTATGCGGGCACCACTAAACCTCAACCAGGATTCAAGAGCATTTCTGGCCAAGACCTAACGCTGTAACTCACGGCTACGTGCTCTCCATGCGACGAGCGTTCGTCGTTTTTGGGTCAAAAGCACGAAAGTGGTGCACACGTCGCAGATCCGCCGACCGACGCGAGCCACGTTAGACACAGAGTTCAGAAGGATCGGGCCAGGTCCCGAGACATTCAAACTGCGCCGTCGATGTGTCTGCACGCGAGTCGCGTTCGAGAGAGCCCCGCGGGCTCCGGACTAGGTATCTAGGCGGGCCGATGAAATCGCGATAAACCAGCGCCTCGTGGCGATTTCAGTGCGGAACTCTCGACGGTTATTGGCGCGTATCGAAGTGCTCTCTAGACGGACGGCTGAGCAGAAAAAAAAGAGGAGGCTGAAAATTACTTTCGCACGATTTCCCCTCGGGACCAAGGACGATCGATGTCAAGGTCGTACACTCGCGAATCTTCAGCCAAGTGGAAGAAGACACCCATCGGCGCAACGAATAAGGCAATCGTGAGATGCTCACCGGAATAAACTGTCTTCGACTCGGCTCGTACATGGAGCGTTGGGGGCACGGCCGAGCGCTTTTACGATAATTCACCGAGAAACACTTTTCAGCGCGCTCTTACTTTCGAGAAGGTCTTCCCTTATGCTCCTCGTGGAAATACTGGCCTTTTGTTTATCGCGCAGTAGATTTCTTCGTTCAAATTCGAAGGTATGTACGCGAGAGCCATGAATGATTTCGGGGGATGAATATGTGAAATTTAGATCGTGTAATTGGATAGGAATGATATTTAGGATAGGTACTTAGATGTATTTAGGATTCCATGACTTTTGAGGCACTGTAGTGGCCTCTTTAAGTTGGGATCTTTCTACAGTACTGTTGTGAAAATCTAATTAACACTACTCATTAAACGTGATATTTTACGTATCTCTAAAAATTCCATCCTATTTTGATATTTAGGGTAAATCGGGTAGTGGTGGACCCTGTGTGTGAGATGGACCACCTACATAACTTCTGAAATACCCGTTAAATTCCACGACCTTTACCATACTTCAGTTCTACATGTTGTAGGTACTTCCCGCCAGAAGATTATGTAATTGCGTTGCATTTACATAAAATGTAAGTATGTCATCCTTTTAATTTAAATTGGATGTAAAAATTTCTTGCTTACGATTTCGTCTCTGCGATATGTAAAAACAGATATTAAGTTTTACTGCATTGTATACTAATTTGCAGCGTTTTTTTAAAATGATTTCTAACCTAAAAATTGTTGTGTAATCTGTTAGGTATTTAAATAACTATAGGCTGCTTAATTTCACCCTTAAAAATGGGATAGTTGAACCTGATTAGAAGGGGTTAGTTGGACCACTATATATAGTTACTTTTTCAGTATGCCAACAGAATAGAAACGCAAGAATACTACGTTAAGAGGCATGTGGACAGAAGAAAAATTGAGGACCTTGCAGCAAGAGGGGTGCAACTCCACTTTTGACAGTTCCTGACTTATGACGTGTACTATTCGTAAAAAAACTACATCGATTGGCGCAAGTTTGATGCAAATCCGATAACAAATAAGCGATTTATTGCAAATTTTGAACCTGCACCCATTACTGTTTTGGGTAATACGCACGCGCAACAACTTATCAACTCAAAAACTACTACTTATTGTGTGAAAATGTATATTTTCCAATTAGTGTTCTCCTTTCAATGTTACGTCATAGCAATAATTTTATAAACAGTTTTTTCCAGTTTACTCGAAACTGGTAAAGATGGAGTTGCACCCCTCTTGCTGCAAGGTCTTCATTTAAGATGCTGTTGAAAATAAAGCTATGGGTTTGAACAAAGCTGCAAAAACTTTAATAAAACGAATGAAACAGATGACCGAGTAAAATGTATTGATTGTGAACGTTGCGCAGGCTACATGAAAGTTGTATGAAGTATGAAAATCGTAGCAGGTATTGCGGCAAAAAGACTCGCGGAAAATTACAAATGGAATAAATGTAAATATATATTTTTGTTAAAAAAGATTTCCATCTACCCCTCATACTGCAGTTGAACTAGTCTACAGTGTATGGAGTAATTGAACCATTGTTATAATTTTTACATGCTTATTCTTAAAAAAAAGTATTATAATGTCTGTGTCATTGAACATTATTAATGTAAGTTCATTTAAGAGGACCATCTGGTCAAAACGCTGGAAAAATAGGTAATCTTTAGGATTTTTTTTCGAAAAAGTATACAACTTGCAGTAAAAAACCCCTATGGTCTCTCTTTATTCGTTCTTCAAGGATATAAAAACATTTTTTTTTAATTTTCCTATAATGGTTCGAATTTTACGTGGCGCTCAGTGCATTGCTGCAACAAAAGAGGCATAAGCGGTAGACAGTAGAACGCGATGTACGATTGTCTGAAATCGAAAAACCAAAAATATTCTTACAGCTTATATCAATCGCTATCGCATCAGCCTTTAAGAAGGCAAATAAAGCAAATTGACGATGTTTGGTACACGTTTGAACACAAATATGCAAAAAAGGGGGTAATTCTGCGCCCAAAAATGTTAATAACAAAGAACTATGACCTTTGAAATTAATGGTCAAAGGGTGATACGATAGTGAATTCACTTATAAAGAAAATGCCACCAAGGTTTTTGGAATCGATTAATAATTTCTTTTGTTATGCTGTCTACCGTTCGGAAACATCATGATTCGAGAAAAACGCGTTTAAAGTTTTACGCGAGCGCCGGGTAGCCGGGTTTACCCACGCGTTCGCCACTACTCAAATGTCTATAACTTCGGGAATTTTACGAATTTCAAAACATCCTTTTAAACACGTATTCTTAAAAGGTTGAACATTCGAAAAATGAAATAAAAAAAATAATTTTTTTTAGACCGGACGGTCCCCTTGAGGTGGGATTCTCGTCTAACAGCTCTAAAAGCAACTGATATTTAAGAAATTTTTTTTAAAAAACTGTTGGTCATTTTGAATTAAACTCTTTTAGGATATAAGGAGGCATCTTTAAACTCGCAGGAAATATTTTTTTTATGTCTATCCTTCTTATTATTTATTAATTGTAGTGGAATCTTGTCCACCTCTTCGACGATGTAATTCCTGTTGGCGGGGTGTGTAGCATCGATTACAGTCACGTGATGGCAAAAAAATAGAAGTTTCTTAAAGTTAAATAGTTTACGGTGGGATTGGTCCACTTTAAAGATAAAAAATGAAAAATTGAAAGAGGTATAGCGTTTGAAAGAAAAAGTAAGTTTTTTCCTTAGGCACAAATTTTTCATATTATTCTTTACATCGACGAAAAAAGTATCATAAATAAAAACTAAAATCAAAATATTAGGTCCAGTACCAGCGTAAATTATTTAACTTAAAGAAAAGTTTCTTCTTTTTGCAATCAGATGACTGTTGGCAGATGAAAGTTCCACAATAATTAATAAATAATAAAAAGGGTCAACATAAAAAAAATTCTACAAGTTTAAAGATGCCTCCTTATATCATAAAAGAGTTTAATGCAATATTAACAATAGTTTTTTAAAAAATAATTCAAAAATTTCGGGGGCTGTTACAAGAGAAGCCCCCCCTTGATTAATATACTGCATCATAAGCAAAACCCTGTGCTTGTTATTCAATTATTTTTCAACATAATTCTACCTTTATAAGTGTTCCTTCACTTCCCGCTTTACCTTATCACCGATCAAACTGTGCCACTGATAGATAACTATTCCATTTCCACCACGAATACTATGAATATCTGAGATCAAAGCATTAAAATGTAAACCAGTGGCATGCAGTTTTCCAACCGCACAGCGGTAGCGAGCGCGTTAACGATTCGTAGCGTACTTCACGTGGCGCAAAGTTGCGTGGGGAAACGAATTACATCCACGCCTCGTGGACCGACAATTTTTAACCGGTCGATTTTATTATCCAGCCACCGTCTCGAACGGGCGACTTTACTTAGCACTCGCCATCAGTCTGCGGGCCGTAATCATTTCCACGTCGCGCGTCTAGGATTCTACGATCTCTATGCACCGGTGATCGTAGTCGCCGCGACCGAAATCAGGAATCAGGAACAACCGGACGTAAGAAGTGTTTTATACGTGTCGTGCGCTTGCCAGGCGCGTATGTATGTGGAACGAAGTGCAGTAAATCGGGCGCATTGGCCACGAGTAACGTGACCCTGGCGACGGGCTCGACATCGCACAATTCGCCGGCCACTTTTCCACGACTTCCGTGTGCGATCGCGCGATTCCATTCCGTCATTAATAGAGAGATTACGGGGAGGAAATCAATGGTGACCCATCCACGCATTCACTTGCCAAGTGGACGACCAGTCGCTTCCTTGTCGGCGTTTAACAACACTTCTAATGGAGTGGCATTTAATTTATCGCGGCTCCGGCGGTCCATTTGAAGGATCTATTTGGTATGGATCGGGGTTCGACGCTCCGTTGAAAAAAGCAATTGCAAGAGTGGTCGCGTCCTGCACCGCGAATCGTGCTTCTCAAACGTCTTTTCTCTTCCGTCTTTTTTTCGCTACACTCGCGGAATCGTTCTTGAGTCTTGACCCACTCTCCTCGGTGCATAGCGATGACTGGCGAATTTACGATTACAGCGCGAACCCGGATACTCGACTTTCCGTCTTCCTGACGTCCTGGGAGCAATTGTGAAATCCGGTGACGGGCAAAAGTGTCAGCGTGCAGTATGGCCACATTGCTACCGCTTATTTCCACGGTAAATCGTGGCGGCTCTCTTGTTGTGTCGCTTAATTGAAGCTACGTCTCTTATTTAAGAGAGACCTGCTTTTCTTTCCTTCCGTTGCTTTGCAGCGAAAGATATCACGTCCGTATTGTCGTGATTCCATATTTACCGTTTTCTACTGTCACATTGTGATGGTTGTGATATTTTCTGTAACGCTGAAGATTGAAGAACCCTGAAGGTTAATGTTTTGATCCGAGTTGACCACGCACATTGTACTTAATTCAGCGAGTAAGTAGTAATTATTTGCTAAAAGTCACTTAATGACTTTAGAGACCCTTTTTAGCGCCGAATGATCAGAGAAAGGGGAGACGGCGCGTCTGGTGTCAGACATAGACAGCAACTGTTGCGGCAAGGCCTGCCTGCACCTTCTTCAATTCACACGTGTAGGTATCATTTTATGAAATAATAGAAATGAAGAAACGAATTACAGATAAGAATTACTCAGATTAATGGTGACATTATTAATAGGAAGTAATATTGGTAATATTGTTAAAAACAATGAATAAACCTTAGGTAAAAATAGGATTCTAATAATTCTATGAAATTGTATCACACTAAGAACCATTAACACTCTAATATTTATAAAATTCATATTATTGGAGGAATAACTGGCCCGGTTAGGGGAGAGTGGGTAGGTTTGGGCCGTGAGAGGCTTGGGTCAGTTAATGTATTTCCATCCTTCTTAGGCATACCTTATTCACATATGTATCATTCGTTGTAACAGTAGTAGGGGAGTTCCTAAACAAAGCGAGAAGTTTCTTAAAGCGCATATTAATTTTCTATAAGTACAAGTGCACTTTCGTGGCAAGGTTAACCTAAATTGGTAACCGAAATAAGTCGCTGTTATAAACTTATATAAAATACGTAGTGCTGGTAAAAATTTTAGTAGACAAATTTATATTCAAGCAACAGTTGTAGTTTATAAATTGTAACTTCAAACACTTTGGTTGACCTAGCACAGGTGCCTTATTATGAACGTTCAGATGAGGGATGTATGGGTCAGAAGTGTGCGGGATATTTGAATCCACCCACACATCCTCACTTTCTTTTTAATGAACTGTTTTATCTACTATTTTTTACAGGCCTACAATGTCACTTGTTTATAAAAGAAAGACTGAGAGAGAGATAGAGAGAGAGAGAGAGAGAGAGAGAGAGAGAGAGAGAGAGACAGACAGAGCGAGAAATACTCCTGAGAAAATATCGCATAAAAAAAATATTGCGTGTAAGTCCTCCGAACAACGTAGCTGGTACGTACAGGACACAGAATTTTTTTACATTTGATGTTGACTTGATTAGTTGTGAAAATCTAAAGTAAAAATTGAATTAACTACTTTCAATACGTTTATGCTTATTATGTTATTCCTTTAGATCTTGTATTTTATTTATTTACTTAATTACTTTATATGTATACATATATTTTCACTTTGTAGGTAATAAATACATATATAAAAGTCTCCTATATTTACATCAAAACTAATAGAAAAATTAAACGACCCATTTATCCCCATTACCTGGCCTAAACATCGTCACACAAGGAAGGTATGTGTCAAATAATTACTTTTAGAAGTGTTAGAATTTAAAGATTTCTTTGGAATAATGAAATGAAATTATGATGGAACATTGATGGTAAATCCTTGTTAATTATAACTATTCACATTTAAAGCGTGATTCTCTCTCATTTTGGTCAATATTAGAGATTAATTGAAATCTGACCCAAACCTACCCACTCTCCTCTACCTATCCATATATATAATTTAACGAATCTCAAACATCTGTTAAGGTCTGAATTCCGTTTCTTTCGCGAAACATCTCTTTGTTCCATTGCACATTAGACGCGTTTCTGCTTCCCGCTTCACAATCACGATTCGTAAATCTTCGTGCCACGCGTGCGCCCTCCTGACGTTGTTGTATTGTTTCCAAGCGCAGCTTCGAACCACTTGACATTGATTCTAGCTTGGAATCCTCGAGCTCCCCTCGGTTCACGTGTACGCCAGAAGAAAAATCTTAATTGCGCTCGTTGCGTTTCTCCAGCGGCTTCCACGTATTTCCGTTTATCTCTTACTGCCGCTAAGCGTCCGCTACCTGGAAGAAATCGTTGGTTACGGGGCTACTGTTGAACGTGAGCGCGTGCCACGATCATGTGGAAGATTAAGATCCCTTTTCTCGCAGACGAGATCGGTATTTCGAATCGGCTAGACGTGCGTTCGCTCGCCGCAGCTCCGACTGTGCGAACTGCCCCGCTAGTCCGGCACCACCAGCTTCCGCCGCGAAGCTGAATTAGCCATTTCGAACCGTGGCCGGTCTGTTATTGAGGTATGCGAGAACGGAGGACCAAAGAGGGAGAAAAGAATGAATTGGCGCTCGCAAACACGTCGTTGTCTGAGTGGTAGCCTATTATTTGTGTAGCTCGCGAGTTAGCTTCGTCCATTACTTCGCATTAACGGAGTGGTCTGCTTCTTCTCCGTTTCCTTTTACCCCTTTCCTCGGTCCTCGCCTACGTCACTCCTTCGGCGTGCACGCTCGCCACTGGTAGACTTCTCCCGCGATGGAGAAAAAATACTTTGTCCAGCGCAACGGAGATCCATCATTCTTCCACCATCCCTGCACGCAATTTCGACATTACGGTCTGACCTCTGTGTCGTTCCTCCGGTGTTACGTGCAATTTTAACCATCGTATGGCGGGTTCCGCCCTCATAAAGGCTGAGCCATTTCTGACACTTCAAAAAGTGTTATGCCATTATGTGTGGTAAGGTGATTCCATTAAGGGGGAATCCTATTTTATGGGCTAAAAACATAGCAAAACTTAGGATTTTTTTTTAAGAAACTAGCATTTCGATTCATCTGAAATTTGAACCATATTTTTATGCATCATTTAAGAAGTTGCAGTTTTTTTATTCATTTTAATAATAAATGTAGGAGTTATGCATCACGCCGCGCAAAACTCGTCGTCCGCTGGTGTGCGTGATATTTACCTTCCAGGTAATTTGAAACAGAAAAATGAAACGGCGTTTTACTTTGTACATATGTATCTTCAATTTGATGAACCAGAATACCGCTAAGTTCTATACTTCTTTCGTTACATATGAAAATTGGCATAAAATTGGATAGCAAAAATTAAAGGTTCAGACCTTTCAGTGTGAAAACTCTCCACACTGCCCAATATTTTTTTTTGTTTATTGTCGGTTTATCAATTTCAAGCTACATATGTCAAAAATAAAACACCGTATCATTTTTCTGTTTTAGATTACCTGGTAGATAAATATCATGCACACCAACGGACAACGAATTTTGCGCGGCGTGGTGGCCGATCATGCGTAACTACTATATTTATAGTTACAAATTGATAAGAAAAAAACTGCAGCTTCTTCAAAGATGCGTCAAAACATGGTCCAAATTTCAGAGAAATCGAGTCTCTAATTTTTTTTAAAAAAAATATCAAATTTTGCTATTATTTTAGCCCTAATAATAGGATTCCCCCCTTAAACACCATTTTCATTCCATGCCCCAATGTTAGTTTCGCATACCGAGCATGTGCGCTATCTCCACGCTCCATTCTATTAGCGCATCTGTCATCAACTTATCATATCTTGTACCTCAAAATACAGACTTCTGCTGGGTCCATATGACCAATTTTTGTCTTCAACGCGAGTAGAAGACTCCTACTACTATTACAATGTCCTCAGCATGCTTCAGGATCAGAGTCCTTTATAAAATCCACACGCGCGCACTCGCTATAAATAATATCGAGGCTTAATCTTCGTTGACAGCCGGAACTGTCAACTGAGCATTGCGGGCAGCTCTAAACTCGTAGCGGGTCGCGATTCCCAAGATTTCTACATCGGCACGTCGAGGTCGATCGACACCGCGGTCGCCGCGGTGTCTGGCCGCGTCACAAGCGTCCGCAAGGATATCTCGATTACAGAAACAAGTTTCAGATCCGTGATAACGGCCACGGCTAATTATACGCTGATACGCGTACACGCGCGCTTCGCTGCTTAGATCGAGAGAGAGAGAGAGAGAGAAGGAGGGAGATAAAGAGCACGCGCCGTCTGTCCGGCGTGGCCCAAAGGTGTGCCTACTTGCCAAGCGGTTGAGACGCGATGGTAATAGCGTGACAGCGAGCAAGACGGATGTTAGGCATGACGCCGCACGTGCGCTTCAGCGCTATCCGCTGAACCTGCCGTAGGTGTGCTGGTATCCGCCATTAATTAGGTACACCGGGCGTCGCGGAAGACTTTAACGGTATACGGGAGACGCGCAGACATTAACGTGGACGTCGCGACGATTCGACGCCGATCGCTCGTTACCAGAAGCGCTGAAGTAGAGGCACCCGTCTGGGCGCCCGTGCCCCTGCGCGATCGCGAGCGGGTCACGCCTCGTCACGCCCGGGGAAAAAAAAGGACGGACGATGTCTCGGTAAATATAGGCGCAGCCCGACCTAGTCGCGGTAAAAAAAAATCGCCAGACACGGGGCATGTTCCGAATAACAGTAAAAGAGGCGGTTTATTTGCATTTCGTCCGCACCGTCGGCCGACTGGTATGGGTCTTGGGCAACCGTTTCGCCATTCCAGGCTTGATTTTGACACTTTTCGACGTGAGAACGGGTCGCTGCGGTGGTACGTGCTGGAAGTGGATAGATGTAGAGGTTTAATGGCACATGGAAGGTTAACAGGCAGTCTGGAATTAGCAGTATTTTGTCTTTTAGGACGTTACTGCTGGATTTGATTGATGATGCTGGCGAGGTAGTGGTTACGGGAGAAATGGAAAGTAGAAATGTGTATTGAGTAGTGTGTTAAGAGCTGGCTTGAGTTTCGATTGAAATTGAATTGTGAAATATGGCGGGTGGGTGTCTGTTTCCACTGCCGTTTATGGAAGATGACAGTAGCTATGGGATGGTGTAATATAAGGATTATATTATAGGATTGGTTACACTACGCGTGGGTGAAGATAGTTTCTGTAGAGCAAGGAGTGTTACGTTCAAGTCTTGCCTTGCTTTTTAAAAATAGCTTATTGGATCCTCAAAGTTGGGATGTGGGAAGCTACTTCTGTTTTCATAAAAAATAAAGCAGTCCCTAGTATGAAATCAGCATTCATGTTCTTTTGATTATTTCTACCACACTTTTTCCTGCTATTCAAAATGAAGAAGAGAAGATTTTAAAATTCATAGGGAATTGGAAGAAACACACAATAATTATAGCCTTCTGTCATGTACTTTATCTAATGTAATCAAAAGGTGACCACCAGTTTAATAATTATAATTAGGTAGGTAACTGTAAATGAGTTTAAAAAGTTTCCCATAAATTTTATCCACGGGCAGAAAAGTGTGCATCACGCCAAGGAGTTACCTTGCAGAACACTAACGTTTTATCTTCCGTTTACAGATTTGCATGATAGCACGATTTGAATATATTTTTTATTTTATATTCATCACCGGTTACACTGCATCGTGAGAAAACTTCTCGGGTATCAACGAATGGCCCAGGATTTTCAAAACCTTCCACAGCGAACGCGTTTGCTCCGAGACGTTGCTCCAGATGCAGTTTCAGATAAACTGTATTGAGCCTTACACGAGGTTCTAAGCGGACCAGAGGTAAATGTAAATAAGGCGTCGGGCTCTACCAGCCGTGGAGCATAAGTGTCAAATCCTGTACTTAACAGCAAGGACTAGTCCAGTCCACAGCGTCGTTGGGGCATCGCTGCGTCCCCTGGCGTGCCCCCCTCGCCCGTGGAAAGGGAAGGGCGCAGGCGAAGGGAGGAGAGAATTCCTGGGTAAAGACAGCGGTTAAAATTATAACCATTTAACGACTGTGAGAACACGGCGTAGAATGTCGATGTGTACGAGGAGGGCTCTGAATCGGGAGATAAAGAGTCGGATAGAGAGGAAAGGAGGAGAGAGAGCAAGGGACGAAGGTGACCTCTTGTCCGTGGCATTGTGCGTCCGGTGGCTGGGGAGAGCTGCGTTTCTTGCTTAGGAGCGCGCAGGAGCCACGCTGCTTCTTGGAGGCCGCTTGGTTCTCCTTCCTGCGCGCGCGACGCTCGCACCTGCCAACTAACTAGTCGAACCTGATTAAACTCTGCCCTGTGTGTCGTATGACATGCCCCCTTTATCTCCCCCTTCCCTCCATTCCTTAACCTTCACCACCTCCACCTCCCACTTCCCGCTACCCCCTACCATCCCGCGCTTCAGTCATGTCTCCTCTCCTGTTCTCTTTTCCCTGCATTCGTTCTATGATCCGTTCCCTCCACCTCCTACCCACCCTCCTAACCCCCTCTATCACCCATCCGTCGTTCCTTTTTCCTTCGCTCCATCGCGACTTTTCCTGCTCTGTCTTTCCGTCACGATCTCCCTTTTTCCTTCTCTCTACTTGGTCCGCGCCGACCGTTCTCGTGTCGTTCAGTAAAGCGGGAGAGGAGTTACAGGATCACCCGATACCATATCCGACCTGCTCGCGATTTCTTCGTCCGACGTAGGAATACGTCCGAGTTGGCCAAACGCCTCTTCCCGATTCGTTACTCCATGAAGATGGCTCGCTCGAGATTAGGAAGCCAGCCCCTCTTTCGGATGGAATTGCAAAAGGCCAGGCAGCCCCAGACTCCGGCTGCACCTCTTCCGCGCTCGCCACTTTTCCGCACCCCGGTCCAAGGTGGACCGTTCGGCTCGGTGTCCCGGGCAATATTCGGGATGGGAGTTATGGGAGCTGACTCGTGCTCTGTCCTGTAACATTTGTAAGTAGGACGTTGATGGATTCGCATGAAAAAAGTTGGGGATTCTTTTTAACCAACTTCAAAAAGGCGGAGGCTATAGATTCGACGCGTGGGTAGGGTAAAGCAACCAGTAATTGACCGCATACCAGTGAATGATCATTAGGCAAAGAAATGTCAATTATACATTTAAAAATATTATGTGTTCATAAATGGAGTATAGTTGCACTTTTAATATTAATAAGTACAATTCTTATTAAAAGTATGCGGTCATTTACTGGGCTTGTACACGTTTTGCATTTTATAATATTTGTTTTAAAAATTTCGATAACAGTAATTAGGTTTATAGAAATTTCAAGAAAACTAAATTTAAATGCAATTTCAACAGTCGTTTTGTTGTTCTACATAAATATATTTAAGTATTAATCTCAAAGGATCATAAATTCAACAATTCGGTCATTCACTGGTTGGTTTACCCTATTTTCATTTTATATGTTTGTCCCCGCATGACTACTCAGCATATGCATCGATTTTGATAATCTCTTTTTTCAAAGAAGGCGATGCCCCAATAGTTTCATTCTACACTCCGTTAATATTGGCCCAATATTTTGCCAGTTCTGATTAATAATAAAGAATATTGTCACCTAATTATTATTATTTTATGTACGTACGCGCATATCTCCTCAGCTTGCTGTGTCAATATATATAAAACTAAAAAGTCAAAAATAAAAATTTTTTAAATAATTAAATCGAGTTCAAAAACATAAAAATGCAGTAAAGTAAAAAATAATTTTTCCCCTTATTTAATCTACGGCTCTCATATTTTTAAAGTCGGCACTTCATCATTTGTACTGTGAAAATCTGGCGCCGACCTCTAAAATATGAGAGCCGTAGTTTAAATAATTTTTTTTACTATTTAATGCATTTTTATTCTTTTGAAGTTGGTTTTAATTTTTTTTCTTATTGCGGGAGATAGTCCCAGTTGGAGTTTCGCTATTGCTCTTTGCGTTCAGACACTGTTTGAGTAAGATTTAGGTGTTTGGTTAGTTTAGATACTATCATTTGAGCACTCATATAAAAAAAGAAAATTTTTTTTCTATGTGGGTTAGTCCGTTTTTGCTCCCAAAGAAATTATAGATTTGATGCATTGGATGGCTCTCAATTTTGCAATGATAATGTTAAGAAGAAAGTAACGCGAGCGGTTGCAGAAATTGGTCGAGCTCCCTCAGTAAATGGCGAAACGTGACCTGTGTGTAGGTCAGAAATTCTGCCAAACCTCGACGTCCGTTTCTACTAATTTAATTGGACAATTAACCGCGCACCGCATACGGTTCAGTTTGATTAGAATCGTCTCGACGCGACGCATGTCGTAATTGTCGTAACGAACTTGACGAAGTGCTGCCCGATGTAAATGAAAATTACGCAAATTTCGGTGCAATTTATCGAAGCTGCCACTGGCATTCATAAGGCATTCCTGTTTGAATGTTGATTTACAAGTTGAGCACAGACATTTCTTACTTGAAGTTTCAGAACTGATTGTTCTAGGTGGATGCTATTTTTTGCTTTAGGAGCTTTCAATTTTACTACGTTTTTACTACTTACATTTACTACTTAAGTTCAACCTTGTAAATACAGCTCCATTATTTAACTATATTATTATAAGTTGATCGTATCATGAACAGAGTTATGTAAAATATAATATAATTACAAATTACAAATTACGATTAAAATGTAATTATGTAATTGATTACACGTTATTTTCTGTAATTTTGACCACAATTTTGTCAACTACCTAAATTAACGATTACAGAAAATAACGTGTAATCAATTACACAATTACATTTTAATCGTAATTTGTATTTTGTAATTAGATTCCATTTTGCTCAACTCTGATCGCGGATAACTGAATTTGTGTAAAAATAATTTTTTCAATCGTTTCTTTAATAGTCAGCTTGGAATGAAAATAAACTTGACAAAAAGTCAATGAAATGCAAATGCAATTTGAAGTAAAGTGAGTTCTCATATCGTAGAACGAGTATTTGTGCAGCACGATTGTCGCTGACCCCCTGAAACGTCAGGCAAGAAACGTGACAAATTGCAAATGGGGTATCGTTGATGCTGGTGTGAACGAATATATAGTGTGATGAATGAATCAAGTATAATATAAATTCCTTTTTGTTTACTTTTTCCAATGAACATTGTATTTGAATAAAGATAACAATATACCTATATAATGTACATAATAAAGAGATAATGCCCCCGTTTCTATCGAAAATTTGGTCAAATAAAACAAAATAAATCGTTTGCGGCTTTAAAATATTTTCTGCCTACTTTTCTAGCTGTTACATATGTGTATATTTTTAAAATGTTGAATGCCTATTTTTTAAACACCCCGTAGGTTGTTGTTCGTGACACTACTGCAAGAGACACTTTACTCGGAAATGAGAACACATGAAAAAGACAGACTTCCCTCTCGGGAGTGTTTCTGCCCTTTTGCTGCAACAATGTTGAATGCACGTGACACGGTCTTCGATGAACCCTGGGACTTTGACATCGCATGACGTTGTTGTTCAACGTGCTGCAGGGTGTTTCGGAGGGAATAAGTAATGACTTCGCTAGCGAATAGATATCGCGAGAAGAAATGGAAAAATGGAATCAAATAGAGGTCTGTTAAGGTAACTAATGGATTTCAAGATATTCAGCTTTTGCTTCATATAAGCTTTTTCGTGGTATATAAACTTTGTGTCGTAATTGAGCTATCAAACTCTCAAAATATGATATTTTATTATATTTTATTATAATAGTCAAAATAATTACAAATGTGGGAACACGCACGTTGAAGAGGATATTAATTAAGGAAGAATCCCAGTTGATTAAGCAAGGTCGACTTTCACATTTTAAGGTCACCATCATATTTGCAGTTTATAGGTCTTGCTAACCAATATTGTTTATATTTTTCACTTTCGAACATATCGTTGCGTTTGTATCTTATCTTTTCTGTCAAGGAACTAGTATATTTCAGGAATTTTTTCCATCTCTGATTTCCTGTCCTTTAATATCTTCAACTGGAAATTTAATTAGATATCAGTACATCTAGTTCCATGGACTATTATCTCAGACAATCCTGAGAAGCATTTAGTTTCCTAAACCCTAGTTTTATAAACACTGCGTACCCTTTTTCTTATTACTCGGGTAGGGACGTAACAGTGGCCACCGTTAATTAGGTGACTTATGAAGCTTTTAGAGTCACACAGTTTAGAAATCTAACAATAAGTGTTTAAGTATTCCGAAATTGGCGAAATGCACCGCAAGAACGAGTAGCAAATTCTGATGCTTAAATATTTTTACAAGCAAAATTATTTTGCGTAAGTCCGAAAGCTATTCGAAGTCAGAATGGATGCAGCAAAACAGTACAGCGGTAAACTGAGCGAATCGTTAAGACGAATAAAGCTCGTGATCTGGTTAAGGAAAGCTAAGCGTAGTCTGGAACCGTTAGAGAAAACTGTGCTGCGGCTAATCGGGCGCTTTCAAATGCAATTAATTAAGCGTCGTTCCTAATTAGTTTAATTCCGATTATGTTCCTCGCAGTGAAAATTAGAATGAATTATACAAGCAGCGCCGCATGGCATAAAATTGCTGAACTAATGATTTACCCAGCAGAACTTGTTGCGGACTTCGTGAGATGGCGCGTCGTGGTACTCGCGAAACACATATAAGAATGCAAGTGCATTTTGAACTGACTAAGAAGTCATACGAAACGGATCTCCCAAAGTAATCCTAAATAAAATCAGAGAATAGTAAAGCTGACTACAACTGCATAGTAAAGTACATAGAGTACATAGAAAATATCAAAATATTTCTATACACATAGACCGAAGGCATGGGATCCTCCCTTCAAAATTGAAATAAAGCTACCAGAAAACTTTAATAACTTAAAGTACAACAAAGCGGTCAAATTATCACAAAAGAACTCACCTGTATTTTCTTAAGGGGCTTCTTAAGGGGCTAAAACACAAGTATTTTCGGGATTGTTTTTTAAAAACTTCAAGACTTTTTTAAATAAACGGTTGTATATTCGAAAGTATATATTTTAAACCTCTTGCAGTTTATTTTTGAAATGCGATATCTAAATAAATAATGGAATTATAGACATTTACATATTGTAGCTTTCACCTGATTTATTAGAAATAAACAAATTCTACTAACTAAATTTCTGCGAATTTTTTATTTCAGATGAACCAGGTCAAAATTAGAGTGTTCACCGCAAACTACTGAAAAAAATTGCTGCCGAGAGATCGCTGATATTTCTTTTATTTATTTATATTTTCCATCACAAAAATTACTACAAATAGTTTAACATGAACACATTCGAATACATAAAGGTTTGATTAAAAAAGCCTTAAAGTTTTTCCCCCCAAAATTCTTGAATATACATGTTTTTTTCAGACCTCACAGGTAGGCGTAACCCCTTAAGGTTTTCCTTCGATAATCATAACAACAGAAATTGGGCAATTAAAATATCTGAAACCAAACTTAAGTAAAATGTGTATACGCAGAGTATTTCGTAATATCCAGGAAGTACCAAAGGCATGGATTCAGAATCCTAAAAGAAGGAAAAGAGTTCACATAAATATTCAATATGACCCCATTTTGGAGTTACGACTTTTTAAATTCCACCAGCTCCTGCTCATCTTTGAAGAGAATACTTAAAATGACCATTTTCATTGATTCCTTTCGAATCCTGAACCCATCTCCACAATATTTCCTACGTATCACTATCCAGTATTGAGTATAGGAAGTAAACTTTTGCGGTACCAACTTGAAGCTGAACGCATCTTTGAAACGTCACTCGATGACTTTCACTTTTCCACCTGCACGTGATATTTGTTTTTTTCAGACGTGTCCAACCTTCACTCCACTCGATGACGTTTTTCCAAATCATATTTGCCGTCATTACACATCCGGAAATTCGTAGTTAACTCGCGCGGCTGTAAATCATTCCCCATGATAAGGATAAGAAAGATAAGAGAATGTATCGAACGGAGTTTGTCATTCCTTGGGTTCAGATGCGGGCGAGGGACGAGTATAATCTGAAAGCATCCAGAAGTTATCCCGTGGTAAGAGGAACTTTCGAGCGAATACGAGGCGTTCAATAATTAATGCTGAGCGCGAGCTCGCTGAATGTTCCATTCTGGAGCTCGTTTGTTCGTGTGGAAATCGAGACCGCTCCGCGAGATGCGCTAAAACAATTTTGCGACTGCTACTACGATTTGGGATGCACAATTGAGAAGATGAAATTGTATTTTTACACCATTCGATACTGTCGTTTCTCGGGATGATACGGGAATTGATCGTTTACACTCTTGTGTTAAGTTTAACATTATACGGATTATGAGAATTTACAAATGTTTTAATAATTCAATGAATATTTTAGTAATATCATTAATTCCTTTAACCATAATTTCTCGATCACACTACTTTGCGAGTCCCACCGGTGTCTACAGTAGCATTTGCTTTAAAAACGGCTATTTAAAAATTCATTTAAGGGGTCAGTCCACTGTGACGCTGTGAAAAATTAAGTTAGTTTTAAAGATTTTTTCTCCCTAGATACAACATATAATGTAATAAATCCTTTTGTTATTTATTAAGCTACTGTTATATTAAACAAAAAAAATGATGAGAATTTTTTTAATTTGTTTTAAAACTTTAAATGCGATTATCTCAAAACAACATTTTTTCAACTGGTGCAGGTGATTACAAAAAAACTATTTGACCAATCAGTCTGAAATTTGTACACCTTATTCAGGACATCAGTGGCTATGGCCGGACCTCAGAAACCTTTTTTGATTAATCATTTCATACATTTTACAAGGCAAAAGGTTTGAAAAATTTACCGTATTTCGACACTTAAACTTAAAGCCTCAACCATTTTGTTAATTTTTTATCAGTAACAATAATCCTGTTCCCGGCGATAACCAAACTCATAATGATTACAACACACTTTGAATTTTTTGTTTCAAATGCGTCGTTTTTCCGGAATCAACTGCACTACTTAGCACTACGTCGCTTCCTCAAGGCGCTCAGATCGGTGCGATATATAATTAAAAGAAACTGTTAAAAATTTAAAATAGATTTTTTTATACTGCCAATAAGTGTATTAATAAGTAGACAAAACATTATTTACGTTGGACATTCCGTTTACTAAAAAAATAAATCCTGAGAAATGACAATTTTTCACGACTTCACAGTGGACTGACCCCTTAAGATGTTTCCCATCATTAGCCTTCGCCAAGATGCCGCTTCGAACTTGTTGAAACGGTTCTAATGTAATTTTGAAGTGAAAAAGCAGTATACAATGGCATAGGCGATTGTGACCATTTGTATAATTGTGCTTGCATAAGTGTGTCTGATAATTGTGTACATGTATGTGTAGAACACTTTTCTTCTTCCACACATGTTGCGTAATATAATACCAGTTTGTTAAAACAAGTAATTGTATTGTACGTTATATCGAAAGTGCAACAGGAGACATTTCGCTTGAGGGATCTAGAAAATTTCTTGGGGTATGTATGATCGGAATTATTAGCCCATTGATGCTTTGATGTTGAATAATAACCTTCTGAAAAACTGGTACACACATTTCCCCACATTCAGAGGAGGATGTTAAACGAGAATGAATTAAAAGAAGTGATATTGACTACTGTTTCAATGTGCCAATGGAAGCAATGTAAATTTTTGTAACGTAACGGAAACTAAAGATTTTCACGTTCTTGACGATGAATTCATTGCGTTTAGAGGACTGTCGAGCCAAAAAGTGCTCGACCATTATTGTCTGATAAGAAAAGCCAGTTACATTGAAGTTTACATACAAATACTTTGCATTCACAAGGAAATTCTGTAGAATACTGTAATCCTGGCAAACTTGATGGAAAAAGATAGAGATGCGTTGTGTATGCGAAACATGTGAGAGACGTCGTGGCCTGTACGTCAAGGAATGTTTAAACAGATTTACAATGATAACTTATAAATTACGACCAACACTATACCAATTACTTTCTGATATATTATTATTGTATTTAACGAAAAATATGTTTCCATAATTGTAATCTTACATCAGCTATATGAGGAAACATTAACACGTTCTTTTTACTCGGGCCACTACTTTTCAGTTGAACGTTGAAATAAAACAAAGGAAAAATAAGTTTAAATTACAATTGTAACTGATAACATATTACTGTTTCATTCCTTTACCACATTTTAAAAACCTATCACTCCATGATGACACGGAACATGTTAGGGCCCTTTCCCACGAGATTCTTCACAAAGGAATACGTTCAAGTTGCCCCTTCGGATTTGTTCCGTAGGTATTTTGGGATTTTATAGTGTACCTACACTACTTCAAATCATTTTGTGGAGAATAACGCACAACGTTTGTTTATAAATTCTTGTTATTAAATTCTCGAAGAATAGATAAATAAAATTAGAAAATCGCCGAAATAACTTAAATAGAGAAATAAACTTTTACTACTTTTAGAAGGAAAAGAAATGAATTGAATACTTCGGGAATCAATCTCGAGAGCTCTTGTGCGGTATGTAAGTACCGTACCGCCGCAGTGAATTACTTCTCCTTTCAAAGATACTGCCGCGATACCTTTCTCTGGCGCGACAAACATTAACTCAATATTATAAACAAACGGCTGAGCGTTGGAGCTTAATTCTCTACAAAATGATTTGGAGTAGTGTACACAACAAAATCCCAAAGTACGGAAAAAATCGAGGATCCTCTAGACCGTCTTCCCTTGTCAGAATTGGTGTTTCAAATATATGATATAATCGATAATCCGACCTTATAATCGTGATTAGCGATATCAAAAACCCTTAGAAACACAGAAGTTCAACTTTTAAAATTTGGCGGCCGAGCTGACCATTATAATGGCCTCATCAAAATTTGGATAGAACCTGAAAATTTGAAGTAAAAAATTTATAATTTCAAAGAAAAAAACCGCCCTTCTAAAGAAGACAGAAAGTATCTAAATATATCTGAAATATTTGGCACGAGTCACAGAAGTGTCTCGCGTGAAAAGTCCCTTAAGATAAACACGAGCACTATGCTATCCAAAAATAGTCGATTCGAGATAGACGGGTAGAAAGGAAACAACGAAAATAACCGAAATCCCAAAGAGTTCAGTTTCGAGCTGCCCGATATACAGTCGAGGACGATATTGATTTCAGTTGGAACCGTTCGCCCCGCGTCACTCGATCTCGTACTTCAATAACCACAAAGAGGACAGCACGAGATCGGCGATCGAGCGCCTCCACAGCGTCGAGGGTTACGATCCTGGCAAGCCACGATGCGATCGCGCCAAGTCCAGCCTCCACTGGCTGGAGATCGCTAAGGAGAACAAAGGTCACAAGATCCCAATGACTGCTAATCTCTGGTACGGTCGACCGAACAGAATCCAAGTCGACGTCCCAGAGAAGAAATTCAATCGGTCGAGCAAAATGCAGGAGTTCTACAGCATATACGGTCTCACCCTAATCAGTGAAAGGGACATACGAGAAGAACGAATCTGTTAGGGCGTGAAATTTTCTTGCCCTTTTTTCACAGTGACAATCGATCAAACACTTTCTGTGTTGAATGAAAAATAATGGCTGGAGATGGTGAAAGACAAGAAATTACAGTTTACAAATTGTTTTAATAAATGTGAATGTACACGTATTTGGTTATTTCGCGGAAAATATTTAGCATTTTAGAAAATTAAATGCATCGTACTGTGATGTTGTTCAAAATTCTTTTATAAAAATAAATTGTTGGTCTTCTACGATTTGTGTAATGAGCTTATGTTGGGGGTTATTATTCTTAAGCGCCTTTATTGTACAATACAAAATTAAGAATAAGATGGAAAGAGAAAAATATAAATAGGAAAATAATAACGCAAGGCGAGTCGTAAGACTGCTTTGCAACCTAACCATACATTTGAAGATGAATTTGAATACTAATTGCTTGGAATTGTGTACTATTCGTCTGTTATTGGTACCTGTGATTTTAAAGTAGAAATGAGTGAAACAAGTGGAGAATACGAATACAGAAGGGGAACTTATTTGTGGTTAATAAATGTAGAGGGTGTTTCATTTATGGTAATCATCTTAAGGCAGGATTCTCCTGTTCAACCCCCGAAATTTATAAATTTTTTGAAAAAACTATTGTTAATATTGCATTAAACTCTTTTGGGCTATAAAGCGGCATCTTTAAACTTCCAGAATATATTTTTTTATGTCGATCCTTGTTATTATTTATTATTTATTAGTTATTGTAAACTTCTTCGACGATGTTGGCGGCAGGTGAAGCACCTGTCACAGTCATCTGATTGGAAACAGAAGAAAATTTTTTAAAGTTAAATAATTTACGCTGGTACCGGACCTGAAATTTTAATTTTAGTTTTTATTTATGATACTTTTTTCGTCGACATAAAGAATAATATGAAAAATTTATCTAAGGAAAAAATTTACTTTTTCTTTCAAACGCTAAAACTTTTTCAATTTTTCGTTTTTATTTCTTATAGAGGACCAAAACCAGCGTAAACTATCTAACTTCAAGAAACTTCTATTTTTTTGCAATCAGATGGCTATGATAGGTGCTATACATCCCGCCAAGAGGTGTTGCATCGTCGAAGAGGTGGATAAGAATAATAAGAAGGATCGACATAAAAAAATATTTTCTGCAAAGTTTAAAGATGCCTAACAGTTTTGACCAGGTGACCAATATGACCAACAGTTTTTTAAAAAAATATTCTTAAATACCAGTTACTTTTGGAGCTGTTCGACGAAAATCCTCCTTTAATGTCGGTCTTTCTTTTGAAGTTTGAATCAAAAAGATATTATAATAAAGATGCAGATTCTTCGTGATAAGTTCACTGTTGGTGTGTTTATATTACAGATTATAACAAATCTATTCTACCAAATGAAATAGGTACGATAAGACGGGGATATCTAGTTAATTCCAGACCGCCAAGATCTTCCGATCTGAATCGCTTTTATTTTTAGCTATGGGAATGTCTGAACAGTTTCGTACATTCATCGCTGTCTGATAAGTTTACAAGATTTACGACGACGATTGCGCGGCGCCTGACGTGAAATATGAACGAAATTGCGAATTTTCAAACGTGTACACAATTTTTTGCCACGAGGAGCTAAAGATCTCTGCATCAGGGTGGAAAAAGACTGATAGAAAGCAAACATGATATGATGGGCTACTCTTCGCAAAGGTGTCTTAGATTATTCTGACAAGCTCCAAGCTCAAACACACACACCGCGTGTAAAGATCATATTATATCTCTTACTACCATCTGAAATTGCAATTTTTCCACGAGCACATCCACGTGATTAAAAGCAAACTCCGCGACTGTTAATTGCAATGAATAATCTACTACCATATTATGTTTTACGAATTTAAGAGGGCCAATACGTCGATACAGCCGATAGCATCGATCGTTCGTACGCATCGATGCCCTGGCAAATGATTTTCTTTAACAGACCCCACGCAAAATATTATTAATTACCATATTTTGCATATTACGAGCAGCGACAACACGCAAACAGCCGTGAGTCACAGTTTCGCCGGTTCGGCACGGTTAGTTACGTTTAATCTGCGCCATATATCAGTTCGATTAAAAAATCACTCACAGTCGGCGGCCGCGGTGTTTGCGCAAAGAAGTTAATTCATTCGGGAAACGAGACCGTGGAATGGCCCGATTTTTTCATTTTCATGCCAAACTACGCGCGGTCGGCGCAGCGTTCGGGGGCGGTGAACCTTGACAGGTCGATCGTTCCCGTCGACGACCGTAGATAGATCGAGTAAATACGAGCTGGTTCATGCGCGGAATAACTTTCCACGGGGCTGGGGCTCCTTCGAGGATGGCATGGTAATTCATAAAGGGCCGCGGTGTTACACTTTCCGTGCTCCCAGACGCACGGGATTCCGGTGTAACGCATCGGCGGCACGTTTCTCGAATTCGTCCGAAGGTGGATCAATGTCACGTCGTTTAAATTTCAAATTACGCGCGCCCGCCCTTCTGCCCGTCGGCCGCTTTACGTGCAGTAGGGGCCGACGTGGGCATTATGACTGTCTAGGACGAGAACGGGGAAGGTCGTAGATGAGGTTACGAAATGGTCCATGTAACTAAATGTACGGGGTGGTTCGGTGAAAATCGAGCACATCCCATAGCTCTTTTTTTATATTTAGGGTAATTGTGGGAGAGTTGCCGCACGTTACGCAAAATTGTCACCGTGTCTAAATTTTGCAATGAAAATGTTTTCCAATGATATATCTTATTAGTTCAACATCTTGTGATTCTACTAGCATTAAAGAAAATCAAAATTTTAATATTTGTCACCCTTAAAAAAATTGAAACTAAAAACATCCTTTGGTAGGAGAGACGCCGCACATGCGGGAGTGATGCCGCATTTCGAAACACGTTTAATTTTCGATTTAAACTTGTTACTTCTAACTTTTTATATAAAAAAATAATAAAAACAAAGTAAAATGAAACATTTTTACTTTATACAATTAAAAATTGGAAAATTAAATGGGTACAGTAGGAACAGATATTATATCTGCTTTTCGAAATTTTTTTACATTCAGTTGGCATCTTGAGATTAAAATAAAAAAAAATGTGAAAAAAGAGTACATAGTCCACAAATATATTTCGATTATAAGATTATTCATTTAAAAATAAATAATTTGCCTTGAGATACCACGTTAGCTATTTTAAAAAACTTTTTCGGTATTTTAAACATTAACAACATCATTTAAATCGACTTAGTTTCCGAAACAGTACAGTATCAAAGTGCGGCATCTATCCCAAATAAAAGTGCGGCGTCTCTCCGAAATGCCTGGGAGAGGCGCCGCACTTTCGTATTTCCACATGCTAAATCGAAAGTAACCCATTCTGCCAAGGAAATATTCTACATGGTCCCCTTAACGTATTACAAATGTTGTATCAACAAAAACTATGAATTTTTAGCTACTATATTAGTGAAAATAGACGCGACGTATAACTATTCAGGCAAAGTACGCTAGGCTTACCTCGAAAAACAGCAAAATCTTTAACAATAATACAGGAAACACGCCCTGGCTTGACAAACTAACCCAAATGAACAGCCTTAAACAAATAAAATCGGCAATGATGTGTTTTATTACCGATATCCTTGAAATACCCTAAGCATATGAAGCCATGAGGCTTATTTAGCTGCACAGAGATTGATACATATTCAGCAGCGAATTCATACACGTAGTTTATATTTTTCAAAATAGTTACATATGTATTTAGAAGCTCGTCTGTCCGGTTTAGCAATTATCATTTCTATGCTAAGAGGTAATTGCAATCGAATTCGTCATAGGTTGGCAATTACGTATACTATTTCGGCATCATATAACGGGCATTGCCATATTTCTTATACTTACTGACTCTTTACGTGTCCTAGGTAGTCTCAAATCAATTAAATTTAAGATAAAAACCAACCCACATATTTTAGAGATAAAAGAGAAATATAATCAGATTCACTACATTAATGAAAATAGGCACACCTAATTTTTCTGGATCCCGTCACGCATAGGCACACAAGGAAATGAAACGGCTGACACCATAGCTAAAGGAACCACCAAGGGTTATGTATCTGAGCCCTTAATCATTCCCCTCACGGGCTACCATGAACAATTTAAACGAAGCGCGAAAGAGCAAACCAATTTTATTGTCAAAGAACAATATTTAACAAAAGGTAAAATATACTTCGAAACATGCTACAGTGAAAGTGCTAAGCCGTGGTTTGCAAATGAATACCTAAATCGGCACCAAATAGTAACAATCAACCGCTGTAGATGCAATCACTACAACCTGTCGGTATCATTAGCAAGGATGGGGATCGTCAAAGATCCAAAATGGTCCTGTGGCAATTACGATCAGGATATTCTATTGCTTATTTTGTAGAATAAATTTGGGTTTTCTCTGGGGTTTCTCTCTCTCTCTCTATATATATATGTATCAAGATTGGCACAACAGAGAAAACCCAAATTTATATATATATATATATATTTCAAATCCATTTTACTGATTTTTTTTTAAAAATATGTACCCAGGGTCTTAAATGATTTTTACGAATTAATTTTTCTTGTATCTTCTTGTAATAAAAATTAGAAGACTAAGTTGAGAGTAAAATGGCCACACGTGTCTGTGTAACTATTGCATAAAAATTATGTTTATTTGGTGCATCAGACACTAAAATGTCATCAAAACTATTTCTGTATGCAAGATATCCCGCAATTAAGAGGCAACCTGAGACTCCAAAACATAAAAGTCTTTTACTGTTTGCAGTCGGGGCTTTCATTCTCGAGATATGAGTGGCTAAAGCTGAAGAGACCCAGTTCCAATGCGCGTTGTTTAAATTTCAGCAACACGTGCACAGTCACATATGCGAAAAACGCGTAGTTACACCTTCACGTTAATTGTACTGTTAGCAGTAGGTGTTCTCTTACACTATGGAATTTTCCAACGCGTATTTCCACTTTTCCTACCAATGTTTCACGCAGAAAGCTAACACTTCTTTCAAGCTCCTAACTTCAAACACGCTCACTGTATAACCACATACAATGTTCTCACTTGCCCCCGTTATAGAATAAATTCGTTTTATAAAATTTCATTCAAACAAGTCTAGCTTGTAAAATTTTATGCGCAATGCAAATTATATGAATATTCTCTTAGTCTCTATAAAATTAAATGCACACTACCATCGCGACCTGCGTCGAGTAGATTGTTAAATTCATTTAGTACTGGTCTTTACATTATCAATGTATCAAAGAGCTTCAAGTAAACGAGCTTTACATCACTTAGGCTTCAACCTTTACTTCGGCGTCGCAACGTAAGTCAGACCCAACTCAGCAACGGGAAATGTCCTTCATGAAATGAGACAGGTCTTCTCGCCCTCGCTGTCGAAATAATACTGACTGCTCGAAGCACGGTCAACTTTAGGAGGACGATACTTTCTACCTCGAAATTCAGAATACACAAACGATTTAGGGTTAATAGTGAAGGAAGGGGCGAGTCCATCAGTGGTCGGAATTCAGGGGCAAAGTTTGGGTTACTTGTGTGAAATATTTATGGAGGATTGAGATCATGAAAAATTCATAGGATTCGCATCGTTAGTAAATACGCCTGTTTCTGAAATTTTTTCTGATTATTTTGTTTTCGAGGATGATATGGGCACTATTTGTTGGTTAACAGTATCAGTAGTTAGAAGAACAATCATGTAAAATGAAATACAGGTCTTGTCATGTTGTAAATAATGCAGAGATGCACAACATTTTTAATTAAATAAAATTTCGAATACTGAATAAAAATTAAAAAAAATATTCGTCATGTATCGAATGAAGTTAACCCGAAATAACTTCATTCGATGAAAAAAGTTAATTTTTTTATTCGACGAGAATTTAGAAAGTTAAAGCTAAGTTAAAGTCAAAGTTGAAAAATTATTCAGTACAATTTATTCAATAATTGACTTTATTCAACTTAATGCACGAATTAATATTATTCGTCGAATAATATAAAGTTCAAGTAACTTTTTTTCGATCCGTTGTTTATATAATTTTTTATTCAGTTAATGCCCAACTCTGAAATAATGTACAGCCGCATACTGACCAACTCTCTGCTATTTCTTAATTATTTATTTACTTTATATTTCTTATATATTCTAGATTTCAGGGAGTGTTCTGGATATCGAAGATCCATCCCGGATTTCTAACTGTAGTTACTGACATTATTAAAAAGAAGCTTCAGACTGCAGGACAATACAAAACTTTTGAATTTGTTTCGAGCTTCTGCAACTTTCTACGTTTCTTTCATCTTATAACTCAATAAGTAAAATCTGCATTCAATTTCTTTTAACTTTCGCAGTAACATGTCCCTTTTTATTCACACCTTGCACCTCTAATTAAATTAGTTATTTTACTTCATAAATTGCTGGCATGTAGTTACATTTATAAAGGAAACTGAAGTTTCTGAATTTACTAAAAGACATTTTACAACAAACACGGTATTATTCACCACAGTATAACGTCTGAATTTACGTATATGTTTTAGTTTAACCGCAGAAAATCAATTAACAGTTTAAAAAATGTTAACTCCAATATTTAATCGAAAGTGTTCCATGAGGAAAGAGTTTGTAATTAAAAACTGAAAAAACACGTTCTGGTAGTTGGCTCTTAAAATATTCTAAAGCTAAATAGCATATTTCAAATAAGCTGTAGTTGTAAGATCCCTGACATTGTTTGCAACAATTGCTCCCAAAAATATTTGAGAACTTAAGGACAGTTTACAGAGATGAGACGACGTACAAAAATAGTACACACATGTTCTTATTTCTGTCCGTGGAAATTGAGTTCTGAAACGACATGGCCCCTAAAATTTTGTGACTTCATTCGGCGTTAAACTAGTTTTTTCTTATATTACAAATCTTAAAAATCTTGGTCTGACACCTGTGAAAAGTTTTTCACTGAAAATACACATCGATCCTCCTTCAATTTAGAAAATTGTGGTAGTAAACAGACAACTATAAAATGTTACTTTAGATTGCTAAGAAATCTTATTAAGTTTTCGATAACTCTTTCCAAGTTCAGTCACAAGTGAGTTCTAACATATTTAACATATCTTATTTATATCTAATTTATATGTTCTGACATTTCTTTTTCCCTTGCAACATATCTAAATGGAGCCCCGATTTAGAATCGAAAGTTACACTTTCCAACATCCCCAACGAACAACCTTCTCCCCTAAGGTAAATATCGTACATGTGCGCACAGGTTTCAACATATACAATTGAACACCAGGGGACCATCTTCCACCGGATGCACGTAACTTCCATCGAGGCATCGAGCGGGCTCAGAATCTCGTATTTCCCCCATTTATCATTAAAATTTGGTGTCTGAAAACGTTCCACGAGGTGCACGGTAATGAAGTTACTAGAACCTTGCCAGTAGTATTCGAGCGTTGAGCGAGTGAGATTAATTTTAAGCATTAAGGTCCTTGCTGCACGCGTATAGTTTTCCAAGGATATCTACTCGGAAGAGCGTAATCCGGGACTGCAATTTCGTTTCGCAATTCCAGCTTCGAATCGATGCAGGGATGTTAAGTATCACCTTGAATATTACTTGCGAATGCTGCAAACAATTTCGCCTGGCATCTTCAAAGATGCGACACCGTCGACCGTATTCCCGGGCATTTCTGTTTCTGCCACCATATCCGAGAGCGGAAGAGCGGTTGATACTGGGATTGCTATTTCCGAATACCGGGGGTGGAAACACCGCGAAAAGAGGCGTGTGTTAACCTGTATACGTGAATGCATACAGGGTATACATATACTTCCGCGTCCCGACGCAGTAAGTTGACTTCAAGTTTCATGGAAGGTATCGGGAGATCGGTGCAACTCAAAGACCTCGCGGAAAGTATCGATTTGAATCGTAGGCGCTTCGCGTGGTCCACGACGTACAAGGTGTCCTGTGACTAGCGACGCTACCAGAATGTTGATTTTACACGAAGAGATAAGTCAAAAATATGGAAGAAGCTTCTTTCACGGGTTTTTCGATTTTTGGGGGAAATGAGTTTGAATACTTATCTGGCCCACTTGCACTTATCAATTCTCTGACTAGACTGATTTTCTTATTTCTAAACTTAGAAATATGGGAGTATTGATTTGTTGGCTTGGAAATTTGTTAAAATGTTGCTTAGATTACTATACCTAAATTAATTTCACAAATTCTATAGTTTAATTGTTCGATACTTTTAATATGGTCTAGTAGTACATAGACCAAAAGTGCAGGCTCTTGAATCAAACTAAATTTATAAACAACACGGTATCTGTTTTGAGCAAGTAACAAATTAAGGGGGGAGACCACTGTCTCGGCTCGAAATGAAAGGGTGTTTTCGGGAATTTATTTCAACCAAACAACGCAAGTAAATCAATTTATTGCTTAGTATAGTCAATAGTGTATATATCGAAGGGGAAGAAAAATTTTTTTTCAATCAAATTTATAAATCCGTTTTCTGTATACACTTCGTCAAAATTTGCGCTGCGGCAAAAATATGGTTGTCGCGTTGACAGTGTCCAGGCCATATGGTTAATCGGAATTAAAAAAAAACAATAATATTTAGAAACTAGAAGCCTGCCTGTATTACGTGACGATCGCAAAATGTCGAATTTGTAAAAAATAACAAAATGGCGGACCACTGAAAAAAAAGTCGTATTTTCGGGGTACAAAATTGGGGAAATGTTGCTAAAAAAAATAGAAGCAGGTTGAAAATTGAAAATATCTGATCGTCACGTAATAGCGACGGGTTTTCCGTACAATAAATGTCCTTGATCAGGCCAATTGGACGTATAGTTTTCTCTGTAGACTGTCAACGCGGTTGAAAAATGTAATTCTGAGGAAATCGCGTTCAATGTTCCGCGTGGCTCACAATCAGTCGCGCGTTTGACACCGCTTCACGAAAAACACCATATCTCCGTCAATTTTGCGAATTTCTTCATAAAATTTGGAGAGAACATTCTTGAAACATACGTCTTTCAGAAACTGTAAAAAAAAAATTGCAGATTTGAGACAGTGGTCTCCCCCCTTAAAGGAACAAACATTGCAGAAGGATTGCGTTTTCATGAATAAATTTCATTTTCATTTAAAATATATTATCGCAAGTGCTCCAAAATTAATTATTAAAATGTACACTCTATAGGTATATCAGAACCTGGATGTGTATACCTATTACACCGACATAAAATTTATCGATTGATAGTTGCAAAGTCCAGAGTGGGTTATTTTGGACATTAGGTCTTACCTTGAGTGTTCTCATTACATGATAAAATTAAATGAGTAATGTGGTTAGTATGATGAATATTTAGCTATTATGTATGCTTTAAGCTTTAATACAAGTTTCTGACTATTTTTGCATTGTTACATTTTAAAATAGAGTGTACAGACCTTGATTGAAGTAAATAGTAATAAAGAACTGGGTAATACTTTTCTTATTTGTTTAGGAATATATACAATTAATGCCAACATTGACAGAGTATGGAAAACAGCTTTAATTAAAACTGAGCAAGGAAATGAGAGAATTTAACATTATTTACACAAATATTGATTATAAACTCATTTCTTTTATTGCTGCTCTGCAATATTGATTGGCTATTGAATTTGTAGTAAACAGTGCTCGAAAATTGTTTCTTTCGTTACAACTTCTGCTATAAAATACAATCTATTTTTCGTTAAAATGCACCCCTATCAACAAATATTACGAAATGCATCTTAACCAGAGCTGAATTTCATTTTCAATAAATTTTGATTCGAATAATTACCTCGATTAATTCAAACCACCCGAATAACCACTAATGGAATGTCAAAATAATTGGAAAAGTGGTCTGCGAACTTTTAATCGTTTTGATATACGTTTAATCTATAATTTCACGTATTACTTCCTATAAATTCCAATACTGGCATTATTATTTCACGATTTTGTTTGGAATATAGTCACATATATCAATATTCCAATCCGTTAAATTCAGTTAAATTTTTAACTAAGTAAATTTCATCTCAAGCTTTTATCTCAATAACGATATCATAGCTATTTCATCAGGATTGACTGATTCCAGCATTCACTTGTCATTCGTAGATCGAAGAATCTTTACCTAGCCTTTCATACACTGTACTTTATTACCTATTTCTTTTTCAAAGGACGCTAACGTTGTGGATTTAAAACAGACAGTGACGAAAAGACCGCGTGGGAAAGCAAAAGCTGGCCGCTAATCGCCAGGGATTTTGTGCAAATTCTGCGGTATAAATGCAGCCCCCGTATCCGTCTTATTGCGCTGGTCCTTTTTATATTGCCGGTGGTTAATCGTCCAGGGTCACGTTCGGTATCGTCTACCCTCGAATGGTTGTTGTTCTTGGATTCGTTAATTAAAAGTTTAATTAAAGCCACGTCAATTAATCAGAATTCTGTTTTGGCCCGTTCTCGTCGCGGAAAAAAAGAGCCCTCCGCCGGTTAACTGGCAGCTCGGCGTTGGCCTGTTGCTGCTACGTGACGAAACGAGCAATTAAAATGCCGTCTCTAGGCTAGAAAATTTCTAGTGTAATGACAGTCGAATGGAGTTTCCGGCGAGTGAACTTATTACTCAAAAAAGCCACACCGCGGGACTGAATTCCTGCAACTAGAATACCTGAACGTACATATGCAACCGGAGGTGGTTTAAAGGAGGAACTGTTTAGCTTTTTCAGACGTGGATTAATGTCTCGAGCGAAATGAAATACGATATCTAATTAGAACATATTAATACTTCTCTTAAACGAAGCAGCATTTAAAAGATAGAAACAGGAATATATGCAATGTAATTAACTATATAGTTAGGGGAGATGTGGAATGAAAGGAACATTTTTTTTTTTATTAATTGAGCGTTTTAAGTCGCATATACTGCTAAGGTCATTAGCGACTACAATGGATGCATAGGATTAATTATTCGTCATGTGGATTTGTGAAAAAAGGAAAAAGAGAGAAAAAGGAACAAAGGTGACAGGTTCTTGGGGCTCAGACATCTTAGATACTGGTATGCACAGGCACTAAATCAATTTTCGGATTTCGATGTCTTCAAGGAAGGCGAGCACATTGTTGAAAGTGTTCGGATCAGTGAGCATCTGTCTCAGGTCGGTGACAATTTTATGTTGGTTTCGATTTATTGTATACTTGGCGCATTCCGTCAGTATGTGCCCGATGGAAACAGATACTTTGCATACTTCGCATTCTGCTGGTTCGTTCTTGGTAATAAGATGGGAATGAGTCAAGTGAGTGTGAGGGACATTTTTGTTTAGGACCAGGTAGTAAAAAAGATAAATAACCATCCGAGTTCTCTAATTGGTAACATTAGAAAGGCTAATTACAGTGGGTCACGCCCATAATCATACACTATTTAAAATCGCATAAAATTTTTGAAATTGGTCCAAACGACTTGAGTTATTTTAAAAAGCTAGAAGGATTTGTTTGCTAAGTGACGTGTTTCGCCGTTTTGAAAAAAAATTGCAATTGGTCGGAATAGGTAGTAAAAAAGAATAGTAAACGTCGTTCGTTCACCTTTTTCTGAGCTTATAATGAAAATTGAAAAAACCGCTATCTTCAGGAATTTCGCGACTTTCGACCTTATTCTGCGATCTTTAAACGTTTGTAGCTCAGAGCAACGTGTATAGAACTTACTTAAATCTACAAACGGGTTTTTGAATTTTCATTACAGTCTCAGAAAAAAGGTTGAAAAAACGACCTTTACTATTTTTTTTGTTATTCCGACCAATTGTAATTTTTTTACACTTAGCAAACTGATTCTTCTAGCATCTCAAAAAAACTCAATCCATTTGGACCAATTTTAAAAATGTTATGCGATTTTAAAAAATGTACGATTATGAGTGTGTGCCACTGTATCTAGCTGTCACAGTACACGATCATAAAAAATACATTCGCCGTGGGAAGATGCTTTATCTTTCAGATAATTGCAATGTCCTTTTCATCCCACCTCTCCCCTATCTGATTACCTACAGTGACAACTCTGAATTGGTTTTTTACTTCTCGATCTAACTAATAAAATGGATAATCAATCGTGTATACGAATACAACTGCTCATGATTTAATGGCCCCGTTAATTGGAACGGTTTCCGGTGAACTTTTCTTCGCGAGCAACAACAAGAAGCGATTAAAATCACGGCCCCATGATCGGCCGAAAGTTGAGACCCAATGCCGCGGTGAAAACTCTATCAGCGATAATTATGCCGCTATGTACATCGAGCAATATTAGCAAGTTCGCCATCCTTCGTAGCTACGAAACGGCAGTTAATCGAATTACCTTTGGTACCGCGAGGTAACGAAGCCGAAGAGGGGGCGGTATGTAGAGTGTGACCTCATTAATACGTTGCGCCCAAGAAGTTAGATGCGCTCTTGGCGAGCGCAAATAAATTTCAGCGGCAACGAGGGCCTCGAAGTTTCTTTGGAATTGTTTTATAGCACCCTGCGGACTTTAACGCTTTCTCCCCACTCTCCCTCGTTCTTTCTCTCTTCGGGATTACGCGCTCATTCCGCTTCCCGCTTTACGCTTCCCTGTTCTTGACTTACAGTTACACGTGACCACGTTACGCCTCGTGAAAATTCAAGCGATCGATCAGCGGCAAATTGGATTTTATTAGAGAAAAATGCGCCAGGTTTGATTCTGGAAACTGTACCTGGGCTTCCTTAATTAAAAGATTGAATGAGAATGTCGTGATTGGTATTAACGTTACATTGAAATCGATCGCAACCCCGGCATTCTCCTTTAGTTTTTCGTGTCGATGAGAGACGCGGAATGTAATATGACTTTGTCGGTTTAAGCGACTAATAGCTTTGTGAGCTCTCGTGGATGGTGTTTGGTTAAATTTCTTTTATCTCGAAAAATGATAAAAAAGCTGAGTGCCGCTGAAAGAAATGGTGTTGTTGCATTTAGGTTGTGATTTAATCACTTATTTTAGAGGTATATTGTTTATTCATATTTATGGATAGGTACTGTTGCACATCACTTTGAATCTCGTTTTAAGTAATTTCTGTAAAGCAATCGTAAAAATGGGTACCTAAACCATACTTGTGCTCCACTTTTTGTTTATTCATTCTATTTTCAACTGCTTTTTCTCTTCTCTTTATTACGTGCACTATTTTTCCAGGATTCTTAATACTCAATAGGTATGTATATTCGATGTGGACTAAAAGAGTCGAAACGTTGCGTAAAAAATTATTGATTTTTAGCACTGAATTAATTATGTCTATTCTATTTGAAGGTATTGATTCGCCTGCTTATTTCATTTAGGTACTGAATATCAAGCCCCACGAACATCGAATTTCACAATTCAGATGTCTAGAATTATACAATGTGTCTGTGTATGATTCTATGTGAATTATACAAATTCTACCCGAATGTACTCGCCAATATGTACAGAAAAATACTAGTAAATTAGTGATTTCTCTATATATTAAATTTGTTCTGTTGCTTTAGTGTTTTTAATTCTGTTTGTTTTACACAAACTGAAAATTCAGTGAAAATCCTATACTATTAAGTACCTACGTTAGTTTCTTATTTCTGGTATTTATTTACAGACAATATGCTTTTCAGTTACCTCTTTAACCAATGTAGAATTGATATTTCGTAAGCACGCAACGCATTGAATAGTGATAATATTATATAACTCTAAGAAATAGGTAGGTCTGTTGTTAAAGTTGAATGTAGGTATGTACAGCAGAAATACATCGGCTTTCCTGCACTGCGTGATTTTGTGCATTGTTTTGTCTTACTCACATTCGTACATATGCCAGAAGCGCATCCAATATTAATCCCTTACGGTTCAGCGGTCCCAAAAGAAATCTGTCCTGGTAATCTTTTATCCACTTGGAGTTTCCAAGTGAAATTGTGAATTTAGGTTAATCTGTTAGTATCTAGAGTAATATCGCGTGGTATAATTAATTGTATCATTCTACATTACTTGTCTCCTATATCTTAATAAATGAAACAAATTAAAGAAGCATTAAAGGGGGAATCTTATTTTATGGGCTAAAAACATAGCAGAATTTAGGATTTTTTTTAAGAAACTAGCGTTTCGATTCATTTGGAATTTGGACCATGTTTTTGTGCATCCTTGAAGAAGTTGCAGTTCTTTTTATTCATTTATAACAATAAATATAGTAGTTATGCATCACGCCGCGCAAAACTCGTCGCCCGCTGGTGTATATGATATTTACCTTTCAGGTAATCTGAAACAGAAAAATGAAATGGCGTTTTACTTTGTACATATGTAGCTTCAATTTGATGAACCAGAATACCGCTAAATTTTATACTTATTTTGTTACATGAGAAAATTGGCGCAAAATTGGATAGCAAAAATTAAAGGTTCAGACCTTTCAGTTTGAAAACTCTCGATAGTGCTCAATAATTTTTATTTTGTTTTTGTTGCTTCATCAATTTCAGGCTACATATGTAAAAAATAAAACGCTGTATCATTTTTCCGTTTCAAATTACCTGGTAGATAAATATCATGCACGCCAACGGACGATGAGTTTTGCGCGGTGTGAAGGTCGATCATGCATAACTTCTATATTTATGGTTAAAAATTAATAAGAAAAAACCTGCAGCTTCTTCAAAGATGCATCAAAACATGATCCACATTTCAGAGGAATCGAATAGCTGATTTCTTAAAAAAAATTCACAAATTTTTCTATGATTTTAGCCCAAAGAATAGGATTCCCTTAATATTGCTAACGATTATATTTCTCTGGTGGGCAGGGAAACGAGTGTAAATCAAATTTTACCCCAAGCTTAAACAGTTTCTTTTTCTTCATTTTTATAAATCTAAGTTAAAAATAAAAGTTTCTTTCAACATACATGTTATAATTTCCACGATAAAAATTAACACCTGATCTTACATAGCACTTAAAATATTATAAGTGTCTTCCTGCAAAGCTAATAATTCTGTAATAAGTGCTCTAATAAAATGATCGAATCCACCACACAACAATTTTCTACTATCTTCAACTGTGACTTATTATTAGTATAATATGAATAAGGACACTGTTTTTAAACATTCATACAAGACTTAAAATTATTTCTCCTTTTCCCTCTCTTTACATTGGAATTAACAGAATTACTGTGCAGTCAAGTAGTAAATACTTCATCTCGCCACTCAAAACTTCACCCTTCAACAGCGCATCCTAACTGACGAAGTACGGTTCTAGTGGCAGTAATTGCCATATATAATTGTCTATAATAGATCTCACCGTACCTCTTCGTACACTGCAGTAGTTCATACCGCCATAAGCGTCCTCAGACGCCGTAAACTACTAGAAGGCTAGGTGGAAATCATTTCCTTCATTCTCCATTTCATCTGCTTTATTCATCCCAATTATTCTAAGACCCTCGAAATCAACTCGTCGACTTCACTCGCACGAGACAAAGCGTTCAAAGAAAAGGGTCCCGAATTCCTCATACCGAACCACTCCACCTCGTCACTACGCTTCGCAAAGATAGGTAGCATCGCCTCAGATTTACTTTCTCGTGCGGCACGTTTTCAAACACCGGATTACTGCTTCATTGCCCCACTCGAGTATTTTCGCATTTGTTTGCGGAAACGTCGAGGCATTCGTCACGAGCCGCGGCGGCGGTCTCGTGGTTACACAAGCGGCACGTTATCTGCGCGAAACTTGGAGCCGGTTTCCCAGGGAAATCAAGTGGTCGTTCCTAAATCAAACAATCGACGTCGGGAAAAGTTCGGGGCCGAATATCTCGGAAGGTTTGGCCGGGAGCACCACTTCTCGACCGCAAAACTTCGGGGCACTCGGCTGCCGCATTTTTCCGGAGTCGATCGTCCTGCTCGCCCTCGGCACCGCCAGTAAATCCCGCTGCGCGCGTGCGCCCTATCGCGCAGCCCCGTTCTTTTCTCCCTCCTCCCCCGCGGAACAGCGTAAATCACGCGCTTCGTTTTCTCATCACATCTACAAAGTATATCCGACAGATTTACGGGATGTATAAATTACTATGCAACCGGGATGTTTGTCGAAGCGATGCTCCATTGAATCGTTTACTTGCATTTGCCCGATCCGTCCCTCGCCCCGGCCTGCCCCTCGGCCGCCGGCATCGCGTCACTGACAGTCTGTCTGCCATTTCGGGCAACGATAGGCGGATATTTGCCGAAGAATCACTCCAGAGCCCCGCTACCGAACACAAAACGGAATGCTTATTTACGACGCGCCGGCTGACAGCAGCACGCGCGAACAGGTTCGTATATAAATTTCGCATTTCGCCAGGCAGAGTCGAGCTAGACGATCTCAGTATGGCGACGATCACTAGCGCCGATCCCGGCTGCCGTTTCACCGACTCCAAGTCGCAGTGCACCCCCGTGACCGATAAACGGCCAACGCTGCTCACCGATCCTGACATCAATAAGATCGCCGAGAGGAAACTTCGCTCGAATAGATTTCGCGTCTTACGCTGGAGTTTGGACAGTTTAGGCGAGACGAATGGCTACATGGGCCAGTACTACACGCTCACGGTGACGGTGAGAATCGGCGAGTGCGCCAGAGATCTGATATTCTTCGCGAAAACACCGCCACAGATGTCCAGCCCGCAGTACGAGTTCCTGATGCGTTTCAACACGTTCGACAAGGAGATGATCGTTTACAGCGAGATGCTGCCGACCATGGGCAAGGGGAGCGGGCACAAGTGGGCACCTGACTTTTATTTCGGCAGGAGCAACACCATACTCGTACTGGAGAACGCTACGCATGAGGGCTACGAGATGCCCGATAAATACGTGGCCCTCGACGAGGACCACTGTATCTGGGCGGTGAAGGCGCTCTGCATGCTGCATTCGAGGTCCCTCATCCTGGACGAGAAGCTGCGCCGCAGCACCGGCCAAACGATCCTGGACCTCTACGGACACCTGCTGGTGGAGGTGGCCTTCGTCGAGCATGACGTGCCTGCGGAGAAATATCTGAAATCATGTATCATAGGCGCGTCCACGATGGTGGATCTCGTCGAGAGCATGAGCGAGCAGGAGAAGACCGAGGTGAAGGCTCGGATCGCTAGATGGATCCTGAAACTGCCCAGACTACTGGGCCTGGCGACTAAGTTCAGGAATGTTGTGGTCCACCGGGACACATGGGCGAACAACATGATGTTCAAGGATGACGCGGCTGGTAAACCGATCGGTTGCTACCTGATCGACTTCCAATTCCTACGGTACTGCCCGCCAGCGATCGATTTCATGACTAGCATCTGCTTGATCACCGATCGCGCTACCAGAAGCCGATGCTTCAACACCTTAGTTGACGTCTACTGCGATACGATGCGACTGGAGCTGGCCAAGGCAGGCCTCGACAGCAACGAGTGTCTACCCCGCAGGGAATTCGTCGAGAGTTGCGAGGTGTTTCGGCCTATCGCGCTGGCCTACTCCGTAGCGAACCTGCAGATCATGCTGCTCACCAAGCAGGCCGTGGAGCAATACTATGTGGGCTCCACCGACCAGCTGGAATACATTATGTACGGTGATCAACGATCGGAGCTGGTCCTTAGCCAGTGCGCTGCCGTGAAGGCGTATCAGACGCGCATCGTCGAGGTAATTGAGGAGATCAAGGACCATATGCCGGAATACCCACCGGACTGCTAGCTCGCGCGAGGCAACCAGCGGTTGGAGGGATGATTCTGGAATGCTGTCTTTTGTACCTGCGTTACGATCTGTGATCAAGGACCTTGGAGTAAGGCCAAGAGGAAGGTCGCCCCTATTTCTGGCCGTGCGACTCGCGAACGTGTTATAAAGTCCCTAGAACGTGCCACGGTCCGCGAGGAAGGCTACGGGGACCAAGGTCAATCAATAGTCGAGACTGAGCGGACCTTTTGCAAGATAGCTGCTAGGAATGTCGCGGTGGACTCGATCTTTATTCTCAACCACCTAGCCTATATAGTACCTGGATGGTCTTCCACGAGACTCGGCGTGAATTATCGCGTTTGTAGCGTTCCTGGCATTCTGTAATCACGCGGAGCTCTAGTTGGGTAGCTTTTAATGAGCGGATGATACCTCAGAGTAGGTGGTGTATTTTTTAATAGAGTAGAAAGCGAAGTAGCTGGTATTTTTATATTAGTATTGGTTCATTTATGGAGCACGATAATGGCAGTACATGAATTTGTTCATTGTAATTGACTACGGGGGTGGCTTCTTGCTGTATTTTAATGTTTCTGGCATTGATGCCAACGAATAAAGCAAATACGTCAACCTACTGACCGTTGTTCTCGTTTATTACTTTATAAGCCCATATTTCTGGAAATCGCCCGCTAGTACGCGGTTCTACATAACCAGTTAGTGAGCCGGCGTTACGTCCCCGCGTAATTGTTTCATTCTGGGGATTTTGTACGGTCGCGCGTACGCCGGCTGCTTTGTTAAACAGCGAATCGTTAAGAAAGCTAATTTCCCGTTTAAAACCGTTGTGCGATATGGGGCTTTGTCGGCTTAAACGGCGTCATCGTTCTCTGTTAGATGAACCCCGTCGTAAAAAGGAAAAGGGATTACTGCTCGTAATAAACTTTGCAGAGGGCCTGCGAGAGGCAGAAGGATAGTAACGTCTAATATTTAAAGTAACTTTCCGTCGTGACCTCAGCTAAGCTCCGGCTGAACCGCCTCGATGGATGTGATGAATTTATCATTTATATTTTAGTCCCTAGTTCCTTTTTTACGGAAAACGGGAAAAATATATTCATGAAGCGAGATTCTTTAGAATCGGTCTTATTAAAATTCTTCTTACGTGCTATGGTATATAGGAGAGTTATTGGTTTCTTGAATGAAATTTCAAGTTCTATTTTAATAGCTTCGATGTTCGGAATTTTAAAAAAAGTCTTAGCAAAAATACGCGTTATTTTAAATTTTGTTGAAGCGTTTACAATTCTTAAATTGTTTGAAAGTACAGAATGCTTTGATAATTAGAATCATATAATTTGAAAAGTTGGTTTACCAACATTCTACATAGTGCCAACTACGTAACTCGATCATTTGATTATTTTCGGTGTCAGGTAATTGATTTAACGTATTTTCTCTTGGCACCATTGATACCATTTTGCACCGAGTATAAGAAATAAAAGCCTGCCATGTCTGTATAGCTTCCTTTATAGCTAATAATAGATATGTGTACTTAAGAGGGGAGCTTGGTGTAACTAGCTGAAAATAGAGGCATTTTTCGGGGATTTTTTTTTAAGAAAGTATTTAATCGATCTTTCTGAAACTTTCAGGATATTGTATTGTCAGATTATGGTTGATAAAAAAAAGTTTTATTACAAAAGAACGGCAAATAACAGAGTTATACGGACTTATGCCCAGTTCACTGGCGACGCAATTGTTCCACTGCGGGCAACGAAGTGTCTACTGTATTTATCTAAAACCAAAAATCGAACAATTTTTGGTTAGTTCATGAGTGCACGCACAAATCGTATAAATTCATAACTTAAAAGATGCAAAATTGAACAAATGGCGGTCTCTTGAAAAAATGTTCATTTTTTCCAACGACATTTTGCCTTAAATGTGTAAACAAAGTTATTTATTTAAACAATATCATTATACCAATAGCTAAGTTCTGTGAAGAAAATGTTCACAAATATCCGTGCACAAGATCAAGTCGATCGGTTGAATATTTTTGGAGTTACATTGTCCGCCAATTGTAAATCTGTCGTTTCGAGAAAAACACATTTAAAGTATTCTGGTAACCTGGTGCTCCGTAACAAAACCGGCTATATCCGCTTTAATTTTCCGAATTTCGTTTTGCGGCTTTGGGAACATATTATCGTGATATTCAACTATTGATTTATGCAAAAAACAAAAAATCGCCTCGCTACACCAGGCTCCTCCCTTAAATGTAGGAAGCAAAAATGGGGGTCTTAACAAACTAAGTTCTCTAGCCCGTCTACATTCTCCCCCTCTTCCTCCATTCTGTTATTCGTAAAAATATCTAATACATCTAAACTTTATCAACACAAAACTCATTAGCTATACAATAATGATGAGTCTTCGATGTCCTTGTCACCTTCAACTTTCACTCTCAGTACAAATAAAAAGATAGCTACCTTTCAGAGCTTAGTATTCAACAAAATACTTCACGAATAACATAATGTCTCACACTTAACTAAAATAATTAACCACTTGCCAGCCACCATCCTATTACTTCCCCACCAGAATATTTCCGTCACATCACGAATAATGTCCCTCAAATATGATAATACTAAGTAATGCTCCCAAATAGAGGGAAACAATGGCCGCGTTAGTGTACACCGTTGGCAAACTTATTCTCCTGCGATAATCAAACGAACTCTATCCCTCATTCAGAGAATGATGACAGACCAGTTCTGTTCAACGGCCCGTGCCGTTATGTCGGATTAAAGCAGAAGTTCGTTTTATGGTCGGCAATTCGAAGCGGCCGTAATCGTCTCTATGCCGGGCTAATGATATAACCGTGGAACGTAAATCGCGTTGCCAATCGATGACAGAGTCGATGCGATTCGATTCCGAGCATAATCCCCCGCCACGGTTGGGCGCACTGTTGCGGGGGCGTGGGCTTTTAATTTTCGTTTTATTTCGACCTATTGCCAATTGTTTCTTCCGATCGAGCGCAATATTCGAATGAAAAACGCGATTTTGTGCGGACAGTGTGTGGCGAGTGCGTTGGTACCCGAGAACGCCGAATAAACAGCGAAATGAACGCGGCAGACGCGATATAAAATCATGTCAGTCGGTAAATATTTCAGTCCGCTACTGTTACGTTCCCGCTATCGGGAAATTATATTACGAAAACCAAGTGCACGAGATATAGGATGCGAATATTTTTTGGCTTTGCATTTGAAAATAGTCGTAGTTACGCATGTTGAAAATATTACATGGAAGACGTTGGATGTTTCATTGTTGGCTTTTTATAAAATTAGGTTGGTGCACATGAAGTGTTGTCCCATTTCGACTGAATTTAAAAATCAGCTAATTCGTTTATTTAATTAAAGTAATTTCCCGTGTAATTTTCTACGCGTTTCTCAATTATCAAATACCTTCTGCCACTTAGTTTGATCAACATTTAAAGTTATAGATACCAGAAACTGTTCAAACAATACTTTCACAGATTTACCTATTTCATCGAACAAGTAGCTAATTCAACAAAATGGTAATTATTTACTAATGGGCACCTCACCGATTTCGATGACCTTGGAATATATTCTCAGGGTTATGATCCTGAGTAACTTTTTCCTCTATACGTTACCGTCATTCAGCTTTATTTTTCGAGATATTCACAAAAACTGTGATCGGTAGTTGGTTTTGGTTAAATGACTTAGCCCCCCTCTCCCCCACGAGGAAAAAGTGGTTCACAATATTAATTTTGACAACATATTTCAAAGTCATTGAAATTGGTGAGGACTACCCTTTCGTAAATAATTACCAACAAAATAATCCAAGTGCTCTAAAAAATAGAACTTTGTCGAAAATAAGATAGAGTAGTTATCTACCTACATATTTATAAGATGAGTGTAAAATTCCCCAATTTCATCTGCACTGCTTTTCTAATACCATCCTCAACAAAAACGACACGAATTTTCAAACGAAATATGAAAATGAGTACCCGTTTATTGCCACAATGATTAATAGTTTCCACAATATCGTAACGCTATCAAAAGATAAAATCGTTATCTATAAATTGTAATTTATGCCATCTCAAATTACTCTTTGCTATCAACCAACAGTATTACAATAATGCATGCAATCACATATCCTCTCTCTCCTCTACAATCATTTATTGCAAACACATAATGGATTGCACCATGATGCGCAACCTACAGTTCTGCGACAGAGAAGCAAAGCAGACGCAAGAATAAAACATGGTATTATTGTCTCTGGATTATTGAAGCTCCCTGGATATAATAAGCTACGTACACCATGGACGATGTAATTTGTAGTCGCCAGATATGATTTTCCGCTCATCAACTCCCGCGCTAATTCGTTCTTCGAATTACGGGTGTATAACGATCGCCGTTGTATCGCAGGATAATCGGTATACAAAGCGGAAATAGTTCTCACTGCAGGGGGATTATCCTGCGGGCTATGCGATTTCGAGCGATCAGAGGCAAAATTACCATCGCATCGAAAGCAATACCGTGCCAAGCTTGTTAATCACAGAAGCTTACTGTTTCTCGTGTGCTCATTATACTTCGCAGACCGCAAGCTTTCCATCGAACGATGTAGAATTATCATCGATCAGCGCGATACCATTACGATTCCATTATGTGTATCCATGCTGAGCTCGACTCGACTAACCCTTCCTCGTTACCAGGAGCCTGCCTTAACCATAATCCCGCGATTATACTACTTTGCGAATCCCATCGGTGTCTACGGAAACGTTTGCTTCAAACAGAGCTACTTAAAAATTCATCTAACCTGCTACCGAAGACTGGTCCCCGACGGAACGATGCTTCCAACCCATCGGAACGTTTCCTCCGTAATTTTCGACGTGGAGAAGCCTGCCGATTTGATCTTTCTTCCCCTGGAAGACGCGGAGGTTAATGATTTATTCGATGGGTTGTTGCTTTGCTCAGCTAGTCTTATATCGAGGTCAGCTCGATGTGGTTTACTAAGCATATTTTATATAATATCATACGTGTATCAAAAACGTGTATTTGAAAAATTCTTTTCTTCTTTGAAGATAAGTAGTACGAGTAACAAATAAGTCAGCCCTTGTTTCACTGTCTCAAATCTGAAATTTTTTTTTTATTATTACATTTTCTGAAAGGCGTATGTTTCAAGAATGTTCTCTCCAAATTTGATGAAGAAATTCGCAAAATTGACGGAGATATGGTGTTTTTCGTGAAGCGGTGTCAAACGCGCGACTGAGCCACGCGGAACTTTGAACGCGTTTTTCTCAGAATGACATTTCTCAACCGCGTTGACGGTCTACAGAGAAAACTATACATCCAATTGGATTGATCAAGGACATTTATTGTACGGAAAACCCGTCGCTATTACGTGACGATCAGACATTTTCAATTTTCAACCTGCTTCTATTTTTTTTAGCAACATTTCCCCAATTTTGTACCCCGAAAACATGACTTTTTTCAGTGGTCCGCCATTTTGTTATTTTTTACAATTTTGACATTTTGCGATCGTCACGTAATAGAGGTAAGCTTCTAGTTTTTAAATATTATTATTTTTTTAAATTCCGATTAACCATATGGCCTGGGCACTGTCAACGCGACAAGCATATTTTTGCCGCAGCGCAAATTGAGACGAAGAGGATACAGGAAATGAATTCATGAACTTGATTGAAAAATTTGTTTTTTTTACCCTTCAATATATACATATTAACTATACTAAGCAATAAATTGATTTGCTTGCATCGTTTGGTTGAAATAAATTTCCGAAAACACCCTTACTTTTCGGACCATTAAAACTCGGAAAAATCGATTTTTTCTTTTTAACATTTTCTGAAAGTCGTGTGTTTCAAGAAAGTTCTCTCCAAATTTTACGAAGAAATTCGCAAAATTGACGGAGATATGGTGTTTTTCGTGAAGCGGTGTCAAACGCGCGACTGACAGAGCCACGCGGAACTTTGAACGCGTTTTTCTCAGAATAACATTTCTCAACCGCGTTGACGGTCTACAGAGAAAACTATACGTCCAATTGGCCTGATCAAGGACATTTATTGTACGGAAAACCCGTCGCTATTACGTGACGATCAGACATTTTCAATTTTCGACCTGCTTCTATTTTTTCTTAGCAACATTTCCCCAATTTTGTACCCCGAAAATACGACTTTTTTTTCAGTGGTCCGCCATTTTGTTATTTTTTACAAATTCGACATTTTGCGATCGTCACGTAATAGAGGCAGGCTTCTAGTTTCTAAATATTGTGGTTTTTTTGAATTTCGATGAACCATATGGTCTGGGGACTGTCAACGCGACTAGCATGTTTTTTCCGGAGCACATATTTTGACGGAGTGTATACATGAATTTGATTAAAAAAAATTTTTTCTTACCCTTCGATATATACACTATTGACTATACTAAGCAGTAAATTGATTTACTTGCGTTGTTTGGTTGAGATAAATTCCCGAAAATACCCTTACATTTCGGGCCGAGACAGTGGTCTCCCCCCTTAAGGACTTTCAGAAAATGTTAAAAAGAAAAAATCGATTTTTCCGAGTTTTAATGGTCCGAAAAGTAAGGGTGTTTTCGGGAATTTATTTCAACCAAACGATGCAAGCAAATCAATTTATTGCTTAGTATAGTTAATATGTATATATTGAAGGGTAAGAAAAATTTTTTTTTAATCAAATTCATAAATCCGTTTTCTGTATACACTCCGTCAAAATTTGCGCTCCGGAAAAAACATGCTAGTCGCGTTGACAGTCCCCAGACCATATGGTTCATCGAAATTAAAAAAAAACAATAATATTTAGAAACTAGAAGCCAGCCTCTATTACGTGACGATCGCAAAATGTCGAATTTGTAAAAAATAACAAAATGGCGGACCACTGAAAAAAAGTCGCATTTTCGGGGTACAAAATTGGGGAAATGTTGCTAAAAAAATAGAAGCAGGTTGAAAATTGAAAATGTCTGATCGTCACGTAATAGCGACGGGTTTTCCGTACAATAAACGGAAACGACGATGGACGTATAGTTTTCTCTGTAGACCGTCAACGCGGTTGAGAAATGTCATTCTGAGGAAATCGCGTTGTTTCGCACGGAAGGTCGCGCGTTTGACACCGCTTCACGAAAAACACCATATCTCCGTCAATTTTGCGAATTTTTTCATAAAATTTGGAGAGAACTTTCTTGAAACACACGACTTTGAGAAAATATAAAAAAAGGTTCAGATTTGAGACAGTGGTCTCCCCCCTTAAACGAAGACGCAGGGTGTACTACAGTTTTTGTTAGCGTTTAGACAGAATTATTAGCGCTGTTGATACTTTGATTTAGAATAATAACTTGCTGAAAATTCATTGACAAGTTTCACTCTGGAAGTTATTAGAGATTAACGTTTTGACTTTTAGATGATGAATTTATTCTGGCTCGAGGATCACTGCATTAAGAAGCGGGCGACCGTCGTGGTTTGATGAGAAACACAGATTACACTGGAGCTTACATAGGAATATTTAGCATTCATAAGGAAGACATAAAGATCGTGTAGTATGCTCTAAGTGCAACGTGATAGGTGGAAAGAAAAACACCTGTTATACAGACTGTGTCACGTAATATTAGAATGTAAAGTACCTTCGTTGCTTTTAATGATGCAAGGAAATATCCGTGGAGAGGTAATCTTCATGAAACAGAATATTTGTTTCCAGATCACGTTTCTTAAAATTTGAGAGCTGCCAATATTTTCCTAAATAATTGTGGAATTTATTGAAGAGCCTGTTCATAGGTTAAAAGTTAGAATACTTTTCTGCATGCAGCAGTTATTTATATTCGCAGTTAGTGACAGCTACATCACGTCTTGCATTAAGGAGGGGATCCTATTCTTTGGACTAAAAACATAGCAAAATTTGGACCATGTTGTGATGCATCTTTGTGGAAGCTACAGTTTTTTTTGTTAATTTTTAACCATAAATATAGTAGTTATGCATGATTGACCATCACGCCGCGCAAAATTCTCCGGCCTTTGGTGTGCATGATATTTATCTACCAGGTAATTTGAAACAGAAAAATGATACGGCGTTTTATTTTTTACATATGTAGCTTGAAATTGATGAACCAGCAAAAAACAAAATAAAAATTAATGAGCAGTATGGAGAGTTTTCAAACTGAAAGATCTAAACCGTTAATTTTTGCAATCCAATTTTGCACCAATTTTCTTATGTAACAAAAGAAGTATAGAACTTAGCGGCATTCTGGTTCATCAAATTCAAGTTACATATGTACAAAGTAAAAGGTCGTTTAATTTTTCTGTTTCAGATTACCCGGAAGGTAAATATCATGCACACCAGCGGACGACGAGTTTTGCGCGGCGTGATGCATAGCTCCTACATTTATTATTAAAATTGAATAAAAAAAACGGTAATTTATTTAAGGATGCATAAAAGCATGGTCCAAATTTCAGATGAATCGAAATGCTATTCTCTTAAAAAAATTCTTAAATTTGGCTATATTTTTAGCCCAAAAAATACGATTCCCCCCTTAACCCCTTCGTGGTGACCTCCATGCATTACACAAACTCTCGTTTTCCCACGAGGCAAACAGTAACTACAATCCTCTCTTCTAACCCGTACCAACTGAAATTTTCTACGTACATACAGAATAATTAAAACGTACGTTGCGCATTGCATACTTCATCAACTTCTCAAATGAATGAATCTTTATCCAGACTAATATCTCACGCTCCCAATCGCAGTGAAAACAATCAAACGTTCCACTACCCGACACAAAAACCCTAAAATTCTCCAAACCATCCAGCATTACGCTAAAAGCCTCAATGCTTCAGTCACGTGCTAGAATATAAAACCGAAGAGAAAGCACCCCGTCCAGCGGTGGTCGACGTCACCTGGGCTGGCTGTAAAGGAGCGTGGAGGGAAGCACTGTAGCTCCGAAAGGGGTTGATATTGTTCGACGAGGAGCGGTACATCCGCCTGTGAAATCGTCGTGGAATAGACTGGCGCGTTACGCCGATTACGCGGAATCTCGCGGCTCGTGGAGGCGGCGTCGAAGGGCGCAAGCGTCCGTGGCATCCGGCGTCCGGTGGCGGCAAGCGGGCTCCGATTTTCTCTAGTGTCGCGTCAACTGCCGCTCGAGATTCGCGTGCGTCGCACCCCGTTCGCCCCAGCAGCCCCGATTTCGCGTGACACCGTCACGTTCCTCCTGCCTCCGACCGAGTCGCGTTTCGATTCTGGTCCGCGGGTCCGATGCAAAAGTGCCACGAAACCGTACCGCCGCGTCACGGATGTTCCATCGTTGGCCTGTGCCCTCGACCATGTTCAAGCAGACGCGACAGGGAAGCGTGCCGCGCGAGTCAACACCGCGACCACCGTCTCACAGCTGACTAATAGCCGCGGTCGTGTCTCCGTGTACGCGCGTTAATACACCGCGGTTTTTGGTCCGCATATAACTGGACCAAAGTGTCGAGTGTGTTCGCTGGTACCGTGTTGATATCCGTGCGATCCAGGGAGATCGATCGGAGTGAGCAAACGAGTGCGCGTGAATCATCGAGCGTCCCAGAGGAACGTAGATCGTAGCATCCACTCAGGTTCTTTGCGGAAGCACGTTTCTTGTGGCGACGAGCGGATCCCCAGGTCAATTGACAGCCTTAAGGATCGTGATCGATGCTGGGAGTGAGTGGGGATTGAGGGGAAGTGCATCGACTATGAACCGGTGTAAAGTGCAGGCTGTCGCGAATTCAGCGGAGGCGCCGTCCAGCTGGGAAGGAATGCTTTTATCGGGCGTCGAAGCATGAGGGACGTCGCATCCACTACGTAATGGTGAGTGCGCTACCTTTCAAGGTTGGCCGAAACCAGTCAATGCGCTCGCTTAGACGCGCTTCGTTCGCGCTCGGGGGGGGGGGGGGGTTGGATTCGTTGGCGCGCGTGTAAATCTTTCGGGGCCAAGCGCTGGCGTGTATCGCCCCCACCGAAAACGCTGGTGCGTCGTTGTTATGCCACGGGATTGTAAAAACTCGCGGCAAATGGGTCCCGTGGAATTGCAGTGTGCATAGAAACGCGTACACATCGTCGAATCGCCGGGCAGCCGTTGCTTCGATATTTTTATGCAACGCCGCTGGGAGCTGAGCGCGTAAAATGTCAAAGTTGAAACGGTGCAATTAAAACGATGTTCAAGCGTTAGCTCGCGTGTGACCTTTTCTTCTCCTTTTTTCGGGGGAGGGTGCTTCTCCGTTCGTGCTCACCGAGCTATTCGTGCTGTTCCACGGCGAAACCTTAGCACGTGACGCTACTTCTTCAGATTAACCCTTTTTCTGCAAATGGTCTTTCTTTCTCTCCTCTACCTTCATTTGCCGCACAAAATGTGAATTTGATTGCTTCTGTGTTTCGAATTCCTAGTTCTTTAGTTTCTGTACCTTCGTTTGCCAGCTTATCTCTCGGATGTATGAGAGCGATAAACATTGAACCAAACATCAAATCAGGTCGGTATTTACATACAATAATCAATTAAATGCATAAATGAGGTTGTAATTAATATTATTAAGACTGTTGTGATTTAAAATGTGCAGAACCAAAGTGAAAGGAAGTTATAGGAATGTGAGAGGAAATAAAATTAGGTGCATTGTGACATAATACTTGAGTATTAAACACAATTGAAGAGTCCTTATAGAAAACTCTAAGCGCTAAAATTAGAAAAATAAAATTTTTTATCGGGAAATGTTCTACGTGCTAATGGTAATACTATAGTATAGAATTTTATTTTTGGAACTTACAGTGTTTTCTACGAGGATTTTCTTTATAGTTCCATTTCTACCTAATCGACTGTGAATTATTTATTCTTCAATAAATATGCATTATGAAGGGGCCTGAACAAATTTTCGAAGAATTTCAAGTTTTCCATTAAAATCTGCGCGGTTTATGCGATTATAGAGTGGCGGACCGTTTCCGGTACGGTGAAACTGGGGTACGAAAAGTTTTTTGTTCTTATTTACGCTAGTTGGTCCGAGCCGCTTCTAAAGCGTTCGCGAGAGCGTCGATTTTTTCGTCGAAAACTTTAGTTTGCTATTTGTATGAAAGGTTAGGAGAGAAAGAAAGGCAATCAGCCATTAATGGCACGTGTCGTGACGCGCAATTTACATACCTGAGTATGTGTCTGCTCTAGGTCAGACACAAAGGCGCTCACTATTTTAGATTCTACATTATTCCACTTTACCTCGTACACGTCGATACCCAGCAGCTGAATAATCTGGTTTTAATCCCGCTAACTGCTCAATCGTTTTAGCGGATTTAAGCCGTGCAATGATGATAATCTGCGTAAATATCGCGTCTACTGACAGAATAATAAATATTCTCCTTCATGAAGGAGTGACCAATCACATTTGTATTATAATTAAGCTTTTAAACGATATCTAGTTTATTGTATTTATGTTTGTCGAGAATTTGTTTTTTTAGATAAGATCAGACCAAGGGTTCCTAATTAAAAGAAACCATTTCCATAATTCCGTGACCTCAAAGAATTGCTCTGTAATGCCTTATGGCCCGACCGAAGGTTCCTAATTAAAGTCAACCACTCCACTAATTCTGTCACCTCAAAGAATTGTCGTGCAACGTCTTAATGTCAGGCGAAAGGTCCCTAATTAAAGGAAATCAGCCCAATAATTCTGCCATCTTAAAGAATTCTACTCTAATGTCTGGAATTCGAGCTCATGATGCATTAATTGCCACTGAGCAGGGAAAACTAATTAAGCTTTAAATTTCTTCGAACCGTAAAGCGACAATACCTTTTAACCATACGAAACTTGGTGTACCTGCTCAGTGTGGCGAAGCAACTTCGTCTGCATCATAAATTTAGTTGCAATTAGAGATTTAAGTAAAGAAGGCGGATGTCTGGTTACCAATGTTACCATCGCGATATCAGCAGACAGAAATCATATGTTGTGTATATTAGATACTACTTTAAAGTTATTCAGCTTGTAACTATAGAATCTGAAGGCGCAATTGTTAAAAATGTCCAAAGAGAAATGAAATAGACGTCGTATGGCTTCATGGCTGTAAAATCGTCATCGACTGGTGTTCATATTGAAAAACGCTTCATTCCTACAATTTATACAATTATTTTTACTTTTATTTTTTGTTTTGTTATCTTAAGCATCGAGTTTTCACACAGTACCTGCCAGGGTAGTAAATTATTATTTTCTAAACTGATTTAAACATTTTTATTAGTCTCACGTTTAACTTTATCTCTTAAGATTAATTTTACTTTAGTTTATTTCTAACATTTGTATGTTTATTTGTTGTTGTCTCTATTTTAGTTTCACGGTTAGGCTGCCCACGGTGTTACCACTGCAGGCTCGTATTTACTCTTATTGACTATGCTAGCTGTGAATACTCAGGTCCCTTCTTTTTTGAGTAATAAAGACGATAAATTATAATAATATATCGTTATTTCGAAGCTACTATTCATTTCAAAGGATTATTCTACGCCAACCCGAACGAAGAATACACACTTGTTTAAACCCTCCCTGGAACTATATTTATGGTTAAATATTGAAGATCTAAAACCAGGTAAAAATTGCACGCTGCGAATGCCTGTATTTATAAACAAATTCGAAACCAGAAAAACGATGACTTAACCCCCTCCCCCTATTTTTGCGCGGTCTACATCATATTTCAGTTTCATGAAAATCGTAGTCACGGTATGAAAAGGGCGATCAATTTGGTCTGGAGCGACACTACCCTAACTTCAACACTACCCAAACGATTTTTCGACAGCCCGATAAATAATGTCGACCCTCAATCTTTTCCACGAGCAAGGTATAATCGCCCTTCAAGGCCTCCAGCGATACTCGCGCGTTCGTGGTAAAGTTTGTCGCGGCAAACAGGTATCCGCAATTAAAGGCGATCAGATCGATGATTTACCGCGGCCGATCGGGTAAACTAATTAGAAAGTTCATCGATTTTTCATCGTTCCGCCGAATCTCCGTTCCCTATGCCGAAGGATTTATCCTCGTCTCGGTCTTTGTTCGGTCGCGGGCGTGAAAAATGATTTCGAAAATGTCCAATAACACGCCGCGGTAACAGTTGCATCCGGTCCGACTTTCCATTCAGAAGTTTCGCGATTCCGCGACAAGAGGGCCGCTCCGGCGTCGCGCGGGTCGGGTGACATTTTTCACGGGTAATGATTTATTCGCCGCTGGCGGGGCTGACAGTACGCGTGGCATTTAAACACGCCTGGCACGCGTGTATAGGGGTGAACGCGTGGGTGCGTGCGGAGCACGTGACGCGAGTTGCCATTCACGCCCAGCCCTCGTGTCAGAGTGCATTTACAAGCGTTGCACTCATCGCAGGAAGTTCTTGAATTGTAGATGCACACCTTGGAAATTGATTTCCCGTGTCGCACCGCGTCACCAGCTATTTTTGCGCGCGTTCAATTATCTCCTAGTACGCGTGCTCGCCGCTCAATGCAAACACACTAGCGAGGCAGCGGTAACGAACTGACAAATGTGACATTGCGACTGCCGAAGAGCTTCGTCGTCTTTTTCTGTTGGCAATTTCGTGGCGTTTATAATTATTCCACAAGTTACTCGGGAGCTGATATTGATTTTCATATTTGTTTCCTTAGTTTGCGGTAGGTATGTTTATAGCACTGGATAGAATTTCCTTCCAATATTTCGCTGGAAATTGGTTAATAGAGATTAATTCCCAAGAGCTCGAATAAGAAAATGTCATAATTATTCAGACTGAAAGTTTTTTGCATTATTTGTCAAAAGTTTTCGGCCCAGCTGGGTGACGATTATTGTATTTGGTCGTGAGAAACTTTTAGAGACACGACAGGTCCTTCTGAGAAGAGTTTTGAGGATTCTCTTCGAGGGGTCTCGTAAATCCAACTAAAATTTAAACATTCTAAAGTGATAATGGGCTTCTATTACACCATGCTGTAAATGAAGTTTCCTAAGTCTACAGTAGGAAAAGTTATCTTATTATCACGACAATTCCAAATAATTACATTAGAAATACACACACTCGAAATATTCATCTAATTTCAAAGCGCAATTGCTATTTGGGTTAAGAAGTAGGTAGAGGAAGTGGAGTAAATATAGGCTAGGGTCTATATATGAGCTAGTTGAAGTATTGGGTCATAGTCAGAATTTTGCAGAATTACAATTGAATTACTCTATGAATTATAATTACAAAGTAATTCAATTACATCGTATTCAATTACATTGTAATTCGTAATTCAGACCTCGTATTTAATTAAATTACATCGATATTCGTAATTGCAATTGGTGTACAATTGCAAAGTACAATGTAATTGAATTAATATTAGGAATTAAGTGGTAACCAAATTGAGAGGTAATAAGAGGTGAGAAACATAAGATTGAGTCAGGTATTAACAGGAAATGAGAAACGTCATATAGACATGAAAGATAAATATAATCATTTATCTCACTTCAGAGTTCTGAGTTGTACTTAATTTAATTTCATTGTATTTCAATTACATTGTAAATCAATTACACGCATGCTTCCAGCAATTTAAGTTTGCATTATATAATGGAAATACATTGTAATTAAATTACAGTATCATTCAATTTGCACAATTGTGGTCACAGTGAGTGTTTCGCTCTATCAGAAAAAGTGTAAAAGTACTACTGAGAAATAAAAACAGCTGCGGGAAGCAAATAATAGCTTGCATTTGTTTGGTTAACGAAGATTTCTACTGTTATTTTAAATAGGTATAGAATTTGAAATAAACAGTAATTTGCTCAGGTTATTTCAACTCCATATCATAAAGTAAATAAATTTAACATTCCTATACATTCACGTGTCGCATCATAAAAATCTTCAACAGGTGCGGCAAAAATCCTGAAATAAAAGTGCTAACCCATATTTAGACCACTTCCTCTATGCGTCTGAGAGTCATTGCACGTCATTAATTGCACACTATACAGATATCACAGAGTACACGTTTTGTATGGAACACAATGAAATAGTGTCTAAGGATATAGAGGCATGCAACGAAATTAAGCAAACAACGTTGTGCAGTTCTGGTTTGGTAACATTACATTTCGTACATAGCAGTTCGTGCCTTGGGAATGGAGAGGTCCAAAGTGGAACTTATTGTATAATGTAAATATATTTCGATGTTTATACACCCACGTGGCTGAACGCCTAGAAAGCGTTTAACAATTTTAGCTGCATGTCAACCAAAGCTGTGTCAATTCACTTTGATATCTTATATGCGTCGCCACCACCGTGTGATGTGCATCAAGCGAATGCAACTGCTCCCGCACGGTGCAGAGAAGATAAATGGAGTTTGTAAACCAACAACATCAAAGCGTGTTTTTGGTATTCAATCGCTTAACCAGTCGCAGTTGCACCAGTGAAATATAAGGTTAATAATTTCCCCGAGCGCTTTATACTTTAATTAGAAGTGCAGATGTCGACTGTTTAATCCGCGTCAAAATTAAGAATTTCCATCCAGGATGAGCCATGACTGCTAATTAGTATTCACGGTTTATAAATCTGAGCGATTCAGTCCTGATCTTTTGTCGTTGCAGGGAGCTCCGTTTCGATCCCTCTTCCGTGCAAGATGAAAAGTACCTAATTGTCATTCGCGAGAAACGGTTTAAAGCACTTTGAACGAAATACCTAGTGAGGTTGAGATTTTTTATTCCAAATGTACAAAGCTATTCCATGTTTCGTTTAAATGAAAATTAAAAACGTGCTTCCACGGTGTGAAATACCTTGCTGGAAGTTTAGATTACTGGATCTTTTGTGGGCTTTCTTCACACCGCCTCTTTACACTCTCCGTGTAATTGCTGAACGGAATTGTTTATTTCTTTCATATCAGTTCCTAGAATCGTTGTTACAAATTATTATAAAATGGATGGAGGTAGAGGTTTCGTTCCTCTTTGTATTAACATAAATTTTAGTAATTCATATGTAGTCAAATAAAATTAATGGTAATAAATAAAAAAATTATTGAGGAGAGTGATGAGTTTTCAAACTGAAAGGTCTGAACATTTAACTTTTGCTATCAAATTTTGTGCCAATTTTCTTATGTAACAAAAGAAGTAAATAACTTATCAGTAGTCTGGTTAATCAAATTGAAGCTAGTATGCATAACTTCTATATTTATTAGTAAAAATGAATAAAACAAGCTGCAACTTTAAAGACGCATAAAAACATGGTCCAAATTTCAGATGAATCGAATCGCTAGTTTCTTCAAAAAGAATTTCCAACTTTTACTATGTTCTTAACCCCAAAAATAGGATTCCCCTTAAGCGACCACTTAACTAAATCACTCAAATATACTGTAAATACTCATAAAATTTCATTCACATTCCATTCAAACACCATTTTAGGCCAATACACAACGTCGATAGCATACATTTTACAACTACTTACATCCTAACGCCAAACAAAAATGTATGAATAACGCAGGAATCGAAAAATGTCTGTACAAGCAACATGACGCAATCTGTGCACGAAAGCTCGGCGATCCAACGGTAAGGCGCGAGCGTCGAAGGTGTTCCCGCGATCAAATTCGCGCATAGATCAGCGTCTGGGTGCATGCAGATCGAATATGTGTCAATGTGTCGAGGGGATCGACTCTGTATGCATGCCCCAAACGTTTGTAAGAGCGTGCATTTACGATCATTGCACGTGTTGCAACGCGGAAGCACCGAGTGCCGGAGGTATACGTTTCCTTCGGCAATCCGAACGGCTCCTACAGCAGAGAAGAAGTCATAAACCCCGACCTGTGTACCGCGTCTGGCTCCCAACGCCCGATAAATAAACCTGCCAGAGTAGCGTAAATTTCGGTGCACGCTAAGTTATAGGGGTGCAACGAGTGTATCGTTCGAACTTAAAAGTCAGCCGGAAGCTGTACCCTGCCAGGTACATCCTTACACGAAACATTACACGTTTGAACACCCTGCCGCGCCCAGAGAAACTTCACCCCTTAATCAGTTCTATCAGCGACACTATTAATTAACGTGTTAACGCGTTGAGTGTGAGACGCACTTGGTGTAATCTATAAATAACTCAACGCTTCCTGAAATGTTTCTTCGTATTTGAAACTTTCCATCCACACTGTGTAACCCGTATTCAACGACCCCTGCGAAGTTGTAGCCTCAGAATTATTCAGAAAAGGTTTCTAAACCATAATCTATTTTGTAGGACTGTGCGAGTACGTGATTTATTCGAGTAGATACTTGGATTTCGAGTTAAATCATTGATCGGTCGGTCGAGCCGAGGCGAGCGTTTGAATTTTCCGAGCTGCTTGAAATCGTCGAACTGTTCGAAAAGGTGCAAGCTACTTGAAAAACTCAAACAGCTCGAATATTCGAGCTCTCGTAAGACTTTGAGATACTTCGAGATATATTTACAGCTCGAAAATTTTCGAATTACTCGAATTACTTCGAGTTACTAACGTCTTATTTATACTGTTAGGTTAGTATTTGATATTTATAAATATTTGAGTAACTTGAGTAATTCGAATATTTACTAGACAAGTTGGAGATCTGTTTGAATATATTTAAGTCATTCGGAGTCTTACGACGGCTCGAATATTCAAGCCATTTGGGGTTTTCAAGTAGCTCGCATTTTTAACCGACTTTAAAAGGAGAAGGATCTCAATGATATATGTTTTTCAACCGACTTCAAACAAAGGGAATTAAAAATTAAAACATAATACACTTTTTGAAAAAAGAAAAAAACTAACTTCAAAAGTGCGGTAAAAAAATGAAATAATTTTTTTTTAAGTTGGTGCCAAAATAAAAACAAACTTAAATGAATTTCTAAATCTTTATCAATTATAGGCCATTAATACACTAACCCTCGCGAATTAGAGCGCGCAAAAATTTAGTCGGACGTCACGCGTCGAGCCGATTTAATATTATTTCTATTTTGGCACCGACTTACAAAAATGATTATTATATTCCTTTCAGCGCACCTTTAAAGTCGGTTTTTCCTTTTTTTATCTAACAATTCGGCAATTTCAAGCAACTCGGATAGTTCAAACGCTCGATTCAACTCGAGCAATCGAACCGAGTTCAGCTCAGTTCGTAAATTCCGGATACTCGCACACCTCAACTATTTTGTCACTCTCAGTTCTATTTTTGAAATTCTAGAAATCTATATCGTTTTCTATTTTTTACGCAGATTCCAAGCAAAGTAATTTTAATGTAAAGAGCCAGGTGATAGTTCACTTGAACAACTACGGGATTGTTTCACTTTTTCCCTTATGTTTCGTAGTTTGGTATTGCATTTTATTAAATTCCTGCTGGTCAAATTCATACAAAATATTTTTTTTTCTCAATTTGACCAGCAGGAATATTGTCCAGAAGTTTTTAAATCTCTAATGGTATATTATTGTAGTTCTACATTATTTAAAGTTTATCTTGCTCTTCCTCTACCGAAGAACAGCTAAACTCATAAGTGTCTGGAAACTCTCGCGCGTCACTGCAACCAGCAATTAAAGGTAAAGTCATTATGCGTTGGTGATGCCTTCGCTTAATTTACGGGAGAACAAGGACCGGACGAGTGTCCGAAGTTACGTTGTTTGGCACTATCGACAAGGGATTCGACCTTTTGAGAGTATACTCCAACTATCGCACTCACGAGAACGGGTCGGGCAATTAGGTTCATAAGGTTGCGCGTGAGAGTATCGGATAACTTCGAAAACCACCCTCGTCATGCTTCGGATATTGGACTCTGTTCTAGAAGTGCGTTTGACGATGGGCATATCCACAAGCACTCTTAAATCGATATTATAAGTTATTCATAATATCGATGGAAGGTTGTTGGTAAAAACTATACACCTTGGGCTTGATTTCACAGAAGAACAAACGGAATAAAAACATTGTTTATTAAATAGGGCGACGCGTAATGCAATAAAAAGGGGGCGATTTCTATGGAAAAAATAGATAACAAATTTGGAATTAAACGTTTTCATATGTCGATTCATTTTATTTTTTAAAATAACATCGATTCTGGAAGATATTGACCATTCAATGAATTATTGTTTCCACCATAAAGGGAATGATATCTTATGTAAAAATAAATTGAGAGTGTAAAATAAAATGCTTTCCTTGAAGGCTTCGTTTTCAAGAAAATGGGTTTGGAAAATGGAACCGATTCTTAGTCCAGCGCTCGTGTACATGACGAGTTTTCAAAATCGACTTTCATGGAAACGAAGCATTGTATCGAGGAGTTTTATTCGACACTTTCAATCTTTTTTCATAGGAAGTACACCCCCGCCTCTCGGATTTTATAAGCAGCACGGTGAATTCCTGAATAATAGTGTATTATTCAAACCACAGCGTCACTGGTTTCAAGGAGACCTAAGTGGAAATAGCCAGCAATGGTCAGACGCGCGAGTCAAATCGCACTGACTTGCGTATCTATCCACTGAATCTTCAAAATCGATTTTCTCGAAACCAAAACGCCGTGCGAAAATATTTTATTGCAGATATTTTCACTGTTTTTGCACGAAGAAGTGTACAATAGGTTCGCCTTTGGTTTCTTTTACCACACACTGTTAGATATTCTGCACAGTTGCGCAACAAGATTCTGTAACCTTCAATTTTTCAATTTCCATTTTCATTCCGCTTTCTCCTTTCATTTTCTCCGCTGTCTTTCTTTCTTAATGTGCGTCCGTTTTTCTACTTGATTTGTAATTAATTGTACTAAAGGGTTGTCTAACCAGTCTATTGTAATTAAATAAAAAATATATATTCATGTCGATTCCATTTTTAAAAGGGGAAAGAAAAATTTCTGTACTTATAACTGTGCCTCGATCAACTAACAAGTGATAATTTCTATAAAGACATTTATCATGAACACGTAGGTAGGGTAAACGATACTGTAGTTGACCACCTAAGAGCTTCAGTTTAGGTAAACGCTATGGAATCAGTAACTCGAATTTTATAAATGAAGTTTTGTTATACCAGACGAAAAGAGAAGTATCGAAGATGATTATAACACCAACAAAACATTGAGAAATCAGTAGTTCTGATATTATGCTTTTATAAAGAAACATAACTCAAAATTGTAGTTATTGACTTGTCGTGACATAGTTGTTGACCGGTCCAGGTACAATTGTTGACTACTTTCTGTAATATAAAAGAAAATGGCATATTTTTTACTTTAAAATCATTTTTATTATTAAAACCATCTGTCAACATATCAAAATCAAAGACATATTGTCCTGGGCAGGATGAATTTCATGTGCACCCTTCACGATGTCTATCGTGTACTTCCCCGCGGTCTCATTGGCTTCTCATTCGTTTTTTTGCTTCTTAGATTTCTTTCTCACCTGCTCTTTCTTTTCTTCTTCTTCTTTTCTCATCTCTTTGCCCCTTTCTTTTTCTTCTTTTACATTTTTCTTTTCTTTTTTTTCTCTTTCGTTCAGCGCCTTAAACCTCCGAATTATCGTACCGACCCCCGGACCAATGAAAAATCAGAAGTCATCGGAGGTGCATACCCGAAACCATATAAAAGCAGGACACATTGCCCCGTGCCTCCAAAGATCTTAATATATTTTAATCGCGGTCTTTCAGCACGAAAATTATGAGTGGTTAATAACTGTATTACTGTGCATTCGTCGAAGTAGTTGTTGAACACATCCCAAAACACAACATAATCACGTACGACACGACTGTACGTATGACGAAAATTAACATTGGGCCCTTGTCACCTATTATGATCAATGGCATTCACGGCAAACAAAATTGAACAATGATTATACAGTCATTAAAGAAGTCGCCACTCTAAAGATGCCCCCTAAGATCTTATCTTCTTTGAGAGTCGAAATTACACGTTTTCAAATTTGAAATGGTCAACTTCTGTACCCTGATCAATAACTATATCGTTTACCCTATGTGTATACGATTTTGCATTGCTGGACGACCAATTGAGCGAAACGAGAAGCAAACAATTGCACGGGAACAAAGCGCGGCATTGTTTGTTACATTCGATATTTTCTGTTCTGTTTGATCCGTTAAAGCATTTCAGAATTTAAAAAAAATATCGTGCAAATATCGACCGCGCGAATATTGAAGATTTGATACTTTGACTTATGTAAAATATGGAATTTTTGACATGTAACAACGTACATAAATCTAGCTAAAGAACAAAGGATTGAAAATGTCTAATGTGATTCACCAATTTATAAAGAATGATCCAAACAAATTTATATCATTTATTAGTTAACCTCCATTCAGTATTTTACGAATAGAGTGGAGTGCCTGTGCACATATTAAAAAACATGAACAACAGCTGTATATAATTCTAAAGTTTATATTATTTACGGGCAAACACTGTAGCACATGACTTTATCACTAAAGTGAAATGAATTAAAATGCAGTGAATTAAAATCCCTATAACGAAACGCATCATATACTTCCCTAAAAGAAGCATCCTTTTGTATGGAATAAAGGATACAATTCGTTCCTGATCACAGAATAAACTTTTGAAAAAGATTTCCATTAGGAAATTGTTGCTTTGATTGCACGGTTCATGGAAGAAACTTTTATCTCGGAAAAATAGCTGATTCCAAAAGTAAACTTGGATCCTCCATAGTCCATCTCATTTGAATTTTTTATTCTTCGATGAGACATATTTGTAAACTTGAAATGCAAACGAAAGTTATGGACACTTTCACGTGTCTTTGGAACCGTCTCCCATTTGAGTCCCACCGTTTGTCTTTTAAATTTGCAGAGACGAACTCGACGAATCTAACAAAAAAAAAATAGGGAGGAAAGAATGAATGCTCTGGAGCGAATGAAAAGAGATTTAACTAAATCGTAATGAAAAGCGACGGTGAAAAGGAAATTAAAACCTCCCCTTTGGCCTGTCCTAATCCACGGAGCAGCTAGCCCAACGGGTTCAATAAAGCTTCCGTGATTTCCGGCGGTTAGACATTATAACTGAGTAACAGTTCGCCGTGGAACGTGTTATTACGAAAACGGCTGTTTGCAAATGGCTGGCTGGCAAAAGTGAACGGCGCAAGGGGGGTAAAAAAAGGGGGCGATGGCGTGAACATTCGCCCTACGAGAAAGAAAACATTAACTTGAGTAATAAGATGGTTTGAGCTCCCAGGACGTGGACGCTTCTAGAAGCATTAATTTGAAACGTGGCTTATGAAGACTGATTTCTACGAACAAACAACATTAGATATGCTTGACACGTACTTTGCACGAACTTTCAATTAGCTCTGACACGAAGGACGCAATACAAACAATCAGGGGAACTTCAATTTCACTATAACTGCAGAAATGTATTAATTTTGTAAAATTGTATTAGTGTTAGTTTTAGGTACTTATTGATTAGGCTTATTAAAAGTATTGCTATTGCAGCCTTGTCTTTGCTGTAGTACTACTTACTTAGTTATTTACTTTTATTATTTCTCATCTATACCTATGTATTATATTACTTATTTTCTATGAGTAACAAAGACGTAATAATAATAATAATAATAATAAATGTTGAAGAATAATAAATGTGGACTAGTGGAAGATGCTCTAAAGATTACGACACATTAGGAATGAAAATCGTGTGTACGCGAAGTCCACCAAGCATTATTCTTACGAATTAAGGGTACATTCTCGTGTAATTCCTTCAAAATTTAGGATTTTTTTAAAGAGAACTGTAACACATGGGGTAAAAATTGTTTTGGTATTGATTTATTCACATTTTAAAATGATAAAAAAATTGTTATTGCTTTTTCTCCGATGTAATCTTGAATAAATGTGAACATAAAAACAAAAGAACTAATTGACGGATTTCAAAAATCGTTTCGGTATTCTTCTCGTAAATGAAATTGCTATCATATTACCAATTTTCATAAGTTTTGGTCCACTCAATTTGATTTTATTCCGCATTTTTTAGCAATAAATTCCCGTTTTCAGGGTACTTTTATTAAAACATGTACCAATCATCGATTTTTCATTATTTTAGCAGTAACGATTGGTAATACGATACCCATACTCATACATTTTAAAAAACTTTCGATTTTTCACTTCAGATGAGCCTATCTTGAAATATCAGGTTATAGCTATTTATTCAAGATTACGTTGGAGAAAAAGCAATCCTAAAATATTTTTTTATCATCTCAAAATATGTATAAATCAATACCAAAAATACTTTTTACCCTATGTGTTCCAGTTCTCTTTCAAAAATATCCTACATTTTGAAGGGATTGCACAAGAATGTGCCCTTAATACTGTGGTAGAAAATCGAAACGAAATTATTTCATGACTCGCTAAGAAGCATTTTATCGTTTGGAGAGCCCAGATATTTAATGGCAGCGAATAAAGCGAACGTGTAACCCGAATCGGTCGATAGAGAACGTAGCTCCGTAGGTCGCGTTTCAAGCAGCGTTGAAGTAACAGTTGCCTTAACAATGGTATTTGAGACGGTTTTAAAGGGAAACCGACTGTTCGATCGTCTATACAATTACGTATGTGTCTGCACGAGTTACACAACTACGCCAAACCAGCCAAATTATCCACGGACACGCACGTACCACTCTAGCGGCCCACGGTTGCTCTTATCGTCCCACGAAGCAATGCGATAAAGACACGTACGTTGTTTCGATTTCACGTTTTATTCTTTCCAGCGCGATAAACTTAATAAACGATTCTTCGGGCGACTGAAACCCTCGTCCCTCTATTCCTAGCAGCTATCTGATAATTATTTAGTTCCTTAGGCGAGTGTGCGACGTAAATAGACCATTCTCGCTCTTTCCACACGCGCAAAGTAGTCCTTTCTGTTGACTGCACAGCCACTTTTCCACGTAGACAACGCACGGGCGCAAAAGTACGTTTACGTAATGCTGTGTTCCCAACGCGTCTCCGAAGAATCTGAAAAGGGTGGCCTTTCAAAGGTAATGCTCATCTAAGAGGTGTCTTAAGTGTTTTCTGCGAAGCGCGCTCCAAAGGTGGGAACTTGGCCTAAAGACGTTTCCCCGGTACACTGTGTCTTTGAAAGGCAATCCTTTCTAACTGCTTCGAGCGTGATCTGCGCCGCGCATTCCGCGCGTGGGTGACTTAAGCTCGTAATGAAACCGTGCGAACGGAGCTTAGGATTAAGTGCGCATTCGTTTGAAGGTAAAGTGGTTGGTTTTATGAAGCTTCGCGGTGGAATGACCTCATGGACTGGGAGGGAAAATTGCAGTGAATTTCTGCGGGGATTGCCAGGGAATTGAGGTGTTTTGTTGGCGTACGAAATTGTAGATGCTGCTTCGTATTGGGGAATGAACACGGAGTGACATTAATTGTCCATTAGAAATGTGACCCCAGTGTTTAGTGGTAGGATCGCGTCGTGTCTCCGTCATTGGCAAAATCATTAAAATTTACTGTTGACAATTTGGTCATCGTTTGAAAGTGTATCGAAACAGATAATTGTTTAATTTTTTAATTCAAAGATCTGTACATATCGTGTATTGTGTATTCAATTTTCATTAGTTAGAACGTATAGTTGCGAAGTGAACAATTAAAATGAAATCTTCTAGAAATAAATCAAGGTAAATTGAAGAATTAATGAGTGTACACAATTTTTTAAAAAAGGCTTATCGACCATGAATAATCTTGCGAGATCATTTACAATTATATTTCACTCCAATTAGATTTCAGTTTACAATTTAAAACTATACATTTGCATAGAAGTAATTGGATTTTCTTAAAAGATGTTCTGTAAGAATTTAACTATAGTTAAATAGTAGTAATTACGAATTGCAAACTTTACCAGGCAAACTAACTAACTATAATGTACAATACTGCATTTGCTATATAAATCACACCTGGTTTAAAGCAATAAATATATACATAAATATAAGTAATTCGTATGAATCCATAATGTACCTACTTGTGTTTTAGAAATTACTCTGCAAGGTGTTTCGAACGTAGGAAACAAGATTAAGTACATAGGATATATTCTTCAGGATTCATTTTCAATACATAATTGGTTAAATTCACAAATAGGCACATTCACAATACAAAAAACATTAACAGATACACGTTTACAATGTAAACTTTACATGCAGTATGACGTTAACAGCAGGTGTTCCAATACACTATGGCGATTCGCAATCCCCGTTTTCACTTACATGCATATTCAGACACCGCTTTACGCACCAAGAAATATTCTTCGAGTCATGTTATCTCGCTCCTGATATCAATATAATACTCTGTTCGAAGCAGAGGACAACTTTGGATGGTCATTACTTCCTGCCTCGAAATTCAGAATACACAAAGAGTTTAAATAGTTAAGGGAGGTGGGAGAATCGACCAGTAGCAGGAGTTCAGGTACAAAGTTTGGGTCGCTTGTAGGTAAGGTTTATGATGGATTAAGGTCAGAAGGCTGTCACAGGATTCGCACAGCTGGTAAATTTATTCGAATAATAAATTATTCGTTATCCTCGAATTACTTCATTTTATTCCAAAATTTTATTCGAAGATTATTCGAATATAAATTTATTCGAATATAAATTTATTCGAATACTCACTGCCCAACTCTGCGCAATACTACGCACAGACCATTTTGTATTCACCCGTTTGTATTACTACTGAATCGATGCCACCTAATAAACTAGAAATTATTAGACGGTATTCGTTTCACGTTAACAGTCGACGATGCGGAAGACCAGATCAGGGCAGAAAACTGCGGTTGGTATCGTAATTGAGAAGAGAAGTGGAACCATTAACTACGTGGTTAATATACAATGACTGTATATGCTACATTTATGCTCTTCCGTACCGCGTATATAATTCAGACACCGCACGCACGTTCGGTTAAACTATAAATAATTGTTCGTGCCAAATGCATCATGATTTAACGCTACCTGTCGCCGCGCACGCTCAGACGCCCCGAATTAGTTTCAATAAAACGTTATCGCGGCGGTTGATCGTTTTTATAGCAATTCGAGAACGACTTACCGGAGCACTTGCTCGTAACACGATAAGTCTTCGTAGCCGCGATTATGCAGCCTGAACAGTGGATACGTGTGTTCTGCTCAATAGCTCGTGAGAGTTGGATAGATTACACAGTGGGAGCCAAGATTCCATCTACTGCTTAAAGTGCATGCATGTAGATGCGACGAGATCTATCCCCTTGCACCAGGAAATGAATTCCATCGCTTAGCCAATCTCGGCTAAACTTACTCCAAACTGCTCTTGTTTAACCTAACGGGCGGTTGGAGGCAAACGTGTATATACGGGGTGTTGAAAAAAGAATACAGCGTCTTAGAGAGCGCGGGGAATTTATCGGAGCATAACAGATTACTGTGTCAACGGTTTTTAAAATCACTGTGCTGTACTTTATGGTCTATCGAATGTGAACTACTGAAGCGACAATCTCGTAGAACAAGAGATTTACTTTGAAACAACCCTCGACTATCCTCCTGGATACTTCTTACGCCTGATTTCTTTACCACCGGTACCAAATACAGTTTCTTTAAAGTTCACTAATATTCAGTCAATGGAAAACTATTCTTAGTTTCATAGCTGTATTTTGATACTTTAATCACAGGAGTTGAAGAATATTCAGGAGTTTTGGAGATAGGAAAATTCAATATCGATTCATATTTCTGAAGAATTTTCATTAACCAGTGTTATTGAAGATAGGGTCGTATATATATTTAAATATACATTAAGAACATCGTATATTCAATATATCAAGCTCGAGGGCATTCAAGCCAAGTTGACTGATTACACTAGGTTACAGTCATTTTGCGGAGCAGATGCCATTATTTTTTTCTTGTGTAAAATAGCTCGCAAAAAAATTTTTTTATACCAAAAAAGGTGGTCCCACTTAATTACGAATATCTCGTGTTGCGAATGTCCGATTTGGTCTAAAATTATATCAAAGTAAAGATAATTGAATTACCAACAAATGTCCCTGACAAAATTTTCAAATCGATTGAATAGTTCGGGTGAAATCGTTGGAAATATGTGAAAAAAGTTATTTTTTTCGACTAAAATTGAGATCGAAAAATCATTTAATCATCTGGGAAAAATACTTGACAAAATGTACAGAATAAATTAAAATTGAAACAACACAATAAAATTGAAAAAAAAACCGAGAAAAAATCAAATTTTAGTGTTTTCACAGAATTGTCTCTAGCTTCGTTGGTATTAATCCATAGATTTTTTTTCAGCAGCAGCTTGTTTTCTTCGTAAATGTGCAGACTGTACGTACGAAATGAGAAACTGGGCCCATTGTTGCGATTGCGATTTTTTCCAGAAGATTAAATGGGTTGTCGATCTCAATTTAGGTCGAAAAATGACTTTTTTCACATATTTCCATCAATTTCACCCGAACCGTTGAATTGATTTGAACATTTTGTCAGGAACATTTGTTGGTAATTCAATTATCTTTAATTTGATATTATTTTCGACCAACTCACACATTCACAACACGAGATACTCGCAAATTAAGTGTGACCACCTTTTTGATAGACAGGTAAAAAGTTCACCTATCGATATCTCGAAAACGTATCCATAAAAATGTTTTTTTACGTTATTTTCTGAATCAGCGGGCCATTTTACATAAGAAAAAAATAGTGGCATTTGCTGCGAAATTTTTTTTTTATTTTGTAAACTAGTACTTATTATTAATTCCACTACTTTGTAGGAATACAATTAGAATATCTGTGATCTCCCATAAAATTTGTCATGTTAACTAAATAATTTTTCTTTACTTTTGAAATGTAATAAAAATGCAACGCGATAATAGCATCATTAAACACTTTATGAGACAATGAATATATCAACAAACATGAAAATAAAACATCGTGGACAAGAAGGATGTAAAGTTTATTTTCTGTGCTGTATTCTGACTTCCGCGTTTGCAACGAGGCGCGGGTGCATGCAGAAAGAGTTACCTTCATATACCCAAAACGAATTTAGGTAGATACTGGCGACAAGGTAGAATGTAAACGTACGAACATCAGCCAGCATATATAAAAGTTGAAATTAGAAGTAAAATTTATTTTCACGTTATACACGTGGCAAATTAAAAGTGTAATTGCGATTGCCCTTCATGTTTTATTACTGCCTGATGCGTGAAATTAACATTACATGTTTGAATGTAACCGAAGAACTTATTTACATTTTTCATCTCGTTGAGAATAATGTGTAATGTTATCTATAATCCCTTTCTTTGCCTCACAAAGCCGCTCTAACTTTAGAGACAATATTGTGCATCCATCGCGCAAACGTCTTTATTTTAGCCCCGGCATTTCGATTACACAAAGGCAGGGAAAACTTGTCGAGTAAAGCAATTCCATACGAAACTTCCTTATAAATCCAATACATAGCGGATATCTCGATATTTTCCTTTGTCTGCCGCCAGCCCCGCTAGAAAGAGGCTACGAATGCCACGTCGCGTACGCGGGCGCATCGCTCGAGCGATATGTATGCGGGCGGAACAAGATTCCCTTGGTCACGTTACGGAGGTGTGAAATTTCCTTGCACTATGTCACCGATGTCAGAAGCAAATACGTATGAAGCACGCCTATGAAACCATCGCGGAGTAATGGTAACCTCTCGCGTTGATGACACGATTGATAATTTTCTGCGTGCAACAGGGGGGTGTGTTGTCAAAAGAAGAGACAGGGAAAGTTTTTCAGGGGTACTTGCGGGTTTGAGGATTCAAAAAATAATTTTTTTGTATATATAAATCGACAGTACATCATCTTAAGAATGTGCAGTTCAAATTTCGTAATGAAATTCGAAATATTTTCGAAGTTATACCGTTGAGAAGCAAAGCAGGTCATGTCATGCGATCTACGCTCGGTATTCAGGGGAAATCCGCGTTTTTCTCGAAACACTGTTTGTGAAACTGACGTGCACGATTTAAAGAAAACTATGTGTAACATTTTTTCGCGGTGATTTTGTATGACTTCAATCTAGTGGACCCCCACAAATACGTAATACTAATCTATTTTTTGCTTGTAATGGAAGAAAGTAGGTATTAAAATTAGGCGAAAATCGTAACTATTTATACAAACACACGCCAGTTTGAGTTTTCCACATTTTTTAATATATTTAGGGCGGGGGGTTCCAGTTAAACTTTAAAAAACCCACTTGATTTTTCGACTTCTCTATAAGAAACAATACAATTTTTTATGAGAATATAAAAATGGGAAATCATAGTGTAAACATCGATTAATTAAAATGTAAAAAGTTTGATCAAGGTATCTTGTATAGTTATTAAGAAAAAAATTCTTAAACATTGTACATCTTTTTTAGTCGCCAAACCTGCAAATTAAAGCTTAATTCTCAATTACAAGAGGCAAATTTCTTTATAATTGTAAGTTGCATAACTTGACGGGCCATTTTTTGGAGCAGCCATAAATGTACTCTGAGAGAAAATAACCTCAAGTTTCTTTATTTTCGCTATGTTACAAACCGAATTCCAGTACAGAATCGTGGTTCCCACTGCACTTTTCCATCCCTCAGATATCGTACACTCAGCCACTCAGCTCTTTGCGTCCCAAAATCCCACATGCACTCCACGAATGCATCCATGATCTAACTCAATATCTAAACATTTTATTTTTGACATCTGATTGTCCACACTTGAAGTACCTATCTGTCATGATCGAACGGGTTTAACATAAATTCCTTCGTTATATGTCAGATAAATTAAAAGATCCCATGCCACTGGCTTGTCATACTTATCAGCGAATACTAGCTAAATTGGGACTGATGACGCTAGAAAAACGTAGGATTATTTTTGATCTGTTAATAATAATTTTTGTAAACTGCTTAATAATAACAAATATAATATATTATAATATAGATTGTTCCGGTATTCTTCAACATATTAAATTTGATGTACCTATTAGAAATATAAGAATAAGACGAACATCCCTACTCTACATCGAACCCCATCGTACAGTGCTGGGTAAATTCAATGCCATTAATCGTATTGCCACACATGTTAATAATTATTCCAGTAAGATGGACCTTTTTGACTGCTCGTTTAACGCGTTTAAACAATCTATCTTTAATATCGTTAACTGCAGACTAATGCTATTATTCTGCTTTCTTGCGTCCTCTACACAATGTTACTCGTTTTCGCTTCGTTGTGTTCGCCTTATTTTTATTCTTTTCTCACTTATGTATCCAAGGGCTTCCGTTAATGAATTATTAATATTATATCTCGATGATCGAAAAGTCAGCGGTGGGCTTTTAGACAATGTCCCCTCTAGGGCTTCGTTTCCCTTTCTCCCGCAACTACCTGTTTACCCCATTTCACTCTCAGTCGATCGAGCAACGATGAATGAAGAGCCTCGTCCCGCCTTTCCATCCGCGTGCGTACAACTGCCCCTGTTTTTCTGCAAGAACGTATGATTTCCCTCGTCCTTCTTGCATGAAGCTGTGTCTTTGTCTCTCCTTTTTGCACACGTCCGAGCCATGGTCCACTTTTTTCTGGGCCTACTTGTTCGCACCTCTTTTTCCTTGGTCGAAAGAGCACCGACGATAAAGCAGACCGCTGTGGCTCGAGCAGCGGCTCCACCTGCTTACACGCACGGGCGTTCGACTGCCTTCGTTTTTTCTACTAGGCCGTACGACTTTGCTCATCTTTCTTGCACCCATCTTCGACTTCGCCTGTCCTCCTTGTGCGCAACTCAGCTACGGTCCCCCTTTTTTCTAGACCCACTTGTTCGCACGTTTTCCCCCTCGAGCGCCGATAAAAAGCATGTTTGCCAGCGGTTCAATCCTCGGGCCATGCCTTTTTCCTTCGTCGTGGGTACAACTTCGTTCGTCTTCCTTGCCCGCGTCTACAACGCCCGAAATTTTCATAAGTTACCATGTTTGTTGGTAAAACTTTTATCTATCGCTTATGAGATAAATATTTCTTAAGGGGTTATATCTAGTCTGCGGGCGAAAAGAGGCGAGTGTTTGTGATTTTCTTTTGAAAAAGCGGAAGCTTATATTTTTACAAAACTTATTGCACTTAAAAGAGCAACATTTAAAGAACATTTAGTAATTTTTTCGTACAAAAATATTTGCATTTATAATAAAATTGCAAGCGACATCCTAGAATCCTTTTTAAAAATTTGGTTTTGCGGTGAGCACTGCATTCGTTAGTATATTAATGTATCCTCTTATTCACGGAAGGAATTTCGAAAATATTAATTTAGAACGAAATGGCGGCTATTGAAAGTGGAAGTCCTGATTTTTTTGTGCAAAAATCACGCGAAATTTTTGTATAAAGGCTTCTCGGATGTCGCTTCTGATTTTATTATAAACGTAAATATTTTTCTACGAACCAATTGCCAAATGTTCTATAAATGTTGCTCTTTTAAGTGCAAAAAATTCCGTAAAAGTATATGCTTCCGCTTTTCCAAAAAAATTCAGAAACATTCGCCTCTGTTCGGCCGTCTGACTAGATATAACCCCTTAAGAGAAAAAGCGTGGAGAGGTCCTTAATGTCTTCGCTCGACGTCCGCAAAGACAAGTCTAATGCGTGCATGATCGAGGGTCGGAAAGGGCAAGAACTTATTGATCGCGATGAGTGCGAAGAAAAGTCGCGGGCAAGTTCGCCATGGCGCGATTAAATTTGTTTCCCCCGTCGAGAACTTTCGAAACTCCGTGACACCGTGTATTATTTTCGACTTTCAGAGAACTCTGCAGCGCGCAGCGGCCGACTTTTTCTTTATCATCGCCCGAGAAGACTCTAATAAAGGACCTAATAGCAGAAGAATTTCCGCGTTGATAGAAAATTCATGGATCCAGCGGGAAGATTTATGTGGCGCGATCCTCGCGGAATAATCCGGTCCTCCTCAAGGGGCGCGCTCAGTCATTTGGAAACCATTGATATAGAATAATGTCGCTCTAATTTATTCGGACAAAAGCACGAATCGAGGTAATTAATATCTCCCCGCGATGAAACATCGCGGCGATGTTTGACCAGTTGCGACACGATCCAAACTAAGTAGTGACTACAGTAATAATTTTTATATCTCCATAGTTAAGAATTAGTAGATTAAAATCAAGAATTAAAAATGAATACTGGAAACTTATTCGATTTTAGATTTCGGAACTCTGGCTACGACAGAGTTGCCTAAAATTACTTTTCATTTCATTTATTAAAGTGTATAAAACCTTACTTCGCATCAGCTATTATTATTAATGATTTCCATTATCAAAAAACTATGAATAAGTACAATGCTATCCAAATAAGGTGAACATTCAATAAGCTGCTCTGTGTGCTTACTAAATTTTCATGGTAACATAAAATTTCACTTCGTTGCGAAGGAGAACACCATTTATTCGAATCAGTGAATGGAATTTTCTGCAAACATCACTGACAGTTATCTACACAGCAAGTTCCGTGTCAGTTCCGTTCCGGCGTGCCAGTGGTAAGAAGAAGAGGGGCGTAGAGAGTCTCTTCTTCTTACCACTGCTACGCCGGAACGGAACTGACACGGAACGGATATGTGTGCGCGGACCTTTACACTGTCCCTGCTTCTAATTTGTCTTATAAAATGTGTCTTTCTATAAAAATTTCCAGGGTCTCCAAAAGCCAATGCGTCTGGACATCGTCGTTAGCAGGAATTATGGCTTCTATACCGTTAACTTAATATTTAACCCCTTTCGAACTTCATTTCCTAGGAAATAAGTCCTTAGAAGCAAATAGCTTATTCTACACATTCGATTATATCCTTGCACCAAGTTGTTGCCACGATTTTGCTCACTCCAGGTACACTTATAATAACAGACGGGTTGCATAAACTTCGGACTGTCTGAGAATCGATGAAAGGTGGACTCATACTACTTGGATCTCGCATATATTCCCGCCAGGGCCATTCACTAGCGACCATAATTTAATATGAATGGAAGGGTCATTCAACCAACGATAAACAGCCAGAAATCAGAGGGGATGTCGCTGGTGAATTGATGCCTTGTGTGATGAAATATCCAATGTAGGAATCTAGGAGAAAAGAGGGATAGAGGGTCGTCCTGAATGGCGGATGGTGAATGCCAGATTCTCGAACATACATATAGACGCGCCATCGTCCTACCAACTCAAGATAGATCGATGATCTCCAGCACTTCTGCGTGGCCTATTCTGGCCATAAATTATAGCACAATATGTCTATATCCCCGGAAAGTGGCCTTGAATACTTGCAAATCGTTCGACGGCGATATCGTGACGAACGACAGGACCAAAGGGCGCAAGAGGCAACAAAGACACTTCACACGAATCTTGGCAAGTAGTTCCAGTTATCCTGAGCTTGTCTGGATGACCGATCATTTATGTCGAAATTTCTCCTTAATGGATCGACTCGGTTGGATCCATTATGCAAGTGGGGGGAGAATCTAGCGTAAAAGTTAGATGTCCCGGTTATCTCCCAAAATGATCGTTCTTTGATTCCAACTTCAGGGGATTACTTTATCCTGGCTTCTTTCTGATCACACGAGTCTATGTAATATTTGCAGGATCGCTTTATGGTCGTGACGGGAATGATCTAAAATGAGAACTTCAAAATATATTTTTCTGTACGAAAACAACTTGAAATAGGTACTATTAAGTTAGCTTTAATTGTGCAAGAAAACCATTCCTTTAACTTGGAAGACATGTTTGGTAAGCTTTTCTTATGGTAGCAGTGATTGTACATTGAACTACACATTCTAAGTAGTTATAAATTCACTTTCATACTTGCAAGTTGGAAAGTAAAATTGAGTAAGTATCTCACAGACAAAATGAACAAGCAAGCCAAGTTGCTATAATATACTATCTATATATAGCAAACCATAGGTATAGAACATATCATTAGAAAACATTATCCACCATATTAGAATTTAAACTTGAATTGAGGGGCTCAGTGGAAACACTTTCTTTGTAGCATTAATTCGTTCCTGCAATGTAGTGTAATTGCCCCAGCTCCTAATATAATAGTACAATATGTACGTTTCACCGAGCATAATCATATTAAATTTTCTCCACACTGAGAAAAAAACAAATCAGTAGTGGAAAAGGCCCATGCCACTCGGCTTCTTGGGAACACGTGACAGATCTTACCTTGTCTTCCAGATGATGATAACAGATGTGTAGAGAAATTAATCATTCATATGAAATAAACACAGATATAAATGTTTAAACAACGTACTCGTAAAGAGAACAAATGGAAAGATAACGAAAAAAGACTATTAAGAAACAGTGGTAAACAAAATATCCCGCGGCAAAATAAAATAAAATTAAAAAGGCAATTAATTAATTCTTCTGCTAAAATTTGATAATAGTTGTTGTTTTCCATCTATTTCAAGTACTGTTTAAAATAATTACGGGTTTGTACGGCATTTCCTATGAAAATAATTTGTGCTTCAGCTTGCTTTCCCCTAAAATTATAAAACAGTGGCATGTGTTGTTTTCCACTGCGCCCCTTAATTGGTGATAGATTTAAAAAAGTATGATCGGTGATTTACATACGCATAGATGAATTAAAGAGTTCTTGTACAAAACACTGCAAGTGCCAAAATTAAAAATAATTGTTTTTATCGGAAAATGTTCTACGTGCTACGTAAAAATTTGATTTTTGACACTTACAGTGTTTTACAAGAGTTCTACAAGAACTCTTTAATTATTGCTTCAGAAGAATTTCACGAATCATTCAATCTACATTTCTCTTTTCTTGCCGCTTTAATTACACCAGTCGGGTTAAATTAAAACTGAAACATGTCCATGGAAGTTAATAGTCAACCAGAGTTACTTTCCATTGTGCAAAGATATTGCTGTCCAGAGGAACAGGCAAATTATCGGGGCGAACGCGATTGTACGGGGTCCGGCAAAATCGTGCATCCTGGACCACCGGTCATAATAAATCAACCGTTTTTGCAGGACAATGTATTTGGCGTCGGGCTCAAACCACGAATCCCACTAACACCACCCACTTGGCATCCTGCCATTTTGGCTGGACTGTATATTTCATGAATGACAAAATATGCAATGTTATTGGTACCACTTTTTCGTGATATGAATAACTCACTTTCCTCGGGGACATTTAGAAACTGTTCGTTAGCTTCTAATCAACTGTTTTGTCTTCTAGTTTGTAGCGAAATGTGTGTATAAACAATTGCATGACTCTGAAATCTCCGTCACGTCTTTATACAAGAAAACGTGTTTCTTTGGATGATACCGTTAAGGAACTAGTTTTTGATCAGTTTAGAGGGCTTCCCACTTTAATATTTATTTTTAACGTAATAAAACTTTAAACCATAAACTTTTTTTATACTAAAAGATGAATTAATGTTTAAACTTTAAGGAAAAAATTTAAAAAGTTGGAAATAAGTACAATTTAATTATTTATGATGTACGGCATAATAAGGTGACTAGGAACTAGTTTTTGATCATCTAAAATACATGGGAACTAATTTTTGATGAGGTTAGGAACTAGTTTTTGATCATCTAAAATAGATGGGAACTAATTTTTTGATCAGATGAGTAACTAGTTTTTGATCGTCTAAAATACTTGGGAATTAATTTCTTATTAGGTAAGGAACTAATATTTGATCACACATTTTTTTGTATAAATAATCAATGTATAATCATGAAATATATTTTTCGTCAAACGTTATTTATTTTAACTTTTCTAGAAGACTTTTTAATATTTTATGGTATGGTTTTGCTTAAATTTTTCTTCAATTTTTTTTCTTCATCCTTTTCTTTCTATACCATCTAAACTTAAGTTTTTTATAATTTTATAATGTGCTAACCTATTTTTTATTCAGGTGATCAAAAATTAGTTCTACAAGAAAAAGTTGGAACTAATTAATGATCACTGACTTTTAAAGCAAAATAATACATATAATACTAAAATTTTTGCGCTACTTTGTAAAGTAAACTATTGTAAGTAAAATGTATGAAAATAACCTTTAATGTCGCAACACCAGCAAAGAAATCGACTGTGACATCGATGGTTATGTCTTACTTCGCACAGTAAGAGATGGCGTTCAACAGAGACTTCCTTCAAGTGAGCTACCTTACACATTTATTTTCACAAGAACTAACCATACTAACTACTTTTACAGACAACATATATATTTTTGAATTATCAATTTTTATGTTAGTAATTATTTCAAACAATTATTTATTGACATAAACTTAAAAGAACGATTTATTTCATGAACTGATCAAAAACTAGTGCCTGATCAAGAACTAGTTCCTTAACGGTATCCTTTTCTGAAACAACGTTCGGTGCTTCTAAAATACACTTCATATATGTAGTTCCATTTAGTATGGTTTCGTCGAATGATCTAGTCTGTATTATTATTTAAATAGAAAAATTAAATTTGAGGGAAAGAATGCGGTTCTTTTTATGTTGATGACATTTCTTGAATGAACTATTTTTTAGAATATGTCTTAATAAATATTGAAATGTATTAACAAGTTAAAAAATAAAGTACCGAAGTTTACTTGAGAGTGCAGTGAGGAGAACTGAATTTTTATAGCGTACTGAATTTTCTTAACAACTTGATTATCTATTTATAGAGTTTGCATATAACTATTTTGCCAATGTATACTGTCCCCGCAGTGTATTTTTATGAAAAGGAATTGATCTGCTTAAATAAGGAATTTAACTTGCACTGACAAGTTACTTTCATTATATCTCTGAATTAGGTACCATTTAAAAAAGGTCACAATACTATTCTTTTTAGAGTACACGAAATTAAGAGGACACTGTGTTTATACGAATGTATAAACACAGGCTAAAAGTATTTGGTAATTCCTAAAAGAAAACATCTTCTACTATCCTGTGTTGCCGGAAGAAAATGCCAATCTCCCTTCGCCTGTATCCAATTCTACCGGTAAATCAGAATAACAATTACATTTTTCCCCACTCTTCATAAACCCGCAGACTTGTCTTCCTGCAGCAAATTCGATTAACTGTCTATCCTTCAATCTACCTGATCAATTTACTATTGGAAGTGTATAGCGCGATTGTCGATTCCATCAATGTAAAATGAAACCAGACAACACTCTCTACAAACAAATAATTTTAGAATCCAGACACTCCTGACGATTCAATACAGCGTCTCAAATTCCTTTCGTACAAATCATAGAAGATCAAGTTCTTATGAATTACAACAGTTTCTCACAGTGACTTGATCTCGAAGAGCATTCGTAAAAACAAACAAAGGTAAAGAAATTATAAAAAGCAAACAAAAATCGACACTTCCTCATTCAGGATAACCATCATTCTTGACTTTCGGAGTCCACCAGGTATTTCTAAATTTTCAAGATTCAAATACTACGAAATTGATTTGAAGCAGGAAATTAGAGAAAGTAGACGAAATTCTACACTCCGTAATTTAGAAGAGCGATCATTCTCGACTTTCGAGGTCCACCAAATATTTCAAAAATTTTAAATCTCGAATACCTACTAATGAAAGCGATTCGAAACGGAACAACATTCGGATTGTCCTCGATAGGTTTATCCTGAATGCCATTCGATTTGACAAGCGCTGCGACTAGCGACAATAGGGAGAGCGATTAGCGGCGTTAAATGTTTACCAGGCCTTTTTTCCATCCCGTTGCGTGAGTTTCCGCGTCACCTATTTTCCATGGGAAACGCGTTTACACCCGGATGGAGAACAGGCTGGAACGTGAGTATGCGGCCAGCTAAACAACGTGTTTACAAGCAACTGACATCGCTAACCTCTTCCTGGCGTGTTAGCCCTGATTGGGATACGTTGCTCTGCGGGCCAGAGTTACAATGTTCCCTGCGACTAACTGCTCTGATAATTGCTTTTTGCGCGGATATTCGTAGATCGAATGGCTTGCTCGCTCGCCGTTACTTGATTGCGAAATTTAACAAGTCCGCGGAGAACGCCGAGTCGAACCAAATCTGCCACTGAGGGCATTATTTCCAGGAGCACCAAGCTGCGAATGCTTTCAGATATATTGGCTTTCATACTCACACCAGGATTTCCCTTCAGGAGCTGGCTCTTCGTGCACGGCAATTGATTTAACAGAATTCTATGGCTAAAAATGGGGAACAGACGTGGAGAAAGATATAGTTTTTCCACTATTCGTTGCATGCCTCGAGATTATCTCGCGATTACAATGAAAAGTAGGAAAAAGATTTCAAAAATCTAAAAAATTCGTACACCGTACTTTAGCTATGTGGAAGGTAGTGGTATTTAATGATGAGAGTAAATGTAATATTTGAAAGCCTGGCAGAAGTATTGCAGTATAGAGAAAGCCAAATAAGGAAGTAAGTTGTAAATGTTTGGACCTTTGCATTTTTATCTTTATATTCTTGTACACTAATTATATTTTAATCCTGCGAACGGAACCCCTATCTATCGTACCATAATTACAAACTCACCTCACAATGGGTAACAAAGGATATTATCTTTTCCTTTCTAGTGGCATGCTTCTTTTCATGCATAGTCTCACTGCGCTTTTCATTTGTCAAACGCAAAAGAAGTTATTTATGCGGAGTAGCATTCTCGCAAACATAAAGCGTAATTTAACGATGCGTAAGAAATATATAAAGCACTGGCACGTTATCCTCACGATTCGAATAATTGCAGACCCCTTTGAATCTCGATTGGCGTCTGAACGAATTTCTAGCTTGAGCTCCGAGGATTTCCACGTCGTTTCGTAACTCCTGGAAATCCCTACGCAGTGAAAGTCACAAAGTACGCCAGCGGAACCACGCGCCGAAGCCTTTGTCCTTTCAAATTAAATTATCGTTCCTAGTTTTTGCTGTTCGCAAGGAATAATCAGGAATGGTCGAACGCGGGAGGTATTTACGCCAGGAAAGCAATAAACGATGCTGGAATTCCTTCGGGTGAAATTACTTTAATTGCGCCAATTAATTCGCAATTTATTTCGCAACGACAATAAAACGCGAAAGAGGTCTGCGCAACGATCGACGTTTATGCTTGCCACGTTCGCTGGTTTTCAGAGGCGCGGCCAGGCTACAACCATTGTTATCAATAAGCTGAATGTGACCTAAGTCATTAACACAAAGGATACGAAATGAGGAGTTATCGATCGCTTGTACTAATTGCATGACAATGCGAGAATGTTCGTGCAAAGTTATCTTTTTGTGGGGAATCTTGAATTTCATTCAATGATTAATAATTGAAATATTAAAAGATATTAAACAGTTTTAGGGGATGAAGCAACCTTTCAGAAAACACTGTAGGAAAAAGTGATTCAGTTTCAAATTCACAGTCCAATAATTTTCAAAAGCTCCTCCATCCATCCCCTGTTTTATCAACATAGGAGGAAGAATGTTGGTCTGAAATTTGCATCACCTGTAATTATACAAACGAGAATCAATCATTTTATTGAGGATCTTGCAGCAAGAGGGGTGCAGCTTCATTTTTTACAGTTTTTGAGTTATGTCGTATAATATACGTAAAAAGAAATACCATATCGTTTGGTGCACGTTCGATGCAAATCCGCTAACAAATGAGTGATTTATTGCAAATAAATAAAAATAGAAATATTAATATTTTTATTATAGAATATTTTTCCTCAAAAAATAGCAATAAAACTTATCAACTCAAAAGCTACTACATATTGTGTGAAACTATATATTTTTCCATCAGCGTTATCTTTTCAATGTTAAGTCAAAGCAGTAATTTTATAAATAGAGTTTTCTAATTAACAAAGTCCCCTTAGCTAACTAACGAAAAGCTTGAACATCTCGAAAACGACTACTTAACTGACTTACATATGTTTGCCAAGAAATTTGATCTTCTTCGCATGACTTCTACGAACTGGCAGTCTAAACACACTGTATGATTTATTGCGAACTTTCCAGAACACGTGAATCGCACCTTTTGGCTCTGAATGGTTGGCCAAGAAAGGCGAACGAGCTAGTCAGAATGGGAGGCTGCTAATAGAGGACAGGTGGCGCGACACGAGCACTCTTGTTGTCAACATGCTTGTTTGCCACGGCATGCGTAAACCCTTGCCTTTATTCATTTATTCTTGTATCGTCAACAACACCGTTTCCATTATCTTGCGGTGTGCGGCATGGTTCAGCTTGTCACAGTAAAGCAGGTTCGTCGTTTGTCAAACACATTCCCCGTGTTCTCCCAATAATCATAATGGAGGAGCGCGGTGGCCCGTCCGCCGAGAAAGCGCATCGCGACGTTACCTTTTATCACGAATGCGCTGACCTATGCCGTGGTTGCATTTACACGAAGCTTTTTGTCCCGCTGTTTCGTTGGCAGGTTTTTAGCCCTAGTACCTGTTTAGATGGGTATTTGTTTGCCATCGAGAGAATTTCCGTGTACAAGGGGTGGCTGGAACGGGCAAAGACTGGAGGAGTCGATAGACAGCGTTGAGTAATGAACACGCTGGGTTAATGCGAATTTTAAGTAGCTTCTGGGAAGATTTATGTATGTGCTACGAACGGAGTATGAAGTCTGTTATCCTCTACCCTGCGCGTAATTTCGATTTATTTTTTTAGTGTGTTTGTATCGTTGACCGAGGATTCAAACACGTTTCAGAAATACATTAATTTTTTTTCTATCTCGTATCGATAGGGAAGTGACACCAATGGATTCCTTATGTTTTTCCGATGAAAATCATACCAAATTTCATGTAAATCAGACTATTATTAACGAAGTCAACTTGAAATGATATAAATCAATTTTTCTTGGGATTTCCTTCATTATGCTCCGAATTATTTCATTCTTGATGTTAGCTTCATCGGCAAAACATAAGGAATCGATTGGCGCCGTTTTCGGAATAATCTGGACATTTCTCACTTGTTAATGACCCCTTCGAGCGTCGAAAACCATACAATTTGGTGAGGCACCGCGGGGTCCCAGGCGGTTACTCCTTGACAGGCGTCACGAGTGAATTACCCTACAGAAAAATATAACGCATGAGTTACTCTATTTTCTATGAAGCTCATATATTCGAAATGAAATAATTTGAAATAATATTCCAGTCTGTTACGCGAAGAGTACAACCATTTTACTATTCCTCACTTTAAATAATGATGAGCAAATAATCAAATCTGAATGTAACAAAAATTTCCAATAAGTACTTCAAATTTATCTTAGTTTAATGATTTGCCAAATTATATTCTCAAACAAGTTCCCTATAGGGAACTGGTCAATGCGTAGAGTGAAGGTAGGAGAAGTTATAAAATCGATACCGTGTGGCGATCTGACAGGGTTCCCTATTAATTACTCCAACCAACACTACGAAAATTGATTCGAAGGGCACGTAATAGCTCCACAGGAATTTCTCCTCCGTTCGACATATGTAGGCAAATAAGATTGCCTACACGTGCTATGCCATTGTGTATCGAGTTTCTGGCCTCGACCAGCAGCATCGATACTGCCAGAACGTTTATTAACATCGAAGTGCTTTCAACGAATATGAGCATCGAGTAATCCACAAGGATACCCCGGATAAAAAGGCAATCCGTATCCTATTTTCGATCGAAAGAAGGATTATTTCTACGCCAAAGGATTTATCGTCTATCATTTACTATATCCTTTTGCATGGAGCAGTTAGTCGGAACCATGTTTTCGGAGAAAAGGGAACCATCCAATTTTTAATAGACAAATTAATCTCCGTCATTAGTCTCTGTTCATTGTTCGCGGAGGGACTCAGTGATGCGATTCTATAACGAGGGCACCTCTATCACGAACGAAGTATCTGACGTTCCATTTCGAAGATTATGCCTTGCTCTGTGCATTAGTGTTACAGTGGCGTAGAATTATGTGGTAGATTATGGTCGGTGAAGAGCTATCGATATCACTTTATTATTCTTTCACTCGTTCGCTCGATCGAACCAGCAGAGTCTAAAACATGATATAAAATTTGAAGTTTTATACAGAAAGCGGAAAGCTGGAATAGTGGGGCTATCAAGCAGGTATGATGGGTATTATTCCATAATCTCGAATATCTATATCAGTGTTTCCCAACCTTTTTTGAGTCGCAATCCCTTTTTATAATATTGAAATTATTTCCATCTTTTCATTTATGCAAACCAGTGTTACATCATTAATAAAATATGGCAATATAACCATATTAACATAAATAAATGCTAAAAATAATCGTGGCTACACCCCAGAAAATATTTCGTGATCCTCAAATTGGGAATCACTGATCTACATATCATAATATAATTCACCCTCAAGTCGATGAGAATCCTATTGCACAGCTTGTCTCTGCCTGCTGTAAATCTATTTTCAATCGAAAATATAAAAAAACCTGATATTCTCGCGCGACCTACTTGCTGACTTCTTTTCTGTAATAACCTTGCCCTTTTTTCATAAAAAATGTTGCATCTATTATAACCAGGTTTCTCTCAAATTTTATTTTAGTACACCTCTAAAGCGTAAACTGCAGAAAAATAAAATTCGGCGCGCCACGAAGGCACAGAAAATAGCTTTCAATATTCCGGGAGCTGAACTAGCGACGTGAAGTATTTACTGCTCAACACATATCTCATGCGCGCGGGGCCGTCGATCTGTATAACGAAATCGATTCGGCCACGATTCGGTGGCAAGACTGGTCATCCTCCCTTTTGTACGTTCTATTTTATCGTGTACCGATCTGGCCGGCGAGTTTATTCTCGGCGAATCAATAGCCAGGCTTCCCCTTAAACCATTTATCGTTCCGTCTAGATCGGCCGGGATTCCTGAAAATCAAACGTGGCTAATGAGGAAATAAATTATTACAATGTATCTTGAGATTCGTCGTTTTAAATGAATAATGGAATAAAGCCAGCTCATAAATGAAGCACGATAAATATTCTTAGGCACGGCCTAGGGAATTATGCAACCGTAAATTATGCGAGAGGATCATTCGTTTGATTGATAGCAGCGCGATAGAATCGCTAGGCAAGGTACCTCGACTGAGCAATGTCGATTAAATCGTAATCGTTAGTCCACGAAGTGCATCCGGCAATTCAATAGGCACACAAACTATCCTGTAAGTTATTCAAATCTACACATTACATTGGGGCTTTGTTTTCTGTGGCTAGGGGAACGCACGAGAAACACTAGGAGCCACCTAGGAGTGACACCTTTGGTAAATATTTGAATATGCTATTAATATAGTATTGGGTGCCACAAAGTTAATGGAGTCCATTTCATAGCAAATGAAATTATTATTTTATATAACTGTGACGCTTCGTCAATTATAATTTGATAAGTGCTAACAGATGAGAAAATAACTAATATTTTTTAAATGTATGACTGTATAATAATTTAGTGCAAGATTTCAGGTGTACGTTTCCGAAATTCAAGCTTTCTATAATTCTAATCCTAAAATGCTCTAACAGTGAACTTTGAATACCTACTAATTTTGTTCTCCAAGATATTCTTCAATGTGGAAGCACAGAACGATCAATGCTGACTTTTTGAGGATTTCCTAGAATTTTGCATACGCGCTGCAAAAACTCTGCTGCATGGCTCGTAAATCTTGGATTCGATCGTTCGAATCCGACATTTACATGGGTTTGCGATAATCATCCTGAACGGCGGTTGACAGCAGCACGACTGAAATACTTTCACGGAACATTTAGTTGAAACTCTCTTGTTATGCGTATGTTATACCAAACTGACTTCACTGCCAGATGAAAGGGTTTCAGAAATCTTAAAAATGCATGTCCCTTCACGTCTTCAAATATAATATTCTAATAATTTTACTAAACTAAACTCAATCACGTGTCACGAGCCAGAGATTATGAGTTCCCCATTGTTCGAGATCACAAATTCTCTTGTATTATACATTATTATTATTTATTTATTGCTTTAAACCAGACGTGATTTATACAGCCAGTACAGTATACACGTAGTTTATAAATCATACACTTTTCAAATTAGCAGCTACCAATTTAGATAATAACATTTACACTGTTTAAATTTGTATTTTACATTTAATTTGACGATTCATATTCGTTCAATTTAATCCATAAGAGGATATTGTGTTGAATGACCAGTTTTCGGTTACCCCTGAGTCACTAAAGGGTCCAACTGGAAACCGTGACCCAACTGATTCATCAAAAAATTAGTCACCGATGCATTTGCTTCCTTCTCATAGTCTACACAAAATCTGACTTCGTTACCCTCAGAAAACTGTATGACAATCGGATCTTCTTAGGCATTTTTTAAAACCTTGCACCACCCGGTATCCAATAATATAATTCATTCGTAAATACATCAAGATCTTCTCTCACAAGACACTTGTGTTGCTCGTTGTAGATATTCCGACGATATTTTCCACCTTTTCCCAACTAGAATTTCCCAATTTGTTTCTCGCAAGTGAATATATCTGAAATACGGTTGGCGAGCCACAGAATTGTCCCGTGTAAGATGGTCTAAGACTTCGTCACTGTCCGCCGACGATCAGCAATCATTTGTTCGGTGGACGTAGGAGAACTTCACTCGAGCGATTTTCACCGTTGCCGCAGAGAAGCGCAGCCAAAGACGGGATGAAGTCTGCTAAGGGATGACGCCAATAAAGGGCTGAAATTTTTCGTTCGACAATATCGGAACCGGTGTCAGCTTCCGTTCTTTCTTCGGCTGGAAGATAGCGTTATATTGAAGTTCAGCAATCGAGCAAAACGACTGAAACGATCTGAAAGAGGCGGTGCGCTTCAAGTTTTCAGTCCAATTAAATTTTTCCCCTGTTCCTTCTGATTCGCGCCAGCGTGGTTCTTCAAAGTCCGCCGGCTGGCTTCAAGCGAGAAGATTTCTGTAATTTCTGACAGTGGAGCGGGAAGCATTTCACCCCATCCATCTAGCAGTATATTCTGCTTGCCGAGATTATCGGCGAACGTTCATTTATCCAGCGACCGTTCGTTATGTCCATTTCGATCGGAATAATATCGTTCAATTTCTCAGGCGAAGTTGCTGGCGAGGCGACGAGAAAATTCGCCGCTTGTCGGTCTCGCGGCGAGTTCGATTTCAATGCCTCCTCGTGGCTCGGCCGGGGTCTGCGGCAGCAGGTTCCTCGCTCATAGAGACACAACGTTTCCCATAGAATACTCGGGACGAGAAGGCCAAGGCGTTTCCTCTCGCGAACTCTCCAGCCTCTGTTCCCTTTTGGTCTGTATAGCTGTAGCGGCTCTCTGGTCTACCGTCTAAAAACTTGCCGAAGAGAAATTCAGCGAAACACGCAGGGGTTTCCCTTTTAGAAACGCGCTCCACAGTATACAGAGCGGCGCAATCTACGTTCAAGAGTGCAGGATAGGTGTCCGTTTCTTTCGTTCCGCCCGTGACCGGTTTGACTGGGTTACGAGATGCGACGATCCCTCGACTTAATTGACCCTGGTTTTCATTTACGACAGACGGACGCCTTCGGTATCCAGGGTCGGTTACATAAAGCCCTCTTATAGTAAATTCCTCGCATAATGGCCACGGCCCGATGCCAGGGCATTGTTCCTGCGATCGACGTAGGATTTCGTATGGGACGACGGAGACTCGCGAAAAAAATTCCTGGGGTATTCAGATTGGACCGAATGTGTTCTGGGTATTGAAAATGCTTTTAATGTATACTTCTTTGTGCTCCTTTGACGTATTTCCCCGCAAGACCAGTGGTATGGTAGGCATTTTCTGGTGATAATTCCTCGAGTGATCTAATATGAGAAGAGATTTTTCAAAAGGGCATATTTTCACATAGAATCTTTTGTAATAACCGCAAATAACTGGTACCTACGTTTATGAAAAACAAATCTTCTTTATATTAGTACACGTAGGTTTAATTCTTCCTACTGATTTCAACTGATTTCTGACTTAACAAAGAGTTTGGAAATAAGCCTTTTTGATGAAAAGTATAAAAAATAAGCCGTTTTGTATTAAATCATTTCCATTTGGAAAGAAGTCCTAGAACTTGCACAATCTTTACTGCCATTTTCAAAATATAATATATTGTTTACGGTTACTTTGTTTTGCCATATTTAATTGTAAAGATTCCATAACAGTGGGTACGTTTTTAAACTAATTTATTATTATGGTTATTATTATTCATCTTTATTACTTGGAACATACAAAGAACAATAATACATGAAGAATAGCGAAGTAAAAGGCGAGACTGCAGTGTAATACTGTTAGAAGCCTAACCGTAACTAAATAACTAAAACTAAACTTAAAACTAGGAAAGAAAGCTAAAACAGAACAATTAGGAGAAAATTTATCCACAGAATTTTTTTTATTATTATTATTCTGGCGCATTAAGTTAGAAAAGTATAAACATAGATGGACAGACAGGGGCGAGACAAGGAAAAGAAAGAATATAAAGATGACTTAGGAACATTGTAGAAATATATACCATCGAGCTTTACATTAAATCAGGAAACGAATTTAGCCCTCGAATATCAGGTGGAAGGGAATTATAATATAAGGGAATTTAGTATATGTTTGGGTAACTCTATGGAATTATGTTCCTTTCCTTTCAAATTCATAACAATTTCATAGATGAGTATAGGAAGTATATCCGTTTTGTTTCAGACTAAATAATTATTTTACTAAGTCATCAGACAAATTTGGAAATAAGACCTTTTCTATGAAACGTATTCTCACTTCAATTTCTCAAAATGGAATTAAACCTATTTTGTAGTCTTTCGTCCCACTGGTGGATGTAATTTAACATTATTAAGGCGATGCCATCAAAATTTGCTTCAAGCTCAAAAATGGAAAAATGCCCTTTAGAAAAATCACTCCTCATATGTGGGCTAAATGTTGATTTTTGTTGGATTATGATATGTGTTTAGTAAGTTTTGTTGCTTAACGTTGGATGCAGCGAGTTAAGGGACCGGGTGGGAGACAGAAATGTTATTTCTCGTGAAGGAGTATAGTTTCCATATTTGTAGCAGCAAAGTAGTGTTTTAGAGAAATAATAATACAGTTAATTCAATTATAGGTACATCTGTTTGCCTTTTGTGGTGCAATCACTGAGATTCAGCAAGATGCTGTTTTAAACTCTCCCTGTGTATGTTAATGTATACGCAAAAGGATACAGTAGCCTGTGATTGTAATTTGAAATCAGAGGCAAGTGTGTTTCAAATTCATTGTAATAGTGGACGGTCTACGTATTTTCTAAAATTCAATATTCAAATCAACTTTAAATAAATTGCAATCCTCTTTTTATATATTTGGGAGATTTATTATTACCTTTTACTGCATTCCTTTCAACATAGTTTCATGGGCAGAAGGAATTATATTATACAGACTAATTTGGTTCACATCGAACTTAATAATTTGAATTATGAAATATTAAAAGTCGAACAGACCTGCTGGCTGATCAGTTTTAATTCAAATATTGTATGGATAATATTTTTTATTTGTTAAAAAATAATTATAACGACTGTAGCAACGTTAGAGGTCATTATCACTTCCCTAATTACGAGCTGTACTACTGTACGTTACCGTAAACTGATTACGGTTGCATGTAAGATGGTGATTAATTGGTGTTTCTATAATTTTCGCTGGTAATTCTACAGAATCATTAAAACTTCATAATTGGATATGTTTACTGGTGATTAGAACCATTTCATTCTAACAGTTTTCAACCTGACCTAAAATCATAGGTGTGAGATAAAATGTTTTGAGTTTCTTGCATTTTCGAAGATAGTCATGCATTCTTGCGTAAAATGATTCAGTAAAATATCTGGAAGAATTTCAGAAGCAGTGAATTGAGTACTTTCGGATATTCCTTGTACCTACCTGGATATTATTTTTCAAATAAGTGAAGAATGTGTTGATCTTCGCTAGACTATCTAATTAATGTAGATTTCTTATTTATGACTGCATTGAATTTCATGGTTCGTTTTATATATAGGTCGATTCAATACAGAGTAATATTATTAATAACGATTACAGAAACTGCAGTAACGTTCAGATATGTTTAAGGATTTTCATTATATTGAAATACATTATCCAGATTTATTACATTTATTACTTATAATCGATGCAGTGTACCTAATATTTTATAAATTACGGAATTATATATCCGCAAGACATTATACATATGTTTCTCTGTTGAATCGCGGAAGATCATTTTATGCAAAAACAGATCGTATTTCAGAAAACATTATTCAAAAATTCGCTTCAAGTAACATTTTTTAGCGAAATAATATTGAAGTTAAATAACATACCTGCTATGGTCTTTAATTCAATATCTACAATTAGTATGCAGATCAGTGTCAAATTGCAGTGAAATGTGAAGATTAAAGCAAGTCATTTTCTCATTTTTTTCGCACACAGCTGCATACTCTTATTTATTATAAATTTCATCTAATGTCAAGACGCATCGACGTGATTCGAAACCATTTTCAATTATACATTTTTTTTATTTTTCATTCAGTTACCTCTGTATGTAACACCCAAATCTGTTTCACACATTGCGTAATATAAAATTGTTAGTCTTTAAGGAGGGAGCTCTATTTAGGACCCTAGGAATAAAGTGATTCTTGGGAATTTTTTTTCTAAGAATCTGTTAAGCGGATCTTTTCCAAACATTTAGCGTATTTTAGTTCACATTCAAACAATAAAAATTAATATTTACATTACAAAGTGTTCGGTAGAAATGAAGATATATGAATACGTTAGTTAGGACTCGCGCGTCGGAGTTGCAAATTGGCGACTGTAATGGTGGCCCCATTTCTTTCCTGAAATAAAAAAAAAAGGATTTTCTTATTTCTAGTACAATTACATTGCCGATGAACCTAATAATCGATACAAAAGTTAAAAGTTGGCAAATTAGTGGGACTTGAAAGAAAAAGTTACGATTCTGCCCCAATATATTTCGTACTATTTATGGGAATGAGTTGTTCAATTCAATTTATTTATCAATGTCATAGGTTGATCGACAATGTAATTTTACTAGAAATAAGCAAATCTTTGGTTTTTTATTGCAAGGCGAAATGAAGCCACCATTACAATCGCCAATTTGCAACTCCAGCGCGCGCGTCCTAACGAACGTGTTTATATATCTTCATTTTTACCGTACTCTTTATAAAGTAAAAATTAATTTTTATTGTATGAATGTGAACTAAAGTACCCTGAAAGTTTGGGAAAGATCCGCTGAACAGTTTCTTAGAAAAAATCTCAAGTATCACCTTATTCCTAGCGTCCTAAATAGGGCTCCCCCCTTAAATGACATTTGTCACTGAAATTTTAACATAAACATCAACAGATACTTCTAAGCGAAAAAACTCTAACCATTAAGATACAATTGATATGTTCCAATATAACCTGAATTACTGAAGTAACACTTGAATAATTATAAACAAACCTTCACGGTCATATTTTGTTATGTTACACTTCCAAAAGAGATAAATAATTAAAGTCGATTTTGCAGATTTCATACATTGGTCATGTCCCTTAATTACAGTACCGTCGATGACGTATATTATCGACAGGTTATTATGGAATTATTTCTTCGAATTCTGGGAAGGTAATGCAAGCCATTAATTAACGTATGCACAATAGCTGGTATGCCGAATATGCACCGATCAGTTTTTGTTCGGGGTAGGTATACAGCCTCACTCTTTCCTTTCCATCATCGATAATGGACAAACGCGCTAGCACGCCCCAATTATTATCCGTTCGGCAAACACAAAATTCTAATTATTTCGTAAAGTGTAAGTTAACGGGTACGCCGTGCAGCCACACATGTGCTGCTCGCCCCGTAACGAAGTTATAATATACAATTTATGAGATAAAATTAACTTGGTAATCATACAATTAACATAGCCCGTTCCTACGGTTAACGTCGCCCCTAATGAGACATAATTCACAATATAATGACGCGTACTACGCTGGTAAATATAGGAGGGAAAAAAATACGACGGAACCTCGATCATTCCAACTAATTGGTGGTCACGGGATTTGGATTATCGATTATATTTAATTGAGTGACCGAATGTCTTGTTATATACAGTGTTACCCTTGTTATTTAATATATTACAAATAAAAATACAGTAAAAAGTCAGCAGTTCCTTTCGTTCCTCAATTTATTTTTACTAAATAGCGTATATTTTTTTAAACAAACAGTTTTACAGCCAAAGTGTGGTGAGGGATTCAGGACACACCAGGGGTTAATGACCATTTTTAGGGTGTTTCTGAGTATTTATATTTTAATAGACTGAAATGAAAATGACTGATCTACTATTCATTTTAAATACCAATATATGACGTAATTAACTGAAACCTGAAGTCTTGAGTATTTCTATGTGATAAGACTTTTGTAAACACCATGGGTAGCCGCAGAATTTTTAAATGGTTGTTTCATAATGGTTTCATGTCAGAAATTGTGTATTTTATTCTTTGTATCAGATTCAGCATAAAATTGCTTACTCTGGCTTAGCAACCTCTTAGTAATTATAACATTTGCTTCGGTGACGATGACAATACCCCCACACAAGGGGACATTAATTTTTGTATAAAAAAAGGAAATTCGCATTTTCTCATTATTCACACTAATAATTCTGACCGTAACTATGCAGCTCTTTAAATCACTGAATTTCTCTTCTCACGAAAGATGGTTGTTGTTTAGACGTACCGTAAACGTCACAGCAGCTTCTCTTATTACACACTTATTAGATTGCATACAGTTTCTAGAAAGAGGAAAGGATTCTTTACAGAGCTATGTGGAAACATTCTTGCAATATCCATCAGTTTTACAAATTGTCATAAGCACCGACATATTTCAACAAATGACTGCAATTAAATGGGATGTTCAGCGGATGGCAGACTTTTAATCATAAAAGATTAAATAAGCTATAATGGCCCCTAAGGCAATTTTCACTTCGCATAATTGCTATTTGCAAACGTTACTTGTGGTAATAAATACTAATAAAGTCACTATATATGGTATCATAAAACAATTTATGTCCTGCATAAAAAGTTACAAATTTGATTAATGAAATTACAATCTCCATATACATTTCCTCTGTTCTTGTTTCCTCAATATCATACATTACACGCGTGCGAATATTTTGTCGACCTTTTGGCCATCAATAGTTTTGTGTTGGGGCACGGTAGTTGCATAATTATACGCCCGCAGTCATGCCTGAGGTTTCCAATATTCTAATTAACTTTGTATGTCACGATATGAAGTGTGGGGACGAATAAAATTGAAAACCTTCCCACCGCTGAATCTACAGAAGTTATTTTAAGGAGGAAAAACATTCTTTTAATGGAAATGGTTTAGTGTTATAGTTTGCGAAGTGCATGCATAGCATTTTGATTGATGTTATTGAGATATCAGATTGATTTGTAATACGTGACGTGTAAATTAACGGGATTTCAAGTTCATAGATACATAACTCTAATTACGACCGTTATTTGCTGTTATATCCATGATATGAACACATTAATGGAGCTATTTCAATTCCTTGAATAGTATATACTATTTTATTCTTATGAATGCATCTCTGGAAATTCTGATATATAACACAATCACGTGTCTTATTTCTAAGTGTCACAATCCTCACTTCTAATCCTGCTTAAACTTGCAAATATTGCTTAAACGTCGTAAGATTCATAGTCCTTAAGGACTTAAGGCCGCCATACACGCTCCTTCTTACCGTTCGATTTGCTTGTACAGTCAAAAGTTGTAATTGCGTTCATGCCCGGAAATTGGCAGTACCTACGTACCTATATACTAAATCGGCCGATTTGTGGAAACACGCTCAGTCTTGCATTATAACTTTTGACTGTACAAGCAAATCGAACGGCAAGAAGGAGCGTGTATGACGGCCTTTACAGAGAAATATATGTCAAGCCGAGTATCTACCAAACGCGCGATTCTGACAACGGTTAACGAAAGTTCGCGAGCATTTTGCGCGTTCGGTGGATACTTGGCTTAAGTTCACGAGGCACAAAATGAGCATTATTTAGTATTCAACAATATATCGCTAATTATATTAAATACCCTTCAACCTTCATTAATTCCAGAAATACATTCTAAATTATTAACAAATGAACCAATGATGTTATGGAGGCATTATCTATAACAAAATGACGTTTATTCGCAAAAATGTTACCGCTGGCCTAGTAGTCATAAAGTGCATGCAACTATGCCAATATTTCCCAATAGAAAGGATCGTGTTCTTGCCTCAACGCGTTTCCGCGAGTTTACATTGTTCCTTTCAGATCTGTATTAGAAGACAGGAATGTGTGATAACTTTTATTTCTGTGTTCATGCACGATCGTGTGTTCAGTTTGCGGAGACACTCTCCGCGATCTGGTCACGTACTTGAATTATTTCTACTGCGAGGACTTCCCTGAGAGACAGTGATCCAGAAGGAGACACAAATAATTTTGCAGTGGATTCTAGAGATTCCTAAACGAAGACCGTTGTATTAATTGCTGAGTCTCAGTGATAATCCAGATGCAAGCAATAAATAACGGACAGGGTATTTCACGTGATTATTCAGTAGCCACAGAATTATTCTCGTACTTTAAACTACATACAACTTGAACTGTACGTGAATAATACCTCAAGTAGATATATAACGTGTATAAGACCTAAGTCATAATTCTCAGTTTTGCAAGAAGCGACTGTTGAATTTTTAACGTGAAAGCTGATAACTGTCCCGCGAAAGTTGTGATAACTGACTGAAATTACGATCTCCGGTAAAAGTAGCGGGGAAGAAGTAATATTGACTGGAGCTATTGGAACCAGATGCAAAGCACGGCAATATAGAAAATGTCAGTGTACTTATGCCAGTTTGATCAAAATTTGATTTATATTAATTTTCTCGCCCACCAGAGATATATTCTAAACAATCTTTTCGAAGCCTAAACTGTGCAATCGATCAACATGCGAAAAATTCCAACTCTAAAGAATTCAGTCAGAGATGGGTAAAATTTTTATTGAAATAAATTTCGAATAACGAATAAAGCTTAAAAAAAAAATTCGTCATGTGCCGAATAAAGTCGACCCAGGTTAAAGTTGAAAAATTTATTCGCCGCCGAAGTGGAAACGTTTGACGAATAAAAAATTAACTTTATTCGTCAAATAATCTGAAGTTAAAGTAACTTTTATTTGATCCGTTATTTAAATAATTCCTCATTTAGTCAATGCCCAACTCAGAGCTCAGGTGACAGTCAACAGAAGTTCCTATACGCTGCAGAAGACGTTGAATGCCCTGGAATTGCCAAAAGCTCACCTTCAATTAAAACACTTTTCAAATCGTCACCGCGTATGTCAACGCACGCTTCTACCGAAACGAGATTTTCCAAACAACGATATACTTCAGTCGCGTCAAGAAAACAGTCCGTGTAACGAATTCCTTTACAGGAAACGCGGGTATAGACGCGTGTCCATCGAAATGGGGCGTCTATACTCAACTCTAGACGCTCACAGATATACACCCCCGAAACGTGCCTCCAAAAGTACTTTGTGCGTTCGCAAATGTCTGTACAACAAAGTCTGCCCCGGGTGCGCCGAGGCAAAGGGCGTTATCAAAGTAAACAAAACAATGCGCGGCTCATCGATGTAAGTGCAGCTAGCCGAGCACCGCAAAGAGACTCCCTGAAAGCTTGAGGGATTTCCGTTTGGCCGATGGGGCGATCCACCCTGATATTCACCTCGGTTCATAGAAAGGGCTGCGCTTGGAATGGCTGGAATACGTCTAATTTAGCCGTGAATACGCTAGCGTGTTCGGCTGCGCGCATCCGGGTAAACGGACGGACAATTATACCGCACGTAAGTCCGAGGTAAACCGAAATCTGTCGGTGACACGAGTCGTGGAGAAGTTGGGCGACAACTCTTCGATCGGGCCGCGCCGCATTCCCTGATTTCAAACTACCCGTTAACAATCGTTTACGCGGCCGCAACATCGGTCTTCTGGGTTCTAAACAGAGAATTGCCCGCTACGGTCACTTTATGGGGGTCGATTTAACAGCCGAACGTAAAGCCGGGATTTTATGATGCCCGTTCAATCACCCGGGCGCTTGTCACGCGAGATACTTCTGTGGCTCATAACTGCTACTTCATATATATTCACTTTGCAGAGACAGCGATCGCTAGGTCTAATCCGATGAGTCATTTGAAGGCGAAGTGATTGTCTATGGATGTTTAAGCCGGAGCTGGGGAAAGTTGAAATAGTTTGAAAGAAAATACTAAAACCTAATGCTTAAATCCAATACTATTTGACTAAATGCTTAAATCAAATATTAGTTGAAAATACTATTCCACTAACAAGGAGAGGTTCCCAGGTGTCCGCCTCCGATTGCTTTGAATTTTGGAAATGTTTTAGAGGACCGAAAAATAAGAAATACGTGTCTTTTTATTTTGGCCTGCTTGAATGTTTAGGGGGTGAAACCACACCCCAAAGTTCATAAGAATAGTTGATGCCCGCATCCGATTGCTTTGAATTTTGGATATGTTTTAGAGGACCGAAAAATAAGAAATACGTGGCTTTTTATTTTGGCCTGCTTGAATGTTTAGGGGGTGAAACCACACCCCAAATTTCATAAGAATAGTTGATGCCCGCCTCCGATTGCTTTGAATTTTGGATATGTTTTAGAGGACCGAAAAATAAGAAATACGTGTCTTTTTATTTTGGCCTGCTTGAATGTTTAGGGGGTGAAACCACCCCCCAAAGTTCATAAGAATAGTTGGTGCCCGCCTCCGATTGCTTTGAATTTTGGATATGTTTTAGAGGACCGAAAAATAAGATATACGTGTTTTTCTATAGCGGCCCGTTTTCATATTTAGGGGATGAAACCAACCCCCAAAGTTTTAAGGTTTTCAGGTGTTCATCTCCGATTGCTTTGGTTTTTGGATGTTTTAGAGGACCAAAAAATAAGAAATACGTGTCTTTTTATTTTGGCCTGTTTGAATGTTTAGGGGGTGAAACCACCCCTCATAGTTACCCCCTAATAACGGTGATTGACGACAAGAACATCGTCCATACAGTAAATTATGACGCAAATGAAATTTATATGAAGTTTTACTCAACACAATTTTGTACCCCGTATGAAGATTAGAGGGGTGGTGTCACCCCCTAAACATTCAAGCAGGCCAAAATAAAAAGACACGTATTTCTTATTTTTCGGTCCTCTAAAACGTATCCAAAATTAAAAGCAATCGGAGGCGGGCATAAACTATTCTTATGAACTTTGGGGGGTGGTTTCACCCCCTAAACATTCAAGCAGGCCAAAATAAAGAGACACGTATTTCTTATTTTTCGGTCCTCTAAAACATATCCAAAAACCAAAGCAATCGGAAATGAACACCTGAAAATCTTATAACTTTGGGGGTTGGTTTCACCCCCTAAATATGAAAACGGGCCGCTATAAAAAAACACGTATATCTTATTTTTCGGTCTTCTAAAACATATCCAAAATTCAAAGCAATAGGAGGCGGACACCTGGGAACCTCTCCTTGTAAGAGAAGGTTCTGGTCTAAAAATGAATTTTTTTTTCAAATGTTCAACATTTTAGGAATACGTGTTTAAAAATTGTTCTTTTTTAAAATTCGTAAAATTTTCGAAGTTATAGGCATTTGAGTAGCAGCAAATGTGTGGGTAAGACACGGCCACTCGGCACTCACGTAAAACTTTAAAAGCCTTTTTCTCGAAACAGTGTTCTCAAAATCGGTGGAACCTGTATCTCTAAAAGATATTTTCCGATTCGTTTGAAACTTTTTTTATTTTGATGAATATGCCTACTTTTGGCTCGTGGACAGACCAGTAAAATTTCAGAAAAATTGAAAATTTATAATTTGTAAAAGCGTTGAAAGGAGGAAAAATATAGGGAAAAAGTGATTTCAAATTTCCAGTATAATTATTTTTTAAAAAAATGTAATTTTTGTAATTTCTACCGGCCAGTCCACAAGCAAGTTCCATACCCGTTACTAACCTGCAATTGTTTTGTACTTCAGATCAGTGGTTTAGGTGCTACAGGTTCCACCGATTTGGATGAATTTTTTGATGCCTCGACATTAACGACTCCCCAATCCCGTCTGCAATGATTACTTATAAAATAAATTTTTTTTCTGTAGTTCAAGACATTTTTAATTGAATGCAAAACATCCCATTAAATTCTATGTGGTAGTTTTCCTTTAATTAATTCCTAAATATCACCTATTTTTATGGGCTCTAGACCGGAACGGCCCCTTAAATGCTTAAATCAAATACTACTTGCAAATACTATTTCATTAAATGCCTAAATGTGCCCGAACGAAAGATAAAATCTTTTCCTTTATTCAAACCCACACTCTTAACATCAAGGCCAGCACATGTTGACCCTATAAACAGGATATCCAACCCAGCGACAAATATAATTCTAAATTAGATTTCATTAATAAGTCCTTTCAAACTGCTGTGCATAAAATTGCTCCCACTGATTAACTGAGAGCTGTTCCATCAACGAAACTTCATATATACCTAGATACATAATGCCCCACATAATAATTATAACTGTACAATTTCCACACCAAGGTCTAGCCCCCTTTAAAAAAATAATAAATAAATAAACTTCCTCCGTTGTCACTATCACGATACACGACAAAACTGACTACCAGCAGCACTCCGAATTTCGGTCGTCCTCCCATCACCCTTGGTAGCGGCGTCTTACAAATATCTGTTATATTTCATATAGGTAGATCGCGTGTTCGCTTTCGAGGATTCTATGCACGTTCGTCGCCACTTAGTGCTGATATATCGTCGCGTGAAAAACTGTTTCTACGAAACTGTCTCCGCGGCGTTACACCGTGTCTACCTATTCCAACTCGAATCCTCCGTGATAAATTCCTCTGCGCAGGCATTGTGCAGGGGTGCTGCCGAGACAAGTTGCCAGAAACTCATACCTCTGAAAAAAGAGAAAAGCAAAAGAGAAAGAAGGCGAGGCCAGAAAAAGCAGCATAAATTACGCTGAACAGTTCGAACGTTGGTCGAACAGAATACGTGCTCGAAATTAATATCCGCATGGCGTGTAGTAGAGGAAAGATAACCCTCTAGAAGATATTTATTCTAGCGAGAACTCTTCTTGCGAGTCGGGTCGCTCGTGCAGCGACATGGACACGTTTAATCGCCAGCGGTCCCGCGGGACGTGCCCGACTCTTCAGTCGTTTCGCTCGCGCTGCTGGTCAGAAACGCTTGCCCCGGTCGAAAAGCGGGCGTTGGCGCCCGTTGACAAAGGACAACCGAGAGCCTTGGAACAATCGAGACTTCTCGAACCGTTTCCCAGGTTGAGGCCAGCCGCCTCCGGTGCAACTGCGACCCCGACTTCTTGGACATCGTGTTACACGTATAACTAAGTGTATGTAGGTCGTCTCTGGCCGCGCTCGCGTGTGCGACGACGCTTCGCGTGTAGGTAAATTTTCGAGAAATGATTCGCTGCGACAGCTGGGTACGCGCATCGATAGGGCTCGCGATAACGCATCGCTGGCTCGGGGGAGAGAAAGTTTCTGTTGGAGAGATGAATTTTGAATGATGATGTTCCGATCACTGTAATCTCTGTTGGAAAGTCGTCGATTAAATCTTTCTGTGCCAGGAAAATGTATGTGCGCTCGAGCAGTGTTGGTATGAGTTTTACGAGGGGACGTTTAAATGCGTTCTGCGAGCGTGGTTAAAAGGGAGGACTGGAGGGTTTTTGTGGAGGATGTATGCTGGAACGTTTAAATCTTATTGTTAGAGTGGAAAGGGTTGAAGGGGATGTTTGCATTCTTGAATCAGGAGGTGGGAAAATATCTACAGATGACACAGTGGCTTTAATAATGTGTTGTTTCTATTTCAGCCTGCGCAGTTTGGAAAAGTAATATTGACAATGGAAGCGAAAAACTGAACCACAATGAAGGAAATTTTTTTCCAATTTTATATGATGAGTACAGCCTATTGGAATACATTATTGCTACTAACTCATTTTAAAAAAAAAATGTGGGTTAGTCCATTTGTGCTCTCAATTCCTCAACTAATAATGGAGTGTAAATGTAACGTGTTGTGGTCAGGCGGTCAACTTTTTGCGTGTAAAGTTTTGAAGTTGTAGATAATATGTGTTTTAAATTATTTTACTGTGCTTGGTAAATCGTTGAAATTATTGTAACAGGTTGAAACGCTCTTGATGGCACCTATTTCTTTATTCTTCCTCATGAAATTCTAAAGAACCACTAAAACTTCTTAAACTTCTTCAATCTCTGATCTATTGTAAGTAAAGCACCCATTTCTGATTAATAATCAACTTCATGTCGCAAATTCGTGCCTAAACACTGCAGTCAAGCACAGCAGTGCAAAGAGCAGAGGTCTTCATTATGACGCAGTCGAACTAAATCTAATTATTTTTAGGCCTTCCAAACTTTTATAGGATCTCAGATGTTCTGAATATATTTTTTCTATGACCTGTTTTAAAGAATTTAATAAGATAAGAAAATGCTACAAATCGAAAAGTCCTCTCGACAAAAAATACAACCTGTGGGATATGCTTAAGGACATGAACTATTATTTTATTATTAAATTTGATGGTTTCTCCATTTGCAGACTGGGAAGTCTGTAGGGAACAAATTAAACCAGGACCTCACTAATACTTTTTGACTACCTGGAACAGTTTGACTACCTCGCCATGAATTCTACAGACGCGTGTACGTGAACAGTGCATGGAAACGATGAATCGAAGTCGAATTCGTGAGCAGAATTACTGTTATAAGTGGATCAGGTCGTAAACATTCGCGTAATTCACGGTGCAAATTGTCGGAATGGCGGGACGTAGCGAAATCGTTAATCGGCAGGACCCTTGACCGTATGAATTTTCAAATAACAATGTTCCGTAATATCCGGCCGTCTCTGTTTATGCGCAAATCCCCGTAATTGTAACGGGAGTTGCGTATATCTGTGAACATAATCAAACGTGATTCGATACAATTTACGAATATGTAAAATTTGAAAGGAGTAAATCAGGTCATTTTTTAAAAAAGGACAATGAAAGACGTTCCTTGAACTTCAGTAGCTAATCTCGCCCAGAGTTTGATACTAACTAAATACAAAATTATTTACACAACAGATCAAATAAATGTTACTTTAACTTTACATCATTAAACAAATAAAGCTGATTTTTTATAAGGAAATTTTATTTAAATAAAATTTTTGCGCATATCTGATTTCTCAGAATGTAAACTTAACTGCAAAGATAAAGAAGCTTATTTTAATTGACCAACTGAAGTATAATTTATTACAATATTCAGTTTAAATTGGGTGTAAACCATAATCAATTACATGGGGAAACAATTAGTTGTAAATTCTGTTTCATAATCTATCTATTATTGTAAATAATTTTCATTTGATAGCAATAACTTATCGTTTACCATAATGTGATTTTGCTTCATTTAGCAGTGAAGTTCATGGTAATTTGAGAAGTATTGTTTTAAACATTTGCATTTCTTAATATAATTTTTCTTTGTGAACGTAACGTTTTAAAGAAATCTCAATAAAACAGTTTGTGACTCGTATTAAAATTGTGAGAATTTCATACACAGACCAAGAATTAAATTTAAAAAAAATAAAATCAAGATATAGTTTGTAACAAATTTCTCAGATTCCCAATGTCCATCTCGATGGAAGTTGACAAAAAATACATAAGTTGAAAGAATAGCAGGAATGTTATAGGTACATAACAAATACAATATGACGTAAAACAAATATTTTTTGCAATTTTTAAAGATGCCGCCTTATATCCCAAAAGAGTTTAATGCAATATTAACAATAGTTTTTTAAAAATAATCATAAATTTCTGCGGTTGTTACATGAGAATCTCCCCTTACCTAATGACTCGCACTGTATAGCGGTCATACGTAACTTTGTAATAATTCCACAAGGCCACGTCTTATAAGTTGAAGCATTAAGCAAAACCCAGCCTATAAAATTTCCGAATATCCTATTCCCCATAGTTATCACAAACCTTCAATCAACCTTACAGTCATTCCATACATTAACAACAAGTATTGGTCGACGAAGTCACAGCTAATTCGGTATGCATCGCGGTAAACGTTATTTTCCCTACGTATTTGCTACCTCGGGATTCTGCTTTGTAATTCGTCCCCGGAATAAGGTGCATTTCGGTAAATAAACGAAAAGGGGAGGCAGATTCTAGCTGGCGAATCCCATGGGATCGATCGGAAGTGGAACATTAGGATTTTATATATTCCAAACGCTTCATGTAATTTCGCCTGCTCTCTCCACTCAATTGCGTCGACGAAAGATTAAGCACAGGGAATATTATTATTCGTCCCGTGTAAATTGGGACCGGCTCGGGGCGGTAAAAAAGCTCATTATAGATTACGGGAGGGAAAAAGTCCTTTCCGAGACATTGAAATCGTTCGCAGTAACGACTCACCCTTCCATTGTTCCATCTCGCACCAAACCTATTAAGTCGACTTCCGAGCCGATACTTGAAGGGAGTATTTATAACACCTTGCGAGGATCGTCACGCTGGCAGTAATGCCGAGTGATCTGATTGTAAATCGCGAGTAACGAATGGAAACGCGGAGGTAATTAGCAGAAAGTTAACTGAGAAGGAAAGATGAGCCGTTTTACGTGTACAGGGTGGCCCATGGATTTGGGTCAGGGTGTACGGGGTAATTCATTTTATACAACAATCTTTTGCTTACAGGAAAACTACTTGTCGTATTAAATCAATGGTATCATCTCCAGGAAAGTTGCACTAATTTTAATGCAAATATGTAGTGTAATAATTAGACCAGTGGATGTTTATTGTTTTGTCTGTACCAAGAATTTGTTTTCTATTTTTGTAGGTAAAAATTTCCAAGTGAAAGTAGAAGGAGTATCTAATACATAATAAACAGAATTTTATTTCAGACTGAGCTAAAAATTAAAAGTAGGAAAATATTCATAATATAGAATTAAAGAATTCATTGATAATAAATTGTAGCTGAACATTCATTTCACAGACGATACTCTAATTCAATAGGAAAATCTGGGGATAAGTAGAAATATAAAATTCCACTGGGTATCAGCCCTCAAACAGTATCAAAATTGCAATTATTTCTAATATTAAGAAAACTTAAAGCTATCAGCTTTTACGTGCCCCACGTTGGTTTTGACGCACAACAAGCCTGATTAAAATGCTGCACTAAACTTATTATTATATAGAGATTAAGCACTAAACTGATTAACGTTTGAGAAGTAATCTCATTTAAGCGGACAGCTTAATTATTGACTCGTGCTACTAGCCTCTGTAAATTTATGAAACGGGCTACTTGAGCGCAAGTGATTTGATTGCGCTTGCGACTTCACTCAATGAAAATAAGCTCCCAAGTATTTTTCTTCATCTCCATTTGAACAAAAATCGAAAACACTTTGTAATTTTACCACTACATCTGAAGCTTATTAATCCATGACATTCTTAAATTCAAAGACGCTTTCTCCGTAGTAAATAAGAATTTTATTAACCGCAATTTATTTCGTGATTAAGAAATCTAATTTACACATTCGTTCCAGTTCGATGCAAATTTAGTGGTCGCTTCAATGAAACGAAAAGTATTGGAAACTTAATGGCATTAGAGTGGAAAGATGGTGGCTTCGAAATTACTTTTCCAACGTCAAGTAGTGTCCCAAGAGCAACGCACATGAAAAGATTAAATTGGCGAATTGCTTGAGAGAATGGAATTTAAAGATTTCTCGCCAAAACCAACTGTAGCCACCTCGACATTTGCGTTCCATTTTATTTCAATTTTTGCTGCTCGACTTGAGTGTCTAGCCGAACGTGTTTCAATGAGGACGAAAAGGGTGGACACTTCTATGTACGTGACTCGTTCAGATTGACGCGCAACAAATATATTCGACTTCAGCTTCACCTTCCTATAGTATTCTCGCAAAAAGAGACAAAGGGATGACTTCTAATTAATTGATGCATTGCTTGTGAAGGAAACTAAAGCAATCTAGTACTTTCGTGAAGTTCCAGTATCTGGGGACAGTTCGATACTGTCCCTTTTTTCGCTTCCCCTGAGAAACGATTCAAGTTCCCAGACTCTTATTTCGATCCAGCTCACGTTAAGAAGTTGCAGATTCTATGTATAGATAAAGAAGAATTTCGTTCGAATATTGCAGTTAAGCCACGTGCAAGATACTTGAAATATTATAAAAATGACGTTTAAGATTCGAAATATATTTTTAGATATAATTTCATCGAGTGGAGATTTAAATTAAATTTTGTTAACCCTCATCCGTTCCTCACTTCAGGAACTGAATCTGTCCCTCGGTGTCAAATTGACACAGTGGTATAAGATCGATGAAATGACAAGGCAAACAGTTATTTTTCAATATATTCTTATTCAAATTGATAAGTTCACATTTACATCTTATATTTTTCACAACTTTCGCATAAAATAAAACGATGTGCAGGACATACTGCTTGTTTACAAGAATTACAAATAATAGAACAGAATAACTTATTACGGGAAAACTGTGCCAAATTACACACGATGGTTAAAGCTATTAATACTATTCGGCGAAGATGGTAGAGAATTTATGGGAATGCATTTTGAACTGGTTCCATTATTTTATTTAACTCGGCGGGACGCGCACCCCAATATGTAACACACGTTGTCGCTACCAAAAAATTCTCAAAATTGAAAACCACGGTTTCAGAATATTTTTTTAACTTTGTCATTTTTATGTTAAAACACAGTGTTTTAAGAAGCAAACAAAATTCAAGAAATATCTCAAAATCTTTATTAAAGTTCTTTAAAAAATTGTGACAAAAACTCAAACAGTCTTCTTAATTTTTATTTGGTTATAAAATCGAATAACAAAAATTAGTCTTCTTTCTTCAGTAACAGTCTTAGAGCATATACTATGGAGGTCTCATTGAAAGCTTGAAACTGTCGCCAACATGGTGCGAGAGAGAAAGACATGTGCGAGCGAGAGAAGTATAGAGGTCCCTTTCGATCGTAATGCGCATGCGCCGATATTGTGCGAGAGAGAAAGACGGGCGATTGAGAATCTATACTACTCTCTCTCGCACCAGTTCACACGTCTTTCTCTCTCGCACGATATCGGTGCATGCGCATTACGGTCGAAGGGGACCTCTATACTTCTCTCTCTCGCACTAGTTCGCACATGTCTTTCTCTCTCGCGTGATGTTGGCGACAGTTTCGAGGCCGTCAATCTTAGGCAATGAAACCTCCATGTATATATGCTCTAAGGTAACAGTATCAAATGGGGAAGATGACGCAAAGCTCGGCGCAGATGGCGCAGATGGCGCCACTAGCGCATGTACTGTGGTTGTGCCCGAGTGCGTATGTGTGAATTGTTTGCGCGCGAATTTTTCATTTATGTATTGTATAAATGGGAATGCGTGCTGGTGGCGTCACGGGTGGAAAAAAGTTGCAGTCATCTTCCTCATTGAGATCGATATCAAAAAGTAGATGCTATGAACTTATCAACGAATGCAAAGAAACAAATTCGTAACAAGTTTTTCAAAACAATACTCAGAATTTTTCTAAAGTATATACGTACTTACTTAACATCATCAGTTTACATAGTGTTAGTAAAAAAAGATATTTTCGCTACTTGTGCTTCTGTGGTAAATTTTGCCCAGTGGCACCTCCTGCCGAGTTAAGAATGTATGTTGAAAATAATTTTTGACGACATATCTGTTTGGACATTTACCGTAATTTTCGTCAGCAACGTTAGAATAATTCAACAATAACGATATACAATTCCACTGACTATCTTGTTACCTTTAAAGAACATGAACAATATGTTAGAAAAATATGATCTTCACATTACATTTTCCTCGCGGTGCCGTTTGCCCCAAACATTTTTCCATATTTGCAACGCAGAAGAAGATAATGAGGTGTCCTGTTCCTGACAGGCACCTGTGCGCGTCAGTAAAACAGCGCACACGGGACACGTTTCATCCGCAAACGTCCGCCTGCAATTATACTCGGGAAAGAAACATCGAGGGCGATGCAAAGCGAACGCGTCCCTTTACTCCGGCGCGCTATCGTGACGAAAGTCAGGAGTGGCGTGCAATCGCGTGGAAGTCCGGGTCCGCGTTTATACGTATCCCCCTGGATCGGTGTGGCACGATCGAGGTAATTGCCGCGGACCAAGAAATTCGTGGAAAACTAGTGGGCGTGGGCGTTCCCTTTGAGAGAAGAGTTTTCGAGTTCTAACGTGAAAGCTATTCCGCCCTGGGGCTAGGGACGATCGTCCGACAAAACGGTTCCTTTTGAGGCATTTCACCTTTGTTCGACTGCAATGGATGGCGGCGGCCACGGGCTGCACAGCCGGAAGAAACATTGCGCGCGCCCCCTCCCCGCCAGCCGGCCTTTCGATTCGAGACTCCTTGGCAACCGATCGCCCGTGCAAGAAAGCTCGTTTTCTGCGATGACTAATTTGATCGGCGAAAAACGCGCCGCGAGCGGGGGGAGCGGGGGAGGGATGACTTATCGACGAGCCGGCCCAACGCGGCAACGACACTCGTGTAATTAATCTTTCGCGTGCGGTCGACGTCGCGCCATCAATTTTCGATGAGGCCAGCCGTTCGCGCCTCTACCCCTTCCCGGTTAATGAGAACGATACCATCGGTGTACTTTTATCGTCGTATAATAATAATCGAATTATCGCGTCGCCTCGCCGATAAACAGAACGGCCGCGTATCTGCAAATGCATCGGGCCCAGTGAATAATAACCGGACACAATGTGCTCAGCGATCGCCGGTAGCGCTCGCTATCATTGTGTGAACACGTATGCTTACGTATTATGGTGAATTTTAGATGGCTATCGTCGACGGTTGCTGGGAAATTTTAGAATAGCATGGTCGGTGCTGTTGTTGTTTTTCTCTATTTTTAATAGCTAGAGGGGCTCTATGGTTTCTTGGTGTTTGGTGGGGTTGCAGGTTATTTGAAGTAATTGGAGAAAGTCGTTATATACTATTGCAATGATGGCGTGTGCAATATACGATGCATCTGCAATGTTTTAACACTACATTTTGGAAGATGCTGTTATTTATTTATTTAGTTAGTTAAATGGTAGCTCTTTGATAAAGACAAGTAATGTACACAAGTACATGCACATAGTACTGAAGCGTAGATTGGAGAAATAATTATACAAGTAATAGGTAAATAAAGTAGAAGCAAAAAACACATAGAATTTTAAGTTTAAAGACCACTAGTGGAAAAACGGTACAGTTTTTGGTTTATAATTAACCACCACCTTTAAATTTTGTGTAATACTTTATTTACCTAGTTGGAATTTCATTTGAAATTATAGAAAAATACGAAAATTACTAAAATTATTAAGAAATTGTTTAATAATTGAGCTTATTAACCGCAACAGAAGCAAACAAGATATCGCTTCTTTGGTGGCCTTTGTTAAATAACATTCAATTTACTACATAGATGATATGTGGCTATATAATAAGTGACTTGGATCCGTTTCTAAAGTTAAATATATTTTCATTTTGTAATAAATACATTTCCATACATTTTCATGTGAATGTAATAAATACTAATTTCATGTTTTTATATAAGCAAGACTTACGTTAAGCAGTATATAAATATATAATTTTTACTTAAATCTACCTTAATTTTTACTTTTTTCAACTGTGATTTGAAGTAGCTAAACCTGATTCAAATCAATTTCTGAAGATAGATTCAGATTCAGGATTAAAAACAACATTACTTTGTCACTAGGCATTTTAAAATTTTCAAATTTTCCCACAAAATTGACACACCCTAATACAGGTAAAAACACAAAACCAAACTAAAGAAAATAGCAGCTTATGTCTACATAAGTTACTATGTAGAATATGATTTTGAACTGTATATGAAAAGTTGTTAAGTAGTGATTGAAATGTGAAATGGATTAAATACATTGGATGACCTCTGTAAAACAATTCACAAAGCTATAGAGATTAAGTGATTACAGAATGGTAGACAAAAGAACTAATCGTTGGAATGGACACGAAATTTTGCACAGCATGCAGTGGTGGGTTTTAGTTCAATCGGTTTTGTACAGATTTCTTTTGAAATCCAACAAGTGTAAATGTCTCCAGTACAGGGATAATCCTGCGGGTGTGCCTGACTTATCACCCACTATTACTACTTGCCGCAATGAGAGAATGTGTCGGATGGAAGGCAAAATGTATAATGAAATTCATCCACCTAGGACTTGTATTACACCACCACAACTTGTATTGCTAAAAATAGTATTAAATAGTAGATTCGAGTTTGATTGGAAGGATTTCAAGACTTTTAAAGCTAGTACAACTGGGGAATGAAAGCGAATTTTTAGAAAAGAAAAACATCAAATTGGAGGAAAGGAAAACAATTTAATAGATCCATGCGAACCTTAGTACTTTCCGTTTTTTTTTTAAATTTTCACTATAAATATTCCAAAAATTGTTTTTCAATCACTTGAATTTTTCAATACACACATCAAGATTATCATTCAAATCAACTCCATCTTCAGACTGTTGCCAACTCGGACAAACCTGATATTTTTCCAGTTCGTCGTCAAAAGTGTAAGGTTACACTTATTTTAAAGCCACTACGAACGATTTATAGTGTCCTCTGCCACTGTTATATCTACGTCAACTACTTACAAAATTTTAAGTTGCTAATGTGTACCTATGTTCATTATCATCTCCTTCACATTTCATATTTTTGCTCACAACTTCCAAGTATGAATTTATAATACTTCTTCTCGTTTTCGCGTACAGAAAATTCTTTCACTTCCATATTGTAAATACACCGTATATATGTAAGCAATGACAAGCACTTTTGAATATGCAGAAGCAATGTCCAGCACCAATGTGTTCGACGGCGTTAATTTTTAATGAAAGGAGGATTTTTTATTCTAAAAGTGCAGACTGCTTTTATGCTCGATGACGGCGTGTCAATAATACTGTACATTGAATGGCACTGTAGCGAAGAGCGTAAAAGAAAGTCTGAAAAATGCTTAAAAATTTTGTGTCCGACGTAACAGAAAAATACGGAAAAAATCTGTGTCATATAGTGACGGTCCAAAACTCTGTCGAAACGAAACAAAGGGACGGTGATTGCATATTTTGTACCTGTATCGCTGTGGAGATTTTTCTAAATAGCGGGAGATATCAGTGGAGTATTGAAACATGGTGAGCCTTATCTAACGGAAATACGCTTGCATTGTGCTCCCGTCATAAAAATCGGGAAATGTCATAATCGATGCTCTATTTATGGTGGAATTTTGCTGTTTTCGTTATCATGGTCCGGGAACAGTTTACTGAAAAATAATCTTTCCTAGTTTCATAGAAAGTAAGTACTAAAAATGTAGATATATTCAATTTAACAAATTTATTAGAAGACTATTAAAAAAGATGTAATTTTAGGAAATATTTGGCAATGTTATTTTTGCAGGGCTTTAATGGCTTTCTTTTATAAAAATATGTATTCCTTTGAACAGATTGAAAGTTAAATAATAAAATATGACTTGTGTATTAGTGACATCACTGAAACCTATACTCGTTTTTCAGATGTTTGTATAAAATTATAATCTTTAGTTCCATTTGTAAAAATTCAAGTGTGCGTTGATGAAACACAAGTTAATTAAAAATAAATTTTAAAAATGTTGAGGATAGTATTTGATTACATATAGCAATATCTGAATTGAGGTGCCTTATGAGGTGCCAGTAAAGATAATAAGGAAGTACCTACATAAATTCTGAACACTCGTACTTTTCAGAAACTATTATAATTTTCCATTGTTTGTTTCCAATTAATCTGCTTTCCAAGCTACAGCACGTTGCTAGTAAAATAATTGATAACCCTGCAGTCTCGAACAAAATGTGTAAATGTAAACTCGTTAATTAATTTATAAAATAACTTCTTCCACTTTTTTCACACCTTTGAAAAGTACCTAAGATGTAAAAATCGGCAAGGCAAACAAATAGCATTACAGATATTTCACGATTTTCCTGTTGTAGAGAGAAGAAGAATTACTTGATCCGATTACTAGGTCAGGATCTTTTACTTTCCAAACAGTTCTCGTAGTCGATTTAACCATCTGTTCCGTTACCAGATCGTTCCTCTTTAAGCTGAGTTGAAAGGGTTGTTGCCTACATTATTCTACCACAGCACAAAATAATTTCTTACGGGAGAAAGGAGCAGTGAAATTTGTGAAAAGAATAACGACTGAAATGCGAACTAATAAGTACCTATCTGTGTACGAAACAAAAAAAACAGCAAGAAACGTACAATATGAGAGAAAATGTTGAAATAAAATCGTCTTGCGTGGATGCATGCGATTATTTATTTCCACTGTTTGTCTATGCCCAGTTGGCCGATAAAGTGTACACAAAGTCTTTGCTTGGACGTGCAAGAACGATAGCAGATCGATTCGCGTTTTACCTAGACAAATAGAAAGGGGATTTCTGGACGACTCCTTTTTCTCCTTCGATAAAGAAGTGACAGGTAGGAAATTATCTTCAGCGACAGCAGCAGATCCTCTCACGCTTGATTTATGCCAAACCTCGCAGTGAAGGTTGCTTCTATTCCGAAGATTCTGTCGGGCCTGGCATTTCAACGATTCCTTAGAATTGGATCATGATGGCAGTAAAAGTCTCCGATTTATCCATGTATTAATTCGCGTTTGTCAGGTTACACGCAATACGCAATAAGCTGAAGAAGCAATTGAAAACTTGGAGTTACAGATTTGTGTGAAATAGATACATAAATTGTAAAATAAAACTATAAATAGAATTATATACATATACAAAAAGCAATGCAAAGCAGGGAATGCTTTAAATTTGAAAGTAAATTGTCTTCGATTTTATTGTTAATAGTATGGTCTTTGAAAATCTATTTTTTGAGGATTGGTCTCTGATATATCAAAACCCACCCCCTTATGTTGATAATCTATAGACAATTTCAAAGTACTAGTCTAGCTACAATAAAAGACAGCGGTGATGATTGCATTGGTTAAACTTATAGAAAATCTGATAATGTAGTAATTATGGAAGTGAGGTAGCCGACCGGATTAACTTCTTTCGCTCCTCGTTCGAAGTTTTTAGACGGTCGGTTATCTCATCTTTCTGTACATCCTTGGCGTAATGTTATTTTGTTTTCATTCAAATTTCTCTGGTCTGTACGCTGTTGTAATAGTACACTATTGTGTACTTTTTTTCTCCTTATATACTTAATGGGCTTGTCCCGCGTAATAAATAATAATAATAATAATTATAATAATTATAATGATTATATAGAAAGAATATAAAAATTGATTTATTGAATCCTAGAGAATTCCAAATATTGTCCAATGTAATGTCAGTGCCTAGTGATATCTTAAGAAAGTCTGTTCTACGAATATAACAGACATCGACAAGTTGTTAACACGAGAACAGATTTTTATTTATAATATACAAAGATCCTCGATAAAGGGTTCTGAAGTATGAGTGCATTCACTGGAAAGTGAGGCTTGAGTGGTACATCTACGGCTGTATCTCAGGTTTCTGGGGGTTTTTGAAGTAGAGATGAAGATGATAGGACAGGGCAGGGCTTCGAGGATTGTACTTCAACGTGATATGCAGGTTTGAAAGTTGAGGATCAGGCAGACTTCTCAGACAAAGTTCCGAACGATCATCAGTTTAGAAGGAGAAATTGAATCAGTTCATAAGTTATTTCAAAAGGATTAAATAACAATTAACTTAATTGAAAGTGATAATCATTTATTTATTTTGTACGAACCCTGATAAAATATAAATCAAAATTTCTTTATGAATTAACATACTCAGCATGATATTCTAAACGAGTTAAGAAATAAAAGTAATACACCAATAGCAGGGAAAAATGTGTCACGCGCATGAAAGTAGCGACACTGATATAAGTCAATGTCAAGGATGGTTCAACAAATTTTTATCAAGGTTATCACACCTGTGAAAAGGGATTTATGTTGGAAGCTCTACACACTTGAATAAAGAGATATTAAGAACCACTCGATGGTAATCGTTGAAGAGCTAACTCAGGGACAGAACTTAAACAGCTCTAGATTCTTTATTTTAGATCCACTTCACTAGTCGAACCAACAGAACACACAGGAGTTCTTAAGCAAGAATTTATCACGTTCAATAGCGAGGCATATTTCTAAGTGTGCAAGCACATATATTCGAGCCAGCTTAAGGTAGCTTAGCGCAACTCTATAACAGTCTCGACTATATTAAACGGGTAGGAAGTAAATCGACGAGGCAAATTGGTTCGTCAGAGCTCAAGGATATTCTTCAACTATTGTTAGCTACCCAGCCTATGTCTAAGTTCAAGTTTCGATGAATTTATTCAATTACCAGCCTAGCTCCTGTCTTTTGTTTGTCAATAGCTAGTTTAAGAGACAGAGCCACCCTCCCGTTCTGCATTAGGTTACAGTAACTTCGCCAAGGAGTAAATAATATTACCTAAAAAATTCTTCATTCTAGGAAAAGTTGAAAGTGTAGAAATTGTGTAGAAAAGGTGAAACAAAAAATTGCTATCGTGCGATCAATTGTCCTTTATGTTATACAGGTAATGGACGTCAGAGTGTGTTCCATTTGGAATTGTTATATTACGTTCCACTCGTACAGCTAGCAGGCTTGGAAGATACCTGGAGAAAGGAAATGCAATAAGACAAATACATCTTCAGTGTGCATTTGTCGTGTACCGATTGGCTGGGCACCAGATGCTATTGTAGTGTTTATTAGTTCTTTGCGCCACTCTAATCAGCCCTCTAATTACCTGAATCTGTCAACGATTATATTCAATTCCTTTCCCAGGGAACTCTTCGCTTTAAGCTTCCGGAGTTTTGCGATTGCAATTAAAGACAACATTTATCCGTTCCAGAACTTATTTGTATACAGATCACGTGAAATTTATATCTTTCACCATTTTTGGGATCAGATACTATACAGCTAAGCCACGAAACATGAGTACCCTACATAAAATTATTTGCAAACTTTTATAAAACAAAATGTATATACTAATAAGGAGAGGTTCCCAGGTGTCCGCCTCCGATCGCTTTGAATTTTGGATATGTTTTAGAGGACCGACAAATAAGATATACAACCCCGCTCAAAAGTATGTGGACACTTCCTTAATCTGTATAACTACCTAAAAAAAGTTATGAAATCTTTGGTAAATTTGATACATTGTATGTACTCCATTTTGTACAGTGTTGGAGAACATATTTTAATAATAATTCATTAAACATCTCACCGATATTGATAAAAAATAATTATATCTTCTTTTCATCTACATATCCACCGCGTGCTTTTATGATCGCGTTTACTCGTCGTGGCATCCTGGCTATCAACTGTTTCATTATTTCACTATCAATAAGGTTCCACTCACATTCTAAAATTTCCCACAAATATTTTTCAGATTTGGTACATCGTTTTCGCACTTCTCTATCTAAGTGATCTCATAGTTTTTCTATGGGATTCAGATCGGGTGATTGGGAATTCAATAATTAAATTGTCAATTTAACATTATTATAATACATTACATACATATTCGCAATAGAATTTAGCAATAAATATTGTTTAATAATAAAAATATACATTATGTATCACAAATTTCATAAACATCATAAGTGTCCACATACTTTTGAGTGGGAGTATACGTGTTTTTTTATAGCGGGCCGTTTTCATATTTAGGGGGTGAAACCAACCCCCAAAGTTAAAAGATTTCCAGGTGTTCGTCTCCGATTGCTTTGGTTTTTGAATATGTTTTAGAGGGCCGAAAAATAAGAAATGCAAGTCTTTCTATTTTGGCCCATTTGCATGTTCAAGGGGTGAAATCACCCCTCATAGTTATCCCCTAATAACGGTGACTGACGACAAGAACATCGTCCATACAGCAAGTTATGATGCAAATTAAATTTATATCAAGTTTTATTCAACACAATTTTGTACACCGTATGAATTTTAAGGGGGTGGTTTCACCCACCAAGTATGAAAACGGGTCGCTATAAAAAACACATATTTCTTATTTTTCGGTCCTCTAAAACATATCCAAAACCGAAGCAATCGGAAGCGGACATCAACTATTCTTATGAACTTTGGGGGTGGTTTTACTCCCTACACATGCAAACGGGCCGCTATAAAAAAAACACGTATATCTTATTTTTCGGTCCCCTAAAACATATCCAAAATTCCAAGCAATCGGAGGCAGACACCTGGGAACCTCTCCTTGTAAGAGAAATAACGTGATATTGCAAATAGTATAATAGGCGTCTAAAAATATACGTTGCTAGAATACACAGGTGGCCCACCCATGCTTATAAGGCTGTCAGTTAATTTTTATAAGAAATAAATAAATTTTTCACATTATGTTTTTACAAGCTACTCAAAGGTCATTAAAATGTTTAAAATATAATCTGATATTAACGGGCCCACTTCATCAGAGGCCTACAGGGCCCATTTGCCATCGGGCAAGCTGACACCCTGGCCAATCCGTCACTTATTTTATTTTCAGCTCGATTATTCACGAATACATCATTATGCTGTTTAAAATAAAACGTACACAGAATATTACAATAATTTATCCCCTCTCATTATTCCTCCACAGAATATATTTTCATTCAAAACAGTTCGTAAGTCCTAACCATTTAACAGCTCCACGCACCACCTCTGCTGTGCCCAACAAATAATAAGAACTCGTTCCAGAAGAACCGCGAACGATTGTTGAGTGCCAGCGAAAGCAAAACGAATCGCTGTTCTTTCTTACCTGCAGATACAGTCGTTAACATTGCCTTCGCCGTTACAGCGAAAGCAGCAGAGTGGTCTGCAGCCACTATCGCGCCATTATTCACTTCAATTTGAGAGCTTATGCAAAACGGAGAGAGGAGAGGAATTTTTAAAGACTCTTTCAGAGGATGCGCCTGCTGTCCTTTTACCTGACATGTTACGGTACTCTGCATAATTGGAAGGGAGATTTTTAGATTCCTTATTCCGTCTGTGATTACGGAGTCAAGGATCTTTCTAGGGATCAGAAGAATAGCCGGCACACTTTAAGGAATCTGAATTTCTCGGCGGATCGCGGTTGCTTTTCACGTCGATCGTTCTTCCATAATGTATTTCTTTCTCCCGTCGCGGGAAATCGATCCGCGGGGCTACTATCTGTTTCCCTTCGTATTACGCGGCGTTATCTCGAATTCGCCTTCATAGATGGCGAGGAAAGAAGAAGGGCTCATCGGTCGACCCTTCCACCCGGGGAATGGCCCGCGGATCACGGTCCCGCTTTTTCCTCCAGCAAATTTCACGAATTTCGTCCCGAGACCCGCTGTTTCACGGGTAGAAAATTCCTGGCCTGGAATTGAGGGCGGAATAAATCAAGTTTTATCACGGGATCGCATTTATCGCGACAAAACTACATTTCGCACTCGTAATTTAAATTATTAGCCACCACCGATACGAGTAACCGAGAGTATGAATACTAAAGCACATATGATCACGCACTCAGTAGCTCGATAATTAATGGCGGATAGTCCTATGAATCATTATCTCCACCCTGATAAAAAGCGCTCCAGTTTCGTTAACGCCATGAAATGTACGTTGGTCATTTTGAATAAATGTCTGTTATGATCGAAGGGTTTCGAACTTGGTGATTCTATTATACCATAGAACAGGGAAAAATGTTTTAGTAACGTGGAATTTTTTTGGCTACTTTTAACGAACCCATGATTTATGAAAGGTATGGTATAATTCCGATTTTACCTTTTGTAGGAAATTGAAAGGAATTTTTTTTGCTTATGAACCACCTGAACTCAATGTATTGATTAGTTAACTTGGCTGCAGTATTACTCTTATAAGCTTCTTTTTGCAGAAATTATGTGCTTGTAAAATCTATTATTTACTGTAGATTAAATGAATAGTTAGAATAAGCAAAATTATTCGACTCTCCTAAATGTAGGTTTCGTACAGAGCTGGGCATTAACTAAATAAAAAATTATTTAAATAACGGATCATATAAAAGTTACTTTAACTTTAGATTATTTGACAAATAAAGTTAATGTTTTTATTTGCCGAGTGTTTCATCTTCAGCGTCGCATAAATTTGTCTACATTAACTTTAATTTTATTCGACGTCAAATAATTTTCTGTTATTGGGTGATACTATGTAGCGTTTAATTGTTACTAGCGTTAGTGATATCTAGAGTTTACCCTAAATTTAAGGTCGTTAAGAAGCGTTGTTTTTTTGTAAAATAATAATTGGTTGACGTGGAACATTAAATTAAGAAGGCAAGGTATTTTATCAGTTTGAAATGGTCGCATATCAGTTCTTTATTTAGTAAATATTGTTAAGTTGATGTATGGTAAATCAATTTATTGTAACTTAACAAAGATTACAAATTGGCACAATAACAGCCAAAATGACATATTAACGCGCGCACCAGGCCTCAATCCCTGGTCTACGGCTTGAACGTGTGCTAGAAAATTATTCGACGTCGAAAAAATTTAAAGTTAAAGTAACAGTTAAAGTTAGAGTTTAAAAATTTATTTGACGCTGAAGTTGAAACGCTCGACGAATAAAAAAATTAACTTTATTCATGGAATAAAGTTAACCAGGGTTAACCAGTGTTAACTTTATTTGACACATGACAAATAATTTCTTTAACTATTATTTAAATAAAATTGTTGCAATCTCTGGTTTCAAAATACTTCCTCTCAAAATAATAGAATTAAACACGAATGCAGGCTGCAACATCAAAGTTGCTACTTAGCAATGAAAGAATTTTAAAACCTTTCTGTATTTTCCTCTCAAAATCAACAGCAAAGTTAACTCCGCACGTTTTATACGCTATTTTCATGAAAACCCGCTTCTTTATTATTTACGTTGCAATTCCAGGGATACCCGGCGTAACGTACACTTAACTGAAATTGAAGTCGTTCCCCTTTTCTTCCACCAAATCCTTCATTTACTTTGCGACTCTACAGACAGGCAAGACAATCGCGTGCCCTCCAGAAGATCCAGAGATTTTGAATACATCCGTTGGAATTGGCATTGACCCGGTGCACGCCGCGAAAAGAAGATTGCAGGGCGAGCGGGGCGGCGGGGTGAGGTTAAGTCACCTCGTTATCGAGCTCTTAAATTTTTCAGGATGAACTGAGGGTGCGCGGCCAAGGAGTATTGGCAGTCGTTAACGCTGTCCTGAAATTTTCAGACTTATCATCAGCCGTCGTTGGCTGCTCGACGCCCGCAATGCTACGCGAAAATGTAGGCCAACGATTTCTTAAGAACCCGTGCCGATCGGTGAAAACAACAATGCCGAATCGAGTAGAGAATGGTCTTATTCGGTAGCGATCAATGAAACGGGGTGAACGTCTAACTGGCCACAGTGGAACCCTTGTTACGCGATCTACTAGGAAGACGTAGTTGTCGTGTAGTCAGTTTTCTAGTAATTAACCGTAGAACGACACTGTAGGGCCGCTGGCGACCCCAGGCAATTTTAATGCTCTCTAAAAATATGCCAATAGACGCTAGGGTATCAAGCTTTCACACCTAAATTTCAAGTTTCTTACTGTAAACATAAACCACGTGCTGTGAATATCTTTTCTACTTACAGAGGAGTGCATAAGGATTTTTCGGAAATGTTAAGTGAATGTTGAAATATTCAAATTTCAATTTAGGATTTCCCGCGACCCCAGAATCCCAAATATGCCATAAAAATGTCACAGTGTTGTTTTAAAGTTAAGAATAAAGTGTATAAATAAATAAACTTTGTAAAAATTTTCGAGGATTGAATGATCTATACCTTTAGTAATTTATACCAGCTTCAAATTACTTTGAAATGCTACGAAAGGGCTGTCTGAATAAGAAGAAGGACGCTTTAGACTTTAGAGAATCGTAGTCTATTTAGATGAGTAACCATCGAACTAACTCTTCTTTTCACGTTAAGGAAAATCTACGCGCGTAACATTTTAATGAATCCTATAATCCGTCAAGGTTGTTTAAAATAAACACTCTAGGGAATCGAGGCACACCTCTTGGCGATGGAATTATTCAGAGCGTGAAGCAGCTCAGACATACCATTGAACTAATTCGCCAGATAATTACATTAATGACACCGCATGCGTTGTGATTAAAAAAGCTGGCGGCGCGAGAGCCGGGAGCCAGCGAGAGGATGTCCCTGGACGATCGTGGCTGTGATGATAATTTAAAAAGCATCGGTCTTCTCTTAGCAAGCAAATTCATTAATTAGAACTAATGAGGCTGGCGCGAAGGAAGTTGGACCTTCGTCCCGGGGAAAGTATCGGACGAATACGTTTAACGCTGGGCTAGGAGGGTCCAATGACTGCAAAGTTCTTGCTGCACTCTGTGGAATTAGAAAGCTGGACTAAATCGTCAGGCCCGTGGATAAGTGCACGGGAGATTTCGCGTTAAAAGATAGCCGATGGTGCCGATGCAGTCTCCGGGGATAACGAAGCTCCAAATTTGGGCTGGATCCGTGTATACAGTCACGAGGAAATGCGTCATAACATGTGTCGTAGCGATAGAAAGTCTTCAAGTGTCGTAAGATGTGCATTTAAATGTAAGACAATAAACGTGCGTATTATATTTGATAAAAGTTTACTTTTAAACTTTTCTCACTTTTGTGACTTTTGCCTTTCGTAATTTTATTATTGTAACTTGGAAAAACAGTGTGGGCATATGTATTTAGACTCTGGTCATGATTTTTTTAAATAACTATTGATTGGTGGTTAATATGAAATTTCAAGTGTAGTGGTATCTTTTATGAAACTGTTTATAATATGTAAATAATATTGTATTATGTATTTTATAATCTATATAATTTTTTATAATCGAGTAGCAACTTTCAGCCATATTTGTCTCGCACTTGTGGTATCTGCTTGGGGGCTTCTATTTCTTTCTAAAAGGCTTGGTTTCTCTTATAGTACCTATTCGTTTTGTACTGTCGGCGGTAAATTATTTTGTGAAAATGATGAATGCTGCTACTCTTTCAATCTCCTTGACTCGAATAAAAAGGATTAACTTCCCCATACATAAAACTTTCCAATCACATGAATCATAAGTTCTCTTAGTTATTCGTCTAAGTTTTTAACGCAATCCATACCGCAAAGGTTCCCAACCACATTTATCGATAGCAAACCTTTCATGGCACGAAAAAGCGTAGATATTTCTCAGTTCAATGTTGAACTACAAGAGTGCCCAAGAATTTGAAACGATGAAAAATTCAACGCAATCTTTTTATATTTCTAAAAATCCAAATTTCTTGAACATTATCGTTTCTCAACCAATTAATTAAGAACTTTAGAGGTCCTAAACACTTAAAAAAATTTGATGCTCCCTTAAACAGGGTGATCACTGGACCGCAGTGTACGATTTGTTAGACATTTCCGTTAATTTGTCTAAAAAGTGTTTCTAATAAAAGTTAGATTTTAAAATTCAGAAAATTTCTATCGCGCCCCCTTTTTCCTGATGCCTTAAGCACATGCTTATTTTGCTTATTGGTTATCCATGGCAGCGATAACATTGGAAACTCGAAAATACTGATTTTGAATGAGTCCATCGATTATCATATGTACATCCCCCCTTAAATCAAGACCCTGTCACCCTCGTCACTTCTCGTTCAAGAGTAATGCAGCTCCAAAGCACCAGGGATCCTCATGTGTATATTTCCAGATGTCTCACCCTCTATATTCTCAAATCAATATTTGATTCCAACTCACCAGTGTTTGATTCTAATTCCAGTGGCGATGAACCAGCATCGAGTATTCAGTTACAGCGACCGAGCTTATGAAGGAATCAGTTGGCAACGGCCGGTCCCATGACACGAGAAGCAAGGCCAGAGCCAGCGCGTTGCTAATCGACTGATTTGGACGGCGCGTCGCGCAGCACATCGATCGCGGTAGACACATACGCGATTGAGCGGTATATCGACTACGAAGCACTTGGAAATTACTTGAGTGGGTGGAACGAGAAGAACGTCGCGTCGGGCCGGCAACCTCCGCGGGATCGTTTAGAACTTTAGTCTCGGCAGCGTCTCTGTACACAAGCTCGAAAGTCTCGAGAGCAATTTGCAGTTTCGCGCTCGGCAGTGAATAAAAATCTATACCCCTGAAACGGGGGATAATTCGTGGCGGATGTTTTCGCGCGCGAAATTCAACCCCGCTGATTCGATCGCACTCGATAACTTCGGTTTCGAATTTAAAGGGACGGGCCGCACTGAACTGTGAATGGTCGTGCCTCCGCAAACTCTGAAACTGATTTAACCATCTATGTTATTTGGCAATGCGGCGGATCTCGTTTAACGTGTAACGTTACTCGTAACTGTAGTAATTGTATTTCATTGAACTATTCCTAATACAGATCGTATGATAGCTGCGAAGTTTTCCGGTGCGTTTATAGTACACAATGTGGAGTAATTGTTATCGTTAATGCACGTACCATATTGTGCATGAGATTTCAGAGGGTATTATGTTTCTGGTTTAGTCAATTATGTACAGCGTTTCGAGAGCTGCAGGATATGCATGAAGGGTTGTGGTATTCTTTAGGGATTTATAGTATCCCTCCTCTCATATACAGTAAAAAGTATTAATGAACGTGGAAATGAAAATTATTCATTTCCGGGTTATAAATTGCTCTTATTAATATGTTGAGGACTAATGGGGTGAAGTTGAGAATGATACTGACTCATATCTGAAGTATTAAATGAGGTATGATCTTTTATATTTGGCTAATAGTGTAATTTGTTTTAAGGTGGCTCTTTTTAAATATCTACATGTGAATTTACTAAAAAATAAAATTATTAGTACAGTAAAGGTTACACTAAGATCGTAGTGAAAAAGTAGTGCACAAAAGGCAGTGCAAATATCTTTTCTGATCATCTTTGGGAACTATTGTTTTCCTCGTGGTAATACAGACAAGTAGAATGGGTCGATATGTAATCAGACAGAACACATACTTCACGCTGCGAATGCATCCAACGTTATATTTCACATTAACTTATAAATATATTGATAGTAAATAAAATCATACGACACATAATATTGGCAACTTATAAAATTGAAAATTCGTTGCCCCATTTTGCAAGAAATTTTCAACGCTTCCCTCTATTCATTTACTGTTTCTGCATGATCATTGCACTGTTGCAATGGAGCACAGAAATTGGAATTTAATATTATGGGTTATTATTAAAAATATCATAATAACGCTTAGTTTGATAAATACTAAGTCGTGAGAATTTTGAATTGTAAAACACTTTGAATTTTAGACCTGAAACATGTCCTATTTATTTTTGTAATCACTCGATCAAGAACTACGAATTCGTAGATTTTAGTTCGCCAGTGTAGAGACTTCCAAAAAGCATAGGTTCGAGATGAAGCGACGAAGTAAAGTAATCGTAACAAGGAGTGGAAGCAGGAAACTAGAGGAAAAATTGATCTCCATTTTCCAAGGTGCATTTGTCTGCTGTCCCACGGAGCCTCATTAGCCCTCTGCCAAACAACGCCTCGGCTTCCGCTTTTCTCTCTCTCCCTCTTTTCACTACTCTGTTGCCTTCTTCCTGTGCCTTGCTGCCTCGGTGTCAAGTATGTTTTATTTCATGGAAGAGATCAGCATTGTTACGGAAGTGCTTTAGGTTTCGTCCTTCTTTCCGCTGTCGTCTGTGCTTTTACACCATTGCGATGCACTCTTCTTTCTTTCTTTGATTATATCACGTTACCCTCCCCCTGGTTTCCTTTCACTCGAATCTCTGAATGTTAGACCGATTTGGAATTCGACGTGAGCGTAAATAACGGGAGATCATTCAACTAAATGGTTTTGCCGTTTAAAGGACAAAGTTTGAATCGTTTTATTTACTCGCTTGTTGAGTTCGAAGCGGTCTTGGAATTTAAATTGTTCTTGAAATGGGAAGTTGCATGATTGCATATATTCGTGTGTCCCAAGTTGGTATTTTACTTTTCTACTTAAATTATACTGTATTTATCACTTGGAACAAAACAAATAATTTCTTTTTCGAGTCAGATATGCTGCAAAAATTATTATTCAGGGAAAAACTTGTGTTCAGTATATTCGTGTTCTAAAAATATCTTAATATTCTCCCACACATTCCTCAACATCTCTCAGTATGTCCAGTATATGTACATTAGAGTGGCTCTCATTTGAATTTCGAATACCTGTATCTTCAATATTTTTGCGCTTCGGTCCCTATTTTTCAGGAAACATTCATGACATATCAAATACTGAAAATATGGAATTTTTTGTAATCTTTTTGGCATATTTCGATATATGTCCCACCTTAAGTGTTTAAAAAATAGTCCTCGCAAATAAAAATTACAATTTTTTTCTTCGCCTTCATAAATAAAAGGCGTTCGAAAAGGATTTAAACTTTCAATTTGAAAAATAAATTTTTTTTTTGTTTTTCGAACTTTCTTCGAAAACCGTTTTTCGCAAGACAAAGAGTAATAGAATATAAAAGATGCTCCTTGGCTGAAACTACATCTTTTCTTTGACTTATTTTTTATGTAATCAATAACTTAGAGGATATTATATAAAATCGACTTTGTGAGCTGTTAAATAATCATTTAAAGGTTCAAGGACCCAATGGCAACTTTTCCCGTTATCGGATCGGGCGCAAATTTTACACAGATTTTTATTTATTATTTGCAACTATTCTGAGGTGTTCCGCGAAAAATATCTTGAAGGAAAGTTTCACCAAGAATAAATAAGAGCCACCTTAATGTACATTATATTCATTATTCACTAATATAAATATCTGCCACCTAAGATTCTAACATTCATCATCGATAAACTCCAATACAGGACTTCCTTTGACCAACACGAAAGAGGATAGTAATTCAACGATCACTCGACCAGCATTTCAATAAATCAAGAGAAATATAAACGGGGAGCTCTTTAAAAAATAAAAGAGCGTATACAAGCCGCGGGGAGAGAGCTCCTCCACTAAACCAGCAATTACATTCTTCTTCATATTCTCGTTATCATAATTTCTATGAAATCAGAAATTATCACGTCTGTCGCGCGGGAGAATAGCGGGGTGCTCGGAAATATCGCGCACAGATCTTCATTATGAACGTTAACGGGCACGTGGGCGAGCGTTCATTATTCTTCTCGCGATGAATTTGCGCATTCTTTTATGCCACCTTCCTTACGACGGCGATACCCGCGGACAAAACTTCTTCAAGTCCTCACCTCCGGCGTAAAGGAGCCGGAAGTTTCACCTGCAGACACAATTTCGTGGTTTCCGGCCGTCTCCCTCCTCGTCTCTCCACCCCCAGCCTGGCAGCCCACTCCTTCATTAAAGTTTCCATCGCGCGCTTTTGTAGTTTTCAGCCGATGGACAGACGGAACTCCCTCGCTTTCCGCTGGCCACATTCCTCCTCGCCAACCCCTCTCTGAACCGCGATCCCGCCTAACCATCGATGAGGACGCAATAAAATAAAATAGCCGGCTACAGCCACATCGGAACGGGTTCTTTAAATTGAAGCCAATTCGAGGCTCCGGCCGACTCTCGCGTCCTCACGAATTTCAAATGAAACGTCAACGCTGCGCGCGCTCCCTTTGTCCTCGCTTTTATCAGCTTAACATTAGACTTATCTCACTAATGGATTAAACGCAGTATTTTAGTTGCATTACATCGCTGTGCCTGGATTATCCGGCCCTCTCAGTTTATCTCCCGACGGAATTTTCGAAGGGTACGAAACGATACGATGTTAATCTAAACGACAAATCATTTCTGTTAAGTGGTATATTTTTTTACGATGAACGTTCAGTGCAGAAAATTATAGAATGACCTAGTCGGGTATTCATTATTTTGCTACGAGAGAATTTATGGTGAAAGTAATATAAGATTTGAATTAAACGCAGAATCATAACATAGGGCCAATATGTAATTAGTTAACTGGGATAAATGAAGCATATACAATGAATGGCAGAAATTTTGGCCAGTGTGAATAATAGAATATTGTATAACCAACGATTATTATCCAAAACTCATAAATAGAATTATCATGGATGAGGTGAATTTATTTATGTTTATTCGAACGATACTCCAAGCTTTTAATTAAATACACGTGTTAATCGTGCGACAGGAGAATTTAGTTTGCATTGAACATACTTTCACCATTAACATGTTTGTATCGACTAAGGAATTTGTTAGTTGACCGATGAGATAGATGGGAAAATGTATTACAATTTAATTCGCCGAATAGATTTAATTCGAAGCTCACTGAGCTGGAAAAAGTATTTGCTGTGTACACTCTTGGGAAAACTGCCCGATGAATTGCACGCTTGATGCGGAATGATACGTTTAATTGCATTGCCACTTAATTTCGCGGTTTACTTGCACGTGTATTTTTTGTATTTACGCTTTCTGTTGCGCGGGAAATATATTCTTTTATAAAGGAAACAGTGACATTGAGAACTAAGTACTTTGCATGAGAAATTTTAGTTCTATCTTAAATGCAATAGTAAATACGTGTAAACTCTTTTGTTAGGATTACGGTTTCGTTTCTTCAACAGTCTTTTTGCCAATAATAAATTTTATACGTTGATGTCGATGAAAGATAAACAGACGTAACTGACCAAAATGTGAAGATCATAATGTTAAAGTAGTTAACTGAAAAGTTAAGCATTCAATGTTTTTTTTAAAGAAAATATACAATATTTGGATAGAAAATGTACTGTATGCAATCTAAGAATGATCTATTTACTAGTGATGATTTGTATTTGTAAAGCTATTCTAAGTTGAATCTGAATCTTCACTGCGCGTCTGATCCCATATTGAGCATTTCTACTTGCTCGTATTCTTTGGTAATACGACAGTTACGTAGAACGCCGAAAAGGGAATATTGATTTGGAAGAAAAGTTCCCGGCGTTTTTTAAGTGAAATTCAAAGACAATGTTTAGATATGTGTACGTAGATTTATTCAACCACATATGTGCCATTTTGTTCCACCCTTCAGAATATGTACATATGTTAATTGTTTCATTCTCAATAGGTGACGTTTCATATTTCCAACCCAATATTACCACCCCTTACACAGATTTCCTTGATTTTCTCATTACAATGGAAGACGAAAGTATTTTTCCATTTAAAAAAATTAGGATAGACTTGTCACGATTTATAAGCTCCGCCTAGGAGAGAAATAAACTTCATGATGTCTCTCTTGGGACCAAACAGTCTCCCCAAAGAAGAAAAACTTTCAACAGGCTCTCGTAGCCCAATTTCGGAATATCTAAAAGTAGGTAGATATATAATCAAGATCTTATTAACTCCGAACAAGCCTTGTATCCTAGTAATAAATTTAAGTTGCTTACAACAAAATCTTGGTGAACAGGAACACGATTATCTTTAATTTCGAAAAGTGGTTAGAATGCGAGAATAAATTCCAAGTGAAATATTCTTCTACGAATATATGACTGGTGACAAGGAGGATTCTAGCCAGGCAAAAAATTAAACGGTAATAAAGTTAATAACGGCTCGGTGAAGTTTCTTTGAAAATCTAGCAAACCGAGCAAACTTTGCTTGTCAAGGGTATAAAGTTTAATGCAACACCATACAGCGACTGGTATACCAGGCTCACGAAAGGCACACAAGAAGCCATTCCTCTCAATCCCTCATTCAACAATCCTTCATCCTCTACATTCTATCGCCACCAAGCAGACGAAATTCTAGGCGCAACGAATTAAAAGGAAGCTCTATCTCAAAAGCAAAGAGTCCCCGAACCTCTCTTTATTAAAACATCTTTCTCAGTTCTCAGGTGTAGAACAGGCTCGTTAATTTCTCGGCCCATCTTCCGCGCTAGCATATTCAAGCAGTTTACCGCCCTTGTTTGCACGTCTCTAGAATAAACATCCCGCGAAATCATTGCGCGAACTGAATGCTCGCTTAAAAAAACAGCTGCCACAATGCTGCGCACAGGGACAGGGATTGAAATATGAATTACTACATCCTCTGTAAAATGACATAGCGAAATTGAGTCACATTCGAGCTTGGTAGTCATACATATTGGATTCGTCGTTGGATATTGCGTTACCGGGGGAAACGAAGGGGGAATGGGTACTCGAGCGGCTGTTGTGTACGAATGCAACGTTTCTGGTACCCGCTTATTCCGCAAATCCGGTGAATTATTAATTATCTCTGCGCCAGTGTGGCTGGCGTAAGAAAAAGTCAACGGTTCGAAACCAATCCCCTGTCCGTCGTTGAGTTTACATACTCCTGAGAATAGAGCCAATTGCTGGCCTCATTGGATTCCATCTCTACCCTCCCTCCCTCATCTCTCCTGCGCAATGCATGAAAACCCATCGTGCTCGTTGAATATCTTCGCGGCGATATTTTAAACCCTATCACGTAACGTGATTCCGCGAGTCATCTCTACTTTGGGGAGAATTCTTTCGCCAACCGAAAGCGATTGGATGATCGACCGTCCGGGTTTGAGAATTCGAAGTATTCGAACGTTGTTCGTAGCCAAATATTTCGGATACTACGGACTGAAGATTATGACGGAGCAACAATGTTTGAAGAAGAAGGTCTCGTGATCCTTTTTTTGCGACTGGAGATGTAATGGTTATTTATATAGCTCTCTAGGTTTTGGAATGAGAAGAAAGATGACTACGGGATTATTCGGGATAACTTGCCGGTTTTCTGTTCTGTAGGATGATATTCAATGATGCATGGATCATTAAGTTTGTTGGGATGTTTTATCGTTTTTACGTTTTTACCTTGTGATGTTGGAATGTGATTAAATATTCATAACACTTTTAACGCTTGTACATATGTGTGTATAGTTATACATTTTTGTCTCCACAGACTTAGTGGATTAATGGAAACTTCCATGTGGTATAACTTTTTGTTACTAATTTTTAGGGTAGAATGTTATTGATTGTGAGATTTTTCCAAGGAGCATCTTTCAGTTTACTATCTTACTGTTACTTTATGAGGTTCGTTAACTGTTGTAATGTAAGGAATTAATATTTTTGACACCTCTAGGATTCATATTTGTTTGTTAATCCTTGTAAGATTATAGGAATGGTATATAAATATACCTAGGTAAAGTAATTTTATTATTCTTAAAGCTGTGTTATGATGCGAATCCTCCTTAAAAAAAAATAAACTTAAGAAGATTTTAAATCATCTCAGCTTTGTATACGTACTGTTTCTCAGTGTAATGCCACATTATTCCATACAAAATGCATTTATATTGAAAAGAAAGTAGAAAAATTAACTGTTCTTTTTTTAATGACTTAGTTTGTGCTTATTTATATAGTTATGTCCATTTCATTTTACAATATTCACGTTGGATCGTTTTATATTCTTCTTGCCAATTTAAAAGACATTTCAGTTAATAAAACTACACTAATGTGCGATTGAGTCGATTATCTTAAAAAAGTTATATCCCACATTTATTTTTGCTTTTCGTTTTATTTAACCTTCCATAAACGTGCTATTCTCTACGTGAATACACTTTATATGTGTTTTGTACGCTGCAAATTGAATACTCTTTGTTTCAGAAAACGATTATTTCAACGTAAATGAAAAATTTACATCTCCATGCAATTGCAGATTTCAGATAGTTATTAACACGAAGTTAACGAGATCAAGCGTTTCACAAGATATACGAGAAATGATCGTATATATATTGCGCATTTATTTTCTATTAATAATCACTTGTCAGGGTTTCCTTGGATATGACTGAATTTATAATTTAGATGTGAAAAATTAAGATGATTAAAATTAAGAAAATTAAGAAAATTAAAATTTAGATGTAGATTTACAGGCAAACGTGGAATCAAAATTCTGGGAGGTGACATGTTGCATAAAACTTTTGACGTCTTCTTGGTTCTGAACAGCAAGTGACATAAATACACACCCGAAATCACACAATTGCAACTGTATAATCCTATTTTTATAATTATGAACCAAATTAGAAACATCTTTTCAGCCCACTTGCTCCAAAAATAAATGAAGAACAAAGCTCACGGTTTGACAGAAATCGAATCAGAAATACAGTTCATCCAAAACGAAAAAACGCAATGACTTTAAGGGCTGATTTCTCCTTGTGTACTCCAATATGTTCCACATCCCCATGAAGTTTCATTAAGATCAGAATTTTCGGGTTGGCAATATTCCCTTGTTAATGAACTACGCACTTCATAAAACATATCTAAATATTAATTTGACAGAAGTGTCATGGCTGTAGCTCAACGCTTCAAAGGTAAACTCAAGCCACGCCTGGCGTATTATCTACTTGTATTTATATACTAACGCATCCGAAGAAACTCGGACTTGTAATCCACCACATCAATCTTCTACTGCTTTTCTTCTCTCCCTTCCAATGCAAACTTACCACGTTCCTCTTGGAATGGGCGAGTGGCAACGATAATATTTGCGCCCATTTGTAGATTGAATATTAAACATCCCCAGAAATATCCAACCGTCGCCTCAATCTCCCAGATCAACTTTTAAAATTTACAACGCAGAAACCACACTCATCAGAACACGAACAATGAAAACAACTACTAATTTCTCACATCAATATCCTTCCCTTCCCAGGGACATAGCCAAGATTTTAATCAGGGAGAAGCAATAAAGAGTGAAACAAATTTTGTTATTACATCTTACGTGTAATTAAATAGACAAAGAAATTTGCACACAATGCGGAATTACTTCGCGATTTAATTTATTTTTATTTTATAACAAATCAGTTTAATTTTAAACGAACGACTAATTTATCATTTTTTCTTGTGCCATTTTTAATGCCTGGCCACCTTCACTACGCTCATTTCCCTTCCTCATCAGTCGAATATTAATACGACGAAATATTCCTCCAACTCTTAAAACTCGAATCGATTCGAGAATTCGAGCGTGCCCCAGGTCGAAGTGAAAACGTGAGCGAATTTTCGCTGGTAATTTCGCAGGGGTCTCCTCTCGTCGGATTGATAACTGTAGACGCGCACGAGTGCATGGGCGAAACCAAACACAAGGCAGACGTGGCTTAATTATCGGAGAGAGACAAGGATTGCAATTATTGTAGCTACTTGGGGCACGGAAAGCACGTAGGGGCGCAGAGCCGCGGAGAAAGCTGGCCACGTGCGCCGTATGAATAACTACGTTTACGAATCAGCAGCTAATGCCGTAGCGATGCTGGCGTACTCGCATGCGAATCCTGACGGATGATTGATCACGGGCAACCTCGTTACACGATTAATGCGAAATAATTACCGGACTAACCAGAATTAATGGGGAGGTCTGTCCAGATGAAAATGGAAACGATTCCTACAAATAGAGGCGCAGGCGCTGATAACATCACTAGACCCCGTACAGTTGACCATATTCACTAGGGCGTGCCATTGTGCGGTGAAAGGGGATAATTTCATCCCGTTTGCCCCGACGTTTACGCTGTGAACGAGACCTGCACAAAGGTGGTAACGAGACGTTTGTAATCCCGCTAATTTCTTATCGTTTGCTGGCGCCGCCATTTCTGGGGGCTTAATAGAACTCTATTGGAACCTGGAACAATGAATTGTTAATTAGGTGACAGCGATTGGTGTGGGTGCTTGAGACGTGGAATGGGTTATTTTCTGACACGAACGTGATTTCTTTGTTGTTTTAGAATTGGTGATTCCACGTGAAAATTTTGAATGTAATGTATAGAATAAGATATTTTGTTTTGGGGCATCGTGATAGAAGGAAGTGATGATGACTTGAGGGTCACTTAATTTTTTTGTTAACAACGCTTCGTTTTAGAGGAAGTCGATTTTGAAAATCCGTTGAATGCCTACGTGTGAACTTGGCTAAATTATCTGTTGCATAATAAAGACCCATATTTTAGTAATATATGCAAATAGAATTGTTCGATTGTGATTTCGTTAGAGGTATGAGTAAACCAGAAGCTGCGACAACAGAGATTTTACGGGAGACTGACTTCTACGCATTTCGCTTGTACGAACACTCTGGAGCTTTGCTCAAAGGATTTGGTTGGGGAAATCGAATGTATCTGTGAAAAGAGAGTAAGTTTTTTTATTGATTGAAAAATTGTGAGCGTGGGGAAATTGTATTTGTTAGAGGTGATAAAGGACTGGTGCAGAGGAAGTATCTGCAGGCGTGGTCGTGTAAAGAGTCTACATCGATTATAGTAGAAAAAATCGAATTTTTCGCATAAATCAATAGTTGAACATCGCGGAAACATACTCCCAAGGTAGTAGAACGAAATTCGAAAAATTGAAGCTGCTATAGCTGGTTTTGCTCCGGAACAGCAGGTGGCGCGTGTTTGCCAGAAAACTGTAAATGCGGTTTTCTTAAAATGACAGTTTTATAATTGGCGGACAATGTAACTCCAAAAATATTCAACCGATTGACTTGGCTTTGTGCATAGATACTTGTGAACATTTTCTTTATAAAACCGTTTGTATCACTGGTATAATGATATTGTTTAAATAAATATCTTTTTTGCACATTTAAGGCAAAATTTCGTTCATAAAAGTGAATTTTGTTTTCAAGAGGCCGCCATTTGTTCAATTTTGCATCTTTTAACTAACCAATAATTTGATTTTGTGCGTGTACTCATAAACAAAACAAAATATTTTGAATTTTTGGTTTCTGATGAATACAGTAGACGCTATGTTGTCCGCCGCGGCACAATTGCGTTGCTCACGATCTAGACAGAAGCCCTTATAACTATTTTATTTGCAATTCTTTTTTAATAAAAATAATTTTATTATTTGCCTTAATCTGGCAATACAATATTCTGAAAGTTTCAGAAACATGGAATAAAAACTTTCTATAAAAACAATTTCCGAACACAGGGCTCCTCCCTCAATAGGAAGAGGTGATCAATCGACTATAGGGAATCCCTTGTGGGGATTATTCTGTATTTCAGAAAGAATAATACAAGCAGCAAAAATGAAAAGTAGCATTTTACTGTCATAGATCTTTTAATGTTGTATATTGTTCATAATTTAATGGCACCGGTACCATTTTATAGTTTCTGGAGTCACTCCTGTTTCTTTACAATTGTTAACCCTTCGTTGACACACCTCTTTTTTCGATCAACTTTGACATACCTGGGTGGTTCGCACCCAGAACAATTTTTAAACGTCAGTCATTCTTATCTAAAGAATCCAATCATTGTGAAAGAAATCATGGGTCAATTTTTAGGTTTCTAGAATGTATTCCAATAGTTTTTTTATTGAAATTTTTATAATTGTTATGTAAAAAATTTCTAGATTACCATATGTGGAGACAAAACGAAGAAAATCTTCAAAAAGTGGTAACTTTTATAAATTTCAATATTAGTAGCCAAAAATCTACAGAGTTGTTGTTCAGATATAATATTTTCAGAAAAAATAGTTTGTATGACAGCTTTTGAAAAAGTTATTTAGTTTGCAAATAGAAGGTACAGAGCGTCAATTGCACCTTTTGGGTGGCTCATACCCAAAGTGTCAACGATTATGCATAACTCCTATATCTGCGATTAAAAATTAATGAAAAAAAAACTACGACTTCTTCAAAGATGCATAAAAACATGGTCCAAATTTCAGATTATTCGAATCGCTAGTTTCTTAAAAAAAAATCTAAAACTTCGCTATATTTTTATCCCAAAGAATAGGATTCCCCCTTAATGCTACACGTTTCCTCTTTAGAACCATTACATATAAAGTGTTAGCGCCTGCAATGCCAATTTCGTACCGAACGCCATTAGTGTTCATTTCGATCGGTATAGAGGAATGGGAATACTACTTTCGTGTCTGTTTCGATAGTATCTAAAGCGCATGGGTACTTACAACATATCTAATCATAAACGAAAATGAACTGTACAGATAATACAACGTTCGAATTAAAGAACATTTTAGCTCTGATAGTAATAATAGTAAGTTGCATGTAGAAGGAAGTGAGACGAACCAGATACAGTCTCGTTTGCCAATACGCACAGTACTCCATTTACTTTCATGCTTGCATAAATGAGAGCGACTCCACTCTCATCCTGCCGAATGGGATCGGGAAACAAACAACCTGCTGGATTCAATTAGATTTGAAGTGATTGTAGCTGCAGTAGAGGTAATGAGTCGTAGGAAGGGCGGCCGTGGTATTCTTTTACGCGGGTTCCCTGTGTACGGGCTAGCGCGCGCACGGCTTACCCCGGGATGGTGAAAGTATAGCGTTGCAATCTGTTGGGACGGGAAGAAGAGGCCATTCTACGGTGGCTCGGATTTTTGCCCTCTCATTCAATTCAACGACGAATACACGAAACAGGGGGTGGCCTGAAATGTCCTCGGCGACAAAGCTACCAATCGAGAGAAAAATGCAGCCAAGCTGCATAGTGCAGCCATTTCGAGCAATTACCGGTACGGCCATTCATCATTCCGGAAAGGATAGAAGTTCCGGGGGCAGTCAATAAACCGTGCACTGTGAAATGCATCGTGGATTCACACGCATGTCGCTCGGATATATTTAATTTCCAGTTCTATCAACCGTGGGTTCGCGTCTCCGAAAAATGTCAGTATTACAATGAGTAATTTTGGTAGACGGCCAGAGATCTTCCATTTCTTCTTAATGTATACGGTGATTCACCTAAGTGTGCCACCTAAATTACTTGCAAACTATTTGTTATATGAAAAAATGGTTCAAACGAAAGTTATATGGTAAAGTGCGATAATTAGTTTTTTACTATTTTGCTCCTTTATCGAGATATAAAGCCCATTTTGACTTTTTTAATCGAAATGGGTAAAATTTGACCTTCCAAGTGGAAAGAGTGTTGAAACCTGAGTAAAAATCTATTAGAGTGTATGGGTTCAAAATGTAATCATTACTGAGATATTCTTTCAAGGATTTTTAATATGTGTAATGTTTAAAATGTTATATGTAATAAGTGTGAATGACTAATTATTACATAGTGTGGCCCCGTTGATACTTACTATACAACTTTTGATTGAACTTTTTTTTATACAACAAACAGTTTACAAGTAATTTAGGTGGCACACTTAGGTGAATCACCCTGTACAATATATAACACAGATGATTGTTCATTTTTTAATGCACTTCGCTGTTGTTAATGAAGTTTGTAAATTAAAATGTATTAGCCTCCAGAAAGTGTTACCTATGACTTCAGCGTTTGTCGATGTTTAGGGAATAAGGTTTGGTATAATTCTGTTTTAATTAAACGTAAATTTCATTTTAATGAAACTGTAATGGTACGTACTCTATGCTTCGACGTTACAGCGTTTTAAAAGGAACTCACTTGTCGTGAGTTCTCACTGATTCAAAGCGATATTTCCTGCGCTTCCATGACCATTACACTTTGTCAAAGTGTTTCGTTTCTGGTCGCTTTTCACCGTTCAACGTGGGAAAGTGGTGTGAGGGAATGTTACTTGCTATTACTACCGTGTCTAACACGTTTTTCCATTAATTACGTCCATATTAATGAGTTGCGAACTGTGCTTCAATTACTTTCCTCGGATCTCTTCCCTCTTCATCGATCAACTCGTTATTCCAGTACCACTTTATTAATATACAGTGTTATACAAATAGAAGGCTCAAACTTTTACCAAGAAAGTAATAAAAACTGAATTCAATAATAAATATGGATTTGACATGATCCAAATTTAGCAGGGGATTGTGAAGTAGAAATGTACTCAAATTTGGGATTTTTAAATTGGTAATTGGGATTATTTACCTATTTAATGCATGTTAAATTTGTGTTCTTGTTTCAGTAATATAGATACTCTAAAAGGAACTAGAGCTCTTACTTTTTACCCGTCGGGTACCCGGGTAGCCGGAAATTACCCGAAATAACTTCAAGCCATTGAATGTGGTATTGTGTGTGATTGTCTGTGGTATAGTCTGATGTTAGCCAAATATGATCGAACAATACCATATTCAATGGCTTGAAGTTATTTCGGGTAATTTCCGGCTACCCGGGTACCCGACGGGTAAAAAGTAAGAGCTCTAAAAGGAACACCATTCAAGTGATGATGGAATCACACACAATTTTTTATATAGATTGAAAGTATATGTCACAAAAGGTGACACAAATGTAAATTAAAGATACTACCAAAATCTGGTGGGACTTTGAGAGATCACCAAAGGTGGAAGAGAGGAAAGAAGAAAAGTGAGGTAAAGATTGACAAAACTGTCTGTTCTAATACTCAAAAACAAATTAAGATAGAAATAAAAGTCCAGTACGATAAAAGAATCTTCGAAGTCATTTCGAAAAATGATAATATATTTAGGTAGGGGTAAACTTGTATTTACTATCAACCCAGTTTAGCAGACACGTCTACTCTAGCAGCACCGAAATCAATCCCCAAAAGCTGTGTAAAATATTCTAGATTCTACATCGTTACTTCATGTTCCTCTCATTGTCACTATCAACACTTCCTTATCACACTATAAGTATACAGTACTCACTAAGTAAAAAAAATTCTCCAAATGACGATGGGTGTTCGGAGGGGGAGGGGAGTGCAAAAGGCGCAGTGGCCCCCTCGGTTTTTGAGAAAAAATCGTTAATTTTTTAAAAACTGATCTTTATTAACCCTCTGGCGGACGCGCTTTGTCGAATCTCACGAGCGGGCGTGCTGCGGCCCTTTATGCCGCACACAGAAAGAGACCAATTTAGTTCAATAATAACAAAATTTATTGCATAAATGACAAGAAATGTAAGGTTTGAAGTAGTTCGTACAAAATAAACAAAAGGAATAATAGAAAAACAATAAAAACCAATAGTAAAAATAGTAAAATAGACAATGAGATCAGTCTTCCACCATTGGGGGATGCAAGCAAATAAATAGAGGGAATCGACCGAACTGAAGATGATTTGCAATGTAACAGACCATGGAGCACGGTAAAAGATTCATCGTTACAAATACAGCTTATTTCTAAGAGTTTTCTACATGAAATGACCAGACGCGATGCGCAACAGAATATCGCGATTTAGTACCTTCCACTTGAAAAATTCAGTTACATCTAATACAGTACTTCAATAGCCACGATTTTGGTGTTATATATTTCTTATAATAGTCAGCCAAGCATATCTCGATGGACACTGGCATACAACAAAGAAAATAAATGAAATCTCTAAACACATAAAAATGCACTACAAAATTAGTGCCAATTTTCATTACTATATTTTTCATCATCGTCACCCCAAAGTTGCCCCCTCCAGGAAAAAAGTCTACGGACGTCCTTGCAAATGACCAACCTGTTCTGAAAAAATATAACGCCGAAAGGCATTTTAATCGTAACATTTGTCTCTTTGAAATAAACAATTCCTCTGAACCATTTGTCTGTACCAAACAACAAAGATACTTAATACAATCACATTGAAAGGAACGTTTTGCACACTCTGCAGGTTCGCAACAGCTACTTACTTTTTCTATTAAATGCCCTGTATATTATCGTTCAGCGGCCATCTTTTCGTCGTCTATCTTGTCGCCGACTTTTTCAAGCCGTCGGAACTGTTTCTCGGAGGAAGGTCGTCGGGAAAGTACGACGTCTGACCTACTATCTTTCACTGGCGGCTGCGAAAGCAAGGAGGAACTCCCCGCGAATGTTTTCGGGATCAATCCGTTCCCCTGTATGACTAGGGGAACACCCCACATCAGACCGTTTCCCGTGTCTTCTTTCCAGTTCCTTGCAGACCCGATGCTTTCCAACTTTTCCTGGAAGATATATAATATTACTTCCGCGGTCGAGTCGCGGCGATCTTTTCGCATAGACGTATTCTTCTTTGATCAACTCGGCGAAACGGTGAAACGTCCCCTGGATTTTATTCGAGACCCCGCCAGTCACGTCCCACCAAATTTATCATTTTTGAGCACCCTAGCATTTTTATACGTGATTTTAAAAGGGATCAGACAAATTGATCTCACGTTCGAAAAGGAATATAATCGTTTTATATTTCTCCCTGCTGCGAAAGCACGGTGTGAACGTGTTTGTTTATTTTAATCCCGTCGCGTGTTTTTGTAGAATTTTTGAAGCATTGATGCGTTGTTTCCGCGCAAACACATCAAAATGGTAAATAGGTTGCAGTGAACGCCAGAGGAGTATGCATTAATTTAATCAAAGGAGAAGATGTGGAGTGGAGTATTGATTGATGGATTATGTTTGATGGTGTGACTATTATTCGAATGAAAGCGTAATAATTAAAACTGGGAATCTTGATATTTTAATATTTGTAGAGGTTTACTGGGGGATAACAAACTAGGGCGATATTTTCAATATTTTTTCGCCGAAAATGCATCAAACGCGCGGAATACTTTTTAATTTATTCATAACATAACATTTATAGCACAATAAATTTTAAGTGAATTCCAAGATCCGTTGTTATTAATCTCCAGCGCTTTGAATATTATTGATCAGAATATAACAAAATAGTGTTCTGTGTACACATCACAATGTTGTTATATCTTTCTGTAATATTTACAGAATTACATACTGTAACATACTTAAATACATTTATAAAAATATCACATTAATTGTAATATTTAGTATTATAACACGAATATCACGAAATGCACAACAAATGTATTAAGCTGCTTCCTGTATTCATATGAACGAAATCAGAAAATGAACTGGAAAAAAAACCAGAAAATATTAAGCCGCCGCCGTGGGTACACTGAGTCGTTTATATCCATGGCTGTTTTTTACTGTTTTTGAGTTTCAAGCAATCTGAAAAAGTTATCGGATATTTATTCATGTCTCTATTTTAATATACAATCGTTCTTTGAGTCAAATGTTTAAAGGATTAATTAGGAAAAATAAAAATTCAGAAGGAAGTTTAAGAAAAAAGGCAATTTGCTTCAGACATAAATGACCTAGTGTGCCCACGACGGGTTAAATGTTCCTTTATTACCATTTTGTATGGTAAACGTTAGCGCATTTGTTTCACATTTTTGTTCGATATTATTATTTATTCAAAGATCAACGTGGGCAGGCAATACAAATTAACAGTAAAACTACCTCTTCACAAAGTTTCGCAGAACTTTGGTACGCTGTCGCGTGTGCACACCTGTGCGCAAGGCTCGCATTATCGTCGAATATCGAGTGCTTCCATGAAGTACGAATCGATTACACGGAAAATGCTGGACGAGTATCGGCGGAGGTCGTTAAATATTTGCGCTTTGTTATGTTTCACTCAGGCCTCGGTAAAATTGTGCAAACAAATCAGCGAATGAGGACAACGCATTTCTAGAGGTTCGAGCGATTTTCGTCGATAAGCTTCAAGTCTTGTTTCGTGATGTTAGCACTTAACGGATTCCGATCAAAATGCGTTATTTTGAAGGGCAAGGAACTTTGAAAAAGATGTACTACAAGTAATATTGATTTTTAGAGGACGAGTTACATGCTGAAAGAATTGCCGAAACGTTGATCCCACTGTATAATCGTTAGAAAATTTGAAAAAATTGAAAAATTAGTTTTTACACAGATTGAAAAAACGATCATCGTAAAAATCGGATAGTAGTTTGTTGGGAAATTTTGAAGTTTAACGACAGGAACGTCAGACGAATTGGTAAACTGACTGTTAAAGTAGGTATTTTGGAAATTAGGTACAGGGAATCTGAACAAGTGATCACTAAAATATGTAGAAAATTAATAATCAATGCATTGGAGAGATCAGTTATGGAAATTCAGTTAATAGATACAAATTTAAAAAATCACCAAGGAGAAAATAAAGATTACCGATTGTTACAAAATTCAGAATACCACCAAGTCTTAAAAAAATTAATAAACTACTTAGTCGTGAAACATTAAGGGAACTAAAAATTAGAAGATGGGAAGAGGTAAATCGCTGAAAAATATTGGAAATCTATCATAGAAATTTTTTTTGGAATGTGTGAAACTGGTGAATAAACAATTCAATCTTTTATCGAATCGAGTTCGGATATTATACACTGTGTCACGTTATAACTGTTTCTATTAGCAGTCTGCGAAAAGTACCTCTGTTCCGCGTAGTTGCTTTAAGCTTAGAATTGTTATCCATGCGTCGCTTGGTCGATAGTGCCACACGTTCTACACACATACAGGCATTTATCCCAGGACCGTGACGAGAAAGCAATCTCGCATGATCGAGCGCTGAAAGTTCTCCCCGTCCACGCATATGCGTCTTCGACTACTGCGATCGCGACAATAGCTATCGTCGTTCTTACTTCACCTTATGATTTAGTGTCGCGACAGAGTTTACGACTGCTCGAGTGCCCTGGGGCACGATCGAGGCAAGCAGAAAACAGAATTCGCCTTCCGTGGACATAATTTTCTGTTTTTGCAACGGCGACGTATCGCTCTGCTCCGTATACTTTGTAATCTATCAACATTTTTGCGCGTGACTCGCGCTGCTGCATCGGTTGACTTTAACGAATACGCTGTATCACTGCGCGCATTTGTCTGGTTTCTTGCAGGCAAGGATATTCTGTTGTCAAAACTTGTAAGCTATGCATTTTTCGTTTTGTAGGGAGGCTGAGTTCCGTGTGCCTGAGTTTAGGTGCCATTTCCAGTGCACAGTAACTTCACCGTGATATGCGTACAGTTAATGTTAAAATGAATAGTAGGGGAGAGGTGGGATGAAAGGGACACTTGTGTTTAGGACGAGATAGTAAAAAAACTAAATAACCATTCGAGTTCTAAATGGTAACATTAGAAAGGCCAGTTATCTGGCCATAATAATACACGGGCCTATTAAGCTTCTCTCTATATTTACATGTCATATTTTTCATTTTCTAAAAAAGTGTGTTTTGTCCCTTTCATAAATTGGCTGTATTGAAAGGGACATGGGTGTTTATGAATGGGACAGTGTAATAAAACCAGGTAATATTAATATCATTTTTTAATTATTATTTTTGCAGGTACCGAAATCACAGTAGCTATTTTAATTCGTAATAGGAACTAAAAACACAACACTTAGGCTAAAATGATCTTAATAGCTATAAATAATGAATTGTCTAATGGCATCCTAACCCGAATTTTAGGTGGCATATTTTCACTGAAACAAGTGAAAAATAGTAAGGTTTCGAAGGTGACAGGTATGTAAATGACGTCCCCTTCATAAATTTTTGTTGTGTCCCTTTCATAAATAAGACACCAAAATTGAAAATCTAATTCCTACAATTACAATATGACACAAAAAGGATCGGACATTATACGATATCGTTCTTAAATAAATACCTGTTCAGATGCAGTAATAGAGAAATCAGTCGCTGGTAACAGCAGTTCACAAGGCAGTTCAAGGAAATACTAAAAGTTATACATTTGAACCTCAAAAAAATTCAATCGTGTATTTCTGTCGTCGTAGATATGGTAGCGGCTTGAAATTTGGCTTGATTACACATGAATGAATGTGGCTACAAAATAAAAACACTTTTGGCCTGGTCAGATCCTTTATCTTTGAGATAATGACCATGTCCCCTTCAATACGTGTCCCTTTCATCCCACCTCTCCCCTATATTTGTATTCAACTTTGTAAAAAATGTTGAGATAGTATTATCTATATTATAAGGCAGTGGCGCACCAAGAAGGGGTGGGGAGCAAAGGCCTTAGCACCCTCAAAGAAGGGGCTTTGTAAGATGAAATGAAAATTGAATTTTATTCTTTAAATAAATTTTTATAATCACCTAATGAATTTTATTGAATTTGCGTTAAAAATATTTTTATCCGTTTAACTGCGGTCCCCAAAGATTAAATCCTGAGGCGCCACCGTTATAAGATCATTTTCTTCTTGGGGTTTTCGGACACTTGAGATTCTTTTTTTATTAGTGACCACGTAGACTTTGTTACACTGTTGTCAAATTAGTAGAATTTTACTAACCAACTCGTGGCGTCGGTTTCATAGTAATTATTTTGTAACATTAAAAAAATACAGAATCGGGGACTATTACCGAAAATCGAGTACAAATGATTATTTTAAATTCAGAATTCGGGACAAAATCGGGGAGAAATGTTCATCATATTATTATATATTATAATGTTACTATATTCTTATATATAATATTATATAAAATAGATACATAGAGACGGGGATCTATTGTTGCAAACAATTATGCCGTTTATATACGTCTAATTATACATAATCTAATTATATATAATACGTCGAATTATACGTCTTTGTATTTGTTTGAAGAACCTCTGTTAAACGAGAGGGGAGCCACGTACTTGCAGCTTAGGACTTAAGATTTAAGGCGACGAAAGTGATGAAAGTTTAATAACGAAGTGAGATACTGATTGAGACGAATTTGCAACCCTACATCCGTAGCTTGTTTCGAGTTTGCGACAGGAAATGTTCGAGTTTTTCGGCGCGTCTGGTTTCTAACTAAAATTGGATTTCACTAGAAAACTAAGTAACTAGTTGGAATGACCAAGTTTGATTGGGGACGACGCGTACGTTGACAAAATGTTGGAGTTGCGGCGGGTAACAGTATTTGGAGATATTGCAACTTTTGCATGAAGACTTGATAAATCGCTTGATCTAAAGGATTTCGAGAAATTCAGAAGCAGTAGAAAGTCATCTTAAAATGACGGAAATTATTTTCAGATTTTCTTGCTTCGTAGGTATAATCACAGTTACCAAAGTAGTTAATAATTGAGCTGTGAAGATAGAATAATAATGAAGTACCTATATCATTTCGAATGAGAACTTACTGCTTTACGGAGATGTCTGCTGCTAAATATTTTATAAACAAATTTATACACGAAGGCCAGTAAACAGATGAGCAGAGTAACATAAATTGATAAAAAATGTATTCCCCGCCCTAGGCAGGAGTGTACGCTATAAAGAACCTATAAATATTAAAATGATGTGCGCGGAACTGCAAAGTTAGAGGTGCGCGAAGTTTCTTCGGCATGGCGAGTTTCACGGTTGCTTAAAATTCTAATTGTTTATACTTCAGGAGCAAAAGATTCAGGTTTTTCAAGTTGACTAAAAAGGGGGCGAAAGATGGGGGAGAAAAATTTTAATATACATGCGGATACAAAATACGTGTATAAAACTTTGTGGAATATCATTTATACAGTTTGCGTAAATGTGAGACATTTTTGTTGTAAGCCAATGTTAAAATAAGACAAACTTTTAACAGCGTATGTGAAACAGTAAGATCAAGTGTGAAGAAGTGAAAATGGATCGTATGTGATCAGACGCTCTTTGTGATCGCTGTTGCTAAAACTCTATCTGTATGTAACTTTTCATGCATATATTGCTGACTCAGAATTATTCAGATTAACATTTTTGGAACATAAGCGAACTTGCAGCAATTCTATTTAAAATTCATAAGTCAATGAGTTCTTAAAAATAAACATTCTGGTCTTATGGACAGAGATTTATGCTTTTCATTTCATGGACCACAAAAAGTTGATGCATTCCTGCATCCTATAGTAACAGTAGATAAAAGTGGATCCTTTATTGGTGTATTAATATAATAACAAGACGCTTAAGGTATTTGTTCATTTGTTAGCAAAATGTGTCCATAGGCTTTTTTCGTACATCTAAATGACCTAAAAGGTTCGAAAATCAGCATGAAGTTTTCTGGGCATACAAATAAGCCGTAAAAATTCAAAAACCTGAAAAATTTAAAAAAGGGTAGTAATTGCGGTCTAAAACAGGTATTATATTTATCTTATGGGCCCCTAGGGGTTTAGAGCACTTCTGAACACTAATTGTAAGTTTTAGTATGTTTCGTTTCTTTTCTTGAAAAATAACATGACATAACCCAAGACAAGACAGGTACCTACTGTAGGTACCAGAAAGGTATTTGAAAGTTGGAAAATCGGTATTTCGTTTCTAGGGGGTTTTCAAATGTCGCCGGGCACGTATGTGACTTAGCCCCCTCGAAATGCCCTTCAGGTGACTAATTAGACAGGTATCCAAAAGTTGTGAAATTTCGTATTTCGCAGGAAAAATTATTTCCAGGGGATTTCCAACAAAAGTTGTGCTTACCTTAGGCCTGTTCTTATATAGGATAGTAATGCCTGGTGAAGACAGTCTAAAAAAAAAATAACTTGTTTATAACACGTAAGACATCGATAAGACGGTTCAATATTAAGGGGGTAAGTTACCGTCAACAACCTAAAATCAGGCCCTTCTTCAAACGCATATGCTGAAGTAATAAATGAATATGGAGATAATTCTTGTTTTAATTTTGAATCGTCATTTTGTTGACTTTAATGCACAAAAATTTATTTTTTAAATATATTTACAGGAAAAAAGTTATAAATATAAATGTAAGAGCGTGTACGCGATGCATCGTCTGATGGTGATCACGATTCCGGACAGATGAATTAGCTAAAACACAAAGTAAAGGCATTTTTAGAATTCGTAAGACAGTCTCCATCTAGTGCTCTAAGTAAAATTTTGATAAATAAATTAATACAATTTTTATGCTAATGTATATGATTTTATCCTTTTTTTGCAGGAAAAATATTTATTATCTTTTTTTAAGAATTTATATTGAAAATGTACTCCCGACACATTGTGGGGAATAGTTTTCTGCATCTCCCTGTAAACTTTCATTCAAATCGTTGCAGCGGTTTTCGAGATTTTATGTTCATCGTTTTGAAAAACGTAGTTTCTGGAAAATCGGGTTTAAAATTGGACCTGCAGTTTTGTCGTCATTCGATCTCATGTGCAGGCTTGTACATTTTTGGCTGCTATTCATTCAATTTTTGGAATTTCGGGACCAACGATAAAAAATGTAGCTTCTGAATCCGCAATAGTTCTAAAAACCTATTTTCGAAAATTTGGAGGGTAAAAAGTCGTGGATTGTTAGGTCGTGTTTGCGCGGTACTAAAAATCCGCGACTTTTTATTTTTTTCATGAAAATCTCGAATTTTTACGGACCATATCAAAGGTTTGGCGCTAAAGGGCACATGTTTTACACACCCTGTAATTTTTTCCAAGTCGATCTGAACTTCCGTTCATTCGCAACTAAGTAGTCGAAAACCAAAAGAAAAAAAGATTTGAGAAAAACGCGTTTAAAGTTTCTGGGCAAAGGCAACACTATAGGTTGCCGCCTGACCTTTTTAGCTGTCAAATCATGTTTTATTCAGGCAAGATAGTACTTTCGGAAAATGCAATAAAAAATCAATTTTTCGACTGACTAGTCCCATTAACACACAACTAGAATCCATGTCTGAAGCAGATGATGTTATGCATCCAATGCAAGTCCAAGGACTACGTACATAGATTATGAGTTACTTAATTATACATTAAATCATCAATTTAAAAACCATCGCCCATATTTGATTAATCAACGATAATCAAATATGGGCGATGGTTTTTAAATTGATGATTTCCACCCTGTGGAAAATTCTCTCACATCTGATCCTCCGCTGATCGCACCAACAGATCTGCATTCGCTTCTGCTATTACAAATCTTTCGGAGAGACAAAAGTTCATAAACCTTTTTTCCGTTCCACAGATAAGTAAACAGCCTTTGAAATCAGGAATTTCAATTGCGTAGTAAACTGAACCGAGCACATAATAATGCCGATTCTGCACAGACAGCTCAAATATTGAAGCAGACAGAACTTTTTCTCTCACCCCATACGAAATGCGCGATAAAACCCTTGCGCTCAGGGGCAAAATATCGGGCGGCCAGTCGTGAATGCGTTGAAATATCTCGAAAGCTGGGAACACCGATGTATCGGACGGCGGGACGTGGTTTAGAGAAGGGGGCCGTATTAAAAACGAGACAGATTGTTTCCCCGGCTGTATTTTCCCTTTGAGAGCGATCGTTTACAGTCAGACAGCGATACGTCACCGATTGTATCCTGCGGGCATAGAAAGTCCCGCGGCGAGAGGCAAAAACAGTACTCGTTAGTTCCGTCCTCTTAGCTCCTCCTGCCCGCGCCGCCACTTGACGACGACTATTCCCCGTTTGTGTGTCCGTTGTTGCGAAGCTTGTATCCGAGCGCACGTAACTGTGACTACTGTTCCGTGACGCTTCACCTTCTGAATTTCTTGTTCGGATACTGCTATGTAATCCAGACCCACCACCCTCCCTTCGGTTTAAACGTGCTCGTTCCGCGAAACCTGCCGAGAGCTTTCCCCGCTGATAGCTGCGGACTGTTCGCGCAGAAAGGACGAAGTTTCACGCTTCCCGTGTCGCCCGGCTAGTACCGCGTGTTTCTACGCGCCCGTGAATTATTCGCAGCAGTGATTTAGTCGGGTCCAAAATCACTGTGTTCGGAGTGGGGGAGAGATAAATTACGCGCGCAAGCGGATTAACCGGGATACTTTTGTGCTTTTATATGAATATCGATGCTTCAATGGTGGAAAGCTGCCGTTCAATCATAAAGTGTGCATTCGGATCGCGCAGCTTTGATGTTTTCAAATGAAATATTCTTTTTCTGGCGCAAGCTGGATTGTCCACTGTGGCGTGCGTTAACACGTGTGGAATGCTATGGAAACTAACACATGGAATGCTATGGCCTGATGTGTCGTTTCAATTATTCTTCAAAGATATATATGTTTAAGTAGAAAAATTCACGATTGCACAAATTGGAAGAATAAGAATCGTTTGAAAGGACTGCGAAAACCACGTTTCCACATTTGTTTCTCTTTCTCTTCGCAAGCTTGCAAACTACAGGTACTGTTGAACTTTGAATTGTCTTCTACAGTTCGTGAAAATTTCGAATCTTCGTCTACATTTTGAAAATTTCGAATTGTCTTCTACAGTTCGGGAAAATTTCGAATTATTTTCTGCAGTTCGTGAAAATTTCGAATTGTTTTCTACTTTGTGAAAAGTGGTGCTCTGTTGGTGTAGGGTAAAGGCAGGTAATATGGAACATCTGATTTCAAAAGCTTGTCAAAAGCAGGGGAATTTGTGTTTTTTAATAAAACTGACATGAGGGGACGAAGAAAGTAATGCATAATCATATTTACATAGTCAAATGTAAAAATATCCAATGGTTTTGCAATTACAATAAAAAAACAAAAAATACTGAAAATCGGACGTTCGAGAAAATGGGTCCTAATATGGAACACCTAGGAAATTTGTAAAGAAAACTAAAAAATCTTTACAATTTTGTACTAAAAATGAAGACTTATTAAGTAAAAGATATAAATAAATAAATATACATCATTTTTGGAATTTATTCCTGTTTTCTGTGTCTCCTACACGTTGGACACGTGAATAAATACGTCGAAAGCCCCACATTCTTCGTGTGCCAACTGAATGCAGCGAATACATTGGGTCTACTTTTTATTGTCATTATTTTTATAATTACCATCGCAAAATAAGCATTCCGCATCATCGTCGTCATCGTCATTATCAAATTCATCTATGTTACTCGGTATGTTCCATATTACGTACACACATGTTCCGACAAGAAATTAAGAATTACTATACTAAGAAGAAAGTAACTTTATTGGTTAATTTTTGTTGAATAATCAAGAACACACATATTAATGATAAATTATACCAAAATAATACTTTATAACTTACCTTCCCTACAATATTTAACTGTTTGATGCACTTTTCAGATACTTTTACACCTAACAAAAAATATAAACGTTTCTTTTTGAATGATGGATGCTCGACTGAGGCTCAATTGTCAGTATCATCGTTTATTGTGTCTAGGGATCTAGTATACACGATTGCCTGAAAAGTTCGTTATTTATTTATCGAAATTTTACAAAGTTCCGTTCCATATTACCTGCCTTTACGCTATAACACGTTAAGACATTGATTTGCATGAGAGCATCCCACTTTTCCCACCTCTTGGACGTGCATTTAAAATCGAAATGAAACAAGATTCGTAGCAAAGAACGTTGCTCACGCATTGTCGCAACCGCGTTTCATCAACAGGCGGCATTCTGCGAACCCGTTGTCCGCGTTTAAGTATAATGCGCGGCCAGCATAGACTTGCACAAAGCTTGCGTGCAATTCACGAAGCTATACACGCGTACATGCGTTTACGACATTGCAGAGACGAAAAGAGACTTTCTCGTTCGGACGGTGTTACGACTTGGGCGGCAAGGGTTGTACGGGACGGTGAATCGAGAGCACGACGAACAACGAGGAAGCGTTTCTCTGAAAGCCTCTCCGAGATTGATCCGCACACGTTACCGCGAACATGCTCGGCGCAGGCGGTTGTTATTGTGGGAATATCGTTGACACTGGTTTTTCCGCAAGCGGACCGGCTATGAGGCTCGAACGCCGCGTCAATCCACCCTCTATTGCGACGCTCGGTGACTTACGACTGGTGGAAGTTTGCTCGCAGACACCGTCTCTGTTGTCTTTCAGGGGACTGTGCGAGGGAGAAACTTTGCGATGCAATCTGTCCCTACAGTTTTTCTGCGGTTAAAAAGTAGCAGTAAACTTCTGTTGGTTGTGGTGCGCGGATCCTGTGCTGATTGGTTGCTTGAGTTTCGCGCGAATGGGGTCACTGTTTTTTCAGAATGCAAAAATCGTACGAAAGATTCTGCTTAATGCAGTAAATATAGTAGTCATCATTTTTCCAGTTAATACCTAATCCGTTATTTTTGTGTCGGGTTTTTTACAATTTTTAATTTAACTTATTTTATTTCACACTTTTTAAACTAACTATATATACTCGAGCTCATTTTAGAAGGAACTTGCGGACCGACGAATCGTTGGCGTTCATTGGTGCCAAAACAAATTACTATTGGCTATACCCCAAACAAACGCTTGCTCGGAGCCAATGAGCTCATTCTACATGCGCGAATAAGTTCCTTCTAAAATGAGCTCGAGTATAGAAGCAGTATAAACCTAATCGTTTGTGTCGAAACTTGAGGTACAGCAACAACCGGGGCCGAGATCCCTTCAGAAATTGCGAAGAAAGTTGAAGAGAGTTGAAAACCTGGTTATTAACATTCCCGGAAATATATGCAGAGACATAAACAAACAGACACACACACACAAACATAGGCGTCAAAATTTGTAACATACTTCGGTTTTACGTCGGGGTTAAAAAATGGAATAATGGAAGTCCAGGTACACATATGTTATTTTTGTTATTCGTGGTTCTGATATACCGATGAATTGTTAATTAGAATTGATCTGTGATGTTTGTGTGTAATGATATTATTCTTGAGGGAAGTGAATGAACGAAATTTATTTTCTTTTGCAATATCAAAGTGTATTTATATGAAATAAATAGGAGTTATGGAGTGTCTAATACTTACAAAGGACGTCACCTAAGTGTCACATGCCGAGTTTGATCACACTCTGCAGATTTACAGAATAGTCAAAAATTGTCCACACGTACTTTTTCATATTAGCAATCATTCATATGTAGGGAGTGAAAACAGCCCCCAAGTTGTGGGTTGAAAACATAATTTCCTCAATATCTCGGAAACCGTGGAGCGTGGGTAAAAGGTTAATATTGCAAAATTGTGTGTGTTTTTATGGTGGATTCAGCTACGTAAATAGCTTCAAGAAATAAGAATTTGGTTAAAAAATATATTAAATATTAGTTTTTTACCCGTTTTTGCTGCAAATTGTTGATCAAATTTCGCACAAATTTGTCACTATAAACTACATACCAAAATGGGAACTAGGGATTTTGAAACTTTGAATTTCGACTTACCAATAAAAATTTAGGTTACCATAGCAATTGGACTATTTGCACGGAACGGGATCTTAAGTGACATACCTTATCCCTTTTTATTGAATTGTAAGGAATTTAAGACAAAATCGGAAAAAAGGCAAACTTACTTTTTAATAATCTAGCTGAGCCACGGAAGCTGTGACCCTATTTTAAGACTATTTTAGCATTCATTACTCACAATTGCAACACGCTAATCTACTGTGGTTTGCAAAATTGTTGGCAGTCGAAAGCTGCGCGGGGCAAGGGGACTACTACCTCGCTCGCGCCGCCCCACTCTCTGTCGCGGAACTGCCCAATTCCCCACTCGTAGGACCTTAGCGGCACACGCTGCATAGTCGTAGAATCCCTATATCTACGGGGGACACGTTCTATGATCTATTACTTACCGCGAATGTACAAAATCGCGGTTGGGAGGTCTTACTGCACTACTTAGCAAAACGTGATTATTGTCAGTTATATTTCACAACATTGAATGTATCTTTAATATAAGCATGAAGAAAAAAAATTATGACATGAACATTATTTTTTATGCAATCTGTAGGGAAACATGGTGCTTAAATAAATATTAATGACAACGTACTTATGCTTAGTGAATTCGAATCCTGTGCATAGCACGATTGTCACCTGACCATTATCAGGATGGTATTATTACCAAATTAAAATGCATATTGATTTTTCTGAAGTCGTTAAGAAACACATAAACTTAGCGATGTTTTCCATCCGAATTAGGAACCTGGATACAAGTAACGTCCTTTCATATTATGTCGTTAGACACTCGGGTAATGTTTTTCTGTCACCGTTAACACTTTCGCTGCCGGCGTGCGAAAAAATGTTGGATGCCGGGTGCCACCGACTTATTTATATGTTTATATGCCTTTATACTTTTAATGTTAAAGTATATTCATGATATTTGTTGAAACGACTCCGATCGGAGCCGTCGCGCTGGCAGCAAAAGTCTTAATGTGTACTCAATAGTGCAACATTGTTGGCAACTTGTGTCCAAACACTCTGAGACGTCTACGCTATTGCTTTTCGTCGGGTCCCTGATATAGCTCTATTTCTCTCGATCTCGCCGTGTCCCGTTCGCTCTCTTCGTCACGCGGTACTGCTGACCGATTCGTTGCCATGACGCGTCGGCCAATAGCGACAATACGTGTGCCTTACCGCCACCACTGTGTTAGAGAACGTGGGCCTATGACGATTCACTCGATCGGACCACCAAGTTTCTGCCGGCAACATTTTTGCAAACCACAGTAGATCCCAGGATCAGCAAGATTTTTCTTGTCAAATTTGCTTAGCCGACAACAAAGCAATTGCATTGTGCATAAACACCGACCAAAAGAAAATGCAGCTCAACAATAATAATAGCAACAGGAAAGGGGGCACAGGTATGTAATTATGCAGCGACGCGACTCTTTTTACAAAAACGTTAAAAAATAGCTTGAATACTCGCGACATACTTCCGTAATTAAAAGTGCCCGTCAGTTATGACGTAGATTAGATTTTCTACAGCTATTCATCACGAAGATCGTGATCCTGTTCACAGAATTGTGGAATCTTCCAGTGAATTCTGTTGTCACAACTCACATGCATGATAGGGTTACAGCACCAAGCGCAGTAAACTAAATTTATAATATTAAGATGCGTGACACATAGTGTTTTGCAGACAGAAATTGACTCATGTTGAGTGAGGTGTAAGAATCGACTGAGATAAATCAGAATTTACTGAGATACAGGGCACGACCAAGTTGCAGGAGCTGACTCAGAAATTGACTGGCGACTTCTGCTTACGAATGACGTTTTTTTCTTGAGTGCATTGGCTGATGCCTTGGAGAGAAAGAGCGAAACAACTGTAAAACTCCTATCTCATTGCCTTTACATGATTACTCGGTCCACAAACCGAAATGTTTAAGGCTTTCAATGAATGAGGAGTAGCCTCCGTAAATGGTTAAGTGTATATATCTCCATACGTGTACGTACCCTGCAAACATTTCGAAATTATTTCATCTAACAATGAAATCACATAGATGTTTTACGTTTCAGAAATAGCAAAGAAGTCACGCTCATACCTTATGTCCCTGTAAAAGAAACTAAAAGCCCATTGATGAAGTTTTACCCTCCCCCAAGACCCAAAAGAGGTCTTAGTTTATTTTCATAAAGAATAAGAGTTTTCATTAACTATAATTTAGGTCCGGTCCGAAACTACACATTGTGTGAAGATGCTTGAATTTTTTTTAATCGATTGGAACCCCCATTTTTGAGTTATCACTGCAAAATAAAAGAAACTTTTTTTTTTAAAAAGCCTCTTTAATGATGCATCTGTAGCGTCATATATAATGCATATTTTTGACTAAACAAACAAGTTTTTTTTAAAGCTTTTGATGTTAATAAATGTTATGCCAAAGCACAAGTCTCAGTTTCAATTTGTTTCTTTGTAATTAATTGAAACAGAAATGCTTCATTTTAGACAGGAACTACTGCCTAAATGTTTACCCTTAATATCCTGGAATCACTTTACAGATCGCTACTACCCTTTCGTTTCAGCGATCCATTACACACTTTGGAACTTCATTTGTCATTGCGCTCTGTCTAAGCAGGAAGTGAAACACTGTACCATTTTAAGGGACTCCCTTGAAGGCGAAGGGTTTGAAAGTTCGATAAAGTTAAAATTTAACAGAGAAGGCTTACAGGAAAGTACATATGTATGGAGAAAGTTTTACTATAATCCAAATGGACCAGGGTTTCGCCAGCTGCGGAGCTGGTAAAACGTCGCGGCCTGCTAGGATTAATATCGGCCAGCTTCTTTCTTTGGGGAGGAGAGCTGAAGCGAGCCCGTTACTGGCTCGCGGCCACTTTGTTTCACGAAGGGAGCGTGATATAATATTTCCTACGTGCTGGCACACCCCGTCATTTTCTACTCTACTAAGGTACAAAGAACCAGGGGAACGAACAAAAAGGGTGGCTGAGCCTATCTGACGTCTATGTACACACTAGGACGTCACTCGCGAGAGTACTATCCGTGACCTGACGCGCAAACAATGTACCACCGAAAATCTTCCCTCTCGCTCGCCCGCTATAGCGCGCCGCTTAGCAGCTGTACGCGCTTCAGATCCGGGCTGAAAGCTCCAAACGCCCACCCTGCTCCATGAAAGTATTGTTTTCGGATAGCATAATACTTTTCTTCGGAATTCGTGGCTGGAGACGCTGTTAATGTTTCGGCTGCTGTGTTCTCTTGGCCACGAGGTAAGAAAAAATAGAATTTTAGAGGAAGCTGCCTTTGGACACTGTTTCAAAATGGAATTTCTCATGCGTAAAGCACTTCGAAGTGCAATATTTAAGGGAAAGTTAATAATGAAAGTTGTGGAGAATGAATAGTGCAGGAAGGAAGTGTAAGTTGTACCTATAGTTACAGGTTTGTTTGAAATGTTTATTTCCGCAAGGTATGAATGAAATGTGGAAATGAAAAGGAACGTATGGGAATTTGTGGTTTTTGTGGAGAATGTTGTGAAATGAATAAAATTGTATGGAAACATTGTTTTTAAGTTATATTGATATTATTCCGTTAATAGAAATAGAAATTTAATCAGTTAACAACGGTTTTCGTTGTTTTATTCAACATTCAGGTAGCTGCAATTTATTTCGCAGTAAACTGTACCATTTCTCTTGAAATGAAAAATATATCACTCAACCATCCGGTACACAATATGCGACAACCTCATATATCAAATTTATCGGGAAAAGCATCATGCAATGTCAATACCAAAACATTGCTAATTCACGTCCAGACTTGTGAAAAATTATTCGAATACGTTTCGCTGATAGGCAGAATAATTATACCTACAGACGTCTCCATTATGTGTTACTTTATGTAATACAACCCTCACGAATACATCATCAAACCATTCGTAGAACTTCCGTTCGACGAACGTAGAATTTCCTTGAATTCAATATTTGCCTAGAACGATTACAATGAAAATTCCTATACTTTATATCTAAATTCGGGTAAATAACAAAATTTGATTTTATTGTTGACGTTTCAAACATGATCATATGAATAAATGATGAAGATAAAGCCGCTGCAAATACTGTAAAATATATGTGTGAGTGAGTGTTTCGAGCAGAGATGGGCAAACATAACATCTAGATAACATCTAGATAAAAGGTACTTTACGTTTACCCGTTATTCGAAAATCGGATAAGTTGATTCATTCGAAGGCCTTCATCGTGGATTTCGAATAACGGTTCAACTTTCATCTTATCTTTATCCTAGAAGGTCGAATAACCGGCGTGAGCCTTTGCGGCCTGACCCGCGCGTGTCCCCTACCAGTCACATTCTACAGAATCTGAATTTGTTTAGGTTTCATCGTATCAATATAAAAGTGACACCAATGGATTCCTGACGTTCTCCCGATTAATTGGACAGAAAATAATTTAAATCAGACTATTTTTAACGAAATGGGCTTTGAATTCTGCGAATAAATTTCTCACGTAATATCCTTACTTATGGTCCGAATTATATCATTTTTGTTAAAAATTTCACATTCGTCTTAAGACACACGTCCTCATTACGTATTTATAAAGAAGAACTGAAAAATCACAACTTGCAATATAATAACACGATTCTGGATGTAGCAAATTTTCTGACATTTGTAAGACGACATTTAATCATCGTTGTCAATTTTTTGTTAATTAACCCATCATAATAGTTGTAGGCCCAACATTGAATATACGTAGGCAAACTGTCGTAACTTTTTGTTATTTAACCAGCCATAATAATTGTAGGCCCAACGATAAATATTCGTTGGCAAACTGTCGTTTCTTGTTAAGTAACCCACCATAATAATTGTAGGCGAAAGCATCAGAAAGAATGTATGTATGTATGTACAATCTTTCTATTGTTAAAAAGCCTTTGGGCTCGGATTATCGGGAAAGCCTACCCACCCCACTGTTTTGCTTTCTCGCTGTGAGCGAGGACCTTCGGGCCCAGTAGACCAGGTTGACAGCCGAGAGCAATAAAACCGGCAGGCCACATAAAATCTTCATGTTTTTGGTAAGTGTTGATGAAAGTATTACCAATCGATTCCTCATGTCTTCCCGATGAAAATGGCCCCCAAGAATGATATAATTCGGACCATAATTAAGGATATTACGTGAGAAATTTATTTGCAGAATTCAAAGCCCATTTCGTTATAAATAGTCCGATTTAAATTATTTTTTGCCCAATTAATCGGGAGAACGCCAGGAATCCATTGGTGTCACTTTCATATTGATACGATGAAAACTAAACAAATTCAGATTGGGGACCGTGCGCGGGTCAGGCCGCAAAGGCTCACGCCGGTTATTCGACCTTCTAGGATAAAGATAAGATGAAAATTGAACCGTTATTCGAAATGCAAGATGAAAGCCTTCAAATAAACTAGCTTCATCCGTGGCGCTTCAAATAAAGCTAACTTTATTTGAAAAGTTATTTCATTCGATTTTTATCTAGATAATGCCCATCTCAGGTTTCGAGATGAGTGTCTCTGTGATGTTTATAATAGTTGAGTAACACTTGTGAGTATATTAATTATTAATATGAATAAAGGTACTGTAGCCCACTTAGGATTTAATCTTGGGAGGAGTCGAGTTGAACAGATAAAAATATTTTTATTGCAAATTCAATCAAATTCATTTGGTGATTATAAAAATGTGTTTAAAGAATAAAATTCAATTTTCTTTACTTCTTACAAAACCTCTTCTCTGGGGTCTTCGTAAGAAGTGCTATGGCCGCTTACACCCCCCCCCCCTTTGGGTGCTCCACTGTCAGGGTGAATCGTCAAGGATGCCCAATGCGCGATGAAACAGCGACAATATATTTCATAGAGCGTTGTTCAGTTTGAAATGTAGGGGAGAGGTGGGATGAAAGGGACATTTTTGTCTTGGATCACATAGTAAGAAAACTAAATAACCATTCGAGTTCTAATTGGTAACATTAGAAAGGCCAGTTATCTGGTTATAACAGTTCATAGTCATATTAAGCTCTCTATATTTGCATGTTTTATTTTTCGCTTTTTAAAAGGGTGTGTTTTGTCCCTTTCATGAATTGGCTGTATTGAAAGGGACATTAGTGTTTATGAATGGGTCAGTGTGTTAAAACAAGGTAATATTAATATTATTCTTTTAACTATTATTTCTGCTGATAACGAAATCGTAGTATTGATGTCGACAAGTCTACAAGTCGACGTTTTTCTCAAGTCACATAAATACCACAGCATTGCAAAAATATTTGTAACAAACTTTACATTAAGCTTACATACTTAAGTAACAAAGAATAATCCTCACATTAGAAAACAAAAGATAATACTTCATCAATAACCAAACACATATTCCTTAGATTAATCCAAACTATGTTAATTAAAAGATCTTAATTGGCACGAAAATTAATCAAAAACATCTTGATGTGTGGTACATATTCTATTATTAACAATGTTCGATTTATCATAGTAAGATTTTGAAGGGAACACTTTGGAAAGGGGTGTTCCTTTCATAAATTTTTCTTGTGTCCCATTCATAAATATGACACCACAATTGAAAACCTAATCGCTATAGTTACAATATTGAACAAAAGATTATCTGACATACCTATATCTTATTGTTCCTGAATAAATATTGGTCCTGATGTAATAATAAAGAAATCAGTCATTGGTAACAGCACTTGGCAAAACGTTTCGAGAAATCATAAAAACTTTTACTTAGAAGCACGAAAAAATTTAACCGCGTACCACGCAATTTCATCTTTGATATGGCAGCGACCTGCAGTTAGGCGTGTTTGGGCATGCATTAATGTTGCTACAAAATGAAAATACTTTTGGCGCGGTAAGATTCTTTAACTTTCAGATAATTGCAATGTCCCTTTCATTGAGTGTTCCTTTCATCCCACCTCTACCCTACATTAGTATATATTTTATATTAAACCGACCCTTTCATCAGTTTCTGATCTAAGACCTCTGAACGAGGATTTAACCTTTAGGGGACCGGCAAAGCCCCTTTTGGGGCTTTGAGTAAGCACACTACTTAAACATGATTTAAAGTATAAATACGTATGTGTGTGTTTGTGCTCGACTGTGTTTGTATGTATGTTCCACTATAAATTCGTTCTGGTCAAAAGAACACAAAAAATACGAAAAAATAAAATAATTCCTGAAACAACACAAAATACCAAAAATAGTAAATAAAAACATGGGGGAAAAAAGAAAGGAAGAAAAGATGATATAAAAACTTTGTACGTCTATGATGTTAGCTCTGAGTAACGCTAAAAGAAAGTTCTCTAAATTTTTGTATGTGTTCATTCGTTTAGGTCAGTAAGACTGTCATGTAGATAAAATATTCTTACAATCCGACTACAGATTCGTAATCAGCAGTATCAACAACCCCCCGACATACTCTATTTTTTAAATTAAAAAATGTTAAAAATTTTATTACCGTTCCGGACCGGAAAAGCCCCTTTTGGGGTTCTGTGCAAGTCCTCTAATTCTGCACGACATATACGTTATATACAATAATTTTTGGAACCTGAAAACCACTATTTTAAAAAAGAAACGTCCCGTAAAGGTTAAAAGTGGTATCTTCTGCAAATATCTTGGTCACTTTAAAAACAAAGATACACGGAGGAGAAACTATAAGATACCTATACGAAACAGATGGTAGATACTCTATAATCCATCTCATGTCTACTTAACTGTGTCCACATCATCAGAATGAACTATCATAGTTCGCGCTACCTATTCGTTAAAAGGATCCTCTGACGCCTCGATATCCTTCATCGCCCTTAAACATTGATTTCTTAATCGCGAATTATTGATTGCCCCGTCGAAGTTCCCTGGAAGTAGTTTCCCAGTTGGCCTGCGGGAACGCGAACTGTTTCAGCGTTCGTGGGAAACGGCAACTTTAGATTTTCCTTCCTCTCCCTGGCGCAGATCTCACGCTAAAAATATAAGTTTCCCCTTGTTCCACTTCCCTAATCTTCCACAGCCCCAAGAAACTTGCGGAAAAGCGTGCAATTTTCAGAGACACGGGGGGGGTTCTCTTTTTTTTCACGCGAAAGATATCGGCCCCCTCTCCGTAGACTCGATCGGCTACGAGATCTGTAGCATAGAAACGAACAGTTTTCCATTGCGCTGAATTGCATTTAAGTATCGAATCGGCATACAAATTTCTCATTACGGGGTTCGCGAATCGGCCGTGGCCACCGAGCCAATCGAACGTTGCGAAACTGGAAGAAACATGGGAATAAATAAATAGCGGCATCGATTGCAATACTATCGACTGCGACGGTCCCGCAGTTGGGCTGTAGTAACGAGTCTCGCGAAACGATCCCACCCGAATTTCTATCGTTTCTGATAATTCATACTAGCTTACGCAGGGGAACCCGAAACACTTTGCTCAGTTCTCTGCGTTCTGCAGACTTGCTGTTCATTAGTATTCCAACAGCTTGGAAGCTCAATATTTGAGGATTACACATACGTGATGTGTATATAATGAGGATGAATTTCCTTTTTGCATTTTATATGGAAATATGTATATCATGTGTATATTCTAACTTATTTTCTGTTCTACGAGAGGAGTTCGATGTATCTGTCTTGCATGTAATTGTTTTTGTCGACAGCTTCTGTCTTCCATGAAAGGATACTGGTTGCTTTGATCTGGGAAAAAGAAAGGCGGGAAATTTTATTATCATGACATAGCAATTCCTGATTGAATTATGCGTATTTACAGTTCTCTAAAAAAATTGTGTTACAAAATATAATAATACAGGTTTTATTTCGCACAAGAAAATTGCAATATGTTACTCAAAGGAAAGAAAAATAAGAAAGAAATATCTTAGGCGAAGCGACGGTACTTCCTTTGTTCGACAGTAATCTTGTTAGTTATTGTGGCATAAAGTCTTTTATCATACATCTTAAAGTGGTTTCCGTGTTAACACCAGTCGTCGTAATTTCTAGACATATTAGCGTAAAAAATCGTTATTTTAATGCGTTAAGGGAGAACACCACTTTAGCGGCCGGAAAAGTAAGCCGTCTTTATGAATTTTTTTAGCTATAATTTACAGTTTTTATAGTAAATTGTTATTACCTTACTTTTAGTACAATGTCCTAAGAGAATATAAAAAAAATAAATAGTAAAACTAGTTTTTTATAAACTATATGAGTGTAGTTTCCGTTGCACGTAGGTACCGATTTCTTAAACAAATTATTTTTGTAAAAACGGCGTGCTTTAGAAGAAAAGTTTTGAAAATCCGCAAATAAGGTGGACAATTTTTTTTACCATATTTCAAAATTTTGTTTTCAATCAAAAAATTTGTTTTCAATCAAAAAATCCGTACATGCAACGGAAAGTACAATCTCATATACATTTTAGAAAAAAATTGAAATCTGATTTCGGAGCTGCTGTTCCCTAGTTACACATTCGACCAGCGCGCGTGGGGGTCCAGAAGATTAATTAATATATTAAAATTGATGCATGTTTATCTATTTATTTTTTATAGTCTCTTAAGACATTGTACCAAAGGTAGGTAATACAAATTTTATATGAATATTGTAAATTATTCCTGAAAATAATTCTTAAGAATTTCTTACTTTTCCGGCGGTCACAGTAGTGTTTTCCTTAACGTATAAAATAATGGATAGCAGTGCTCCATTTATTATAAATACCTTCAGCAGCCCTGTATTTCAACTTTAATCGAACCGTCTCTTTCATTTACACCCCTGTTCTTTGAGTGAAACATGATTTCCCAGTCTTTCATCCAGTCACTAAATTAATTTCATTAACCCTCCTGCAGCTATTTTATTACAAGCTTTTATTTAGCTTCACTTGTGAGTTTGTTCGTTAGTTTGTTAGTTTGTGAGGATGAAATCTTGTAAGCTAATTTTGACCCACTTTCACATGTCCGATCGACTTGAAATTTTGCATACATACGTAGTTTCGATGAGAATACAATATTTTCATGTCTCCAACCTGATTATGGAATCAGGAAAGCAGGTAACGGGTTATCCTCTCGCTAAAGTCTTCAAAGGCAATGCCGCTGATAAGCCATGCCTCGATGGGTTTCGAGGACTTTGACCCTCGAGACAACGGGGGGCTGTACAATGTTGCCCTCTAAGAAGTGACAAATCGAAAATTCTACATTTCTCATCGGATCTTGGCGAAAGTGGTGTAAATCGATTCCTTATGTTTTCCCGATGAAAATGGTCCAAAAACGATACAAATCGGATCGTAATTAAGGAATCTTCATAATAAATTGATTTCCATAACTTCGTTAAAAATAATTAGATTTACATGACATTTGATATGATTTTCATTGGCAAAACATAAGGAATCCATCGGCATCACTTCCATATCGATACGAACAAGTATAAATAATTATTTTATTTCTGAAACAGGTATGAATCCTTGGCCAACCGCAGCGACTCGAGGTCGGCTCCCCGCGGTCGAGGGTGAAATATTCATTTCAGCGTATTAAGAATTTCGTTATTCTTCATTCTTCATCGTGTCAATATGGAAATGACACCCATGGATTCCTGGTGTGCTCCCGATTAAAATCATACCAAATGTCATGCAGATCGGACTACTTTTACATAAGGAATACAATGCGTGTGTAATCAAAATTCTGGAACACTAAAAAGCATTAAATAAAATTAAAAAAAAAATATTTAAAAACAAGCTTTCATTAAAATGTACTAAAACAGAAAAATAATTTTGTTACCGGTCTAAATGACTGCCTTAAACGAATTCACTTATATGGCCAAAAATAAAAGCGCGGGGCGTAAATATTGAAATGTCCCTTTTATATAAAATATTTATAATGCTTTACGTAGCTTAATACATTAGTTTTCGCATTCTGTTAGAGATCAGTCTAATTCCTCAATAGAATATGAATATACAGGCAGTAATACTATTTATATAAAAATGGGATTTCAATATTTACGCCCCACGCTTTTATTTTTGGTCATATGAGCGAATTCGTTTAAGGCAGTTATTTAGGCCGATAACAAAATTATTTTTCTTTTTTAGTACATTTTAATAAATGCTTCTTACTAAAATTTTTTGTTTAATTTTATTGACTCGTGTCTCTTTGTAGCTTATGCTATCATGTCAGCATTGGCTTCAAAGCATAAACGTCACCTTTCGGAGCAACCTCTTTATACAAAAACTTGATTCGATTCACACACACACACACTGCATCAGTCACATCAAGATAGGAGTCATGTAAAATGGCCACGGTATTTTGAATGGATTTTTAACTTCTGTTCTTCCTGCACGATCAGCTATCTACCATCGTCGAATGAAGATAAAAGACTGCATGCGTATTGTACAAATAATTATTGGCGGTGCTCTGTCTGTTAATTGCATTCATTGCGCGATACGCGCGTCCGCATTACCGCATCTTCTGTGTTACCATAATATTATCATTATAATGACCTACAAAATTTGTAATAAATCCGATGCAGTAATAAATGACTCGCCCCTCTGGCTATGCAACAATCCTTGCCTCGTTCTGAAATGCGATCACATTTATAATTATATTTCTCCCTTTGTGTCATCTGCACGGTGAAAATAAATCTCAGTTGAATATTTATGAGACCCTACACGGCTCATGTACTTGTGCATGAATTGCTAGTCACATTATTTATGCGGTAGGCATACATATTTTTAGTCGCATTGCCTTCGTCGTATAATTCATTACGTACTGATTTATCTTTATTTATAGACGTATAGAGAATAAAATACTGTTAAATGCAATTGAAGGGCGTGATTAGTACTTTGATTTTGATTAATCAAAACTAGCGGAAGAAAAAATACGACAGTACACATGTTGAATTATTTATAGATCCATCGAAATGTTATTCATGTATTATCGTTGGGTCACATATTAACCTTTTTTGATTACACCTCATAATTAAAAATTGGTCGCATAATGTTCACTGCACCCTAGCGTCATTTTTGAGTTACCATTTTCGTATTTTTGAATCTTTTAACTTTTGAGTGATAATTGTAAATTCGTAATACTTATACAATCATGTTCTAATAGTCTTTTTTAGATTGAAAAAATAGTAGTTGAAAAGATTGTCGTGGAAGAAATGATTTTCTTTGTTAAAATTCACTAAATATTTAAATTTTAATATTAAGGTCTAAAAATTAACCCCCGTGCGACCACGAAGAGTTAAAAATGTATCACTATCTGTCAGTATAGTACGTTCAACTTATTATGCATATATGAATATATTCAAGCAGTTAATATTAATACCCATATTGTAAATATAAGATTACTACAACAACGTTTCACTGTTTTTTCAAAGGTGTCGAAGCGAGCCCAAAATCTGTTAGTGTAATAGACAGTTTTAATCGAAGTTTTTGTGAAGAGAAAATAATTTTATTTATATTATGAAACTAAATTAAAAAATAAATATATATCGCTGGATAAGAATTACACTCTATCGTCGAGTCACGAATTTGTAGAACTTTGCAAACACATATCATGGAAGAGAATAGCGAGGAAGTCACGTCAGCGCCATAAGTCGCCACCAAAATATTCTCCTCGTTCTTTAGATGTTCATCGAGTCATTACTCACGTATGTATGCCATCAGCAGTTTCACACTCGGTTTTTGAAATGATTCAAGCGCTTGGAAAGTCGTTTAATAAAACAAGGAGCTTTTGAATGCAACGTAAACAGGAGTTTTATGGCGACCTTCTCTTTGTTGATTATTTAGCTTTATGCACTACTGACAAACAGGAACATCGAGCACTGTTTACGAGCCCTACTTGCTTGTCAGTGTGAGATATATTTCTATGAACGTTTGCTCGTTTTTCTTGAAATTTTACATCGCGCTACTGGCGTCACGTATTCCATTACGAATAAAAGCCAGTCGGTGCCGAGCAAAGGGTGGCTCTTTCGCAAACTGTGATCAACAATGGCGTGCAGTTTTAAAAGGAGATCGTCAAAATGTCACGAGAATACGACGCGTTCCGTGTCACATAAATTCGCTGCTGTGTTTGTATTCACGTAGATATAATGCGGACACAGTGCGTTCAAACGTAGCTTGACATCGATAAAGATTTATCCGAAATATCGTATTCCATTTGTTCAGAATGGTAGACGTAAACGCAGAGTTCTAACGAATTGATTTTAAATAATTTAGATATGTTTTGTGTTGGTACCACTTCAATTATACTAAGGCGTGCACGAAGACTCTTTTTAACCAAATTATTTATATTTTGTTAAATCTCTTAAGTCTGTCAAAATTGGTGTTGCATGTGCCATTTAAAATGTAGGGTTATGAGGTGTTTACCTGTGAAACAAATTAATATGTGGTAAATTCGTTACTTGTGTTAAAAGATTTTTGACGAGATAAAGTGAACTTTAAATAAATAGCATCACTACTCGTTTGTACATTCATATTTATACAACATACTAGCTTAAAGTTCTCGGTGTCGCCCGGATTGTATATCTTTTTTCGGTGAAGGGGAGGGAGTATTTAAAAAGAAAGAAATTTCTTAGTGAGCACATACCTAGGGGCTAAGAGGAATCTACCTACCTTTCATGGTCATGATCAGTGATTCCAGAGAAATCGTGATGAGTTAGTGAGTGAGTAAGTGGTATTTGGATTCTATATATAGAGATAGATTATTTAAAAAAAATAGAAACGCTAAAACCTTCCTTTTGCCAATACGAACAAAGTACTGTAACACACTTGTGAGTGCAGTTAACATTTATTGAGAAAACGAATTTGAAAGTATTCAACTTCTAATTTATTTAATAGTATAGATAGGCAAGTGTATATTTTGGTAAGCTGTAAATAGTGTAAAGTTTAACCATTCGGCTGCGGACAAGCGCAATCGTGATCCTGGCCTGTTGTATTTAAACCGCCGCAAGTTTGGCGCTGCTCAATCAAACCACGTCCGCAGTCAAGGGGTTAATTACTTGAATGCTTTCTTGCAGCTCAACTATCCCCACTGCGATCTCGACACAGCTCTTCAACAAATCACAGGCAGCTCTTAACCCCTCAGCTACCGACCCCTGAAATGACAAAGTGACTGTGAGGCCCGGGCCCTCAGAACGAAAACGTCACTTTGCTACCTGAGGCCTCGACACTGAAACATCACTGTACAGACAGCCTCCAGAGTAGCTGGTACTGACGCGGTAGCCGCTTGAAAGACAGGGTCCGTACCAGATACTGAGGTGGTAGCCGAAGGGTTAATACTCCCAAGCTATTTACATAAATAAATCGCATAATAGGAAGACAATTGTGATTAACTCGAGGCATACTGCACCTCCCTGCAAATCCTACACAATATATAAACTCATACCGCATCTTCTCAGATACATATGTATACTGATTTCACGTCATATTTAGAGAATTAATTCAAGTCAGTGATATACATTAGAGGCGAGAAAGTACTAATAAAAAATATTACAAACGATCTGCATTAAAATTGTATAAAGTCTAATAAAATACTACACCGAGAATCTAACGTGCTGGTCACAGTATTGTCATTACTCTTCAGCGAACCTTCACAGGAAGTTCGTAAAAGCGCGTTACGGTGTCCGTAACATTCTGCTAACGAACCCAAAGCAGGAACGCCGTTGAAAATAAATCTGAATGAACGGAAGCACGCCGACTTATCTGCGCGCCCTCGACAGGTCGACCCTTCATCGAGTTCCCAAGGAAAAAAAAAGAAAAATAAAAGGCGAAGAAATATAGTTGATCGCCGAGCTTTTCAGCCACGTCAGCAGTCGCCGGTCGTTTTCAGGCCGCCGGCATGAAACGGGGTCACCGATCGCATTGTACTGCTTTAGCAAGTGGAGGACCGAGCCACTTCGCAACAATTCATGCACTTTTGACCTTTGCCACGTTCCCTCTGCGGCTGAGTGCAACTGGAACGGCCTACTTCTTGCACATGGACCCGAGCCGACGCTAATACAATTTCGAGACAGAGTCGAGGACAAATATCAGTGCAATGCACGCGTGGCTATTACACGCACACGCGCGCGTCGATGCACGTAACCGAGTGATAAAGTGCCCCGTACATACTTGTGTTACGAGCACGCGCAACTTCTGCAATGGCCAGACAGACACATTTCAGGTAACGTTTGTTATAATCAGGACGAAATCAGCTGGACGCGCAAGGCCACGCGAGGAGGGTTGTCTTTTGATGGGGACTGAAAAATGTGACATCTGCTGAGATTTTTTTTTAAGAAAACGATGCAATATTTTAACGTGTAACATCGGGTATTCGTTGGCGTATATGTGAAGATATAACATGGTTTTTATTGTTTAGTTTGCTCTGATAATGTATGAGTTATTAGTAATGGCCTGAGGATGTATGGATAGGGGAGACTGGGGAGGATTGATGCATAGGAAGGCTTGATCAATTTTTATATTTCCCATGTAAAACCCAAAAGAGAAGCGTACACCTCAACATAGAGGACGTTTTGTAGATCGCGTTAAGTTACGATTGTTTCAAGCTAATTTATTAACCTGAAATTATTTTATTAAAGGAAGTGCAGTTTCGTGTTGAGGAACGTAAGTTTATAATTTATTTATATATAGTTTTTGTCACTGTGTATTGATTTTTATGAAATATCATTAATTTTACGTGAAAATGACAGTCAATATTACGCATATGTGTCAACTCTCGTTGCTTTCAGTTTAAGGTTAAGCGTTGTTAGAATTATTGTTTTAAAATTCTACATTTGGGGAGGTAGGGGAGACCGGGTATGGTTGTCTCAATTTTTTATTTTGATTTTTTTATGGATCATAGCTGCAGGGAAGTTTGTTTAAACTTAAATTAATATAAACTATGTACGTCCGACTTTATAAAAAAAATTGGTCCTGTGGATTTTGTCAACCAGATTAGGAGCTAATTCATATTATTTGCAGGAACTATTTTGTGACAACGTACCCCGAGGCCGGGTTGGTTGTCACAGTATCTGGATAGCTAAGTTTATGAAGAAAAAGTCGATTCAATTAAGAGAGTAATATAATTTTGTATTGTATTTCTCACAATATCGCGCTAGAGTGAGGTAATTTATATTATAATCCTTTGCAATCCCTCTTATTGTGTAATTGCCTTTTATAACCTCTCTTGCCGCACGTAATATTAATTATTCTTATAGGTAAGTTTGCGGCATTATTATTGAGAACTGTGGCCAAACAAACAAGAAAATAATATCACATGATAGATACAGCAAGTTACACTGGGATTAGTTGTCACATGCGGCAAATACCTAATCCCAAATGTTCTGTGACAACTTGCCCCAAACCGTTAAACAATTTCACCTCTCTATTCATGTATTAAAATGTTTAAAAAATGCTAAAAAATCATTACAGTAAGTTAGAAAAAGCTCTAAACTACGAGAATAATGCAACAATGTTATAGTCAATACTTAGAAGCAACCTATACTTGCTTGATAGAAAATACGGCAAAATTTACTTCGAGCGCACGAAACCAAATAATGATACATCGTACCTCCATGCGACTCAACAATGACTTGTGCGATAAAGTGGGAGGCGGCGATATGCTTACGCATCGCCACGAATTATTAGTACGTTCCTATTGTTTATAGTTTCTTTATTATAACAGTTGTGACAACCAACCCGTGTGACAACCATACCCGGTCTCCCCTATAAGACATACATTCAAGGGAGGTTTGATACATGTATCATACCTCCCCAAAGTAATTTAACTTTGCGTAATCTGTAATATATATTTCCCAGCAAACATATTATGACGTATATTTTAATAGATGTCGTTTAAATATGGGCAACGGCTAAAAAGTATAAAATTGATGAAATGATATTATCTACATACATATTTAAATATAAAAAAAATGAAAAAACAGCTTTTTATCCAAATTTCGTAACATCACAAATATTTACAAACGAAGAAGAAAAATTACTTGCAGAATATTCATTAACTTCGGTAAACCTTAATTATGGTATTTCTAAAAGACTAATGCAAGAAACGAAGGTGTATGTTGATGTTATGGATTTTGAGAACGATACAGATATTCAGAGCGTAGACAAAAATAAAGATACGGCTTGCATTTACTGCCATTTTATATACCTATTGACGTTCGAAACCGAATGAACATTGGATTCAATGTCAAATGTGTTGCAAATGGTGCGACACACACAATGTGCTGGTATAAACATTCGAACAAAGATGTTTCATTGTGAAATTTGTACGAAATAAACTGCTTTTTTTACGTCTCGTGCCTCCCACTATTATGTTTCACATTATTTATGAAATAATATTTTTTTTAACACATTCATTCTTTCAATTTAAAAAAATTATGTTCGTTTTTGTTAAAGAATAGAATGTTGAATGTAGATATGCCAAAAGATCATTAAAATATTATTTACTTTCGTTTACACATTTTTCACAAAAACGTATCAACCCTCCCCAGTCTCCCCTACATAGAACGTAGCATTAGAATTAGTGATAATGTTAGAATTGGTAATCATGTTATTTTCTGTAAATATAACTCTATCTCACAGCAAAATAAGTTGATGAAAACTAAAAATAATAAGTTCGAGGTAATTTGAATGAGAAGACTGATTTATACCTCTGCAACTTCTTTTTGCGTTAGAAGAGAAAGGTTATAATGTAGGTATTCTGATAAAACTGGCACAGGCTTTACTTTACATGTGCTCAAAATTTAATGTAGATCGATTAATTAGTTATTGATAACATTGTCACAACGTTAGATATCGTTCAATTCAAAACGTAATAATATAATTTGAAGGTTTTCGTTATAAACCGCAATCTTGAAGAAAATGTACCAAAAATCAATTTTTGTAAGCTGAAACTTGATATTACCTTGTTAAGAGTTACCCTCAGCGTGCTGTTTGGGTATAGTGTCAACCTGTTTCTCGTCTCTCCGCGCAAATTTCCTGGCATACCCTGTTGCTCGAAACGACTGAGCTTACACGCGAAGAGTGCACAGAAAATATCAGGTAAATGTCATTCTGGACAAGCTTTCCCTGTATGTTTGGAAGAAATCCACTTGATGGTGACACACAAAGATCTTAGCCATTAGAATTCTTCTATCCCTTCAATTTGTTGATTTTTCACAGCCAAAATGCAGATTGTACCCTCAAATGTCTTACATTCTTGTGCCACCATGCAGATTCACAAGTAAAAATATTCTGTCACCCCTGTCTTCAAGACATCTTTCGAGTTCAATATTCTTCAATTTATGCCGGTAAGAAGACACATTTAAAACCCTTCGACGGTCGAACTTATCAGCACATCCTCTTAATTGGAACTCCATATTTTCAAAAAGGGAAAGCAGTAGATACTTCCATCCTATTTATCGTTTCACACCAGGTTTATTGAACTACCCCCTGGTGGCCCGTCTCAAAGCGCCAGATTTCGGATGTTAATTTATTCCATTTCGTCGATGAAAAGGTTCCACGAAAAATCTGGAGCAGATTCCGCTCATGTGTAGGGGTGCTTGGAAACGCGCGGAGTCACGCTATTTCACGAGCCTGTTAATCGCGAAGGGGTTAGAATCAGGCTGGGAATCACACTGGAATTTAAACGCCAATAGAAGCGTGTTCGGTGAGGGTTGGCCGGGGCAACTGTAATCGCCGATGCACTTGTAGCCTAAGCGACCTTTGTGTCGCAGCCGAGCTGTCCTGCCTATTTTGTGTCGCCTGGAAAATGAAACTAATACCATTGGAATGTCCAGCGAGCTCAGTGCACGACTATTCACCCTGCCGGGGTGGACCTTTGTTCAGAGGAATTTATTTACAGGACAACACTTCGGCTCTGAATAGTCGTCGCCGGATATTACCGTTGCCATCTATGCCGTTTGTACGTACACGGGGAAAAAGAGGCATTCACCGTTGCTCCCTGCGGTTCAAGCTGTCATTACGAACGAAATTAACGAGCGCATTATGCTTTTAATGAACGCGCGGGAGCAGATACCGTGTGTCAATCAATGTCGATTTTATACGCGGCAAAGTTTAGTGAAAAAAAAACACTTTATTGTTGTTCGAGTAGCTGTTGAATAAAACAGTTTCCTGCGCGCAGTAATATCTCCGGTATTCCTGCTTGCTTTCCGTGTCGCGGGGGCAAATGTATTTAGCAAGATTGCTATTTTACGCTCCTAATGAGGATTCTTTCATCCGTTTCAATGATGACTCTGGTATCTCGTGATATAATGGTATTCATTCTGCACGATAATTTGTATGCAATGAATTCCAGACTTCTATCGTTTATAATAATTAGTTTGACCTTAATCCTTTGCAATCTGAAATATTTTTGGGTTCTCTTGAGGATCAATTTAATTATTACTAACTGTACCGGGTGGTGTAAATTTATTTTAATACTTTAACGTTCGAGGAAACGTCAAAAAGGAAATAATTATGTTAAATAAATTATTAATGTGCAAAAATGTTTTATTAGTTGTGATTTTTTTGGGCAAATTGTAATAGTGTATTTTAAGAAATGCACAGATGCATATAAGAAATAGACATGTATACTATTTTATACATTGATAGTGGTAGATTTTAGTGATATTCTACTTAGTTGTATACAGTATTGTCTCCCTATGTGCCCGATTTGGTGTACGCGTTGTGAACTTGTCGCTATCCCCACCACTTCTGTCTCACTCTTGTCCAGCGAAGGTGAGAGGGAGATGGAACGAAAGCGAGCGAGACACGTTCGCGTACGTCCGCCGCGCATGCAAAGCGTTCCATCTCGCTCCCCCTTCGGCCAGAAAGAAGTGAGAAACGAACACTCGGAATTAGGGATCTGTCCTCTCTGAGTGCCCAACGTCGGTCCCGATCAGCGGGTACATACGGAGACAATACTGTATTTACAAAGTTAGAAAATTATAAATTTATCAGAATCTATTTTAATTGCAAGCGTATTGCGATATATTGTGGTACTTTTTATTACCTTCTACTTTAAAATATAGTATTGTAATATTTTGAAATGAAGTAATAAGCAAATTGAAAATTTACACTGACGTAGGTATATCTGTAACAAAACAACTACAAGACAACGTTTTTAAAAATGTTCTATTTCAAGTAAATTTTAAAAGGGATATGACAATCTGTGTTTTATTTTCTCGTAAAAACTTAAAACTGTATTGCCAATTTGAGAATATAATCTTTCATAAAAAAAAAGAATTATTTTCTATTCTTCTTTACCTTATTATTTTATATTCGACTTATTATACGCTCAGTATTCCTGCTTTTAGACTAATGGAGAACCATCAAACAAGAAATATATCTTAAAATGTACTTAAGAGGGTATACCCGTTTGAACCTTCGGAAAATGTGTACATTTTGTGGATTTTTTTACAAGTCTACAACTTGACGAAGATTGACCGTTTTTCACTATCTTTACATAGTATTATGAACTACTTAAAAAAATGTTTTAGTTAAAAAACTATTGTTTTTCGGAAGTTATGGATACATATCCGAAAGTCTCGATTTTAGACAGCTAAACCGTGGCCCTGAAATAAGCTGTATGTCGTGTCTGAAATCAAAAACAATAAAATCTTCTTATAAAATATGTTAATAGCTGTCGTCCAACGGGGTCGATTTTGAAAATTTTGGAAAATAATGAAATGGTAAGAGATCAAAGGTAAAGTTATATTTTTCTAAGAGAAAAAACAACTCTTTTCTTTATAAATAATAAACGGGGAATCGGAATAAAAAAATCCCCGGTTGGACAATGTGGAATCTTATTACGATCCTGCATGCAAAATTGGAAGTGAATTGGTTGAATGTAGCGCGAAATTTTAGGGCCACCGTAATGAAAAATATTGTTCCGCTGCGATCGGTCGAGCCGCCGCGCCTCGCCGCCACCTGTTACCTGAGTGGTTCCACTCAAATGCCTATAACTTTGTCAGTCTTCCAAATTTTTACATCGGACTTGATTTATAATATTTCTAAAACATCAATCTATAAAAATATGTACAAAAATCCGGTTTTTTCCCTTAATACTTAATAAAAGTCGTTAACACAACTTAACCCTAGTTCGACTGACGAATTTTAGAACTCATTTAGGCTGCCCCAGTCACCCCGGTGACTAATTTTATATATACATCTGCACGAATAACGTATGTAAGCAATGTTAATAATTACATGTGGCATTGCTCAGAATATGTGCAGGAGAAAGGAGAATCACTTTGCTAGGAGTAGTGGGTAGGTTTATTAAATAACAGTAAGTTCAAATAGTCACCCGGGTGCCTCGTCAGCCGAACTAGGGTTAATATCTCACCCTAGATATGCCTTTGTACTGGTTCTTTGTTACAATATAACAAGCTGGGAAGCAGTAATAGCAATCAAATTACGCGCCACAGCTACGTCCGTCACGTGCAGTATTAAGACCACTGCTTGAAAGCAATTCATTTCGCGCCACGCGCAACACACTGCCGTTCTGTTTGACAAAATATTATTTATGATGCATAATTTTTCAGTAAAGCTATAATAGTGCAAATGGTGTGTCACCCTGAAAAAGTAACAGTTGTAATATCATGTTTTTGCTATATTTTTCTATAAGTTAGTATTAATATATATAGTATATGTATTCTTGCTTTCAATAAAGATGTATCGAATTGAAAATGGGATTCACTTAGATTCATTTGAATTGTTATGAATATATTATAACATATCCCCTTCTTTGTATTTCCTTCATTATGGTACCATTGGAGCGTATATGATAACTATTATATTTTCCGTCCGGTTACGAAATAACTTTGGATCAAGTCTGGTCTAACCTTTGTTCCATATTGAATGAACGCAATCGTTTTCTGAACTGGTTAAAATATTTCTGTTTTATCCTAATGGAGGTTCTGCTTCAAATCGATTATTGTTTGTTATTTTCTTGTATCGATAAATTCTTACATTTCAAAGAAACCCAATTTTCTCTACCACTTGCACGGTTTTCTTAAAGTATGGTTTTGTTAGAATATTGCTAATTGTTTTCTCCAAAATTATTATGGATTATAGAAGCGAAGTTTCTCTTACATTTCAAAGAATAATTGTTCTCGTTTTACACATGTTTAGTGTTATCGTACCTTTTTTATTTGGATATTCAAATCTATCCGTATTTGAATATTCTTCTGCAAAATGGGTAACCATTATATCTTTCTTTATAAGTATTTACTGTTGCTCGTGCGTTAAAACGAATATGCTTCGCATGAGAAATTATATAAACATTCACAAATTTTTTCATGCACATTTTTTAGAACGTTGGATAACATTTTTATTTGTCGATCAGCATTGAATAATCAATGAATAAACCAAATGGTCCGTTCTCCGTATTTCAACTGATGCAAATAAAGCGGTTAATATTTGCTTGCAAGCGCACGTAAATTGTTTTAAAAACATAAAAGTAGTAAAATTATATTTAGCTTTCAATATGTTATAATGCAGTCTATTTTTCATTATGTTTTTTAAATGTATTTCAATAATTACCTTTAACTGTGAAAAGATATTGATAATAAAAGGGTCATTCTATAACAAATTAACCACCTTTTGAGATCGATGTCTGGGATTTCGATGAACCTGAAATATGACACATCATCACTTGAGAAATAAGCCTGGACTTACAAAGCTACTCGAAATTTGATGAGTTTAAATCCACATTTTGCTCGTGTCGAATTTGTTAATAATATTCTGAACAAATATCAAAATTCAAATACGAAGAGGTGAATTATTTAGAAAATAGTTTCTGTTTCACAAAATGGAACGATATATTTCAATTAAAACTTATAACTCCGGGATACTATCTACTTGCTCCTTTTTCACCACTTCTCATTACATTGATCGATTTCCGCTTTTTCTATCGATCTGTTGCCCTATTAATCTCGAAATAAAGAAACATCTCCCAAACCCCTTTACTGCTACGAACGTGTATCTGTGATTAGTTACTGTATGAAACCTGATCGTGAACCGCCTATATGCGTTCAGTCAGTATGATTAACAAATACGACTGTGAGCTTTTCGCGCACAGTGTATGCTAACCGGATTTCAATATTACAAAATTTAATCAATTTTTCATATAAAGGAATACGTTCAATAGTCTATATACTCAGGATAACGATAATTCTGAATTACAATACGTAAGTAATGAAGCATACAGGATGTACATACCTACCTACATTCTCCCGTTACAATCTTTTTCGGTACATCGCGGATATGGATTCTCAAGCTTTCCCTCGCTGCCAGCTTTAAGTGGATTTAGCCGCGCGGGACCGCTTGACATTCGAAATCAATCGATGGTGCAATTTTAATGAAGCTCCGTCATTTGCTTAATTCATATTTACGGCCCGCTATTTACGTGGATTAATGTCCTGTTCCGCTCGTCTAAAATATGGTTTAAAGCTACATGGCGGTACTTTCCTTGCCCAACCAGTCATCAGTAACGATTAATTGAACATCGCGCGAAATGCCTGTAATTAAACCTCTATTAGATAATTTTAACGAGCCTTGATATTATTGATAACAGACAGTTATGCGGAAGAATGGATATGAAATATGAGTGCGCACATGCTTTCGAAATAGAGGGTGCCAAGAAAATGATAGAGCAAAGGGTTGAATGGTATAACGAGGTCTATCTTTGCATGACCTCATTCTTTCGTTGGTGCAACGATGCACATGCAAACTGTAATTGCACTTTTTTCGAACGCAGCCATACGCTTTCTCTTAGATCGATTTTTCTCCTCATTCTGTAAATAGAGCTATTAGGGGAAAGCGAATGCTTCCCGAGTTACTTCGAATTCTTTAAAGCGACATTACGTTTCACTGAACAAGCTTTTTTAGCAATAATTTGCTGAAGAAGCGTTGAATATCTATATATTCACTGCTACTTTGTAACTATCTAATTGCAGTTTCCATCGAAAAATATCCAGGTGATTTGCCCCTCATAAAACGCCTCTCACGAAACCATACAACTTTCGCAAATTGTCCCTTTGAAGCCTTGAAAATATTCCTGAAATTACTAGAACTCTTACTTAAGGGGCTGCAAAGAGGCGAATGATCGTGATTTTTTTTTGAAAAAGTAGAGGCATATATTATTTTTACAGAACTTTTTGCACTCAAAAGAGCAACATTTAAAGAACATTTGGTGATTTTTTTGTAGAAAAATATTTACATTTATAATAAAATTACAACGGACATCGCAGAAGCCTTTTTAAAATGTTATTTTGGGGCGAGCACTGCAAAAATCACACGAAAAATTCAGAATTTCAACTTTAAATAGCCGTCATTTTGTTTTAAATTAATATTTCGGAAATTCCCATTGCGAATCAGAGGATACATTAATGTACTACCGAAATCTTTTTTGTTTTTTAATTTTAAATAATCTGGTTCAGAATGGCAGTGCTCACCCCAAAACAATATTTTAATAAGTCTTCTTGGATGTCAATTGTAATTTTATTATAAATGTAAATATTTTTCTACAAGAAAATTACCAAATTTTCTTTAAATTTTGCTCTTTTGAGTGCAAAAAGTTTTGTAAAAATATACGGCTCCGCTTTTTCAAAAAAAATTTACAAATATTCGCCTCTTTTCGACCTCCTGACTAGGTACAACCCTTTAAGGGAACCTTCCGGTTTAAAAGTCGATTTTTTTATTTCATTTTTGGAATGTTCAGCCTTTTAGGAATACGTGTTTAAATGGATTTGTTGAAATTCGTTAAATTCCCAATGTTATAGCCATTTGAGTAGCGACAAATGCATGGGTAACAATTGGCCCCTCGGCGCCCACGTAAAACTTTAAACGTGTTTTTCTCGAAATATGTAGTATTCTCAAACCGGTGGGACCTGTATCTCCAAAAGATATTATCCGATTCGACTGAAACTTTTTTATTTTGAAGAATATACTTCTGGCTAGGGGGATACCGGAAAATATTACAAGAAATTGAAAATTTATAATTTTCGAGGGCGTTGATATGATGAAAAATATAAGGAAAAAGTGATTTCAAACTTCAAGTGTCGTTATTTTCCAAAAAATATCATTTTTGTAATTTTGTCTAGTTTCTCCCCTAGCCAGATGTATATTCTTCAAAATAAAAAAAGTTTCAGTCGAATGGGATAATAACTTTTGGAGATACAAGTCCCACCGATTTGGATCAATTTTTCACGCCTTGACTTTAACGACTCCCCAGTGCCGTCTGCAATGATTAAACAAAAAATATATTTCTATAACTTAAGACATCCTTAATACAATGCAACAAGTCCCATTAAATTATATATAGTAGTTTTCCTTTAATTGATTCCTAAGGATCACCTATTTTTTTGGGGCTCTAGACCGGAACCTCCCCTTAACTCACAAGTTTCATTCCCAACCCACCCCGACGTTCTTCCTCAACATTCATTTTCGAGATGAATACAAGGAACACATTCGTACAACAGATGCCGCGTCTCGCACGTTAACTTGCTTCCTGTATGCGTCGGGATGGCTCCCTGTAATCGTCTTCCAAGTTTTGTCATTTGAATGCGTTTTGCGCCCACGCGAATCTCATTGCACGAAAGCACGAGCAAATTTCTAACGGTTTCGCCATCCCCTAGTCCAGGCGAACTTAAAATTCCGCGCGTTCGCCGGGCGAATCAATTTGACAAATGGTCCGTCCCGTTTCGTTCCCCATTCAGCAAAAGGATCCCGGGCGTGGCTCTTTTCCCGCGGCGTGTTCCACAACGAAAACTCTGGCCCCGCGGAGAATTCGGTGCAGGGTCGCTCGCACGACTGCCTCTGCACGCGAATCGCTCGTGCGTGGACGCGTGGCCGCGACGAGCGGGCGCGTACCCACCCACTGCTCGCGGGGCTTCGTTTGCTCTTTTGGAAATGGATAGCGGGAGGATTGCGTTCATGGCATAAATGCGCGGATGTCTCTGCGCGTGTATTGTGCCTCGCAGGAATGAAACGGGGTGGCAAAATCGGGGGATGCGTGCGACACACTTTTTGGATACTTACTGGTATTGTGCCTTGTAAACTCTACATTTATTTTTACATATATTACAATAATCCCTAATTCTACTATTTTGCTCCTTCTTGTTTTCTTATAGGTATGTATTAATGTATTTTTTTACCTTCTTGTTATTATTCTTATCTAATGTCTACTTGTTCATAAAGAATTAGGTATTATTGTTATTGTAGATATATTTTGGTAACCTGCATACTCAAGTGGTATATAAAATAATAGGTATCCCTTTGGATGTAAATCACCAAATGTGTTCTTCGGCACCTACTACACACCTGAGGGCTTTAAAGTATTATACTTTGCAGAGATAAATATAGCGATATCGAAAAAGTAGTAGGGAAGTCAAATTTATTAAAGAATTGTGAATCTTGATGAGTCGAGAATCAAGGGATGTGTTCAGCATAAATTTTCTACATCGGTATTTTGGGGTCATGAGTGTTGGGGAATGCGACCGAAAAAATGTAGCCCTATAAGAATTGACACATTGAACGTTTGGAACATAGGCGTCCGGAGGGGGGTGCAAAAGAGGCAGTTGCCCCTTAAATCCTCCCCCCTGACGATTTTGGAGAAAAAATCGCTTGTTTTTCAAAACTGATCTTTATTAAGTGTATACTAAGAAAAGGAATATTTTTAAATTTGGGTTTCAAATTTTTAATTAAATTGGCACTATAAAATGGCTTAAAAAGCAAGAGGGGTATATTTTTCTTTATCATCATCCCTAAGTCCCTCCCGCCCTGGAAAAAAGTCTCCAGACGCCCTTGGTTTGGAAGACTAAATATATCACTTATAAGGGAAGATCCGCAACCCGAAAATTCAAAGAATTATGAAACTGTGGGGATATGTGGAGGATATATACATAGTTATTTTTTGTTGCCCAAATTCACTCCATGGGCGTGAAATTGACCCCCGAAAATCTGGCTATTTAACGATTTTGCAAAAGTTACTTTTTTTTAGAATAACTCAAAGGACTATAATTCGATGAAAAATTTATCTTACGGTTCGTGAGTTATAACAGAAAAACTGAAAATAACCGAATTTTCAATTTCAACCCCTTAATGTGAATTTGGGCAGCAAAAGAATCGCGTAATACATACTTATATATAATTCCACATATCCCCCATGTTTCATAATTTATTGAATATCCGGTTTGGAGATGTTCCCTTGTTAGCAACCCTTGAATGGGCTCGATGTTAGTCACTATATCTCTGAGAGATAACGAAATTGAAAATAAAATGCAGTGACACGTAGGAGCAGGTGTTAAATGTCCCAGCAGCGATTATAGCCCCAACATGCTTCCTCAAGGTATCCTAAATTTCACCCAATCGATTCAACGATCAAAATCTGCTTCCAGTTGTGGCACCCTCTGACTTAAACCCTCATTATTTTTGTATCGCTGACACGATCGTTCGTTCAGAGTATCCACGGTGTACTGTAAGGCTCGACCTGGCCCCACCCTCTGTAATTAGCACTCCCACGATTTCGTTGCCTTTCGCGAGAGCACCGGCGTCGAGCCGCTTCATCGTGGATTTTAATCAGCGTATAATTATATTAGAAGACGGTCGGCGGCGCGGAATAGCAATTAGACGGGACGCTTGTGAAAAAATGCTTGCGGTTTTTGTTTCAGATGCAGAGAGCGGTGCTACTGCTCTGTTGGCTGCCGCTCCTCAACCACTGCCACGCCGTGAATCCAGGTAATTGAAAGAAAGTTTTGCCTAATTCTCGTTCGACTGGCATTCCAGTGCCCTTCGAACCGTGCCTCGTACGCTTTGTTCCTAGGAAATTTCGTTGACGAATGAGATGTTGGTTTGTGGAGGATATTTTTGCTACGTTTAAAGGGGTAGTTTCATGGCTTTGAAATATTTGTTAAAGGAAAGCTATATGATAGTTTGGAATGGGATTTCGTACGTTGGTTCGTATCCTAATGATTTTTTTCTGGTGCTGTCTTGTTGCTGTATCGAGAATGATAGTAGAATTGATGGTCATGATTGAGTGTCAGTCAGTAATCAGACATAGAAAAAAAGAAATAGATTGAAATTGACTTAAAAAAATCCGAAAACATTATAATGATGTTTCTTTGTAAGGAAACCACGATTTTCATTGATACCTTTGCAATTGCTTTTTGTATTAGAAGAGAAAATTCTTAATACATTGAGTTAAAACTAGTACATAATAAAGGGGGATACTTACTTTATATGTTTCCAAGATTTCAAGACTGCTTGATTTGGTTTCTAATATTTTTTCATTTTGACATAATATTTTAAAGGTGCACCTACTTTTGGAATCCTAACCCTTAATAAAATCAATCAGGAATCAATTGTATTTAAACTGAGACGTGAGACTACTCATTTATTGTTGACTACTCACCTATTGTTCAAAGGTGTGGCATTTGACATCAATAATTTCTGAAACAGCCATTCGTTCGATCATATGTAATATCTATATGTGCTATTTTAGAGTTAGGATGATGTGTCATGATATTGAGATGGTGAGTAATTAAACTGTTTAGTAATTGAACGATAATATTGCCATATTTATCGTCATCTTAAAAAATCATTATTTTCATAATTGATAATCTTAAACTATTAAACATAATATCTACATCGTAATATATAAAACAGAAAATGTTTGTGTTTGTCTGTCGCCTAAAAACTTTCGAACTGTAAACTCTGGGGTCACGAAATGTGTCCCAGCTCAGTATGCCTAGCTAATCCAAATGAATGTGACTATTTTCACAAGAAAAAAACAAAACAAAAAACTTTTTTTTGTAAAATCAGAATCTAAATTTCGGGCGAAGCTGAATAGTAATGCTAGTAATTTTATACACATTTCGAGGTAATATTTATAGGGTAATAGTACAAATGAGAGTCCTTTAATCTTTCTAACGAGTATAGACTTCCATTAATGGAATTGGTTCCTTTGCCGTTAGCATTGTTCTGCTAAAATTAATTAACAAGTGCGTACCTAATAAAATGATACTTAGGTACCTACGATTGCGTATGTTCTGCTATTGTATTCAAGTAGACTATAATGATGTTAATTTATTTGATATTTTGATAAAAGCTGTAACTTGTCAGCAAAGCATCGGTGGACCTACGTTTTTATGACATCCTCTCATTATCACAAGTTAGAGATGGGCAAAAAATTATTTGAAATAAAAATTTGTATACGAAATTTTCATTTCCGGCAAAAAATTATTTGAAATAAAAATTTGTGTACGAAATTTTCATTCCAAATCATTTTTTGCCCATCTCTGCCACAATAAATGCCATACGTTTCTAACGTTGGATGAAACATTTTAGAAACACCCTGTACGTATGATGTCGTTGTTAGTTGTTGCGGAAAGTTGGTTTTACTCGAAGTTACGAATTACAGGGACACGCGTGCCTCGTTCGTTCCTCCGCGTATATCGCGACATTATTTACGCACGCGCTATCAGAAGCATGTTACACCCTGTACCGAGCGTCGTACACGATTCCCGATAGCGTTGAATGGTATAGTTGTGCCAGCTGTGTCAGATACACGTTGAAGAATGTTCAGACAAATGCGTCGCACGCGTGCGTAGACTTCTTTCCTTTATCTTCATGCGTCGCTGCAAACGCTTTACTTACTGATTGCGTAGGGTGCAGAGGAAAGAGAAATGGTTACTGCTACTGCCATTCGTTAGCATACTAGTCATAATAATGGAGTTTATTACGACATATGGATTGGCTGAATAGTAGTTAAACTGTGCGGTAATTGTACAGTAATACATTCTACAATAATAGTTTGTAATATAGACGCTACTAATATTATTATTAGGTGGAATGATGAATGAGGGATGTTCAGCATTAGTTGCTGTTGTATGCTTGATACTGAATCCTGATAGGACAGTTTCCCAACTTTCTTTGAGTCGCAACCCCCTTTTATAATATTCAAATAACCTACGATCCCCCCATACAAGGTAAGGTACATATAATAAGATAAAGAAAACACATTAAGAATAGGTGTTTCAGAATATGATTCTAAGTTAATTACATTGAATTATCTTAATACATATATTATATATACTTAAAGATATTTAATATATTTAATTATCTTATTTAGTGTGATGGTTATACTTCCATCTGGGCAACCAGCTTCTTCTTTTTTCATAAATAGAAAAGTAAGGTTACATGATTAATAGAATGTGGCAATGTAACCATATTAAAATAATATTAAAATAAATAAATAAGTGCTAAGAAATGTCAACTAAATATAACCGCTGCGACGCCTCAGAAAACATTTTGCGACCCTTGTTTGGGAACCACTGTGAAAGATTAATTTTGAAAAAAATTTAATACAAAGAGGATTAAATAAATGTCAACTTTAAGATTAAGATGAAATGGATTAAAGAAGCTGTGAGACAATATATAGTAGAGAGTACAAAATAAACTGCAAAATAAACTTCAAAATAAACTGCAAAAAGTATTTATCGATGGGCATAAAATTAACATAGTAGTATATGTAGAAAAAGGAAGCTTTAAGGGTGGTGGTAAATTGAGGGGCTCCTTTGTTTAGACAAGTTTTGTACCGTTTTGTTGAACAGTAGAATCTAATAGCGATTATTTTGCGTTTTTTTTAAATTAGTCACATAATAGAGTAGAAATCCCTGCATAATTATTTCCAAATCCATTCCAATGTATTTCCAAAGAACACGATATGTAGCAAACTTCCAAGAACTGGAATGAAATTTACTTGGTAGTAAGCGTTACCAGCGTTCACCAGATCAAAGTTCCTTATCGCCATATTTCACAGAAAGTAATGTATACTTTCAGATACGAATTGCAACCTATAATATATACCAGTAATAATAAACCTCCATCGGCTCGTAATATGTATGGTCCAATTAAATGTGGCAATACAGTAATTTACAGTTAATAATATTTAATTAGGAGTTCGCGTACGAGTAGTATAAAATTTGCATAGCTGTACGGTAATTTAAAGTGCTAAAGGGAGTAATTTATGTAGTGATATCGCGATGCTTAATTAGACTGTGCCGCGCGCCTAAGATATGCCTGTCTGCTATGGGCAACGTTCAACGCTGTACCTACATTTACAAGGCATGCAAAATCTACGGTGCAAATCTAAACATTGAATGTAAATGGAAACTTAAATTTGTAACGATACATAGAAAATTATATTATATCAAGACCTTGAAGTAATATTACATGTTTCATCCTTTTTAGTTCATTTCTACTCGCTCCAGTGTTGCGGTAATTAATACACATGAACCATTAGCAAAACAAATTGCTATGGTACAAAAGGAGTCAGTGCGCGATTACAATAGAAATTGATACATTGCCGATTTGTAATTATCGTTCCCTGACCATATTGTTTATGCATAACAAATACTTGCAGTTACGCTCAGTCCAGTACAGACAGCTGTATATTTCATACTAGCGCTCCGTTAATGATATTCGCGAGAGTATTCGTAAATAACTTGACTATCTGCGTATCTTAATTAGCCCCGGTATAATTGCTTTACGCAACCGTGCTGTAGGTCCCATTTAAATTAACGTTATGCTAAACACTGTCTCGCGTAAACGGGGTGTGTCCTCCTCCGACTATTTTTACAATTCCATTAGTAATTTATCCAACCTCTCTCCGGACACGATTAAAGTCTCGCATGCAGTTGATAATCTCGCGGAGAACCTTTCGTGTCGTGCATGGAGACGATTTTAACGAACACGTTGTGTAAGCCCAAGGGTTAGGAAAAAAATGAAAAACCTTTTGATCGCCCAATGTGAAATATGAAGACTATACAGTAAATCAATAAAATTGTATGCCGTATTTATTTTGTGTGTATGATATGGGTTCCATTTATAAAACACAAGTTTTTTTAGTAAGGATTGTGACGGTATTTAGATTTATTAAAAATGTATTAAAAGTATGATGAGGTGCATAACATTTTTAAATGCAAAATAAAAAGAAAGTTACCTATCGTGCTAATCGTACGATACTAACCGTGCCGAACCCAGTTTAACTTTGGTAATTAGACGGTTCTTTTTGTTTGTAAAAGTCTCTTTATTATATCACATATTTACATTTAAGTATATAAAAAATAAATACATTTCAACTGTTTCTTTGGTACATCCATGTGTTTATGCCTACTTAGTTTCTATAAAGTATAAATAATGCTTAACCTACTGCTATGATTAATCAGTCGAGATGCGGTATATCTCTTATTTCTAGTGTATTTATTTAGCCCATATGTGGTATTGTTTCCTGTAATCATATAATAAGGGAAAATTGCGTTGGAAAAAAACCCTTTTTTATTCTCAATTTTATACCTTTTTGTGTACCTGTTTTCATATATCTACTATTTGAAAGCGTTATTAAAGTATTAGACCTATTTAATAATTTAATTAACTTACTTAAATTACTTTTGTCTACTTATGCCCCGAGTATCACATATTTTATCACATGAGCATCAACGCATTTCGTAAAAAATAGTTAACTTTTGGTGAGATAGCTTACGCTTAAAATTAAAAGGTATTTTATGATCTCTTAGATTTATAGTTAGTGGATTACTACCTATATGATTTTTATAAAAGCTAACCACTAACCCATTGCAATATTCACCCATATATTGCATGGGTGATTAGACGAGGAACCAGTGCATTGTACATGATATAATCGGTGACGTTACAATCAAATTTATTTGTAAGAGTTTTTATTACAATTTCTCCTAATAAAGTCACACACGCGAGCTTGTAAATGATTTATTTCTAATATAATATTCTCAGGTTGAACAGGATAAGTGCTTGAAGTTTGACTACTCATTTCTCGAATAACAACTTGAAGCTGTAAACATCCAATTGATATGTTTATAAAAAGTGCCTCTTTTTCAAATCTAATTTTGATGTTTTACACCGCACTAACCACGCCAATAATCGAAATTCTCGACGAAAGAGATCCCAAACTTAGCGAATAAAATCCACGTTTCCCCTAGCATTGCAAACACTCGAGGATATTGTACTTCCCAGCTCCTGAAAACACACGAGCTATTTAGTAGAGACCTATGTTATGGTAGACACCTCTGGCACGAAACTCGAAGCTCTCGCTGCCATGGGAAGCTAGCTTTTAGTCCTTGAGAACCCCCAAATTGGTATATGAATATTCATCGAAACTTGTTTCTTCCTTGCAACGTTTGAGGTTGATTAATTTCCTGTTGTTGCACAGCCTTATCCAATCTCCGCGCGTTTCGTATCGCTCCAGGAACGTTTCGGTATAGGACCCGGCCGCATTTCACTTTAGTTTACGCCCTCCATTTTTCTCCCGCTCTGCTCTATCTGCAGAGTACCCCCCTCTCGTCCAGCGTGCAACGGGGGAGAATTTACGTCGATGTTAATCGTTCGTTAGCCGACGGCGAGGGCGCAGTTGTAATAACGATTACGCAGCGCAAAAATTACGATTTTAATTAAAGTCCATCCACGCCGAAAGAGACTCGCGCGGGAGATAGCGTGGCCTGGGCTTATTTAGCGGGCCGTGCCGTGCAATTAAATCGTGAAGGACTGCGCAGATACGAAGACCATCGTAAAAACTTCGATTGGAAACGGGGTGACCCGGGTGTCCCGCGTAATTTCTGGAGGTGTTCACGATGACAAATGTAGCCGTGGCGTTGCCACAGTCACTGGCGATGCTCGCAAAAAGGCGAAAGAGTAACAGTCGCGGAAAGAGGAACCCCAGGTTCCATTACACACAGCGCATAGTGCGCACAGTTCGCCAGTGTTATGCAAAAAACGCGCCGCATTTAATTTGGTGAACCGTGCGGCCGTAGGGGGCCAGAATTGTATCCATTGCTTCGGCTGGCATCATTGAACGCGTTACGTTCCTACGTTTCTGTCGCATATGCGGTTAACAGCATGGAACAAACGGCATTCCGTGCCTCCCCTTTTTCCACCCCGCTCGTCCCGTGCCCCTCGTATTTCGGTGGAAATTTCGCCCGTGTTTTTAGCCTGTTGCGTGCTGCGCGATAAACAAATAGTAAAACGTTGGAATAGAGCATGCTTTCTCGTCGGTGTCGCTGACGTTAGTTCGAGTTCCCGTCAGATGATTCGACAGCGAGATTTCCAATTCTATGATGGGCAAAGGGAAGTTAGTGGTCGTGAAAGTGAAATGTAGGAGTGGCTCTATTAAGGGGTTAGTCTAATGTGACGGCCTCAAAAAGTACGTAATCTTCTGATGTAAAATGTAGAGAACCTAATCACCCGATTGATTTGCCGTTTGATACTTAATTTTAGCATGGTGTGAAGCGTTAAAGTAATTATAAAAGTTGAGAAAATATATATAGATATATGTCACGAGGAACCTCTGAACCGACGGTTTCTTTTTACGGAGGGTAAACGGTGTACCTACTAACTCAATTTTGGATTATCCCAAACAAAAAAAACAAATTTATCTATTAAGAATAACTTAATGCCTAACCATTAACGGATCCGTTTTTTAATATTTTGAAAATTCGTTGAATAACAGCGTGTTAAAGAAGAGAATTTCGATTTTCATGAAAAAATTCTTTTACAAGAACAACTCAACATTCATTGAAATATTTATTTCTTGCAAGGTACACAAAATGCCTTCGAAGAAAAGAGTTCGAGTCAGCACGGAAACATACAGAATGCAGTAAAATAAGTTATTGAATAAAAACTGTTACTAAGATCTGCTGGCAAAACTTATAACACGAGTAAATATCATTTGGGCAGACAAATAATTCTAAAAGTAATAAGTGCTGCGTTTGTGAAGAAAACTTTACTACCAACAAAGGAGATTGATTCCAGTATAAAATTTGCGAAACTTGGGCCAATGAATCTTTCAGAATAAAGGGTGTGTTCAATTCTTTTTGTTTTATGTTGCCATTAATAATATTTTAACAATTGATCTCAATTTTGTTCTCCTTTCGTTTATTTTTATTAACGTCACCCCTTTAAGACGTCTAATGTCCCATTTAAAACTACCTAGTCGTGAAAGTGACATTTTCAACTTATTTGAAAATCAAATATTTTATTAATTTCTGTTATTATTAATGAGTTTGCAATAAATTGTTATGGATGGCCAATAAACATACTTCCTATTAATGGACTTGTGTTTTAAACACCTATCATGATATTATAAAAAATGGGCGCTAAATACAAATGTCCCTTTTATAGCACCTCTCCCCTACTCATAAAACACATTCGTCTAAGAGACATACAGATTTGATTCGAAATTTGCCAACCACCAACTCCATCTCGCGGGCTACAAAATTGTAGAGAGCACTATGATTTCCAAAGTAATGAACAACTGGTTACATCAGTTGGATTCGTAATTTTACCTTCTGTACCGGCTATGAAGGGCCCTCTAAACTTTGCGCGCAATGGAAAATATTGTGTTTTGACTTCGTTGGGCAGAGGATTCGCGGCGTACAGAAAAACCCGCAATTTGCAATTTAAAAGACTTCACGATGTAGGTATGTTAACGATTTCGCGAGAAAGCTAGGGCATCGGAGGCAGCTTTTTCCAGTTTCACTTTTCCCGGGTCACTCCACTGGGACCTCGCTGAGCGAACTTTTTCATAATACGTTTCGACACAATCGTCGCGATAATTTCTTGGCTGCAATATGAAGCAGTAGCCGAGGGAGAAGTTCAGATCTAATCAATTGGATTGTTACGCCGTTAGGAATAATTTCATAATTTCTTGTCGGTTGGATTGCTTAGATATCAAATAATCGCCATATCGGCATTTTTCACAGTGTTTTATGTACGCTTTTACAAGCAATGTAAAATAAAAAAATTGTTAGAATATTGAAAATTATTCAAGTAATTTGACGCTTAAGATGGTCACGCGTAGCGTGCAGCTGAAATCGGTGTACATAGACAAAGCATTTTGCTTTTAGATGATTGGTTCACCACATAGTCCCAGGTGAACCAATCATCTAAAAGCAAAATGCTTTGGGGTGAGTAATTTCTACACTAATAGTTATCGTGTTAAATTTTGCTGGGCGAACTTAAACAAAAATTGTCGAAGTTACACACGAATCAATTTTTTCCCCACATTTTTATGGGAAAACCGTTTTAATTAGTTATAAAATGTTTTACAAACCTCCAATGTTGATGTGCAAATTCCACACGATAGAGAAAGGAATTCTACAGCTCCAGTTAAAATTTTAAGTGAAAATATTCATTCGTTCAAGAGTTATGATGTAGGTACACCGTATTTGGAAATGTAGTTTCGAGATAAACGGCTTCAAAGTTAAGTCCCATATGCCAATACCGCTCTGCGAGGTCGTTACTCGACGGTGCACTCAATTACGTTCAGCGCTATAATTTCCGTAATTATTCGATTTTTCTCACGATACATTGTTGTAAATGTTCACAAAGCATGGCACTTTCAGAATTAATAATAATAAAAAATTCGATTTTTCGAGATTTCAATAGTCCTATACCCCATTAAGAAATTTCGATCTAGCTGCGAGGCAAAAGCAATAGCAACGCTAAACAGTTAGCAGTGTATAAGGTAAATGTCCCAATTTCTACTCATTTAAGAGGTTACTCGTCATAAAGAATGTGTAAAAAATTTGTTTGTGGTCAAAATTTGCAGAGAATTTGGTTAATACCTTAATAATACATCAAATAATTAAAAAAATATTTAAAAAAGATATTTCAAGATGTTTAACTATTAGTAATTTGTGATTAAATACAATGCTCCAAATGTCCGTATTTCTACTCACGAGAAATACCGATGTCCGTATTTCTACTCACAATTTGTACCAATTTCTGCTCACACAATATGTTGCCGTTTCAGCTTAGAATAAGTTACATCTTTTATGGAGAGGTGTTATAACATAATAACAAATACAACTATTTATAATTTGGAAAAAATATTTATTAAAATAAAAATACCAGTTTATGTTAAATTTAAAATCATTTGCTTCGCGTTGTTAGATCTCATCTTTTTCATGTCTGCTGCATCTTTTTCTCTTATTTTTTTTCAACTTAGCTTTCTCCACCATTAAATGGATTTTCCCTTTTCAACTGTTTTATTAACAATGCGACACTATCCAACTGCATATTCTTGGTTAATGGAAAACCATTATTGCCTACAAACAAAATCCACTGAACTAATCGTTCTTATTCGTTAATTGTTAATATAGTCTGTGGACCGCTTTTCTTCCCTATTGGGTATATTCCTTCGTATTTGCACCTCAATGTTGAAAATGGTATGTGATACTGTTTGCTGGCAGCCCTAACTGATACACCTCTAGAAACAGCATCTATTGCATTTTTTATGCTTTCATCAGTATACTGATGCTTACTCGTCTTTTTTGTTGCCATTTGTTTTGTTTTTAAATTTTTATCTTCCATATTAAAACTATGAAAAATGTAAATAAAATTATTTTTAGAACATAAAAGAATGTTAAAAAAAATAGCATGCCTTCGAATAGATATAGAGGTTACTACATTACTTTGATTTTGAGGTTATCTTACTAAAATTTTTGGGTGAGTAGAAATACGGACATGACGGTATTTACTTGACCCTAAACTTACTCACCTGTTTTCTACTTCAAAATATTAGAAATCGTGAAAAATCTAAATGGAGAACACTGTATAATCTCTGTATGTTTTACTAAACAACAATTTTCACTATAATGGCCACCTTGTGCCTAATTCTCGAATGCCAATGGTGGCGCTGTTCCTTAGCACAAACAGCTAGAACATGATCACAAAATCATGAGTCTCTTATTTTACATTTTTTTCGTTGCTTAGGCTGTACTTAATTTAGCCCCCACCTCGTGCAACACTCGCGTAAACGTTCAAATAACTTAAAATTATTTTGTTACAACTATAGTACAAACGTAACATTTATAATAATGAGAAAAATACGAAGTGAGTAGGAATCGGTACATGAGCAGAAATTGGTACATTTACCTTAGTCCTTTCTCGATCACAGGTCAATAAAATTGTCTCACGAATCATGGACAAATATGTTCATAAGGTATTATTCTGAAATATGATAGAACCTTGATTATGCAAATACCATTTAATCGTACCCTTGAGTAGCCGGAGGAAGGGTCATTTGGTAAAAGAGCAGGAGGGAAAAACGAGAAACTTAATGAAACGAGAATTTGAAAGATTTCATGATGCATATGGCAAGAATAAAAATGACAATGGCAAAGAAGATCGCGGTTCTGAAAATAGTATTTAAAAACGATTATATTTGACAGAGAAAAAAGATTGCAGATTCGAATATAAAATACAATATATTGCTAAGTTACCAAGTAATTTCTGGTTTATAAATCTAATGTGTATTAAACACTAGACGATCGTTCTTCATAAAATTATTTATTCAGATGTGTCCATCAGTTTCAGCAATCGACTTTATCGTGTTAGGTACTATTAGATAGCTGATATTAAAAATCTTAGTGTAAGACCGAGGCGAAGAAGAATTACTAATTTCCAATCACGAATAATTACTTTATCTCGACCCATAATTAAAACTTGATTCTTGGCTGGAATGTGGATGTTCTTACGACATCCGTTTCCTGCCCCGGCTTTTGAATTTACTTTGGTCGAGGATGACACAATGATGTTATCAAGTGTTTAGTGTTGAAGGGGAATGTGTTTATTCGTCGGGGCTGGCCACAAAGTTTAATAATACTGGTTGCGGAAGGTGGCAAAAGTTGGACTTCGTGTGAGCCCTTTGCAGACATGGGTGTGTACGTGAATTTACACGTGCGCTTGCATTGCAGCAGGAAGCACATTGACGCAAGGGTAACATCCATTAAGAGAACTATCTATTCTGTGTAGCCAAGTGCGTAACATCGTCTCTGTAATTGAGGCGCATACCTCTGTAAATACTTAATTGTTCGAGGCGGCATTGAACAATTGACGTAGATATTACGCAATATCATATTTACGTAACCACATGTAAATTATTATACCTATGTAATTCTGTAGCGCATTGAAACTTTCATATCGATTTTAATCAATTTGGTATTATCTTTTTGAGTTTTTGAGTTTATAAATAAAGATTATAGAATCGTTGACCATCTTTTCGTTGTTTAAATAAAAAATTATATTGTTTAAAGCACACGCTGATTCCCCAAATTGTGGATGGGATTTATTATTGAATGCATTAGCACTAAATGCACTGGGAAGAATAATCGATGATATTTTCATCTTAAGTAGTTTCAGCTGTTTCAAAATTGAATAAGTAGAAGTATTTTTCGTCGTATTAATAATGGAGTTTGAACATTATTTCGATGAAACCTATATCTGTAAAAGAATTCATATCATTAAAAATGCGAAATTCAAATTTTGCCTCCTTTTTTATTTAATTCATGGTTCATTACGAAATCGTTGTGCTAACAAACCTGAATGCTAATGGAATAAAATGTGGTAACGGTATTTTAAAACTTTGCAAATATCTCAACGATGGCCCGCATTTGGGAGTACCTGCAGCGTTTTATCAGAACGTTATTTCAGGAATGCAATTTTCCAGACAATGTTTTAACATGATTAAAATTCCGCTTGTTGCTAATGTAGCCTAAAAATGTAATTTTTAGATGAATTACCACCTCCACGTAATCTCATTATGCAACCCTTTTATAACCTGTTTGCCATGAATGGGAACTAAATCCTCTTACGCGTCGATTTATTCGATTTTTAAACAATGTAAAGGATGTTACAACTTACAACAAATACTGTGTTTTTTTACAAACACAATGTTTTCTGATAGATTTAAAACAACACTTGTTTTCACGATATATTCAATCTTCTAATACAACCAATCATCAGAATTTCAAATATGAATGTGGAGAAGAATTGGATAAAGTAGCTTCATAAAGGACTACCATTTTTCTATCAAGATTTAAATCTCCCTACCTAAATGAATGAAAAATGACGCGAAAATTTGGGAATTTTTTAAAACAAAACCATTATATATATTTACTTCCAGCTTTGTGGCTTCATTTGTCAATCTTTAGAGAATATGAAGAAAAAAATTGTATGCAAAAATAGTGGTTATATCCGGAGTTATAGTGCTTCAAATAGAGCGCCTTATAAAAATCATATGCACATTGTTAGCATAAAATCCGCTGTTGTAGTTGTCTGAAATAGAAAATATAAAAATTGGTGTAATATGTGTAGGTGTGGCTATCGCCTGATTAAATTTAATCTAATGATTAAATGAGAAATACTGAAAATTAAAAAAAAACTGGCAGCGTCTAAAACAGACATCGATTTCTGCAAATAGAAATCGCAAAAGTCTAATTTTGCAAAAACCGACATAGTTTTAGTACCAATGAGAATGGGACATCTGCTGAAGATATATGCCAAGTTTGAAGTAAATCGGGTGATTGGTTTTTGAGATGTCATGCTAACTAATTCGAAAAACATCGTTTTGAAAAAAAACGCGTTTAAAGTTTTAGGTACCCCTTCTTTAATTAAATTATTTGTAAAACGTTGCCTAAATGTGTACAAATATGATCATAAAGTTTTCAATTAATATAATTTGAGGGTTTCTCTTAAAAAAGTCCCAAATATCGCGCTCTTTTTCAGGCCGTCAAAATAGGGAGATCCTTTAAACCTCTGTGTTGGGTGGCAGTAGTATTTTTTATTATTTGTATTATGATTGCTTTTGCTCATTTGCTTGGAAACAAAAGGGGACGAGTATGACCCAGTAATTCTTCTTTCCTGTACTCTTGGTATCTATTACTAATTATCCTTTAATATCCCCCGGATTATCCTGCACATATGTACTCTGACAGTCTGTGCTATCTCCCAGAAGCTGCATAGTCTTACCACTAGCTGACTTACATTCTTATCTATATCAAGAAGCACTGCTCCAAACACAGATAAGACTATACAATTATTGACAACTACTTTCTTAATCCACACATATTACTGCGACTATTATCATTCCTATTAATCTTCCTTCGAATACCGAATATTAAGAGAAGTCATATTCCATTCATATTATAGCTACTGCTACCACCCCTATTAATCTTTCTCCGAATTCAGAAGATTAAGAAAAAGAAGTCAGTTAGGTACTTTCCCAATTCCAGTAACCAAAATATTGAAATCGCGATCCACAAATTCAACCAACCTCTCCACCTCCTTTCATTACCCATAACCGTTAAAGCTACTATTTACCAAATTTCAAATACCGAGCCAACAATCGACAGTCAGAAATTCACTTCGAACCGCGAATGTCGATTGTGTGGCACCCATAGTCAAAGTACAATTTAATCCCGCGTAACTCCGCGCTGGTGACGTTGTTTAACATTGTTTCCTAGTAGGTCGAAAGTACACCAGAGTCGGTCGATAAATCATGGATATTTTTCCGGGCGACATCTGTGCCCACCGTTCCATGTTCTCTAATTGATCTAAACCGTATCTTAACTATACTTAGCCAGCTGACCCGGCCCTTATCGATCCAATCAAGCGGGGACTCGAAAGCCAGACTCGAAGCCCAATTCAACCGATTGGCAATACCGCGGTTTCATCGTGGCCTGGCACCACGATTGTTTGACGAGCTCACCTTGTTACCTAAGTTGCGCAAAAGTTTGTCAGGGTTTCCTCCCGGCTGGCAATTTCAGCGGTGGTGTTAAACTTATTCCTGCTGATCACCAATGGGATGAATACCGCTGCCTCGGTATTCCTAGGGCGAGGGTGAATCCCAATAAGAGGACGGGAAACGCGTGGCCGCTTTTCGCCGGGATTATTCATCCCTGCAGGAGGCGCATATACCGAGCGGTGAAGAAATGATAACGAGTAGTCTTGTGCAAGGATTGTTGGGTGTTTTGTTGTTCGTTATTATTCAGCAGGATAAGAATACGCCTTCAGAGGCAGATATATTAATATTCTACGAAGAGACCACAGAAAGTGTTACTGTACCTATTCATTTCAACGAAACTTTATTAGTAGATGTAGTTAGAAGATAGAAGAAGGAAACAGCTGATCCATGCTTGCCATTTTGTATATAAGTAACTTGTATGATATTTAAGAATGCAGATCGTGATTCGTTTGCAATTTTGGTAAGTAATTATGATGTCAAATTTCCTTTGAGAGGAACGATTACCTAATCGGTGAGGACAAAGTCTTATGACGTGAAAGTATCTACAGATGATCGAGTTCCAGGTTCAGCTGGGCAAACATTCCTTTTTGTGTCATTTTGTTTGAATTTATACAGGAAGGAGTGTCACTTTTTTTAATTATTCATTTCGCGTTTGGATTGAGGTTTTCTTCATTTAGAAAGAGTTTATTATTTTGTATACACTTTTGTCACACGATAGTTGGCCAATATTTCGAAAACTATGGAGTGTCAAAGTAAACATTTGATTACGGGTTAAATATTTCTTGGCTTCCTATTTATCTACAAAATTTCGTTGAAATTTCTTCATAACACTTCATGTTAGACACTTAACATTTCATGAAAGCAGTGTGTAAGATTTTTGAAAATTTAAGGAGGATAAAGGCGAAGGGGCTAAGTGTGTTTGTTACATTCGTTTGTTTTTCCTTTCTTCTGTGTTCCGTTTATTTATTTGGAACATACCGTTAAGGAACTAGTTTTTGATCAGTTTAGAGGGCTTCCCACTTTAATATTTATTTTTAACGTAATAAAACTTTAAACCATAAACTTTTTTTATACTAAAAGATGAATTAATGTTTAAACTTTAAGGAAAAATTTTAAAAAGTTGGAAATAAGTACAATTTAATTATTTATGATGTACGGCATAATAAGGTGACTAGGAACTAGTTTTTGATCATCTAAAATACATGGGAACTAATTTTTGATCAGGTTAGGAACTAGTTTTTGATCATCTAAAATAGATGGGAACTAATTTTTTGATCAGATGAGTAACTAGTTTTTGATCGTCTAAAATACTTGGGAATTAATTTCTTATTAGGTAAGGAACTAATATTTGATCACACATTTTTTTGTATAAATAATCAATGTATAATCATGAAATATATTTTTCGTCAAACATTATTTATTTTAACTTTTCTAGAAGACTTTTTAATATTTTTTGGTATGGTTTTGCTTAAATTTTTCTTCAATTTTTTTTCTTCATCCTTTTCTTTCTATACCATCTAAACTTAAGTTTTTTATAATTTTATAATGTGCTAACCTATTTTTTATTCAGGTGATCAAAAATTAGTTCTACAAGAAAAAGTTGGAACTAATTAATGATCACTGACTTTTAAAGCAAAATAATACATATAATACTAAAATTTTTGCGCTACTTTGTAAAGTAAACTATTGTAAGTAAAATGTATGAAAATAACCTTTAATGTCGCAACACCAGCAAAGAAATCGACTGTGACATCGATGGTTATGTCTTACTTCGCACAGTAAGAGATGGCGTTCTACAGAGACTTCCTTCAAGTGAGCTACCTTACACATTTATTTTCACAAGAACTAACCATACTAACTACTTTTACAGACAACATATATATTTTTGAATTATCAATTTTTATGTTAGTAATTATTTCAAACAATTATTTATTGACATAAACTTAAAAGAACGATTTATTTCATGAACTGATCAAAAACTAGTGCCTGATCAAGAACTAGTTCCTTAACGGTAGTAACGGGGATTTCGTTGGCTCGATTGAAAGCGAGAGGAGAATTTTGTATCATCGTTGAGCGAACGATCGTTGGCTTAGTGTTCCGAACTCCTCAAGTACCTTTAAATAAAGAAAAGGATCAACAGCGATTTCTCCTTTATCTCTCGAATCCTCTCGATAGTACAGCAAGGATTTCCTCGTCGAACTTGGTTGTCTTATGAACACGGGAAACAGCAAAGTTGAGTTGTTTTCGGACAGGCTACCCTCTGGCTTTGGAGAAGTAGATGGTTCGAAGTAGATTCGAAGTAATGCAGTTCGTAGTAATATTTAATACACGTTTTGTATTATCAGACACTGTCTACTGTAAGAAACGAAATCTCGGAAAGAAAATTATTCTCAATAATATCTAACTTAATTCTCTTATGGAATTATATCAATGAAATTGTAATAATTGTCCTAGTTGCATTCCATTACATTTCTCAAGGATTAACAAAATAATTCTGTGGTTTTTGCAATACACATTGTTATACGCATATGTTTCTTTTTAGTTTTAGTATCTGCTAACTTTCGTTGCCTTTCATACTCGCATAGGAAGGGGGCGCGACACAGGCTGTTTTGGAACATTACTTTTTATCGAAATGACTTCAGTTATTGCGTTGTTTCTATAATCGAGTAAAGTGAAATTCATCCACAGAAACAAAATTGTTGGACTTACCCTTTTGCACTAATGTTCTCTGAAAAGATTACGAAGGTAATATGTCATTAATACTTTTTATTAGTTCTGTAATTAATTTATTGATTAAATATGACAAGCAATAATAGAAATGAGTACAATCAACATTTAATGGACTAGCATTAGGTTTGTTACTTTTAACATCGTAATGGGAATAATCTAATAAGTTGAGAATATATGTTATCACAAACAGAAAATAAATATTCGTTTAGATATTATACGTATTTTGCAACAACAGCCAAACACTTGGAAGATTTAATCATACTTCGTTCTCACATGTATTAGGTACGTGCTGGAAGATTTATTTGAAAATTAAAGTCTCGAATAATAATTATTCACAAAATTGAGTAGAAGCTCCTAAAGTCGGTATCATATATATTGGCCGGTGAGTTTTGTGAGGGGTATTCTCCCACCACACAGTTTGCCTGCCTCGGTGTTCCTTTTCTCAACGTTTTCTGACTCGTTGTCGTTCCATCTCGCTCTCGCCTTCACAGAACAAGAGTGAGCCAGAAGTGGTGGGGATGGTGACAAGCTTCTGGGGTGTAGGCCAAACTGAGCTGTCAGCGTAGAAATACACACATCAGAATAGGTGTACGTGACCTGCGGAAAAATTCAGGAGCTTTATTGGTCAGAACATTGATTCTTTCTATAGCTTCATCTCGTATTGGTCTACGCATAGCTTCGTAACGCACACAACTATTACGCTAAGAATAAATAACAGCCAAACGGCTAGGTTCAGACGGAGCCGAGCAGCGTTCCCGTTACCCCACCATACCCTGCGAGGGCCACGCAACTCCAACTGACAAATCCACGATCGTCAGATGCTGGTGGTTGATTTCTCCGCGATCGCTGTTCACGAAAACGAATTCACCGGCCAATATATTTGATACCGACTTTAGTCGACACTGACCACGTTTGGTATTTATTAATATATTCTTCCCTCTTTTTTGCAACTGCTGCGGAGTGAACACTTGCGATGCCGAATATTAGAAGTCCTCATAATCAGCACATGAAACATTATGAATGTCCAATGAGATCTTATCTATTGAAGGAAGAACAACGAAGGAGTGAAAGGTGTTTGTTACATTCGTTTGTTCTTCCTTTGTTCTGTGTTCTGTTTATTTATTTCGAATATAGTAACAGGAATTTCGTTGGCTCCATTGAAAGCGGGAGGAGAAATTTGTATCATGTTAAACCAGAGATTAACAAGATTCCACAATAATTAATAAATAATAATAACGATCGACATAAGAAAAAATTCTGCAAGTTTAAAGATGCCTCCTTATATCCCAAAAGACATTAATGCAATATTAACAATAGTTTTTTAAAAAAATTCATAAATTTCGGGGGCTGTTCCACGAGAATCCCCCTTAAGTTTAAGTAAACTTAAGATCTCCGGACATTCGACATGGTAATTCATAATTTTAAATGTATGTATGAAATCGGATATAAGTTTCACAGATATATTATCTGTCTCCAAGCATTTATAGGCTTATTTTAAAAGAATCGCGCAGACGTGACACATGTCCCGCAAACGAGCACACTTTATTCGCCGTAAATAGGAGGACGTAAGGAGGCTCGTTTCCTGGCCGGCTCACGTCTCGTTTTGTAAATATGGACGCATCCGCGCATTTATATCCCGCATTCGATCGCGTTCTTGCGATTCAGAAAGATATCGGACCGTAATTCCTCCTCCCCATCTCAATAATACGACCGGAGGGGCACGTGCAATGAGAATGATAGCAATAAGGAATACGTTTTGACGGGGAAAAGGGAGGGACGCGTGCGGAAGACGAAATATACCAGTGACTTGTCTCCGGTGGGAACGGTGCGCCAGAACGTATTGTGCGAAGTAATAACGCGAGAGATTCGGGCATGCTAGATTTATCGTGGCAACACATAGCAGTGACGTGACAGGAACGGCAACGAGGCCCAACGACAGCTGCTGCGTGCGGCCCCGGATACCTCGTGCTCTCTATTTGGCGTACAGGATGCCTAAAAGACGGTGTCAGAAAATCATGGATACGTTACAGCAGAAATTTTGGTTCACACGTTTCACCATTCTTCTCGTGGCATTTTTGGCAAACGCGACAGTGCTATTTGATCTCACGCTGTTTAGTTTTTGAAGAAGCACATACGCTCTCAATTTAAAATTCTTAGACCTCGCACTATTTTTAACAAACTTTTGTGCGTGGTGTAGACTATAAAGCTTGAACTAAATTTCTAGCTAAATCGTAAATTCGCCTATTATGTAACTGCACGGATTGTGAGAACGATGTAGGACTCCATACTGAAGTCCAGTTTAGGATCCATGCAGAATGCATCAGGATTAATAGTAATAATAATAATTTTTGCAGACAACAATATATATGCATGGCATGTTGAGAGTACACAGATAGTGTTATGTAAAAGGTATATTGTGATGCAAATGGTGAGGTATAAGCAGTTATTAACGTAACTTTGGGAATTGAATGAAAGTTGATATTCAGTGGTCCAGAGTCAAGCCTCAGTCTTCATTTCACGAATTCACTATTTATGTACACGGACCTTGTGCGACGCCTACTTTGGCGCATTGCATTTCCTTTAATTTTTAATATTTTTAAGGTTTCCTTACCTATATCCACAATAAAGTATTGTAAAACGTGCAATTGGTATGAGTTATTAGTCGCCCTTGAATTCAACCCAAAAGAAACCGCCCATTTTAGTCATTTAATACCCTTGCACCCCCTTAAGGTTCAATCCTGTTAGAGTTTTTCACTACCAATAAGTTTGGAGTAGCGCATCCCACGCGTTTAAGGGGTAATGCCACTGTAGAGCCCGGAAAAGCAGCCTGATTTGAGAATTTTCTATGCGAGTATAGTGAATGGAATATAAAATCTGTTTGAAGACCTTTATTGTAGATACGGTGAAGCATGATCATAACTTGTTTTTAATTTTTTTAGTGATAAATGGCGGTGCCACAGCTCAACAATAGAAGCTTCTTCTGAAAAACAGTGTTCCGCAGCCGGAAAAATTTCTCCTTGAATTTTTGACCTAGAACAAAAAACCAAAAAATTTTTACGTCTATATAAGATTATTTCGGGAAGTACACGAGGAAATGAAATAATACTGTTTTTTGTAAGACTGATGCGTGATTGAACAAAACGTTTCAACAATTTCGAGATGGTGGCAGTTCCGTGTTTTGTTCAATCACGCACCATTCTTACACAAAGCAGTATTTTTTAATTTCCTTACGTACTTCACGACATAATCTTATATAGAACTAAAAAAAAATCGGTGTTTTTTTCTAGGTCAAAAATTGAAGGAGAAATCTTTCCGGCCGCGGAACACTGTTTTTCAGAAGAAGATACTTTTGTTGAGCTGTGCCGCCGCAATTTTGTATTAAAAAAATTTTAAAAAATGTGATCATGCTTCACAGTATCTACAATAAAGGTCTTCAAACAGATTTTGTATTCCATTCATTATACTCGCATAAAAAATTCTTAAACTAAGGCTGCTTCTCCGGGCTCTACAGAGGCAGTACCCCTTATCACGTTATTATACATGTTGTGCATTATCTTCATGCAAAATTTAAATTAAATCGCCGACCCAAACCTCCGTACATACATTGTTAGCTTATCAGATGTGGAAGCAGAATTATTCTTCTACATAAGCAAATTTTGTTACTGTGGATTCACGAAAGAGACATCGAAATATCGCTGCATTTTCTTCTGATGGTATTCATCCAAGCGTAGACACGTCATTTGACAGAGCACACATCAGACACTGCATTTTGCACCAGTTCAACGGAGGCAATAATGTAGTAGAAGTTGCAAGAAAGATTTGCGACGTTTACGGGGAGCGTGTTATAGATGAAGGAACGTATCGATTAAAGATCAGTTCTGTTCTGGGCAACTATCGAAAATCGATGATATGAAACTGCAGTTGCCTGGTGTATCTGATATACATCAAACGGCAGCAGAAATTAGCCAAAAACTTGGAGTTTACCGAACTACAGTATTGCGAGGAATTCATGCATTTGAAATGGCCTCAAAGTTAGATACATGGCTGCCATACGAATTATCGGACGGGAACTTTATACTCAGTTACCATACGCTCTTCATCCCTCGCACGTCGTAGGTATGTATATATGAGTCTTACTGAGATCATATAGTTACCAAAGATAAAACTGTCTATCGTCTACAAAAATATGCCTCGCAAAAGATAATTCTGTGTAACACAAACGAGGCTTTAACACTATTCCTACCACGAACCGGTCAAAAGACCGTTTTTAAAATATCGATTAGAATTTCCTATATACAACGTAATTGAATCGCCTTTAAACTTCACGACTTTGCCTCAAATATACGTATAATACATTTTTGAATATTCACTTCTTGTTTTATTGTTTATTTTCTGAGAAAAATTTGTAGTTTGTCTTACCTAACGCGACCGGTCAAATGACGTGAAATGTGTCGGTAGGAATAGTGTTAACATCAATGTGTAAGCCAGATATACGAAGCTATTACAAACTCTATCATACTTACTCTTATCATCCAATACAGTCAACGCAGAAATAATTTAAAACCCATTTTGTTCCTCTGTGCACCATATTTCACGAGAGCGTTCACAAATTATTATGAAATGTTCCATAAAGCAGGCGTTCTTGAACGTCGCGAACCTCAATCTGAACGCAGGCTCGTCTGACTAACCGCTGACCTATACTACTGAGCGCCGCTAGAAAACAATACTTTCGCCTCCCGCGACACAATACGCTCGTTCCTACCGTTCCTCCGTTATCCGACGTCGCTCAAGAAAGTGCTGTCTTCCCGTTGCGCCATCGTCGCCTGACAAATTGTGAGCGGTTACACGCATAAGTAGGTCGCGCGACAATTTCGCGCCGAAAATGTTTTCCAGCGCGTCGGACAGCGGGCTGACGATAAAATCGATACGTTCACACCGCGGTTGAGTGCCGTCTATGCCGACGAAGAGGCGATATAGTTGGCGCGCGACAAATCGAGTGGTCACCATAAAAATCCGTGGACTGAAAAAAAGAGGAGGGAAATTCCGCGCGTGCTGCATCCGACCGATACGCGTTTGGCTTCCAAACCCCTCGACCGCCACTTCGCAGCGAATATATCTGGCATCGTGGGAATTCAATTTCAGGGATCACCGCCGCCCTCAGGATTGACCAACTCCCGTTACAAATAAGTCCCGGGGTTGGAAATAATTAATAACGAGGAGGGATGCCGATCGATGCAGCGTCGAGCTGTTGAGTCGCCAAGTGGGCTCCCTTGACGATACGCGTTCCAGAAATTTTTAATTCTGTTGCTTGTCAGGGTTTATCACGCCCAGAGTGGCTTATATCTGGCGGTAAGACGAAACGTCAATAATGTCTGTGACTTCGACGCGTCGAGAAATTGGTACAATTGAATGAAATGTAAATCGGCGCATTCGAGAGTGAAGAAACATATTTCAGAGGAAATTGTTTAAAGTGTTCGATACAGTCGAGGGTTCTTAAATGAAAGATCATGAGGGAGAATTATAGTAAGGGATGTCGAAAATGTGATTTTTCAAATTTTGGTGTTCGTGTAAAACGAAATACTTCATGTGAAGGGTTTTCAAAGAAGTGTGGTAGATTTGTTTGGAATACTGGTTCCTGGAATCCTGTATAGCCTCTGATGATGAATAGAATGTGATGATGTGACTATGACACGGCAGTTATAACAAAGTTTGTACCAATAGAAACAGCATCGCATGTCGTTACTACAATAAAACTGTGCCACGCTTGTATTTTGGATATTACAATCGTGGACTTGATTTATCTTTAACTGAATTTCTATATTGTTCGCTGAGTTTCTGTTATCTCTACTGACTATATGGGCATCTGCACTTGCAATATTTAAATTGGTTCTTCTTGTTATTGACAGTTAAATCAAGCAAAATTTTTTTCTCTCGTTTGCACGCTAACAAAATAACTTCATAATTTTGTTTCATTCTTTACTCAATTGCCAACTGATTTAAATTAAAAATTAGAAAGTGAGATGCATTAAAGTGTCTTCTAGAAATTCATTCGAGGCGTGAAGCATATCGAAATGACTGTCAAGTACCTACCGTTATCTTACGTTCATTCGTATTACCAGTTTGCAGTTGACCCAGTTCATTCGTAAAGGCACACGGTACCAAAGTATCATATCCTAATATCTTGACATCTAACAGTCAATATAGTACCTACTTCACACGGAAGCTGCACGGAATTTTAATTATTCCAACGGAAATTATACAGGAAATGACGTTTTCGGCTGTAAGAGCGTAAAATTTCATCGGTTCGATGCAACAATACATGTATACGGTTTTGTACCACATTTCATGCAGCGAAAGAAATAATTATAAATTCAGGCAATTGAGTTTTGTCGATGAAAAGTGTTTTTTGATTCAAATGATGTTTTTTCATAAATACAAAACATTTTTCGAGATCACATGTTTGGATCTTTCAAAGTCATTTACATTTCCTTCATTTCGCTTTTATATTTATATTGATGAGGCTTTGAGCTGGCATTAAACCATGCAATCATTATATTATGCTCATTGATCTTTGAGGATCACAAATATCATTAAACGCGAACAGTGAAAGTAAACAACGTTCAAAAAATTTTGTTCCATCAAATGCACACAGAATGATGGCTATTAATTTCAAGAATTTCTAACGAAGAAAATTACATAACTCTCCTTTTTACTAAATCTCCTTTAATATTATAATATGCTCCTTTGATGAATTTATACATTGCTTGATATTACATTTTGCACAATCAGTGCGTGAACGATAAACATCAATTAATGTTAAAAGAATGGATTTTGTAGTCGCGAAACAGTCCAAAAGAGATTTCAGCACGATGCAGTGACAAGAATAATACAAAGCTGACGACAGGCCTTGTAAATCTCATTAACTGTTCTTAAGCTACGGGAAATATTTACAGCGAAATGTCAGTCGTTTCCGCGGAATTAGCAGCTACGAATAAAACTTGCAGAGCGGAGGTCCTTGGCAATCCTCTTAGCGAACAGCAGGATTAGAAACTTGTGTGATGGGTCCGATGAACAATCTATGAAACTTCCCGGACTGTTACCACTTGGCCGTTTGATATTTCGTGTATTCCACCGCTGAGAACACACTGATATTAATAACCTGAGAAAGCAAACTTGAAGAAGTGACCATAGTCTCTTCAAGCTACGTTAGATACATTATAGAACATGAATCATTGATTAGCTTCTTAAATATACAAGGTACTTCAGAACCATAAATACAACGTCAGGAGTACCCATGAAAAGGAACAGAAAAGATCTGCTAAAGTTATGGTAGTAAAGTCTATGTTTTATAGATATTCGATAGCTTTAGATGGCGAAGTTTTATTCATAATTTTATGTACCTACTTCAGAATAACAGGCGTAAAAATAAAATGATACATAATTCTATAGCAAAAGTCGTCAACTTATTCCATAAACTTTCTTTTTTAAAGTCTAAAAATATGATTTGATTCTTGTGCCTCACGAGTGTTAAATTGCGATAGTTTTATAGAATTTTCAAGATTGTAACAGTTAAACGGAATATCGTTTTTTCAAACGAAAATTCAGGGAATAGTATAACGTTTTTTTTATGGTAGAGTAATGTATCGCTTTATCTTTGTGTCGCCATCAATTAACGAGCCGTCATCGAAGCTCGCGTTTTATGCTAGTGAAGAAAATGTCTTACTAATGTTCTTTTTACGCTGACGTCAAACATGTTTTTGCTGGAGGTTATAAAATTGATCGAAGTTGTGAATACTGTGCAGTGCATGAAATTTACACATTTTACGGTAATTATCCGTTTCATATTAAGCACTCTGAAAATGATTTGGCAAAAGTGAATAGTAATTTGGATAATTATCCTTCGTGTTACTTTATGAACAATCGTTATTCGTAAATTTCTTCACGTAGCTCTTCCAAATTGACTTTTCAGCTGACTTGTTTCTACCAAAAAAATCTCGCTTCGATGACATTGTGAAATTAAAAACTTCCTAACATCTATTAAAGCATCGTTAATGTTCTTAAACTTTTGGATCTTTTAATAAACTTAATCACCTTTGCACTATTTCGAAAGATTTACCTTTCAATCCTCCTGACCTGTAACTAAATTTAACTGAAATAATTAACATCATAATAGCGCAGGAAATGTGAAAAACGCAAAAGATAATTTTTGCTCTTGAACTTGTATCGCACGCATATGCATGGCATACCTTTTTCTCATGCCCTTTTCGGCCGTTGCAGTTTTATAAGTATCGTATTTGTAACCGCGTCAAAAGGTCAAAGGTACATGGAGCAAAGGATAAAAGTAGCGAGTGGTATCGCCATATTCCACACAGTTGGAAGGCAAAAGAAATGTAATTTATTTTCACAGCCTTTAAGGCGATGTTGCTTTCCAGTTTCCACCACGAAGTATGAGATTCGAAGGGCTTCGAAGCTGCAGCGAGGATAAAAAGGTTACTAGTATTATTATAGTATCTTCCTTTCCAACCATTTGTGGTAATGTTAGTAGCACTGGAGTCCTTTGAGTCAGCACAGAACATGCTGCAAAAAAATTCAATGATTTCAGGCATTGCTACATGTACATTCTTACGTGTATGTAATATTTCTTCTATGCTAATAGGATTTATATCATCTCACATACTTGGTGGATTTTTGTAATCTATATTCGTGAATAGTTCAATTCTAGAGAAATATATTTGTAATTAACTCTTGTATATCATATGTATCATAATATTGTTTGTCACATTTCTCGATAATTAAATGAATTGTTGATAATACAGGGGCATGCTTAAAATTAAACCAACATCGTAATAACTTTATCAGATTCATTGAATTGTTCATTAAACTTTCGTTGTAATGTTTCCATAACAGTAGACATTTCTACTGTTACTCGATTAGTAGAGTATTGAAGCTAAAAAACAACGAATAAGGACAAAGAAACTGAAAATGAAACATACCATGTACTAATTGTAATATCAACGACATTCTCATGATACACTTTGTGATAATTAAACCCTTAATTAAAAATGCTGGTGCGGAGATGAAAAGCTGAAATAATATTAAAAAATGTGAGCCCGAAGTATGACGATGACATTGAAAGACAGAAGAGAATTAAATTAAAGAGAAATTAAAACTCATTGGCGCCACAAGCATATAAACTTTTCCACAAATACCTGTGACTCGATCTGTTTACAAAATTTACCTTCTATAAGCAACCTTTAAAAATAACTATACTATAATAAATTCAACGAGGTTAGCCAATAATAATGAGGATTCAGCATTCTCCAGTCATCTCTTGCGAGCTTCGCATACAGAGCTTGTTTATCTCTACTGACTCGATTTATGAAATAAACTATAAATATGTACGCTTCCTTAAAATTTGCCAACATTCTTATAAAGCAAATCTATATTCCTCTAATACACCATATTCCCCCTCTCCCATTTCTTGGTCCCGTATTTTCTGAAAATTCCCTTCAGCTTTACCTTCTAAAATGGAACCAGTAATTATCCAAAGGCTGTCACGTGTCGCTACAGTTCGCGCACCGAAACTATTTCTCAATTCTGTCTCGAGTATTCACTCTGGCCCTCGAATAGACTACGAAACTTTCCTTGAAAGGGGGCGGGGGGTTGCTGCGAAAATCGAAAGGTGGTCACGAGGTTTTGTCGGGTCGAGTGGGTAAAGGGAGTCGATTTAGGGGCATTTGAGGATCATCGTCGCGACATTTGACGCGAGATTTCACACAACGGGCTGGTGATTAACGGAAGAGGTCGGCCGAACCACGAGCAATCGTGCGACTAACCCCGATGGGGCCTTCAAGTTGACTGGAATCGTCGGTCTGTGCATTCGACAGGATCAACTGTTTCCATCGTATGCACGAAGTCAGTCAATACAAAGCCCTTTGCGTGTCTATCAGGGACTTGACGCGAGCGCGTCACTCAACTGGATCGTCATCGCTCTGATCAACTGTCCTTGTGCATCATTGCCATTACCTTCGACGTGCACTTTCTCCCACCATAATATAGCCTCACCATCACTGTCACATGTATCTCAGAGGAAAATAATCATCGCCTAAAGTGTTTGATGATCATAGTTTGACGCACTTTCTGGGATCGATTCTCGTTCACGGTGGGTCGCGTTGTTGTGTATGAAAGAAACAAGTCTCATTCCACGTTAAATTGATCACGTTTGATGTCGTTTTTTTTTGGAAATTAGAAGGAGTTTAAGTCATCAATTCGCTCAATTCGTATTTGTTTGAAAGAACGAAGACATTGGAGTTTGGATTTTTTTCATTTTCGCGAGGATAGTTTTTCTACATGAATTATTATCTTCGAAATTAATAATGACAAGGAATTCGTTGTGCGGTTATTTTAATCGAGAAAGATCGATCTCTCTTAATAAATGCTTTTTGTACAAAACCGTTGCTTTTGCAGCGTGAAAATTATAAATAGTTTCTTGAAAGAGATTATGTTAATTATATCTTAAGTTATTTTAATTGGTAATCGCAAAGTGAAAATGTTGAGGATGTGAAAATGAAAAAGGAGAAAAAATAGGGTAAAAAATTTTGAAACGTAGACTTTAGATCTACTTATATTATTATATTTTATATGCGCTTTTGAACAGTATGGTGCAACTAGACTTACTCGGTCTCTCCATTTATTCGCATTATATCCCATTTCCTACTTCTCTTATCATAGCAAATCCTTAACGCGATTTTCCGCGAATATTTTTCTTCTTTTTAGAGGGATTTTGATGCTCCCGGCTGCTTCATGCCGTATACGATGTAAGCTTCTGGTTTTATTACGGTGAAATGTTAATGATTCTGTTTTGAAATGAAACCTCGTTGCTTCGGTATTGAGGGTGAAATAAAATTAAAAACAACGTACCACAAAATTTTAGTGGGGAAGAAGAGAGAAATCATTAAAAATTAATGACGTTCAATTTTTATTATAGAATAATTATGCAAGGTTTAATTATAAATTACCATTGGAGTCATACACAAAAACAATATAAGCGGCAACTTAAAAGGCAGATTTAGGTGAAAGATACAATACAGTTTCTATGTAAATAAATAATAAATAGGAAATAAATAGCCGTCATAAAATTTATTTCCAACCTGTCTTTCGTCTACAAATTGAGAAAACAAATATTTCCACTAAAAGACAAAACACTGAAAAAATCACATTTCCCTATGTTATTTGAATAACTTCTCCACCATATAAAATTGTATTTCCCCAGTCGATTACGAGGATGTAGCTGGTGACCACTAATAAATAAAATTAATGTAATGCACAAACTGGTCGAATTTCTCGTGGGAAAATGTGTCTGTGTGTGTCGGTGTGAAGGTAAAATGATTTAATGACGAACGATCAGCAATGGTGTTCGCTGATACGTAAGCGGCTAACATTCGATCGTGGTTGTATTGACGGAAAATCTAACACGTAATGTGCCACTGCAATCCAACGCTTATCCGCCTATACATCGCGATGTTTAATCAAAACGAAATTTCGAGTTCTCTGGTTCTCGTCAAGGAACAAAGACAGAAATTTCACGGAATTTTCCGCATAATTCCTATTGTTTCTAGGAACGAAATGGTTAGTCTCGAAACAGTCAGAATGTTACGAAACTTTAATTACAAATAATTGCGCGCAGAGTGAAATGAATTGAAAGGGGGTACCAGGTGTACAGGTATTTCATCTGAACTATCACAGTAAAGTATGTTATCATTCTCAATCAAGATTATAGATTACATCATCCTTTACCACCCTACACTCGATCCAATGAAAGCTTCTGCCTGCGGTGTCCTCATAGTTAATTTCAATGCACAAAGTGATTTTAGAATCGGCGTCCAACTATAACTCTATTCAACATGAAAATAGGGAATATTGGTAAAGGGAAATGTTAAAAGGGCAGTGTGTAGATGACATAGGCAATTTTTTTACTTAAATAACTTTAAATAACTTTATTTAACCCTTTCGTTACGGCGTACGTTTCCGCGAAAGTGCTTTTTTCTAATTTTTTTTTAAACTACTGGAGATGCTGACTAATGTCGACGCCAGGAACGGCAGCTCAGTCTGTGACGCCGACTATGGTCGGCGCTCGTGTACACAGGTCGTTGCGTGGGTGCCGATTATAGTTGGCGCTCGTAACGAAAGGGCTAAATAATTTTAACTTTAACTTTAACTTTAACTTTAACTTTAACTTTAACTTTAACTTTAACTTTAACTTTAACTTTAACTTTAACTTTAACTTTAACTTTAACTTTAACTTTAACTTTAACTTTAACTTTAACTTTAACTTTAACTTTAACTTTAACTTTAACTTTAACTTTAACTTTAACTTTAACTTTAACTTTAACTTTAACTTTAACTTTAACTTTAACTTTAACTTTAACTTTAACTTTAACTTTAACTTTAACTTTAACTTTAACTTTAACTTTAACTTTAACTTTAACTTTAACTTTAACTTTAACTTTAACTTTAACTTTAACTTTAACTTTAACTTTAACTTTAACTTTAACTTTAACTTTAACTTTAACTTTAACTTTAACTTTAACTTTAACTTTAACTTTAACTTTAACTTTAACTTTAACTTTAACTTTAACTTTAACTTTAACTTTAACTTTAACTTTAACTTTAACTTTAACTTTAACTTTAACTTTAACTTTAACTTTAACTTTAACTTTAACTTTAACTTTAACTTTAACTTTAACTTTAACTTTAACTTTAACTTTAACTTTAACTTTAACTTTAACTTTAACTTTAACTTTAACTTTAACTTTAACTTTAACTTTAACTTTAACTTTAACTTTAACTTTAACTTTAACTTTAACTTTAACTTTAACTTTAACTTTAACTTTAACTTTAACTTTAACTTTAACTTTAACTTTAACTTTAACTTTAACTTTAACTTTAACTTTAACTTTAACTTTAACTTTAACTTTAACTTTAACTTTAACTTTAACTTTAACTTTAACTTTAACTTTAACTTTAACTTTAACTTTAACTTTAACTTTAACTTTAACTTTAACTTTAACTTTAACTTTAACTTTAACTTTAACTTTAACTTTAACTTTAACTTTAACTTTAACTTTAACTTTAACTTTAACTTTAACTTTAACTTTAACTTTAACTTTAACTTTAACTTTAACTTTAACTTTAACTTTAACTTTAACTTTAACTTTAACTTTAACTTTAACTTTAACTTTAACTTTAACTTTAACTTTAACTTTAACTTTAACTTTAACTTTAACTTTAACTTTAACTTTAACTTTAACTTTAACTTTAACTTTAACTTTAACTTTAACTTTAACTTTAACTTTAACTTTAACTTTAACTTTAACTTTAACTTTAACTTTAACTTTAACTTTAACTTTAACTTTAACTTTAACTTTAACTTTAACTTTAACTTTAACTTTAACTTTAACTTTAACTTTAACTTTCACTTTAACTTTAACTTTCACTTTATTCGGCAAATAATCTAAAGTTAAATTAACTTATATATGATCTGTTACTTAAACACGTTTTTATTTAGTTAATGTCCAACTCTACGGTGTACTGAGTTCAGTAGTTTCATCAACGACATTATTTCGACCGCTACTAATCTTGAAACCGTCCATTGCTAAAAGCTCATTGTAACAAGCATGAACATCTTCATAGAAGAAGTTCGTAAAAATTAACTTATTCTAAGAGGAATATTTGGTGCTACATTCCGACAGTTCAGCAGAATTTTCTAAACATTTCACTCCGGAACCACATATTCCTTATGCAGGACAAAAGGCATTAAACCATCGATGACTCGCACATTACACACTGAACCATCGATGACTTTACTGCAGAGGTACTTTTCTATCATTGACAATGTAAATTCTAATTCCAGTTGCTCTGTGAGACAACTGAGAGTCGCGTGGCTGGTTACCACGCAATATAACCAGAGAGACGATCCATCATATTGGTCAATCTATCGCGGAATGGTCCCGGTGAGCTCGTTTTATCGCGCGACCTATCCAATCCATCGAATCTCTCCGTGAAAGGGGGACCAGCATTCGCAGACGACCACCCGGGACGTAGCGAAGTCGCATTTACTCGCCCTCTACAGCCGCCATCCTGCGCTTCTATTTATTCCTCCAATGCAGTTTCGAATAATTGATATATAGCCGGCCAGCGGCTGACCAAGCGACTGCTTCCCTCGTGCAAGCAAAGAGGGCAGGGGGAAATATTGTTGGAACGGCGATAATACGGCCGTGCATCACGCTACGTGCCGAGCGATTTCTCCGTTAAGAACCTCTGCAACGACTTTCTCAATATTGCTGTTGCGAATTCTTTTAAATTCCTCACCGTGCACGTATGTACGAGGAGCGTTCATTTCTGCCGAGGCCCACGACGAAGAAGAGAAAACTGACGTTATCGAGTAGAGTTAGTTTTACACTTGCCATTTCTGTGACTCGTAATTGGTATTTTGGATATATTCATTTAATAGAGGCAGTACTGGTTTGTATAAGATAGAAGGAGATAGGGCCTTGTGAACGGAGCTGGAATACTAACAGGCGCTAAATTTTATCGATATGTTCGTATGATAAGATAATGTTTTGGTATATTTGTGCCGGTGATTATGAAAGTGGTGTATGTCGTGGATTTTTTGTTTCGAGATGTTTAGACTGCTGCATTTGAGCCTGTTAAAAAATATTTTTGCATTATTAAAGAAAATGTTTCACAATATATGTGCTCTTCTAAGGTCAAAATTATCTATCACTAGCCTAAAACACCCGATGTTGCCCAGATAAAATTTCGATTGCCACGGAATATTAAGAGGGTGAAATAAGGGGAAAGGGGTGGAATGTCCAGATTTCATGGTAGCCTATATTTTCCACAGAGTTGTAGAGAGTAATTATGCACATTTTGGACCAGATCGGTTAAAAACATCAGTGTATAAAGTATGTATAAAGTATATGTTCTTCCTTGTCCAAGACTATGTATATACAAAATATCAAAAAGATCTGTTGCGTAGTTGTGACGTGATTAAGTAACAAACATCTAAACATCCAAACAGACTTTCACATTTATTATATTAGTAGGAAGTAGGATAGGAGGATTGTAAAATTTTATGAGTAACTTGTACGAAAATGTGTTTTTTATACGCGTGAGTGTCTCCCAGATTTCAAAGTGCTGAAACGTATTTTTTTTATGTTCACAACTTAATAAATTCAAATATTATTTTGAACGAAAACAATTTTTATTTTCAAGCACTTTGCCACTCACAACATTACCATTTTTGGTAATGCATTCTTTACCACTATTTCTCCTAATTTTTCTCATATTTTTTTATTTTCTTGCCCTAAGGTTAATACATAAAACAACAATATGTAATTATTTCCTTTATCAAAAATTACTTACAGCAAACTCGTTATGAAAGTGACACTATCATGTCCTTGCTTACTTGGTGGCTATTTTGCAACAATACTTTCATAATATCGAATAATAAATCAATTAAACATAAAATAAGAAAAATCTCATTTTTTTTCACTTCTTTCATAATCACCAGCACATGTCATTTATAGTATTTTGTATGGTAATGTGTTTAAAGTCTGGATATATTACGGAAGATGCACCGAAACATTTAAATTTCTTATCTCACAGGAGAATTAAAACGTCCCTTAGCGTTTTATAATCCGAGTCGCTTGTTTCCATGATACAAATGTACGTATTTTAGAAGGATGATTTCCAGAGTGCAATATTTAAATAATGAGATCCATGCATACGAAAGATACGAGCAGATGAACGTTCGTGGGCATTCTACTGTTAACAGCTAGTGCTCTGGTATATTATGGAGGCTTCTAATGAATATTTTCACTTGACATGGCAGTGCTTCGTGAACAGACACTGCACACTGTCTTCCGTTTCACAATTTCGAAAACATCTTTTACATTTATCTATACCAATTCTATTCGTTTACTCACTAGATAAATCATTAATTACTTCACAATAAATGACGATATTAGAAAGCGTCATAATGCTTACACAATCGTTACATTCTTAAGGATGTACCGGACATATCTTCAAAATGATACCAAGTTGATGACAATTTGTAAGATTGTCCTTTTTAATTTTTCTGATGTGCTAAAAAATTTGAAACAAATTCACTAAACGGTTGGTGAGTTATAACGATTTTAATTTTCACTAATTTTACACTTACTGTTGTCGAAAGGGACGATTTTGACGGATAAAACAATGAAAAAATGTTGAAGAAATGGTACGAATATTTCCAATTTTGTTTATATGGATAGATGAAAATGTCTGGTGAGTTTCAATTGTTTTCACTACACCGTTTTAAAGAAATAAATTATAATTTGAGAAAATTGTGAATTCAGGGCATTTTCACTGCCAAAAGTTTAGCAAATAATGCTTGAAAAAACATTTGTAAAATGAAAAATACCTTTATAGGAGTAGAAACAAGGCTCTAACTGTCGTTCGAGTTCCATACATCTAGATTTACTATGCGTAAGACGTAGATATTCAAGTATTTCAAATTTCATATACTTTTGTCTAATATTGTACGCCCGATACATCCTTAATCAAGTCCGATCTGTTGATACTTCTAGCTGCCAAAAAGTGTTGGAGTCATATTGAAATCTATCGACTCTGAAAGTCGAAATATAGAAACTAGAATTGCTCCAGCCGAAAAGTTTCTTTTGTCCCGAAGAGTTATACCATTGGTCGTCGATTTTCTGAGAAAAGTCACTGACGACGCTGCGTCGAGTAATGGATGAAGAATAATGCCCGAGTCTATCACCTCATTCCCCCCTCCCTTTCCGATATCTTCGACTACATTAAGCCAGGAAAGTTGCACGGGGAAACCTTTCAACCTTTTTCACTTTAATTCCTGAATTTTAAGAGCCCGACCTACCTGCAGAAACGTCTTCGTAATATCTGTGAATGCCCGCCACCTCCCCCTTCGTTTGCATTTAAATCGGAATCAAAATATTGCCCCGCGCGGAAAATCATTTTCGCCGGCCGACGAACAATGCCTGGCCGGAAAATGCAATCAAACCAACGTCCCAACGTTAACGGACGGAGACGTCCCTTCAAAGCACGTGTATTCCTATTTCGAACTCCGCGTACTTCGCAATTTCGTTAAACCTCCATCCGCTGTGGACAAATCGAAAATATTCGCCTAACGAGGAGAGTCGCTAATGGCAAATGGAAACCGACTGTATTAGTTGTTTGACATTCTTGGGATTACACATTTTCATACATGTTTCTAAACCGTGGTTAGAATATTCTAGTAATCCACCGATAATTTTCTTGTTTACGTAGTGACGATTAATACTCTGTTCTAATATCTACATCGAATTTCTACCATCAAATGATTAGATTTTATATTTTTTCTAATAAATCTTTTATGGAAATGTGCAGAAGATGTTTTTTTATATTGTTCACTTATGTTAGCTCTTTATTAGTAATCACCATCTCGTCGAATTATATCATGATTTATTGGATACCTTGAATTACGTCGTAAAATTCATGCATGTTAAACGTCAAAAGTTTCAAATTTTATATAAAACTAGAAAACATTGGATCTCTTTTTCAGAGATAAAGATAAATTTTGCTCTTACAATCACAAGAGAGAATTTATATATCAATGGCTTATCTAGTACACAAATATTGTATGTCCACTTTTAGCGTTTTCGAGAAAAACAGGTTTTTAAATATGGATTGGTATAGGAGCATACAATGACCAAAAATATTATTTTTGACAAATTTATGAAGTAAATATGAATGTGATTTTTATACAGCACAAACAAAGAGTCAAGAACTATTTATACCATATAAAACCCAAATTTCGCAAAAAGTGGACATACAATATTTGAGCCCTAAGCCACCGATATATTCACAGAATGCTCATATTTTGCGAATACAATTAGAATCAGTCATTACAATAGTTCTCGCTCACTATACTACGAACAATTGACACTTGTACACATTCATGAACGCTGTATATACCTAATAGAGATTTCATGAGTCAACTTGCAACATAAGCGTCGAAATTAATACCAAATAACAAACATTATGAGCAACATACCCCTTCATACGTACATACAGTACTATTGGTTAATTATCAATTCCAATATGTATTCAAATATTCATATATTGAAGCGAGTCTGTCTCCACTAATGTTTGATCTGTCCCAGTAGATAACTCCGTCATCGGCCAGACCACGCATAAAGCATTGGTTCTCGTCCGATCATCAAATTTAAACTGCGTTGGGCGCGGATAGTACTTAGATGGGAGACCGCTTGGGAACTCCGCGTGTCGTTGGCACCCCTCTTTTGATCGCTATTTTCAAATTGCGTGGGTAATATCATTTTTTGTAGTTTTTTGCTGGTGCTGGGTGACGCAGCGTCACGTTCAACTTCAATTAATTTTCATATGACCAATTTTAAAGTGTCCGTATTTCTGAAAACGGATCCGTAAGGAGGACAAATAGGACTATATCCTCATTTTTTCTCAAATTTTTAAATAGTGCCCCACTATTAAAACGTGGCATGTGTTGAGAACAATTGCAAAATAAATTATTAAAAATTTTTTTTCAGTAAAATAATTTTTATTAGGTACTCTTATGTCTTCATTGTAAGCACCCAAAAACTCATTTTGATCAGTTTGTTAGTTCAACAGTTATATTTTTTTTTAAAAAGTTAACACTATATTTTAAAGAAGTGTTAGATCCACAATTTTTGACATTTTGAAAAATCCTTCAATATATGTTTATATATCCCTAAAGACTACAACATATCCAAGTTTCATATAAATCTGCAATGTTACTTCGAGAAGTGTCCGATTTCGCATGGAATGACTACAGTGGAAATAGTTAAGTGTTCGAATGCCAGGAGAAGTGAGGGTCAGACACTGTTCGTGCACTCGTAGTTGAAAACTCCGTCAACGACCAGACCACGCAAAAAACACTGGTTCTCGTCCGATCACCAAAGTTAAACTGCATTGGGCGCGGATAGTACTTGGATGGGAGACCGCTTGGGAACTCCGCGTGTCGTTGGCATCTTTTTTTTACCCACGATCTTGAAAATTGAGTTTCACGTATTTTTGATTACCTTCATTCAGTACCTGTCACTGTACATTCCAGTAGAACGGTCGGAACGTTTCTTTTTGCACAGGCTTCTCCGCTCCATGTTACTTTATATACACCCTCAATGCCCTTGCCCGGACCGCATCGACTTCAACACCGGATATTTCTAATTCTCTGATCGAATACTATCGCAGCAGAATGCGAGCACACTTTTCCACATTCTCCATAATGGGTTCGCGTCGGAACGTTACGTTTCACGTGTGCGCGAGCAATTCGAACGTCGCCGTGCCTGTGACCGTCACCCCATACATCGACGGATTTTCTCTGTAAATGGCGGTATCCGCGGGATAATAGTCGAATTGTACACTTTACCCATTATGATCTGGCATTATGAGCAGACTAAAGCCGTGTATTTATGTAATGCGGCCGTGTCGCAGTAATGCATGCATTGCACGTCCGTCGACACGTGGTTACAGAGCGTGTTAATTACTGCGCGGTCGTTACGCGTCATAAATTAATATTTCAATTACGATTTCGCTAATGCCGTGCACCTTCCAGCGCGGCCCAGTCGCATATTTCGGTTCGCATGGCCGTGCGAACTTGAACGGTACTTTGGCGCATGACGCTCGCTCTATTATTCCCGTGATGCATAGAGGCCGGGAGCAGCCGAGGCCCGTTTTTGCGGCCCCTTTGTTCGCTCTCTGTGCTGTTTTTATCGCGCCGGATAGTCGAGATATCGAGTTGACCTTACGTTTAACGGCACTCGAAGGGATTGCGTGCGGACATTTGCAACGCCAGCGCTACTCGCCCACGATACCAATGAAATAAACAACCGTGCGATGCCGTGGAGCTTATTGATTAAATTACGTATACGAGCGAGCGTGAAAAGCAGTTGGAAAATAAATTGGCCCGCGAGCTTGGCTGGCATATCGTGCAACTCTTTTTATGGTTATTAATAACGGCTACTTGTTCGCAAGTTTAATTAGCTCGTGCAACGGGATGTCGCCTGTCAAATTGTCGTTTCAATGATTGAATCTGCGAATATTTGGAATGTAGTTGTGGGAAGGTATCATTTTTTAATGGTCCATATACTACGTAACTCCCTGAATATTTTATATTCTGTTCACTGCCTAGACAGGTGCGATAATAATGGAAATCGATAATAACTGTACTGCTAAAGAAAATTCAGAAAAAAATTAAAAAAGGAGAATGGATTGACGCGAAAACAATATCTTACTTACAATTACATTTTGCAACTCTACACTGTTACCTTGTATATCGACAAGTAAAATGCTAAGATAGTTTGTTGCGTCTTATGTCTTCTGAAATTTAATTCTTGCAGAACTTGTTTTTCTTTACTCATTTTTTATGCTCAGAAGTCAAGAATGAACAAAAGAACATTTGTATCACGTTGCGTCTGTAATTCATTCTGGATTCCATAGAATTGCAATCAGGAGTCCCTCAACAGATGCCTGTGGTCGTCTATTTCTGCAAAGTCGTGTATATTCTTCAGTGGACAAACCCGAGTTCTTCAAACTGTCTATTGTCGGCCAGGCCACGCTGGCATGTAGCATTTCTTCCAATATTACGTGAAAAGTTTTCCGCTCGGACGTAGTGCCATACAAAATGCAGGAAATATCTGGCTGGTCCATTGAGGATGCTGTCCGTCGGCGCAGTCGATATCCACCTTTAAACCCAGAACGGTTGGGTTGAGTCGCAGGAACATGTCACAAATATATTTCAGCAATATTAAGCGTTGTGACGTTGGAACACATCGAGTTTTGACAGCTGGATTACCTGAGCGTGACGTGAGCATTTCGTATGCAAATGAAATCTTTAACTTGTTAACTGGCTGGTGATGAGTGCGCTCAGCATTCGAAAATACCTTCAAACTAGGCAAAACGCGTGGATTCGTGAGGAAAATTTAATACACTGGCTCAAAAACATTGAATATAGTGCTACACGATGTGTAACTCTTGCTACAGGAGTTGATATGCCTTTGTTCGTTATTAATAGTGGCGGATTGCCAATTGCTCCCCGAGCCCCTGTTCAGAAGGCCTCCCAAGGCCCATCTTAAAAAAATTATGATTTTATCCAATCTCTATATTTTTCTTTTCTGTACTATACAGTATACACTACACTTAGCCCGTTTTTTAGTACACCACCTCTTCATTTTCCCGAAAAAATGGGCCCATCAGAATATTTGCCACGTTGGCATTTTTACTTAAAGCCGTCACTGGTGTTAATCACACATTTTTTAGTACATTGAGAAATGAACCAGTTAACACGGTACGCAAGAACGTTTTGCATTGTTCAATCAATGAAAAACGATATGTGATTCTTGATGAATACAAATTATAATATGGAAAACTTTAATATTGAACACAATATTGTTCGTCGCAATTTGTTGTTGTTCCTCAATTTGGGAGACAGAATGTGAGCATGAAATGGTCACTTTTCTTGAAATCGTGGTTTTCGAATTATCAAGAACAGTGTTTCATTGAGAGTTCTTTCTTGTGTGCTGGCTGAAAAGAAACTTAATTTTTCGGGAACTAAAAAAAATTAAACAAGTATTGTACGTATTATTATGGACGTCATTATCTTTATTTTATCCCGTTTGAAGACAATAAAAAAAAATGTTGAAATTAAAAATATCCATTTATAACAGAATAGGAGTATCGTGAAGGGAACAATGTCCTTCCGGATGCCAGATATTATATCAGCAATTGTAGTTATCCCAAACACAAAATTCAAAAAGATTGGTAATCTATAGACGTGTAGCTATCGTCTGAACAAGTACAATAAAAAGATATTCAGAGACAAAGGAAGTGTCTTAAAAAATTGTATCAATTTTAGCAAATGGGTTTGTTGACCGTAGTAATTTCATTTTGCAAATATGTGCAGAATTCTATTTCGAACGATAAAGTAACGTCTACTGAGTATGCCTGCTATATTTGAAAGTGATCGGACTTTTGGTTTTTTGGCAATCATGTCTAGCATCCGGAAGGATATTGTTCTCTTCACAATGCTCCTATTCCGTTATAAATGGATACATTGACTGCCAATTTCTTTTTATAGTCTTAAAAGGTGATAGAAGAAAGGTACACACGTTCAAAATGATACGTGCAATACTTGTTTCTTTTATTAATTTCCGAAAAATTAAGTTTTTTTTCAGTCGGCACACTAGGAACACTCCTTAAATGAGGGCTATTCGTCATCCCGACATATTCTACTGTCAATTGTGTAAAAGAACATCCTTCATAGGCTTTCCACCACTTACGATCACGAGAAGTCTCCTGTTTCCTTCAGAAAATTTCTCTCCCGTGTCTGATGATTTTCAAACACACCATTTCTGTGTGGACCACGAAAATCCACTCGAAGACCATTAGATCCAAAATCTGCGCCCGCTTGGAACTCCAGCATAACTATTCCATTCCCCTGTTCCAAACACACAGCCACAACAAAACCCGTCAGATCGTCGCGTTCCGTTCGCGGAATGACGCGTGGCCGCGTTTAATAACCGTTTCACGAAACTGCCCCGAAACCGTTCGCACGAAAATAAATACTGGGAATGATAAACGCCGGCGCATCGTCGACGCCCGATTGAACGCGTTAAAAATTACGGAATACAAAATTTCTGTCTTTTAAATTTACCCTTTCGCGCTTTGCAATTCAAATGCCCGTGAAATCTGCATGGGAGCAACAAAAAAAACCGACTCCCAGAAACGTGTAAAATACGAGGGTGTGTCTATGTAACTTTCGTTGGGCGCTGGCGACCGATCGTGTGAAACGGAAACGTCGCGGCTACAGTGTCATTTCGGATTCATGAATAAATACCCACCGGCTGGGTATGAACAAAAAGCGAAAAAAAATCAGAGAGAGAGAGAGAGAGAGGGATTCAGGTCGCGCGCAAATCCCAGCCAATAAAAGATAAAACAATACCGTCGGATGTATAAATTCTTGCTAGCTTGTTCGTGGATAGTTTGACCACCTGCTCCTAGATTGATGCCCCCTGCACGCAGCGGAATCTATCAAACGAATGTTCCGGGTCGCGGCCAGGGTCAATTCATAAAGGACCGTCGACGCTTCTAAATTCGTCCGCCAGTGCATTCCCCTTTCTGTCCGGGCAACTTCGTGCAGCGATCGTGAATAACGGGTGCACGAATCGCGATTAAGGGCGGAACGCCATTGTTTACGAAACAAATAACCTGCCCCTCTGTCCCCCTTTCCGCCCCTTTTTCTTTTTTGTTTCTACCCTCCCCGCGGTCTCCTCCTGCCGCGGATGTCGAAATGGATGCGCACAAAACGAGCCCGCAGCGGAAGTATCTTCGCGCGGGTGTACACTTTGTGAAAAAACAATTCGACGGAGTCCGGCGATATCGTAAATTTCGCGGAGACGCTTTTTTCTACCCGAACTTCTCGGCCTCTTTAACGCGCGTTTAACGGCCAGATCCTCGTGCAAGAGCTATTGTCCGATTCATCCGCCCTTTTCCGGCCGGGCGATTTATGGCCGCGTTATTGCGACGTAGGTGACGCTGAATAGTCGGGATACTCCGCTGAATGGTGGAAGGGACAGTTGGGGTGAATAGTTGCGAGAGAATTAGCCTCTTAAGCTGAGAAAACGGATATTCAGCTCTCGCAACTACCTATTTGAGTTTCGGGTGCAGATGCCGAGTGGTTCGGTTCTGAGGTGTATTTATTTATCGATGTTTCGAGGTCCCTTAATCACTGTTTATACTTGCACAAGGTTGTACGGTACTAGCATACACATACATGTGCCGAAGAATAGGAATAGTACAGTGTTAACACTAGGTTTACGGCATCCGTAAATTTGACGGATTTCAAATTTCGAAGAGGAATAACGAAAAAATATAGTGTGACGTCCTGGCCCCACCACGGTATCGCGACTTAGTGTCGACGAGCGCCACCAGAGGTCTCTAATCTTTCCCGCTAGTCCTAACTCTCAATATCATTCGTATATATACAAGTTCCAAATCATATCCTCTGTGTCCCCGTGTGTGTCTAGGGCAGGGGCCGTCAGATATAGCCCTACTGATGAGTCTGGCTGGCGGTCCCAAGACGAAACACACACCTCTTCTTTTCCTCCTCGATCCTCCAACGCCGATCCACCCGCCCCGCATAGTTACTCCATGGTGGCGTTACCGGGCCGGCCTTTAGGGTTTACGGTGCGTCGGAGGCGACGGGGCAAGAGAAACTCCCTTCTCGTCCTGAACGTGTTCCGGCAATTCAGGACTTGACAATAGCATTAAATTATAAACAATTTGTGCCAGAAATTAATAATTCTATTAAAAAAATTTATACGTACATTTATTTCCTCTTAGACCTTCTAACTTTTAAGATATATACATAGTACAGTAATTCGTCGTTATACATAGTCCCGACGAACGGGGCTGGCGGCGGGACAATAACGTGATGCGGACACTATTCCCTTAGAGTAGTATATGCTCTAAGTCTATTCCGTGCGGCCGTTGCCGCGAGTGAGAAAACCCAAGAGCAGAGCGAGAGGGAACGAAACAGTTGACACGAAGTTGCTGGTCGTCTCTTTCGTTCTCTCACTCTCGACCGAAGGATTCCAAGAAATGGTGGGGATAGTGAGCGGGACTATTACGCATGGTAAAAACGGGACAATAACCACGAATTACTGTATACCTATTTCCATAAATAATCCTAATATACCGTAAATTGGGGGAACATTGACAGTATGGGGTAACATTAGCATCTACTTAACATCTATTAAAAACGAAAAGAAAAATTTTTTATGCATTTCCACACTTGTAGTATAATCACAAATGATGCAATGTTATAATAGGATATCCATACCAAATTTAAAAATGTTAATTAAAAAAATAAAAAATAAAAAGAATATAAAATAGAGTGCATTAAACATAAAAAGAAACAAATTTAAGTGTTAATGCAGGTTTAGATATTGTAAAACTTTAACTTCTTAGTGCTATTTATATATGATGTGCCAATGTTATCCAGTTGCGGGGTAACATTGGCAGGTGTTTAATATGTATGAAAGAAGGAAAAGGACAAAATTTTTAAGCATTTTGACACTTGTAGTGCATTCACAAATTCATAACATACATGTTATGATAGGATACTTAAAGCAAATGTAAAAATGTTAACTTTTATATTATATAGCAAAATGTTCCAAACAGATGCCAATGTTCCCCCAGTTTACGGTATTTGCTTCATACGTGATATTATTACTCCAGGAATTAATATAAAGTCCCTATAAGTAGAAATCATAATATGTCGAAGATATATTTGCTGCTCCGGATCCGATATCGCAAATAATATATCATATGATCTCAGTGTTTATTGCTGCTCGGTCGATAAGCATGATAATAAGAAAAGATCTTCAGTAACTAAGTTGTAGTCTCTGTATCAAAATTAAAAAGAAAAAAAATTGTATGACGTTAATATTATTGTTACCACTTCTGTGATAATTCCAGAGAAAATACTTTTTACTTATAATTAATTTATATAGGTGTGCAGCTTAATATGAAATACACTTAAGTTTTATTTAAATTGAATAAATCGATTTTTTAAAGAAAATGCGTATTTTCGTTTACCCGTCAATTTGGCGGGTGCTCGTAGAAATAGGTATACATATAGGAAAAATGACCGTAGGTAAACCTAGTAAAATTAGAATATCTCAAACTATAAAATTATCTTTTCACAAATTGTTGAAGACGAAAAACTGCATGGAATGTGTTCGAAATTTCATGTAATTATAGAAGGGATGAAAGTATGCCCAGTAAGGGAAATTATTCTTCCTTCGCATATACAAAAAAGTTCTCTGTAAACCTCACTGAGTGGCCTCGACAAGGGATCTGCTCGCTCTGCCGCTGTTATTAATCGTTATAACAACACGGAAATGTATCCGCGTTTGATTACCAGTTGTATTACCAGACGAGGCAGTAACGCGAAAACAGAATTCGGCTGACTGAAACGGGGGACTTGGAACCGAGGGAAAGTGATCTGAACCAACCAGGGGAAGTAAAACAAGCGACCACAACGGTAATCCGCTGCCGGGGGAGAAGAGTTAATTAAAAGTAAACGGCTCGAAAGTGCTACTCCAAGTTTCAGCTCGATGACCTAAGAGCGCAAAGTGCATTACTATGCAAGAAGGGAACGATCAAAAACTGTCACGCGAATATCCCCCGTGATTCTGGGGCGCGGGATGAAAAATTGTCCGATGAATAATCGACGCGAGCAGATGTTACGGAAACGGCAGTGTCGAAGAGCCACGGCGGAGGCTGATCTCGTAAAAACGGCACGTGGCAAGAAGGCGCATGGAATAGGGGAGGTATTATTCTCAATTTATCTCGCGGCCACTTAGCTTCGTTTACTTCGTGGCATTGGTTCTCAAAGGAATAGTCATGCCAGCTGACCTGGATCGATACTCTGGCAAACGTATCTCACGTTTTTGCCACCCCATCCCTCCCTGTGCCAGTTCCGGAGATTTTGAAATTTCATCTCGATCCAGCGATGAAGCAGACGTTCGTCGAACTGCGGCTACGAACAACGGCGTTTGAATAGTTGTTGCTTATACTACTGCGGGGAAGAACACCGTCTGAGTAATTGTAGGTTATACTACTGGCACCTTTGGGCGGTGTACTTGAGAAAAGGAAGGTTTATTTTGTGTATAGTGAGCACAATAGAATTAAGGGAAGTATTGTGAGATTTATATGGCCCGGGAATCTAGGAAATCGGATTTGGAATATTTTTTCTTTCGTGAAAGACGTCGGGGGAGTTTATAATGATGCGGCTTGTGCAGGATTGTAAGCCTATTAGGAAAAAACTCAACCTTTTGTTATTCATTCCCGTTTCCATGTATAACAGGGTAATTGTTTTTAATAAATCCAATTTAATTGGTAATTAAATATAACAGAATTTGATTAGATCGAAGTATCGCGAATTTTATTAGAGTATGGTTCAACATATAATCTCCGAGGAACTCCACGTTATTAAGGTAGTTGACACGTATTTGCATATTTTATTAATTCATTTTCATTTAGTCGATGATCTTAGTAATTAGTTTATATACTCTTGAGTGATTTGTTGAGTTTTATTTGATTTAAACCGACGTTGTCAATAAAATGGAAAATTAAAAATTTATATTACGAGGAACTACACGTGAATTTATTAACGCAAGTGATAAAAATCTATACACACATATGTATTTTCCAATTATATCAATATTAATTCATAATCATAGTTTTATGAGTATTCATTTCACTGTATGAAAATATATGCGTGTGTGTTTCAACTTGTAGGAGACGTGTGGTGCTGCGCACTTCCAGAATTTTAATTTAAAAAACACCTAGTTAGTATTTGATGTGCAAGCTGCGATCATCTGTACTGAGGAACGGCCGGCGTTAGATTAAACACTGCTGTTGGATTTCCGCTATTGGCTTATTGCAAATGCAAATTGACATACGTAAATATTTTCCAATTTGCATTTACGATAGGAAAACATGGATTGCGCGCAGTGAAATCCATGCAGTTCAAACATTTACTTACACACCTCATTATCCTTTTTAGTAGGTGCTACATGAATAAAAGGAGTATTTTGCGGAATATCAATTTTATAAAAGAGAAACTTACCTCTATTTGAAAAATTCTATTTGACCTTAATTTTAAATGAAATATAGGAGTTCCCAAAATTTTCATTACTTTATCTATAACTTTACTACTTCTTATCTAAATCTATTTTAAAACAAAAGCAAATCAATCTCCATGGCTAGGAAATGTTTATTGACCCTTGATGCTCACACCGAGAGTATCGCACCCCAAGAGCAATTTTCGAACTCAAATATCGCACCTCTACGACTTTCAATGGGGATTTATCGCGGAAAGGAATAAAAAGAATTAAACATATGGCTTTTTTCCATCACTATTTTTACAACTACAAATTTCATCATATCAAAATTTTCATTTCTATGAAAATACTAGTAGGCTATGATTGTATGAGTGTTACGAATGTACAATTATCATAGAAAAGTTAAAAGATTCAAAAATACGAAAATGGTAACTCAAAAATGACGCTGGGGTGTACTGAACCCCATGTGACCAATTTGCCATTATAAGGTGTGACCACGGAGGGTTAAAATCGAATATACCGTCTCAAGTACTTACTTTTTCCTCTAACGTCTACTGAATGCTTAACACTAAAACCTACCAGAGCGGTCAGATGACCGCTTTTGAGACTTTAACAAAATTATTAAATTCCAGGTTTTCATCTTTCTTGAACTTACTGCATACCCTTTTCTATAATATATAGCTATTAATTTTTCAATATCTATCTCTCTTCTTCTTTCGTTTTTCCTGATAATAATATGTACTATTAAAAATATAACGTTTATTTCAAAACCGGTCATTTGACCGCCATCGGTAGAAACAGGTATGTATAAAATGTCGGTAGGTTTAGTGTTAAGAAGTACCTGACGTTCTTCGAATTTTACTACTGTATTTTGATTAAAAAGGGCGACCGTTTGAAGTTGAAATATCGAATTTGGTGGAAAAATTTTTCTTTTTTCCAAGAAGGCTTTGCAAGTATTTCCATTAATGCAAAATTGGAAGCAAAATTTAAAAATATGACAACGTCAAGTATTTCTGAATGTTATTTATTTTTCAAATCTATTTGAATTTTTGCTTTCAGATGCCTTAATTAGCCAAAGGAATGTCCACCACCTAATGCCTACAAAAAAACCTATATCTCCTTTAGTTAATAATAATATCTCATGAAAATTTAGAATAATATAGTTAAAATATGTATTTTTTAGTAGAAAAATATTGTGTATGATTTTCACTTACACTTTTCCCCCAAAAATTTCTGAACTTGTATACTTTTTCCGAACTTCTAGGTACATGTAACCCCTTAAGCAACAAATTTTACAAACCAATACAACAAAATTCAAAAGAAATGACAGAGCGCCCCCCCCCCCCCAATCCCGCGTGTTTATAATCGCGTGTACATCTTACCGTTTTCATTTTGCGGGGCGATTATGCGCACGTAAGCAAAACAGGCTCGTTATACGACAATCTGATTAACATTCTCCGCGCGTTTCCCGTCGATAGAGCCATTCATTAACGAAAATATGCTCGTCCCTGCGATTAACAGCCGACAGATACGGGGCGCAGTAATTACTTCCATATATCCGTACTTCATTTAGCAGCTGGACGGTCGCGTGCTCCCGATGTAATCAATCAATTACAGAGTCAATAACAATGTAAGCAGTATTTAACAACGAATTAATTTCCGCGTGTTCCGGAGCGGCAAATAACTGTGGGGAGGAGGGGGGGAGGTGATCGGGCCCCGAGTCAACAGTGAAACTGCATTCACCGTAATTGCACGATACGATCGAGGGTGTCCGAGCGGTGCGCATCCGAAACGAGCTCCGCCGGATTTTCGAGGCTCGATTTTATCCGTCGTGCGCATATCTCCGGAATAATGCGGCAACGGTCGCATTGTGTCGCGACTAGCCGATTCATTGGCCTGGAAGGTCGCAAGGATCCGTTCTCTCTTCGCGGTGGGATGTTGCCTGCTGCCGGATGTTGCTTTCCCTGCAGCCACTCCTTCTGCACCCTCTCCTCTTTTTCTTCCTCCCCCATCCGTCCCGCTGCAGCCCGCCGCGCTTTTTCTCTTTCCCTCCACTATCCGGCAGCTTTTAGCAGAAGCCTTTCTGTGTCCACGGAGTAATCGCGTGATCTAAGAGCGGCGGAGCTTTCAACGGATATCTGTCTTCCGTTGGCGTTGCGTCGCAGAGGATCCCGCGCCAGCGGAGATAGACAAGCTGTTCCCTCGCGGTGGCGCACGTACACAGACGCACTCTTGCATCCCTGCCACGTGTGTGCGCGCGTGTAAGCGCACGCGGCACCGAGGCGTACGAAAGTCGCGACGAGGCGGCGGATTTTCGCCCGATCCCGCGGGAAGTTCTCGCGACTGTTCGGGTAAGGCCACAGCTTGCGGTGACAGCCGACGATCCTGAAAAGTCAACTCGCCGCTGCAATCGGCCGCTAAGTGATTTCTAGTGTCTCCGAGCCGAGCAATAATATCTCCCACGGCTCCACGATGCTTCGTTCCCGTTCATCCCCCACGTCTTCTAACGCCTTATGTAGCCCCCGTACGTACATAGGTGTATCGGTAAACTATCAGCAGCCAAGATCTGCTGGCGTGGATCGCCACCGTGTCAGGGGTCCGTGAATCACCTGCGAGGGCCCTCGAACTACAATATAATGCCCGCGGGGGGATGTAATGCTGGGCTCCTCGCTCCCGACACGGCGACGAAAAGAGAACGCGAGATCATGTTGCGGAGATATAAAACGCGGAGCACCAGCTGTGGGCGTCTTAATGCGCCGGCCAGCGCCGTAAATAACTTTGACTCCAGCCAAGAGATGCTGCGCGGAAGTCAGAGTGGTGCCAAAGTACGCGGGAAAGGGTAACCTCCGAGTTGGATAATATCTTCCGGGAATTAATATCCAGGCTCGCCAATGAAACGGCGAAACGATCCATTATCGGAAATACGTTCCGCGCGTTGACACGTAGAAACGAGCTTGTCGATGAAACTTTTGTCGAGGGACTCGGTTGAAGCTGTACCCGAGGCTGGGTAGAAATTTGTGGATTGCGTATGTGGTTAGTTGCATGGGTAGGGAATTCTGGGTGCAAGTTATGTATGTGGCAAGCAAGGCAAGTCTTATGAATGTGAAATAGGTAAGGGAATTCCTGGAGATTTAGGAAAAAGTTTGTGTATTGGTGAAATATATGAAGGGTAAGGAGAAAAACGAGGAATGTTCATTTTTGGAGCTTTTACGATTTATAGCATATTTTGTTGGTGGCAACTGGTATTACAGAGCTGTCGAATCACGAAGGGTTATGAAGTTCAAATGCCCCGTAAGATAACGCTAAATGTTTGCTGTAGATATTGATTAAAAACAGGAAATGTTCACTCTGCACTAGAACAAAATACGGAATGTCCCCAAAACAGGAAATTATTTAAGAAGAAAATTACACTGCTTCTTTAAGTGGGGGGTTCTCGTCTAATAGCTTCAAAAGTAAATGATATTTAAACATTTTTTTTTAAAAAACTGTACTTCATATTCGATTAAACTCTTTTGGGATATAAAGGGACATCTGTAAACTTGCAAGAAAATATTTTTTTATGTCGATCCTTCTTATTACTTATTAATTATTGTGGAATTTTGTCCACCTCTTCGGCGATGTAACTCCTGTTGGCGGGATGTGTGGCAGCTATCACAGTCATCTGATTGCAAAAAAATAGAAGTTTCTTAAAGTTAGATAGTTTACTCCGGGATTGGTCCACTTTCAAAAAAAAAAAATAAAATAGAAATTGAAAGAGTTATAGCGTTTGAAAGAAAAAGTATGTTTTTTCCTTAGGCACAAATTTTTCATATTTGGTATTCTTTATATCGACGAAAAAAGTAGCATAAATACAAACTAAAATTAAAATTTTAGGTCCAGTTCCAGCGTAAATTATTTAACTTTAACAAAATTTTGTTTTTGCAATCAGATGACTGTGACAGTTGAACAGGTTAACATGATTCCACAAAAATTTAAAAATAATAAGAAGGATCGATGTAAAAAAAAATCTACAGTTCAAAGATGCCTCCTTATATCCCAAAAGATTTTAATGCAATATTAACAATAGTCTTTAAAAAAAAATTCATAAATTTCGGGGGCTATTACACGAGAATCCCCCCTTAATGGTAGACTAAAGTATTAATACTTCATTTTCTCGATAAAGCTGTTTTGTGACATTCCCCTTGTTTCTCCTTACCCTTCATATAGATTTTTCGTTTTTTTTTTTAATATGACAGTTCGGTTGTAATGTCTGAGTACCGTTCCCCTCAACTTTACGCACGCAAATAAAATATGAAAGTCGACTTGTGACAAGGGAAATCCTCAATGTATCAATGTTTAATTGAATATATGACACGTTTTGATTTTTGATATAAAATTGTCTTTGAACTTTCGTGAGAGACATCAGAAATTTAATTGACAAGCACGACACATCGCATCCAACACTGTTAGGAATAAATGTGAACTGAACTTGAAATATTTGATTCCATTTTAGCTCCTGCGTTTCCATTCATTTACGGTTGACTACTCGCCTATTCGATTTTCTTCCGAAACAATATTATTCATATAATAAAGTAAGCGCTCCTGATGCTAAGCTACAGAATGCAGGAATTAGTATTCCGAGCGGAGGGTGAAATTGATACCTTAATTGTAAACCACGTGTTTCCCTTCCCATTCGAAGAAAAACATTTATGGACGACCAGAGACATTACAAAGTCATTAATATCAAACGTACGATGCATTTATTCCACTCACGCGTGTGATTTATACTGATAAGGGATGCCTTTACGAGATAAACCGAGTGAACATCAATACAACTACAATTTTAGTATCATAAATTCCTGTCCAATTCTCCATTCCAAAAAAATATGGCTCGCCCTCGTACGCGCACTGATACACTGAATATCGTTCAATACTTTACAAAAATTTAACAACATCAACTAATTGCTGATCTAGAATCTGTACTAAGCTGACGATTTTTGCACGTTTACTTTCAACACCGACACATTACACTTTCATTCACCTACGACTCACGTTCGAGGTGAAGGAAATAGTTACGAGCATGGAAAAACGATGAAGCGAAGAAAAACGATATCCCCAACAGATTCATGTTTCTGCCTAAATTTATCGCGTTAAGCGTCTACATTTCCCAAGAGAGAAGTAGACTATCATCCCAGGAAAAGTGATTCACTTCGACCTGTGTAAAGTGTTTAAAGTTGTGTACCTTCTCCCCAACGCTAGCGTGGCGCATTAAATCATGTAACCTGAAGGAACCAGGGAACAGAAGGAGCACATTGTATCCTTGTTCCCTGCTTTAATTCCGCAGAAAGGGGCGTCTCAATTTTTTATCCATCAGCCCCCGGTGTGCCCGTTATAAATAGGTGGCGCGAGAAGACGCTCGAGTGAATGCGGCCAAACGTGACCGAACAATGATCTTCCCCAGTGGTTTTCGAGCAGATTAAGCCAGGGGCATTGAGCAACCAACAGTCTGTAGGCTCTCCAGTGCTATCGAGCTGCTTTTACATATAAGCCAGACCATGTGCCGTGCATACGCCACTCCGTGTCTCATATATGGAACGAGGAGCGAAAATTAATTCCAGAGCTACTTAATATATTCCTCGCGCTTCTCGGATGGCTTCCTTCGTCACCGAAAACGTCGAATCGGATGTTGGGGACGAAAACGTCGAGGAATCTGCGCGATCCAGTTATGATTACGAGGTTACTACTACTTAGGAGTTTTTATATAAGCTATGCAATGAATAGAGAGAAAGGTTGTTCTGCGTGCATAGGATCAAAGGTGTGGAATAAAGCCTAATGATACGCGCCTTAGATACTGAGGAGATCAGATTTGAACAATTTTTATTTCTGCTTCATAAATATAAAAAATATTATTCATGTGAAGATTCTTTAAAGAGTCATTCTACTTTCGTCGGTCGAAGAATGAAGCTATTTTTAAAGATTTTTTTCTCAGTAAATACAACGTATAATGTAATTAATCTTTTTGGTATTTATTAAGGGGTCATTCTACTTTGATCGGCCGAAGAATGATGCTATTTGTCGAGATTTTTTTTTCAGTAAATACAACATATACTGAAATAAATCTGTTTGGTATTTATTAAGCTACTTTTATATTATACAAAAAAAATTAAAAAGAATTTTTTTAGTTTCTTTTAAAGTTTTTTTACATCATCAATATGGCACTTAAAAAAAGAGCTATGTTCATGGCGTAAGTGATTTCCGGGCTCAGACTTATCCGAAACAAAAAATTCCAAAAGGTTCTTAATCTGTATGAGTGTCACTATAGCTAGGGTTGCCATACGTCCCGTATATACGGGACTGTCACCGTATTTCACTACTCAGTCCCGTATTACTATTTGTCCTGTTTTTGTCCCGTTTTCTCCCTAACTTGCCGGGAAATAGATTGTTGACGCTGGTTGGCCGTGGTTAGCTTCGCGTTGGGGCCACTTGGCTGGCTTGGCGCTGGCGTCAGTTCACGCACACATTCCCACTACTCCTGTAGGTGTTCCCCCTCCAAGAAACATCCGGCGCAGAACAAGTTTCTTAGCATTCATGGACGCGTTGTGCCACGGATCAACTGTCAGTGCTCAGTGAACGCTAATTTGTTTCGCGCGTGTGTAATAAAATAAATAATTGCTCGCTCTCGTACATCGAGTCTTTTTTAAGTAACCCCATTTTAATACCTGTAATAAAAGATGCCAAAGAGGAAGTGTCATTTTAAAGATGTATATACCAAACATTGGACATTTATAAAGAAAGGGCGAACTGAATTTGAAGCACTGTGTTCTATTTGTAATTCTCATATTACCATTACCCATGGTGGAAAATCCGACATCCAACAACACATTGCTACAAATCTTCATAAATCAAATATCAGGACCGCTTCAACTTCCAAGGATATTTCTGGTTTTATGATAAAGAAAGATTCGAAAGAAGAAATTTTAATTGCGGCTGCTGAGCTGACTACGGCGTACAAAGTAGTACGTCACCACCAATCATTTAACTCGTTAGATTGTACTACTAAACTGAATGCATTGATGTATGCTGACTCAAAAGTAGCCACTAAACAAACTACTGCCAGAACTAAGGCCACGGCAATCGTGAAAAATATACTCGCCCCTTACAATGTGCAACAATGCGTTAAAGATTTAAAAAAGGTGTCGTTTTTTGGAATAGCTACAGATGCCAGTAACCATAATGCTGAAAAGATGTTTCCGTTAGTAATCCAATTCTTCAATGAAAAAGACGGACAGCAATCCAAATTACTAAAATTGGCTTCTTTATGTAATGAACGTTCTGAAACAATCGCCGAGTATTGCAAAATATCTCTCGAAAATCTAAATATTCCCATGGATAAGCTTATTGCTTTTTGCGGAGATAATACGAACACTAACTTCGGAGGTCTAAACCGAGCTGGAAGAAATAATGTGTTTTTTAGACTGAGCTCTGAATTGGAAAGAGATATTGAAGGCATAGGATGTCCAGCACACGTTTTGCACAACACTCTATCAACAGCCGCTGATGTTTTGACTGTCGATGTTGAATCAATAGTCGTCAAGATATTCAAGTACTTTAGCATTTACACTGTGAGGACTGAAAAACTCAAAGAGTTTTGTGAATATGTTGGTGTTGCCCATAAAAACTTATTATCCTACGTTGGAACCAGGTGGTTATCACTTTTACCCGCAGTTGAAAGAATATTGAAACTGTGGCAGCCATTAAAAGATTTTTTCGCTAACGAAGAGAGACCACCAAAAGCTATTAAAGATTTTTTTGATGATCCATTGAGCGAAGCTTATTTTTGCTCCTTGCACTCACAGCTCAATACGTTTGAAACTCAAATTAAAAAAATTGAAAAATCAAACATCACAGTCCTGGAAGTAAAGTCTATATTACAAGAGACAAAACAAAATATGATCGAAAGAAAAAAATCCAATTTTATTGGAATGGCGACAAAACAAATCTTGAATCGCTTAAAGCGTGATTCCGGAAGCAGCACCAAAGTGGAAACTTTCGAAAAACAGGCTATTAATTTCTTTAATACTGCTGTGGAATATATTGAAAAATGGTCACAATCATTCCAAAAATTCAATGCGTTCGACTGGATGACTCTCAAACAAGTTCCTGAATGGGAAGAAATGGAACGTACTATTGCATATTTACAAGAAAGAAACCTCGATATTGGCAACACTGAGACTCTATTCAACCAGTTTGTATATCTAAAAGATTATTTAGAGAAAAATAATACCAACCAAAACTGCGAAACAACTATGAAATTGAGTATGGAAGAGAAATGGCTAAAGTTTTTTGCAGATACAAAGTATATTCATCAGAAGTCATGTCTAATAAAGCTATGCGAATACGTATTTGCCATTCCAGCCCACAACGCAAATGTGGAGAGAATATTTTCCCTAATGTCAACTCAATGGTCGGACGAAAGAAACAGATTGTCAGTGGAGACAATTGAAGCAATTTTGATTTGTCATTATAATTATAAAATGACTTGCGCCCAATTTTATAATTATGTGAAAGAAGAAAATGATATAATTAAGAAAGCAAAATCAACTTTAAAATATGACTGGGCTAAAAAGGATTAGCCTTGCATCTTTTTTATTATTCTACATGTTCATTTTATTAGATTGCTAAAACTTCTTTGAGGTTTTATCAGAGTAAAATAAACCCTTACCTACCCACTTTTTTCGCGTTTTATTTATTTAGTACTTAAACGTCCCGACAGGGGCGGATTTGGGATTTCCGGGAGGGGGGGGGGCGCAGGGGCGAATCCAAGATTTTCTTGAGGAGGGCGAGGTGTAAGTCTGAGAAATAAACCAAGGACCTTTCCCGATAATATTTTCCTGCTAAATGAAAAAGTGGTTTTTTTTTTAAGGAGGGGCGCCCCCCCCCCTGAATCCGCCACTGCGTCCCGTATCAATGCTTGGCAATTATGGCAACCCTAACTATAGCCCATAGCTCAATTAACAATTTTTGTTGAGAAATAACCGAGATTTTTCTCATGGAGCACCCGAGAATACATCCTTTTGGATTTTTTGTCAAAATTTTTTTAAACCGGCACAATTTTATTACTTTTCAACAAAAATTGTTAACTGAGCTAGGGGCTATAGCGACACTCATATAGATTAAGACACTTTTAGAATTTTTTGTTTCGGATAAGCCTAATCACCTGCGGGAAATCATCTACGCCGTGAACATACCCCTTTTTTAGGTACCATATTCACATTGTAAAAAAATTGCAAAAATTCCTTTTAATTTTTTTGTGTACAATATAAGAGTAGCTTAATAAATACCAAAAAGATTTATTTCATTATATGTCGCATTTACAGAGAAAAATATCTTTAAATATAGCTTCATTTTTCGGCGGTCCAAAGTATAATGACCCCCTATGTTACCTACTCTTATCTTACCGCAAAAAATTAAAAAGAATTTTTTTATTTTGATTTAAAGGTTTTTTCATAACGTCAATATGGCACCACGGAATGGCGAATTCGGATTTTGCTTGAAAATGTGTCACGTACCCTTAAAAGGACTAACAGTTTTGCGTAATGTTCGTTCGTTAAGCCGTACAAATACAAGCTTCCCCAGAATCAGGACGTAATTGTTGAATAACATTTGTTCGTCTCGGATAGCTCCGCCTCAAGAAACAAAGAATGCTTGCGTGTCGGTGAAGAAGCCAGATACCTACGCTACCCCGAAGAATGAGAAGAATGGTACTCGGATAATTTCCAAGGCAGCGGGCGTTTCGTATCGCCAGGCCCGTCATATTTGATGCGTGGAGGACGGATGTCACTAAATAACTCGCGAGTCGAGGCCAACACGATCGCGACGTACGTACGTTTGCGCGGCGGAAGAGGGATGAAAGTGAAGGGACGGGAAATTGGGGAAATGAGAAAATAAAGAGGGTCCGTGGAACACCGGCAAAGGGACGTGAGTGCATGGCCGGGTTGGAAGAACAAAGGCGGGAGGGGCGGATGGAGAGGAGGAGCGTGAGAGTTTGCTTGACATTAACCAAAGAACCCGGGAGCATGGATAAAATTAGGAGCGACGTTTTTGCTAATTTACTAAGGATCCGGTGAAACTGCAGAGGCACGATGCGATTATAAGGCACGCCATGTAAAATGCGTGCTCGGAGCCATCGCTAAGTGCGACTACCCTCCATACTCGTTGCTCAGGCTTTTTTGTTTTTTTTTGTTCTAGCTTTTAAATGATCCTGCTCCCGCGCTTCTAAATTACTTTAATCGGTTCAGTCCTGCCGTGGCGAACAAATGCTTCCTAGTGGATCACGTCCACGGGAATACATGCGATCAACGTAATCAACGAAATTGCGCGCCCCATCGCCGACGCGGACTAATCACGTGGAAGGTCGGCGATATTGTTTCGGATAAATTATTGCACTCGTATCGACGAGGCGTCGTAATGACCCACATTTCGTGGATCGTTCCAGCGACCTTCCCATCCAGCCAGCCTAGAGCACCGCCGATAACAGCCATCCATGAACCTTGATAGGATTTTTCTGGTTTATCCGATAACGATCTTCTATGGACTGTTATAAAGGTCGATCAGTTCAGGGAGAAGTATTGGTAGCCGCTGTATTGTCGTTGCACGGTACTGAGACAAATATCGGGAACTGTTGGGGGGTTTAAAGAGAATAACCAATGAATTATTACATGGCATGCAGAGGGTATCTGAATTATAGGTACACTTGGCCACAAAAATATTCGGACATCCTTTAAAACAGAGTAAATTTTTTATAATTGGTAGAAAGATTAGTTTACTAATAAGTAGGTGACGTGTTTCATCGTTTTGAAAAAATTGCAATTGGTGGAAATGGCGAAGAAAATAGTTAATTTTCAACATTTTACCTGAGCCTGTAATGAAAATTTAAAAATCGTTTGTAGATTTAAGTGAGATGTTTACATGGAGCTAGATGATGGGTAGATATTATTAAAGGTAACAGAAATGTTGTGGAGAAAGTTTAGGCTCAAATTTATTTTATGCGTATGAGGAGACTTTGTTGTTTTAATATTGTGGTTGATATTTGAATATTTTGAATGATTTTGGTTACTTGGAATATTTGTTGCGATGACCATAAGCTTTTTACGATTCTAGTCTGTTATATGATGACGAATGGGAATGAACAATATCCTGCCACGTGCAAACGACTTTGACAATTTTCGAGGATTACAATACAGGTTACCTTCAATCTAGAGTTTCATAATGTCGCTGCTCTTTTTTTCGAGTAAAACGATATTTCACGCGCCAAGGAATAATTCCTCTTATATTTCACACGTACCTTAATGTTTTTTGCCCGTATCACCGGGGCAAAATGGAGTTGGCAAATTGCTACAGTTTGATGGCTGAACCACTTTCAACCTTCATAAAAGGAATTTTCTGACCAACTTTCGAAGTTTCTTCGCATTATACATCACAATTTTCATACTGGCGAATATTTCATGTTAGTTTTTATCATTAGAATAGCTTCGATAATAGTACCAGAAATAATATTAAAAAATTCTTTAACAGAAATCACATTTTTTACTAAAAAAATGAATGAATGATTGTCATCAATTTAATATGTATGGGGTGCGTGGAAAATTAATTAGTCACACAACGTATTGGATTTTGGAAACTTCTTCTCGGTTCAGTTAATTAAACGATGTAAAAAATCAAAGAGGTCATACGCTCATATATATGTATGTATTTGGAAATACATATTTTGCTTGAGTTATTGTTTCATACCAATGAAACATCAATAAAGGAATGATCTAAGGTATATTCTTCCCCATGGTGCTTTAAAAGATTTGTGGAATGCAGTTGAAGCTCGTCCAAGAACCAGTATAATTATCATTAAGAAAAGTGACATATTTCTCTAAGCATCTAAAATATTTTGAAAAAATGCTATTGCAAATAAAAAGTATCTGTATTGTAAGTCCGGGAGAGTTCGACCACTTTTTGGAAAAGAAATTGTAGCATCGTTGTTTTTCAAATTTTTGTCATTTTGCGCACATTAAAGCAAAGCCCAAGAAATTTAGGGTATACATAAAGTATAGTGTGCGATAATTTCAAACATTTATTTTCATTTTCAATCAAAAACATTGGCACTGCAACTGGTCGGTTTCACCCGCATGTCGGGGTTAGACCGTCCACCCACTACGAGTAATCAAAGTAGTGATCGACCACCTTATCAAAAAAAATTAAAAACGAATACATACGTATTGTTGGTGTTACACTGTAGTTATATGCATATTATATCCCCAATATCGGAAGAGCGTAAATAAACTTACCTGTTTTTAAAATATCGCCCCCACTGTAAGTTGGTCTAAAAACTTTCAGCCTCGCATAAAGTCTTAACTGCATCTTATAATTCAAATATGGATTTGTGACAATGGTCAATATGAGATAAACAACAAGCGCCTTCAGTTCTTTTGTGTCAATGACACACAGTGCCCTATCTTGCGTCAGTCTTAAAATATCAGCACTGGCCGGACTCTCCCGGTGGTCGAACTCTCCCGGACTTACTCTAAATGCGAAATAAGAAAGAGAAACAAAACCTTTTGAGCTTACACCCTATTTTGTGCGTGCTATAAACATTTAAAAAATGATTGATGTAACTTTTTACCAGTTTATTTTAGCTGATAATGATCAAACAATGCAATTTTGTTCTGTATTTTGTATTTTTCTAAAAGCGTGTTTAATGTAGAATATTTTACATTTATTTTAAGCATTCATTATAAAGTTTAAATTGATATTTTTAAATAAATCGATCGTGTTTCCTAAATCGTACCACTACAATCGTACCAGTAGGATTTGACAACTTGTATGTTATATAGGTTATATACGTATATTATATTGGTAGATTATTGCGGCCTGTGAGTGATCCATATACATATGTATATGTAACTATATAATAATCATTACTTTATGTTGAATATTTTCTCCTCTATTTGTAAATTGATACTGTTTTTAGTGGAGGTACGATTTAGGAGACCGAGTCGTACCTTTTACAGTATGTGACAAAAAGCTTAATAACAAAATTAATTTGTTCTGAACAAAAGGTAAAGCATATAATAGTACGTGCCTAAAAGATCAAGCTACAATATCCAATAGTTATTTGCGTTCAAATTAGTACCAAATATGAAATATAACGTAACATGTCTTAAGTGGTACGATATAGGCAACTCTCCCCTATATATCTCATGAAATGTCTTTCCCTCTATCATAAAAAATATTGCGTTTCAAAAATACATGGCAGCCTTAAAATTTCCAGTAAGTTCCCATCCAAATACAAACCAATAATCGCGATGTTGCATCACCTTTAGCGCCATAAGATCCTTCCAAACAATATTTCCTCATCCTTCAAAACAAAGTAATACATTACCATTGCACTCCACATTCTGCATGCTTTCATATTGACACAATTCATCATCAGAATGAAAGAAGAGCCCAGGATTTTCGTTTCACATGATCACACATCTCCAGCCACGATTCAGCCTGACGCATAAAACTGAAAGGGATTGCTGGACATTTCTGTGCCTGCAGTATAAATCAAGTGGTATCCCGTTACTTAACCACAGGTACGCTGGATCTTCCTATTCTCCAGCGAGCCCTTCACCGATACGTTGCAACAGAGAGTCAGGGCACAGTGTATCGTCGCAAAAAGTAAATTGAAAAGAAAAAACGAGAAATTGAATTCTCGTTCCGACGAGCGTGCCACTGGTTTTCATAACAAAGGAATACTTCGTTATCGCTGCGAACTATCGGCTTGTTTAACCATTTGACGCTACCCTGGAAAGCTCGAGGAGGGTTCCAGGATGGGAATGGAGCGGCGTAGCGCGAGGTACACCCTCAAGAACGAGGGTTTCGTTGATTGTTCGCGATCGATCATTAACGGGGGGAACCTTCTGCCCAAGAAATCGATGATCTTGTTGTTCACCGTCGAAACTCCTCCACGAAAGTTGCCAGTCCACCGCGGTACGCCCCTTTCATGGCAAAGTCAAACTTTAATTTGATTCCTGGAGATTGACGTAGGGCCGCTGTTATAGAAAGAACCGTGGCCCAGAGGGGGAGGTAGATCGATGCGAAAGGTGACGAGTTCATTTTGGAAATAAGAAAAGTTTCGCCTGACCTGGGTCGAGGGTATTACTTCGGAACAGTGTCAGATGGTGGATTTCATTACCGCGAGATTCTGATGTCCCCGCATTAAAATTACTATAGCCAGCGGTGCCCTCCATGATATCGAAAGTTCCACCGTAATGCCTGTTTCATTGCACAGAGCAATATAGGATCGTGATTCACGGCTCTCGCGTGGTTTCCACGTTATTCGCGGGTTTACGAGGCCCCGTGTTATCGATGATACGACGATACGATGACGCATTGTCTGTTCGTAGGTTGCTCCTGCGTCGTCTACAGCAGCTCGGACAGACCTCAAGGTGGCACATTTACATCCCCTTATTATCCAAAGCGATACCCGTCGAATATCGATTGTCTGCTTTACACGTTCATCGGTCAACCTGACGAAATCGTTGAGCTGACGTTTCACCACTTCAATATCCGACGTGGTCGACCCGAGTAAGTACCCTCTTCTGAAATGCACCTTACGATTCATCGACCCCTGCTGGACTGAAAGCCGTCGAGTCACGTCATACTAAGCCTTTATTTTTGTACGTGAAATGATAAAGTGTATACGTTGGAAACAAAATCAATTCATGTTTTCGGGTTTGCATGCAGTAATCTTTTTCACTGTACTTCAAATTTCAAACATTGAATTTAGATTTCGTTTTTAATGAGAGTATCGATTTAAAAGCAAGATGGCAATTGACTGTGGAATTTATGGAAAGCTCAGGTTTGATATTTAAGGCATTTAGTTTTATTACTCATTTAAAAATTAACTTATGCACATAAATATAAGTCTTATTTCATCAACAGATATTATGTATTTATAATTCGGGGGCGAGCACAAAAATTTTCTCACTCGACTGATTCTATTTTTTTTAATTGCCTTTTCGGTTGGGGCACTTGTCCAAGCGTTAGATATCCACTTCTTTTTCTTGTATGTATAATTATGCAGAGTAAAACGAAAATAGTACAACGTGAAAGAAAGTGGTTCTTCATGTAGTGTTGGATAGAATATGTGGAATAAAATTTTTTCATGCGAGGCTTCAGTAGAATTTTACCTGAATTTTACTTTTAATAATTTATACATCCTATGAATATCTTCACATAAAATATGTAAAATTTAAAATAAGCTTAATTCCGTAAAATTGGTATCAATTAAGACGAAATTAATTAATGCCAGAGACTCTCTAGTCTCTTTGGAGCATGTTTCTAAAGAACACTGTTATCCCAACTACGAATTACCTCAAATGCAAGCTGGAACCCAACTTGTAGCTCTCTCTCATAAATAAAAACGTCGCAAAGATGCTTGACTGGAAGCTGCATTATACATGCATTCGTGCAGGGGAAAGTTGAGCTGGAATTCTGAATAAATCATTGAGCAAAAAATAGGATTCAAAGGTGATCCAGATGTAACTACGTTTTGTATGTTAAATTATTCGGTTGCTCGTGGTAACAATATATGTATATATACATGCTAGAGTATCGACTTTGAAAAGAGCATCGTGTCACGTGGAATCGTTGAGACCATTGAGCTCTAAAATTACGGACATTACAGAGTTTTTGGTACGAATAAATCTATCAGTAGTTTAAAAGTAGGTACAATCTAGACCTAGCGAATGAGTAAACTGGGTATAAATTGTTCCATATTACTTTGTTTAGTATTAGGATATTTCAATCCATGCAAAGTTTGTTTACAGTTCGCGTAACAAGCATAAGTAAAATAGAAATAAGTATAGGAACTATAGAAGTTCTGCTAGAATTGGTTGCATTGAACAAATTAAACTGTATACCTGTATTTACACTTAGAACATAAGTTTTAACTCCACTCAACACAAGTGCAATTCCATCTAACACGTATAATCAATTTCTAAATTAGACTTTTTCCACCTCTCAAACGATTTACATCCAGTAATGTTATAAAAAATCTTTATACTTCAATATCCTTTATTATCTACACCATTTCTTACTAAAAAAAAACGCAAACCACCAAAATGCATCCACCTGTATATTTAGGTGTCCCTTTAGAACTGCCCCAACATCCTAAAAGTAGTTTTCACCAATGCAACGTGGCTTTTGCAGTACAGTCATCTACAGATTAAAATGGGACACCCTGTGTATAAATCTGAATATCTCAGTTCATATTATCTGCTTTGCCAAGAAGGATCTCGCATACTTCACTTGCAGAGCGGCAACAGGATTTCATAGAGATTTAATGAGCATAATTGCAGGCCCTAATTCTTAAAAGAAATCTATTTTTCTTTGTGCAAGCAGGATCATGCCACACAAGAAAAATGGGTCGAGGGTACTCTGAAGATTGTGCATCGTCTCTTTGACATCTCATTTGCTGCAATGTGGAATTCATTAAGATAATATCTGGAATAAACTGCATGCTTCAAAGTGAAAGGAAGCTATTATGCTGCCCTTCTATTGAAGTGTATTAACTTCGTGACGCTGCGTCTCTTACAGTTTTATGGGGAAAGCTTCACTAATTGAATCGGATACAAGATTATGTTCAAGGGTGTCTATATCCGCTTTGGAAACTAATACACCTCTTGAAAAGGTACGCCCCGCAGGTTATTGTATACATATAGTATATCATGCTCGTAATGAGTGTAAAACGAGAATGATGTGATACCTTTTTTGCGCTGTTTCAATTAGAAAGGCAGCAATAACCGTGCTTAAAAAGAGATTATAAAATATAAAGTGCAATTTACTTTATAAAGGATAAAGAAGTGGCTATTTGTTAAAAAAAAAACATTAACAGGTCTTCTTTGTTAACGTCACTTTCTTTTAGTTTCAACAGTTTCTTTTAACCTGTAACGACACATATCTATTACTATAACGTAGTAATTTAAAAAGCAATAAATTCCACCTTGCCTGATGTGTTAATCTTCAAATACCTTTGAGTATAGACATCACTATAATTGTATAAACATAGGAACACTTCAAATTTACGTAGGTACTTGCCTTTTTAAATTTCAATTTCTGTATTCCTATTTAAATCACGAAAAAATAATAAGGACATCCTGTTTCCGATAGTTTTCGCGAAAATATTATAACTTAAAATTCTTTATGAGCCAATTCATTTATCGATATAAAATATTTCGCGATTTGTCTTCAAGATTAAAGGAAACTTTTATTGGCACCAAGTGCAAAAAGGAAATTGCGAATGCTTCTAAAGTCAACGATTTTATTCCTCGAAGGAAAATTCCTTTTATCGTCGACCCTTGATGTTGTTTTCATTTATTCAGAAAGTGAAACGAAACTGTGAAGGGTTATAATGTGAATTCTAATTCTCCTCGCGACAAGTTTTCCTCTTGAAAAATGGCACTTTTCGGTGTATTACGTGTCGTTGCATTCGACATTTTCGTGCCCTTTTGACTTTCTCTTATTCAACTACAATTCCTCCGGCACGTATTATTCCAGCAACTCCCTAAACATTACATTTTCGTTTCAATATTTCGTACCTTCGACAGAGTCTATTTCATCGCTCAATTGAATGTTCCATCCTCCATTTAATTTCCGTGCACGCGAAATATTTGTAACTGGTTTGTTTGAACGTAATCGGAGAATTATTATTCTTCATATGACTTTAAATGAACTGCAGAATACTTCGAAAACATAAGATAATACGCCAGATATTGAGTTGTAATTTGTAACACAAATCATCTGCTCTTGTCTTTGAAGTTCAAGTCAAAATAGTTTGTTTTTTGACTGAAGCACTGTGTCTACTCATGTCGTGCAATGAAATTTCAATGGAGATACTGGTAAAAGTTTAAGTAAATAAATTACTGCACATTATGTCCAAAGGAATGCTAAATTTCCTTATAATAGAGGATGTGTATCATAATAATTACATCATATTTAGCATCAAAAAGCGGCGTTAAATACTGAGAAATGTTGAACAATATGTCTCGAAATAATACAAAAACGGCATAATTACAGTCACGGAACATTCTACTCATTACCTCTTTCATTTCTCATTAAAAGTGAAACTGTTAATTAACAGTGGAAATTTATTCATCCCCCTTCTCACTGACTTTCATTTTATGACTTTCATCTAACCACTCCACTGTTTCCCTATTATTACATATATTTCTCAGTTTTTACCGTATATGGTTAATCATTACGATTTTTCCAGTGTTTTTCTCATTACTGCATCTCCCATAACGTTGCAGGCGTTGGTGTTCATCGAATTCCAGCAATATTCATTTGTCAAACTTTCTCATCCCCCTAATGGTTTTTCATAGTAAACAATTTTTCGTAACGCGTCAAGTACTTCAGCAATATCTCTAACTTCGACTCTCGAGTATCTAACTGCCCGAAAACTTTGGCCTGGATGTTCATCTTTAAACCGGCTCAAGAATCTTGAGTCTGTATCTTGAGACAAGATACAGTCGATGAAAGAGATATGGGGAAATCGTAAATCGAGTGAGTTCTGAAAAGTTATGCATACAAGCAGGCTGTGAAAACAGAGAAAAAAGACAAACAGGCAAAGGAACAAAGGCACCTCTTCTCTCTTTGTTCCTTCGTGTTAACAGGCATTGACAACTACGTTCATTAGACGAAACAAGAGTCCCAAATTTCATACCACTTGCGCGTGGCCCGAGGAGTTCGCCACACATCTGCCAGAAGAAAGACGCTACAGTCTAATTATGTATATTTATGTTTTCAAAATATCTACCTAAATGAATATTACACAAAACTTATGTAGACACTTAACAATAATATCGGCGCATTACATTTGGAAAATTAAATATCATCTTGCTCACTTGTTAATCGTGGAAAGTCTACGAAATATCTATATAGCTTTCAAGTACTATAAATTACTGGGACAATACACTAAAATTTATTTCTTTTCTAACAAACAAATGAAAAATAAAATAATAGTCTACAGACTGTGCATCAGCTGCAAGTGCAAGCTTCAGGAGTTAATACAACTTATTCCAAGAAATAAAAATTATTAATAAGCTAAATAAATACTCAATAGATAGCACTTAATTTATTTCGGTATTTACTGATCTCCTTAAGGTCTTGCATATATTTAGGATTTTTTAGGGGTTTTATTAAAATATTTATTACACGTGATTTATTAGTTCATAAAGTGCAAGAAAAAATTTATTTAAAATAATTTTTGTATTCAATTAATGGTCTAAAGAACCTCAAAAATCATAAATACTTAATACAAAACTAATTTTTTTCGTGCACTTTATGGACTAATGAATCATGTGTAATGAGTATTTATTTTTTTTTAATAAAACCCGTGAAAAATATTCCCAAAATCATTTATTTCGCCAAGGCTAAACGTATATAACCCCTTAAGTCCTTCTTGTTCCTTCTAGAATCTAGAATCTTCTATAAATCACTAAAACTTGTACCCATACTTCATTTACACTCTGTATAAACGATCCCCCGACTGCTTTCAACTATGAGCGACATAATTCGTCGCATTTGTCGTCTTCGGCGCCGACTCACAGCGGTGTCTCCAGCTTCCACATTTCTGTGTGAGAAACTTAGGAATTTGCCAGGTAACGACCATTTCGTGGAATTGAATTCCAAATGCGATTCATCCCTAGACAATGGCGTGTTGTAGAAAGAGTGTGGTGACTTATTGCATGTTTTCCATTGTACGGGCAGGAGAACAGCCTCAGGAACAATTTGTTGCGGCGTTACCTGCTCGCAAACGTATGTAAATCCCCAACAACAAAACGTTCCTTTGGTCCGTAATAAGGATTCACCGTTGACACGGTTTAACCTCTCTCATTCTGATTTATTTGCAAGCAGAGAATATTTTAGGTACTACCTTTCGAAGAGAATTTTCGACTCCTCGCATGTGAAGAAATGTACCGACGCACTGCAACGTTTCTTCTTCTTGAAATTTTTTTTAAAAATGTTTCGAAGTTCATTCATTTGTTTTATATATGAAGCTTACGAAATTGGACTTGTGATTTCAACGAGATGATTCAACGGGGACTGCTGTCTGGTGATGAACTGCAGTTTCTGCTATTCGAAGCCTGTTAGTTTTGCTTTTTTCGCAATATTTCGAACTCGATGGGAATGAAAAAATGCATTTCACTTTCGAGCAAATATTGGATAGGGTTGAAGTACATACGTGAAATAGTATATGTACGAATGTGCCCAGTAGTTCTATTGCAAAGCAAGTTGACAGGTGGGTTGATTAATTCACCAGTGATAATAATACTATGCGTTATGAAATCACAGTATGCGTGCTTCAATGAAATTTAAATCCCTTAGTGCTCGTCACTAACAGCGACGACGTCCGTTTTAAGTCCAGAAACTTTGTAATTATTCTCCTGGCACAGTGTATCATAAATTATTCCATTCTCAAGAAGTTTAGGGTGAAGCATACTTAGGAGAAAAATTAACTTATCACTTTGATAAGCAGGAAACATTTTTTGTGAGAGTGCACACCGCCAGCGTGGAACTTCTTGAGAACAACGACATGAATTGGGTTTATGATGAGAACGCGATTTCTTCGCTATTTTTCGAGATTAACCACTTTTACGTAGCTTTACTTTAGCACTTTCAGTTTGCTCATTTACGGCTAGGAAAACTTCAAACTCTAATTAGGACGTGGGAAGCTTGAAAGTTCTTCTTGTTCCTGTATAGGGATTGACGTATCGTAAATCCAATCCACAACGCCGCCTTAAACTCTTAAGTGGGAAGAACGGATGTATCCATCATTTTTACCTATTTTTATGCTGTGAATACGAATTAACATTGTTGGTGGCTCAGCGACTTATGAAAGTCAGAGAGTATACGTCATTGTATTTATTTTTAGATACAACACCTTCGTACATAGATGAAAGAAAAAGAGTATCTGAAAGACTTTCTGTTATGTACGTACTTCTTAACACAACACATAGGTACCACGTTTTTTGGTAAAATAAATTCCTCGAGAAAACTAACAGTATTATAGTTTACACACAGTTTGTTTTCAAATTGATCGTCATGTTTTTTTATGTGTAATTAGGCTTTAGGGACCACAAATGTAAACAGTTCCTAGTATTATAGCCCTTCTCAGTTTTTATGAAACCCTTTGTATAAAAAAATGACTTCAAAATTCAAATTTTTCACTTGTATACTCTGTGTACTCTGTTGTTTTTAATTCAAGCGGGTTTGAAGTGACATAGTAGCCAGTTTCGAGAAAAAAACACTCGACCAGGTCGTGAAATTAGACCATTGAGATAAATGAAAGTATGTGCAACGCTCAAAAAGTAAAAAACTAGCGGCTACGGGAAATAAAAAAGATCTGAAACAGTACTTAACTTGGAAAAAAGTAATGACACCCTCCACTTTGGTGCAATGTTTAGTAACGTTGCTAGAGGTGCGCAATGAAAGAGGATTAAAAAATGTGTTTTGCATTTAGCAGTAATGGGAGGACTTCAAAACTCCAAGTAAATAAATGATTGAGCATTGGTTACTTCTTTCGTTTTATGCTGCGTGGATTGGGGTGGCCCTTATTTATACGTGTCGAAATTTCTTTTTCTATTTCTTTGCTCTCACCCCATAGAACGGTGCCATTTGATACAAAAATAGTCCCCGAAAAAGTTTATTACAGGTGGGACTCGCAATTAATGCACACACACAAGGGCGGATTTAGGATTTTCGGGAGGGGGGGGGGGCGCAGAGCTGAATTCAAGATTTTTTTGATGGGGGGCGTAGGCCTGACAAATGAACCACGGACCTTTCCGATATTTTCCTGCTAAATGAAAAATTGTTTTTTTTATAAATTTATCATTTTCTTCCCTCATATTGTTAAGTTAAAATAAGTATTTTGCAAATTAAAATAAATATTTCTTCCTTGAGGGGGGCGCCCCCCTCTGGATCCGCCACAGCACACATAAAAGTGATTTTTAGGTTTTGCACACTTCTCATGTGCCCACATTTTTCTCTCTATGCACCGAATCCACTTTGTAACAACATGCCCCTTTCCCTCTGTAACAACATGCCCCTTTTCGTATGTAACAACATGCCCCTTGTCTTGTGTAACAACTTGCCCCGGTTGACACCATTGTGTATAAAAAGCTTTAAGTTCATACCAGTTTGGTGTGTTCTTATGTTCTTGGTACCAATCTGTAGCTAAAGGAACACTGATTCAAACATGGTAATATTAATTTACATACAATTATCTGTCTGTTCGGTAGAAAAGATTGAAGTAGAAAGAGAAAAGTTACTATTAGTACCGAAAACACAAAAAACTGTAATAAAGTGACAACGCGTGAACCGACTACAAACAAACAACATACACAACTGTGTATGATTGAAACACATCAGTCACGTCATCGTCGAAGTGATAGTCCAAGTGAAAAAAATTTAAACTGCTATGTAACAACCTGCCCCTGTAACAACTATCTCCGGTCTCCCGTACAGTAATTGCATAAAATTGAATGCTCTTTTAATATTATTGGAACAAAATTTCGATAGAGCTTACCATTTTTGAGAAATTCTTCAAATTCAAACCATTCATGAATTCTGAACATTAAGGCCTGGTCCACACCCTTTCCTGTTGCTTGATTACAATAATGTTTTTCAGGGACTATTTTTTTATGAAATGAACCATATTAGGGGTAGCAAAAGAAATCGCAGGTTGAAAATAATAAATAATATAATTACCAATATGCTGTGTTTTGGGCTGAACTGTTCCATCCATCAATTTCTTCTGAGAAGTTGTAATTTTGTAGGGACATTTTAAGAGTCCTTGCAGAAAACACTATATGTTCATCAATCAACACAAAGTGGCAATATTGAAAACAAAATTGTTTTAAATTGCATAGAATTTAATTTTTGGCACTTACAATGGTTTCTACAAGAACCTTTCATTTCTGTATATGTGTTTCGTACATTCTTACGGCATGTGCGATCGGTAATTTCACATGTGCCAACTCAATATTATGTCGTAGGGGAAAGCGGGGTAATTCCGACCACATAAACAGTAAATGCTATAAAATTTGAACAAGTTACACATTTGTTACTTTTTTATATTAATTGCTAGTTTGAAGTGTCTAGTTTGTATTAGTATGACCGAGAAAGCATAAATTTACGTTGTAACAAAATTGAGAGCAATAACACAAAAATAGTAATTATAAAAGAGATAGGAAAACTGTTCGATTAATAAAAAATTGTATTATTTTTTATTTTAAAATTAATTAGTACATATATAACAAGTGTATTCTTCATGGGTATCTCATCCTGAACATTCTTCATATGCCCATTGACCACATACTTTGCACTGGAACCACATTTCACCACCTTTTCCGAATTCTTTGCAAAAGGAGCAAATATCGTGCTCTACACTTTCGTCACAAATATCTGAATTGTACGTGGCATTTACGTCAGAGAAAACAATGTTAAAAGCTGGCTGGAATTACCCCTCACTTTCAGCCGGTATTACCCCACACGTCATGTTCAGATATTTGAAGTAATACACTGAATTGAATTTACATATCACCAAAAACCAAATGTGAGTTTGAAAGAAGAAACGTTCCTCTATTTAATGAGATTAATATTAATAATTCATATTTATTCCATGTACAAACTTACCTTGCTTAACAATCGACCACTGTTATAAGATTACGGTGCGAAATGAACACTCCCGGATTTGTTTGAAACAAAAGACTGCTATCATCATGGAAACCATGAATATTAGCTCGCCGCATCATTAAGAAGTGCCAGTACCATACAGAGTCCAGTTAGGGTGAATTGACCCGTAAATGAATAGTGACCAGTGAATGAACAAATTGACTTTTTTCGTGTATAACAAGAATACTATTTCATTGAAAACAATGATCTTATATTTAGAATGAAGGGAAATTTATTGAGATAGCGGCGATAATAATATTTTTTGAATCTACGAACGTCTCGGTCGCTTATTAATTTTTTTGTTTTGTGGTTTCGGGTGCTGCCATTCACGGCGAGAAACCTAGTAAAAAAACACGTACGATGACACTTAACCATTATATTGTGTAAACTGTGTTCTGACATAAATAAATTTGTCAAGTTCCTATTATTATAATATATAGATTATATTTTTATATTCTTATGTTAGGTCCCTCAACTAAACTTCCTTTCTTCTTTTGTAGCGTTTTCAGCGTTTCCTCGTCGGAAAATGAAGTATTATTCTTTGTGTTCATTCACTGGGTACAAGGTATTCATTTATTGGGTACTTTGTTCATTCACTAGTGTATTGGGCATTGATTACATTTTTATGACTTATTTCCGACGCCGGTCAAGTAAAAAAATCACAAACAATTTTTTTAGACATTTTTAAAGCCTATTCTGTTACAAATTCTTGTTTCATTAATAAATTAGGACATTTATCGTTATTTGAAACTGAAAAAACGCTTAGCTATTCATTCACTGGTCAATTCACCCTACGCGATTTTTATTTAAAGAAATAGAAGTGATCGGAATTACCCGCTGGCCAGAATTACCCCGCTTTCCCCTACTCGTAGCGAACGATTAGCAGAGAGTGGCATTTCAACCGAAGGATTTAGCACGACTTCTTCGAGCATTGCGGTATCCTTTAAAACAGTTACATAACGGCACAAAGTTACGGTGCAGCCCGATCAGACATACATGGAACATGTGGGCGGAGGCATGTACGTCACGTTAGACAATTTACCACGTTCGCGATACAGGTAGCGCCAGGGCCGAAACTCGATTGGGCATGCTTGGCCCCTGTTACGTCTCACGAGGAAACGGATCAGCGGATAAGAGGCGTTCTGCCTTACATCGCCTAGCTGTGCGCCGCGGCTGATTACTCGATAGTTGCGCGCTGTGTTCCCCTGATAGCTGCTCTCAGCCACTGCCAGCTCGATTGCAAGCCGTATTGTGGATGCAACGAGACAGCGGCAGTCCCACACCGTACCAGCAACGACGCGTAACCCCCGCACGCTATCCCCTTTCCTGTTCCCGCAGACCATTCGTGCGTCGTGCTACCCTCCCGTGCCCCAGAACGCGGGGATTTAAACGTGATATTATTTTGATAAGAAAATCCGCCGGCACGTACAGGCCGGAGAAAACTCCGGCATTCCGCATGCACGCCACGAAGTTTGCCGGTCACTTTAAAACGCCTAAGCGCGTGGAGGGTCAGCGATGCGGCGACGGCCGTGGGGGGCTGGAGTCGTTTAAGGGTTCAGAAAGGAGGAAGTTACGAGACGAGAACGGGGAACGTTCCCGTGAATACACAGCGCCGGCGTTTTCGTGGGCGGGCCGGTCCCCGAAGATTTTATTTCCCCCACCGTTGTTCCTTTGAACGGAATATGAATCTCTTCTTTTGTAAAGTTGCGGTACCCCACTTTTCATCCTTTCTTTTCACCTCACCTTCTACCAATGCCGTTCCCTTCCTCTTCCACTGTTTTCCTCCCCTCCCATATCGTCTAAAAATGTAATATCGCCGGTGCGTCGATTGTTCCGCGAGCACAATGACCGCCAGGCGGACAATTAACAGAGCCCGGGTCTGGAGGGGCAGAGGTGGGGGTGTCGAATGATATTAATGATTCGCGTGGCGCGCGTACTTTAAGACGCTTTTTAATTGCACTCGGGTGGATCGATCGGTCGATCCCAGCGGCCGACTAACAAGATGACCGTGCGCGATACGGGGTCGCGATTACGTATGCAAATATGCGCGGGGATTTCTGCTGACAGGCATTATGCGTCGAAGTACGACGGGGCCGCAGTCTGCCGCGGGAACTTCCGACAAGGCGAGACAGACTGTCGGAAACATGGGCAAACAATTGGGTAATGCGCGCCGCTCCTGAGCGCGGGGGATCCCTGAGCGCTGGAGGATCGGTTGCCACGGAAATTTCTGCGGTTTCGGCACTGACACCGCGAAAACCTCGTGCGATCGTCGCCTGTACATCCGAGGGGGACTTTTTTGGCCACGCGATCGAGCGTGAAGCGATACTCACGCGTCGGCATTCGACTTGAGCTGGGGATCTGTCGGTTGCAAAAGTCGAGTTTACGCACGCGAGCTATTTTCGAAGGAGGTGGCTTCCTGAAGGAGAGTTGAGTGCAATTGATATTATTGAATGTCGTTGAGTGTTCTGGTGGATGCATTTGTGCTTTTGGTCCCAGGACACTGGGGCCATTTTTGCATAATACGCATAGTTAGATTCCATAATCTTCTCTACATATGCCCTCTGAATTTCATTGCAGTATTTTTAAAATTGACAGAGCTATGGTAAATTTTGTGAATCGATATTGGCCAACTGACCCTAAGACGTGTCTAATTGGAGACCTTGCAGCAAAGGGTGCACCTGTATCATTATCAACTTCGAGTTTAGAAAAAGTGGTTATAAAATTATTGCTTTGACTTAAGATTGAAAAGAGAATATAATAAAAAAAAATATATATTTTCACGAAATAAGTAGTAGTTACTGCAGTGCTTCCAAATTTTTTGAGTCGCGATCTCTTTTTTAATATTCAAATAATTTTCGACCCCTCGCCCTCCCCTCCACCTTCTGTATATAATGTATGGTAAATTTAATAAGGTAAGGAAACCACATTAAAAATAGGTATTTCAGAATATAATTCTAACTTCATAACATTTAATTATCTTAATACATGTATTAAATATGTTTAAAGATATTTAATATATTTAATTACAGTAATGCCTCGTTATAATCCCGACGATCGGGGCTGGCGGCGGGACACTAACGCGATGCCGACACTATTTCCTTGGAGTAGTATGTATCTTAGTTAGTGTGATGGTTGTGCTTGTATGTGCGTGACCAGTTTCTTCTTTTTCATCATAAATGAAAAATTAGTGCTACATCATTAATAGTTACCATATTAAAATAAATATGTGCTAAGAATCGTCAACTAAAAATTATCACGGCGATCGTCTATAAAACATTTCGCGACCCCTTTTAAGAGTCACGATCTGCTGTTTGGGAACCGCTGAGTTATTGAGTTGATAAGATTGTATATCTATTTTGGACAAATTTCTCAAATCTGGTGCATTCATATTGCGCAAAACAGTAATGGGCGCAGATTCAAAATTTGTAATAAATCGCTCTTTCGTTATCGGATTTGCACCAAATGTGCACCGAACGATGTAGAATTTTTTTACAGATGCACCACTTTTGCTGTAAAGAACTCAATTGGAAGCCAAACATACATCACCCTGAATTCTGACACGATCTACAACTATTTTTATGACTACGTTTTTCCATTATTCTATATTTTTCAAATATTATGCAAATATTAAATAAATGATACAAAATAATGTTAAAACACTACAACATTTTTTACATTTCTCCATTTTATGCAAGAAGGGCCTGAGAGGGCAATAATGAAAATTAATTTCACTGATTAATTTATTACATAATTCCGATTGTAATAATGCAGCTACAAAGGAGGTATAAATATTATCGGCAGTTTTACAACAACTTCACTATGCTTAAAAAATATCCAACTTCGTAATATTTAAAGATATTTTTCTCGAAACTGACTTTTGGCACTGTGGCCTTTCTTGCATTGAACAGTACATTTATAAGCTGAACAATGCGGGATGAGGAATGAAAGATATGTGTATGTTACAATGGAATTTGATCCTTTGTAGTCCTGTCACTAAATTCTTTCTGCTTCCAGTTGTCACTCCAGGAAGTTCTCTAAATCTTCCCGAACATTGATTTCTATGTTCCTTTCTTTAAACGCCCAACTATAGTTGATTCACTGAACCATCCTTATTTATCCTGGTTCTTAATAATTCATGAAGCATATAATATATATCCACTATTTACTGTATGTATTTTGCTACATATATTAGCAATTAGGTAATCAGCTTCAACCGAGCCTGTTCTTTACTGCACTTCCCACAACACCTTCTCCCCTGATTAGTAAGCGGCTACTTGCATAGCATTCTCCAAGTTCGCTAACCAAAATCTAACAAAAAAGTTCGTTCATTTCTGAACTTCGGGTTGCTTGCAACTTCTGTTGCCATAGCCTCAAACTTCCAGCAGATTGCAATATCATATTCAGAGCCTCCAAAAAACCAATCTTCAGAATCCCCCTAAAAAGCTCGAACTTCATTCTCATCCTCGCATCGTCAATAAAACGGAGGGCCAATAAAATCATAACCCGCGTTATTGCTTCTAATAACACCTTGGCACGTCGAAGTGCCGTGATGCAATTCGCCTGACATTCTTCGGATGGTAGACTTATGCCAAGCACGTGCCTGTCCTCGAGGTGCTCTTCCTAGACGGAATTCTATTTACAAATCCCCCGCCACCAGGGGCCATAAATCGTATCTGCTTCTAAGGAGCGAAGCCAGGCGCTTCATATCCAATATTAAACTGCCCATGAAGATGGCCCTATTAATATGGCGTGCGGAGGAACGGCGACCGTTTACACAGTAGTTGTGTACTATAGTATATTCTAAAGCTGAGAAAATCCCTCGGAGAAGAGAGGAAACTTCGCCTTTGAATCTGCTCGCGTCAATATTAAGCCGCCATCGCCGCTGGTACGAATTATAACGCACGTAACCAGCCACTGTTCCAAGTTTCCGTGGAGACTAAAGCCTCCCGGTGTGTCTGCGATTCTAATTATCAGCTAGCTGGCGCGACACTATCGTTAAACGATCGCCCCGTGAATCCACTTGCACTAACTTGATTTTATACCGAGCGGATTTTCACGGTGATACGTAGTTATTTTAATTGCCTGACTTAACGGCGACGACAGTTCTAATACCACTGGCTGCGAGAATCCGATACCTTTTGCAACTGTTTATTGTACGTAATTGGATATAGGTCGAGTATGTGTACATCTGCATAGATCGGTTTTTAGAAAAAGGGGACAGAAGTTACAGGGTAGATACTACCTACTCATTAAGCTGAGTAAATAATGCTTAATTAACTTGGGTAAAAAAATTAACCCTGTTAGAGTTGCGAGCGAGTTTCGGCTCTGGTAACGCAAGTGATTTGCTTGCTACTATTAATATTTATTATACAACTAGGTATGTGGGTTGAGAATAGGAGGAAATGTATTTTATTTATGCCACAGTTACTAATTATTGTTATGGTATAATTTTGTGATATTATAAGAGCTTATGCTGCAACTTTCCCTTCAGTATGTAGAAAATGTTTGACAAGAGAACCGCAGGAGTTTTTACGAGTTTGCTATTCTGTAGTATGTAGTATGCAGATGCAAAGTGTGTTGTGTGGAAATGGAATGTATATTTTGAATGTACACGTTTTCGTAACTCCGGAGCCGTTTTTTAAAAAGTAATTTATAAACGTAGAAGATGTAGAAAATGTTGAAATGAGTGTGTTAGAAATTACAACAGATTAAATAATCTTAATATATAAAGCAGAAAGCTTTGATATGTTGTGTGTTTGTCTGTCGCCTAAAAACTTTCGAACGATAAACTCTGGGATCACGAAATGTGCCTCAGCTCATTATGCCTGACTAATCCATATGAATGTGACCATTTTCACAAAAAACTAACAAAATTTTGTTTATAAAATCAGAATCTAAATTTCGAGCGAAGCCGAGTAGTCGAGCTAGTTATATATATATTTATTGATAAATAGTTATCCCTCTTTTCGTGTCAAGTCTTTTAAGAACTTCGGTATCTCGGATAACAATCCTAGGTAGGTTACATCTAAAAGGATTAAATAACCCCCTTGGAACAAATAGAAATAAATATAAAATTCCATTTCATTTATATTTTACAATTAAAGATATTTTAGGATTTATTTTAATCACAATAATTAATTTTTTAATTATCATACAATACCCAAATATTTTTGGGGATCCCAATAATTTTGTCTACGCTAGGAAGAGAGGTTTCACCCCTATCCTCGAATGGCCAAAACGGAAGTCCCAAGTTAGTTTCCCATGATCTCACGTAACTGGCGAAATCCAGACATTGCCATCTGCAGAAAGATATTGCAGTGTAGATCCTTGGATATCCACGACTTCGTGGATCGCACTCATACTCAACGGTTACGGCCTTACGAGGGGAGGACGCGAATGGGACGCGTGAATTTTTAACGAAACCTGGCAGAAAATGTTGGGGTCGATGTGTATAAACAAATTCCAGAATATTAGCTGTGAATGGCGAGCCATTTTTATAAAGAATGGCTTTGAACATTCAAATTATGGAGTCGTCGGATCGACGTCGTTCTTCGTTTGAATAGCAGATCACCATAAAAGGAATACAAAAGTGTTATGCGTTATTAATTTAACCAGAAAATGAAGTTTTTTGTCGTAGTATAGTCCCTTAACTACGCTTGCGGAAAACTAATTTTCAACTACCGCACTAGCCCAGATGCAAGTATGCATCCCGAATTAAGAGCCAAGAAAGTGGGGTTCGAAATCCCTGCAAGGGATTTGTTCTGGAACTTCTGGAATTTGTTTATACACATCGGCTCCAACATTTTCTGCCCGGTTTCTTTATAAAATCGCCCGCCCTATTCGCGTCCTCCCTTCGTTAGTCCCTCACCAGACGAACGCGCTGATCTCGAGGATGGCCTCTACTTTCGCCGTTCGGAAAATGCCTGGTCAACACCTGGAACTGCGTCTGGGTCTCCTCACTAACTTTCGCTGGGTCTGTAGATAGCCATACGTTACGGACGTAACAAGCATAAAGTGTAATAAAATTCTACTACAAGGCAACAGTATTTGCTTCCACTTCGGAAAAAAGAAGGCCGTCTTCAAATGTCTAAAGCCTTTGCACTTAGGAAAACTTCATTTCATTCTCCTAATATATAGTAACTACAATATTATTCTAACATAAACATAATTGTTTTCTTACATAATACAAGTTGATATCTAAAATTCGGTTTTATTTTACAACGTCCTCCTTTTCAAACGATTTCAGACTAGATTGTCCCCCATTTTTATTTTTGGATCTGCTAACCCTATTCCCCTATAACAATCACAAAAACTTTTTTATTCAAGAGATTTAATCTTTGTATGCCACCAGAGGCATATATCACTTCACTTAACGAACTAAACGTTCTAATTGATCAGCCATTCCAACGACTACGCCGATAATACTCCCGTATAACGAATCAAGGAAATAGAGCGTTCGTTCTCGATGTTTTTCGATTCCCGTGACTAAGACGAATCGCCCGATGGTTCACTTCGATACCGTGCAGCGGAATTTCGATGGCGTACGAACGATGCATGCCAGCAAGACGTGTTTTCTGCAGCCACGAAAAACATCGCCGACGTGCTGTCGTCGCTAGAAGTGATCGAACAGACTATACGCGCGCGCAACTTTCCATACACCTGGTTCTTAATCATAATAGACCGCAAAACACGGTATTATCATTGCGTGATGAATCGGGTCGAGTGAATAATGGCTCTAATGGAGCCATCCGTTCTGATAACTGAATCTACTCTGTATAGGCTCGTCACGCGCGATGGCCCACCTTTCGGTGACACATGATACACCGTGTCATGTATCGATGCGTATTGGTTTTGCCTTTATTCAGCAGATACTGCTCCATTGGCGACAAAGCGAAGTTATTTCACAGCATTACTGCGCGAAGTTTCAATTGATTATCCTTTGATCCATTTATTTAAATGGCAATCCCATGCTGAGAGTGTGGGGTATTAATGAGGGTAGAAGCTGGACGAGTGACAGACAGGTAATTTCCTGGAGAGAGGGATGGGCACCAGAAATGTGGAATGCAATTCTTCGGGCAATGTTTCAATACGAAATATTATTTTAAACGACAAATTTTATTAATTATTAACCACCAATGCAGAGGGAACTTCCTTACAAACTGCCATCATCTCCTATCTTCAGAAATAACTGTGTAACCAATATTGGAAATGAGCAATTTCCAAGCAAATTGAATTGGCCACATCGTATAATTTTCATGTGAAGTTTCGATCTATGGTAGTTAAATTTTTATCTTCGAAGCAAATATTCCAATTCCTCCTGAAACTTTTCTTGGAGCGTGTGAACCCAGCTTCATCAAACGTGATTCACATATTGAGAATCAGTTTTCTGAACCTTGCACTATCTTATATTCCTCATCTTTATTTCAGAAACTTTTAAAAATCCAGTAGAACTTTATGTATGTACATGTGTGGCATATTATTTTTGCTATAACTATGACAAAGTGTACAATGCTCATAACTTTGTTTAGTTAAGAGTCAAGGGGATTTAAATCTCAATTTCATGGCCGAACATTATAACATGGAATTAGTGTGTTCAATTATGAAATAATTCAGAACTCGTGAATTATTCTGCTTATTAATTCAGCTTATCTAGATCGAAAACCTATAATGCTGAACGAAACGGTTCCATCAATTAACTGGCGCTTCAAATGGAACAAGTCGAAATGGCTTAATTAAAACTAATTCAGTACAATCGATGTAAATGCAATAAGTGCTCTCCCATGCGTATCGCAAATAGGCGAGAACACGAAAAAATTAATGTTCATTAAATTAGATGAAGCTGTGGTAGGTATTAAACCAATTAACTGCCTTATTAACAAACAACGAAGAATGTAACTTCTTCGATTGGTGAGAATGTTACGGAGGAGTCAAGCGTTTATTGCTGGGGCAATTACTTTGGTACATTCAAAATTGCTTTATTTAACAGCATAAACATATTCTTCAAGTTCTTTAGTAATATTCAACTTTGTATCCATTTCGAACACAATATAATGACACATATACGTAAGTTATAAATTATAAACCTCAAGACTCATTCAGGTAGTCTATTTCAATCAGATCACTTACGTTTTGCGACAAGTATGAACTTTGAACAATTGCAAAGTCGAAATGATAAACGACGTAAGTGCCAAAGAAATGAAAAATTATTTTTTCAGTGGAACAGGATGTAAATTCCATGCAGAATAGGGTGGTGAACGCTGTAAGTGCTGGAATAATTTACATCACTTTCTAGGGCTGTCGTAAGATAGAGCAGACATCATAAATACCAACATCGCTGTGGTGGAAAAGAAAATACTGAAAATGTTCACTTTTGGCACTTACATCATCTACCATTTCCACTGCACGATTAAACTTCACATTTTCTCTAGATTTACCTACAAAGATGTGTACCTGTACTTAAAAAATACAGCTGCACTTATGAAGAAAATGATGTCACAGCTGTGTCACTTTTTCAATCTTCAACAAAGCAAAATGTTCCACTGGAAGGACACACCCAGTTCTGTGTGATCGTCAATTTTTATAAATTTCAATTCTATTACTACATCTTTTCATTCATACACATATACTTTCCCGTCAATTGACAGAAGTCATTTTAGGCCTCTTCTGGTGCAAACGCAAAGAAACCACTTCGCCCAGTTAGCATACATACACAACAGTTCTCTACTCATTGTCAGATGCAGTGGGGAACTGGCTAGGGTGTCAAGTTGCCCGATAGCAAGTGGGTCCCTAATAAACTGGGCTCCCTGAAACACTTTAATTACTAAAAAATAATATTTATACCAGAAACATTTTAATTGTACTTTTTTGCCACTTGTGTATTTGTTGAAATTTTCATTTATTTCTTACAATAATTAAATGATACTCTTATACTTGTGGGTGTGCCTCCTTTGTCACCCAGGAATCAATATTTTTTTATCTAGTCCGCCCCTGGTCAGACCTGTGAACACAAGCACTTCTCCACATTTTACGCTGTATTAAACAACATATTTCTAAACATTTATTAGCGTAATGCCTATTCCCCTCACTCTACGTACCATCTATCGTAAATATCATAAGCAGTCTCTTAAATAACACGGTATTCCAAAATCTGGCATTTAGACCTGGTACTACATTCCACCCAGTAGTTCTATGAATTTCACATCCCAGATATATGCTCCCGTAGCTGGCCTAGAGCCGCGGATATCACAAGGTGTCGCGAACGTAACGTAACGAAACGTGCGAAGGAAATTCCGCAGGGGACAATAACGAACGCGTTTCTTCGCGCTAGCTGTCACGGCGATCGTACGCAGCTCGGTCAGCTGAGGTCCATTTTGGCGAGGTATGCGGTAATTTGAACGTGTCGCGTCTCGGCGAAACTAAGCGGCACGGTGTCGCCCGTTGTTTCGGTATACGTAAAGCAGGGCAGCCCGTGCAGAAGGATAGGAAACCCCGAGTTTGCGGCAGGGACAGTAGTGCGGAACGTTGTAGCATTGGCTTTCAACGTGGCACGGCCGGATGCCGACGCCGGTGCGGAATTATACTTGTCTGGTGCGTAATTGCTGAGATTAATTATGTGCAAGATGAAATTCCTGGGCGGCAGAGTGTGACGATCCGCGACGATCCGTCGTCGACCTCGCGAGTGCAGCGACTGGAAAGAAATGGGGGATGCGGGAGGTAGAAATTGCCCCCTCGTGTTCTTTTCAATGCCTCTTCGTGGATTGCCTCTTCTGCGGTAGGTATTATTTCCTCTGATCACAAGAAATTCTTGATCTTCAAAATAACAGAATTAGAGTTTCAAAATAAGCTCCTTAATTCTAAAATTACTTAGGGGAGAGTTGCCAATATCCTACTGGTCACCTGAATCGTACCTCATCAATTTCTCAGTAATTAATGAATATAAACGATATGTGGTGATGAAAATATCAAGTAAATGCGAAATGAGACATCGAAACAAACCTTTCGTGCTTTCATTCTATTTTGTGCGCGCTATGAACGTTTAAAAAAATCAGGTACGATTGATGTAAATTTTTTAATTGTCAGCTAATACGTGGAAAAAACATATTTAAATTTGTTTTCATTGAAGAGAAATACGTAATTCGCCAAGAAACTGGAAGAGATTCAAAAATAGGGAAAAAGTTGAAAATAGGCACTCCCACTCTATCGCCCATAAGTTCCCTGTTTGTGCGTGGATTTTGCTCAGGTTGGGCTTATTTTCTTCGTAAAGGTGCGAACTCTATGTAAAAAAGAAAAAACTTGGCGTCACATGATAATTTCTGTCTTTCAAGATATGTAGTGAATTTTTTATTTAAATTCCGGCCTCAAAACATTACATTTTTCTTAAGTTTCGTTCGATTCCGCCTAAACTATTGGTCGGATTGGGAAACAATGTATGAAAGAATTGTATGCAATTTAATTACCTTTAATTCAAGGATCATAGCGATCAAATCGGTTAACTCTAACTCGAGATATGGGCAAAAACGTCGGGTCGTCTTCTTAAAAAATTACCAAAATATTCATTGGGCGATATCTCAAAATCGTATCCTTAGGATTTCGTCTCATGTCGATTTTTGAGTGTAGGGGGCCACCTTACATAAGAATTTCAATTTTTCTTTTTTCTAATTAATGTAGAATATTTTACAGTCATTATATGTACATATTGAATTCTTTATAAAGTTTAAATTCATTTATTTATAAATAAATTCATCATGTTTCCTAAATCGTACTACTACAATCGTACCAGTAGGATTTGAGAACTCATTCGTTATATAGGTTATCTCCATGTATCATATAGGTACATAGATAGGTTATTGCGACCTGTATGATCTATAAACATATGTATGTATATGTAAATATATAATAATCATTACTTTATGTTGAATATTTTGAGAGGTACGATTTTGGAAACCGGGGGTTACGATTTAAAAGCCCGGTTGCCTAAATCGTTCCTTTTCCAGCATATCACAAAAAATTAATAACACATTAATTTGTTCTGAACAAAAGGTTAAGCATACAAAAGTAGTTCCCTAAACGATACAAGCTACAATATTCAAAAGTCACTTGCATTCGGCCAGCCTTCTCTATATGTGACTGAACCTATGAAACCAGGAGAAAGTATATCACGATGCCTCAAATTCGTTCATTAATTATCATGAATATTCAGCTCCGCCGGGTCAACGTCAAGGCGAAATCCCAAGTGGATATTTCGTCACCGCGTCGACCGCCATCAGACTTACTTGGGGGATCCCGTGCTTGATCGCGATAGCTCATAATGCTCCGTGATTGTTTGGTAATAGTTCAGGCTCGATGTTTAGAAACGAGCAGTCTAATGGCGGCCCCCGAATCGAACGGAAACAATATTACCATTTCCAGGTGCCATCTTTCTCCGCGCGTGGTTCCATCCTTTTCAGTTAATGCGACCCGCCGCTTCCTGCGATCCGCTCGCGAGCTATTCCAAGCGGTAGCGGTCTGGCTTGCGCCCACTGTAAATTCCGCGGGCGCGTTTGCATAAATTTCGCCAAGAAAGTATCCTCCAGTTCCCCTCGCGAGGCATGATGGAGGGCGCGGGTATAGGTGGCTGGGAGAAAGGGACCGGAAGTCAGTGGCCGGTCGATCGTATCCTCAATTATCATAAATACAACAAGGTTAACTGTATGGAATATTCAAGGTACAGGAAGCCGGCGGAACGAGCCGCGGGACGTTAGCTGGTTCGAACTTTGGTTCAAGGAATAAATGGCGGTACTAATGTCGAAAAAACCGGAGAAGAGGCTCCTTCATTGATTCCGCAACGGCGGTGCGCGCCGTTAATGGTAATGGGGGCGCGGAAATGGACACGAGACCTCGGGAGGGTTCGAAAAAACGGGGGTATATTCGATGTTTCGAAGAAACCAGCACGCTTGACCCCGTTAGAGGAGGCAGCAAAAGTCCTTCCTCCGTTCTGCTGCTCGATAATAGATGCCCCGGCATCGAGACGCGTCGTTTACACCCAGAAGGAACGTACCGTGACAGATACCCGTCCCTCTTTTGCTCCTTGTTCGAGAGAAATGGAACGCACGGTGTAACGATTACACGACAGTCGCCGGAAGCGAGCCGGAGCCCTGCAAACTGCTCAGCAACGTCTACGCGGAAGCGAGAGCGGATGCCGGGCGAAATAAAACGACGAATATAAAGCGAGAGTCTCACGGTACCGTCTCTCGGCGATTGCCACTTTATGGAGTCTGCCGCCACTTTGTTAGTAATTTTTTCCCTCGTCGCGAAATGGCGCGTTCCGTGCGCCAACACGCGCCCACTCGCTTCGAGCTTCTTTCTTCCAGAGCGTGCCCTTTCACGATGCTTGATAAGTTATTAGGTAACGGGAATAACTTCGGTTGAATTTCGAAGAAGCCTTATCGAGAGATGTTATGTAAAGAACTGGTCTCTGTGAACGAATTAAAGTATGAACCTTTGTAAGGCCATTTGCATACGAAATTGGGCAGCTTTGAGATATCAATCAGGATTTGGCATTAATGGAAAATGTATTTGCAAATGCCAACTTGCGATTACTTGCTAAAAAAACTTTTAAAGGACAAAGTATAGTGAATAGTTTGTCTGTTATGAATTTAGCGAACTACCCCCGCGGTCGCTTCGGGCCTAAAAGATATTAAGGACTTCATGAAAACACATTTCACTTCTTTCCACCACCCTATATGGGTTGATTAGGGCAAAATCCTGTGTGGGTAACTTTTCGAAGTAAAAACCAAGGTGATAGCTAATCGGGCAAAGAGATTTTGAGGAATCCGTGAAAATACATGCCTTTTCACCTCCTAAGGGGTCGATTAGGGAAAAATCCTAATATTGGTTTTTAGGCATTTGTGTGGGTAACCTTTGTAAGTTAAAACCAAGTTGATATCTATTCGGACCTAAGAAATAATAAGGAGTCCGAGAAAACATATTTCACCCCCTTTTACCCCCTTCGGGTTGGAATTTAAAAAAATCCCTTTTTATCGAACACCTACGTGGCAAGAGGAATATACCTACGATGAATCAGTGACGCAAAATTTTAACTTAATCAACTGAAATAGAAGCTAATTTCAAACAAATTTAAAAAATTACAAAATTTTGCTTCTTCAACTAGAAATATTAACGGTAGGTAATCAATTAAAATAGCAGTTAACTTCACCACAATTTATGAAAAATTTGAGTCCCCTAACTAGAAATTTTAACGTAATCAATTAAAATAGAAGTTAATTTCAACAATAGTCTTGATTTTAGTTTTTCAACATTATCAGTAGCACAAAATTCCCAAATTTGTATAAATGGAAAAACAATTGGTGGTGCCTACAACATTTTTATACAGCATTTCGTAACACTTATTCCTACATTCAGCAAGAATGGAACATTATTTTAAATTTCGTTCTTGTTCTATCACGTGCGAGATACTTCGTCGCATAACGTCGCGGCGCGATCGTTGTTTACCACCCAAGGACAAAGGGCCGGCGTTTCGTTATTCCGTTCACGCGACGCTTCTAATTTCCGAGGGCGAAGTCATATCTACTCGGTCGCTCCGATTCCGCGCCGGCGTTCGTCGTCGACGTCAACGCGACGTCGCGGCAACGATGCTCAACACATGCGATGATTAACCGTCCCGAGCTTCCGTCAGCGCCCCATGAAAAAGGGGGGGGGGGGCACGAAACACGAATTAACCGAGCGTCGGTTCTCTGATTGCGCGAGTTCCTTGCCGCCCCTTTTTTCCTACCCTCCACGGATGAATAATTCAAAAGATCTCGCCTCCGTCCGCATGTTTTCCTCCGTTTCACGCGTGCCTCGCGCATTCCGCGCTCCACAGTTCCCAACAGTTTCTCCGCGTATTTGGTTCCGCCCCTTCGATCGATAGACAAAGCTTACTTATTGTGACTTGCAGGGATACAGTGAGTAACCTGAGACCCACTCAAGTGGTGTGCTAGGCGATATCCTTGAGGGTACAAGCCACTAAATGTGTTCGCTTACAGAGCTGCACTTATTAGGTTAGATTTCTATACACCCTAGGACCTTAAAGTAATGCGTTGCACGGATATTCTGACGTAATTGTAGTGAGTGGCAGGTGACTGAGACCGTTGAATGTCTTGCTGAAAAGCTACGAACCGAGGCTTGTATTCAGGATACTTTTTGGATATTGGTATTTTCAGGCCCTGGGGTGTTTAAAAATGTAACAAAGTAAGTGTAGCTCTATACAAAATGGCAAAGAATACGCTTGGTGGCTTGTATTCTTAAGGATATGGCTTAACGCTCTGCTGGAGTGGAGCATGAGTTAGTTACTAGGATACAACTCTGTATGATATACGAGACCGGGGTAGGTTGTAACACGGGCTAAATTGTAACATAAGTATAATCTTTTGAACGACAAATCGGGTAACCCACATCATGCGAGAACTGCTTGACGATATTAGCACCGTCGGTTTTAGTGACACGAACAAGCGTTATGTATTCATTTTGTGGTTATAAACCAGAATTTTAGTATTTAGAGCACGTAAGTAAATGTTGTCTTAGCAGTTTCATTTCAATTAACCGTCATTAGAAATCGTTTGAATTTTTGCTTCTTTGTCGCAAACGAATCAGTACACATTGGTTTATTATAATGTGTACGCATTTTAGTAATTTGATGTTTAGTTTCGCGTTTGCTGAGATACAACGCAAAAATTCAAGCTCGGGGTAAATTGTAACATGTTACTACTTACTCCGCTCTAAATGGTGATAAAGCAAACATGCTATTTCCTAACACACCGGAAAAAGATGCTCTAGATCAGGGCTGCACAAGGAGCTGTTTTCGGCGCCTAGCAACTCGGCGGCGAGCAACTCGCCTGTCTCGTTGCTAAGTTTAGAATCGGTGAGGAGAACTGCAGTAGTGTATGGGCGGGCTCGTAGCGCCAGACGCCAGTATATATGCCTAGGTTCAAGTCATACCAAATGCACGTACACTATATACTGCAGTTCTCCTCACCGATTCTAAACTTAGCAACGAGACAGGTGGGTTGTTCGCCGCTAGGCCCCGAAAACAGCTCCTTGTGCAGCCCTGCTCTAGACGAACAACAGAACAATCGAAAGTCCAAAAAGTAGAAAAAAGTATAAAGGCAAAAGTAAAGAAAGGGAAGAAGATTTTGATAGAATCAGATGAATAAGCAATGATTGTTTAACTCATGTATATCAAATGTTTAATAATGATATATGTGTTTTCATTTATATTTTTTAGAAATGTTTATTTGTGTTCATATTTGTATTTAAATAAGTAAAACAGATGTGTTACAATTTACCCCGGATTGGGGCACATTGTAACAAAGGTTCAGTAAGTAGTAAATCACGCAAATTATTTCCTGATTGAGGAAAACACTTTCGAGAAAAAACTGTGAAAACTATTTGTGTTACAATCTGCCCCGGCCTCCCCTAAGATAAGTCGAATGAACGAAAATATATACGTTTTGATGCCCAGTGGGCCTTAAAGCACTGTGCCCCAAAATTATATTTTTAAATGAAATTGAACTTAAAATGTAAGGGCTGAAACGCATCAAAGACTATTACATTAGCCTCCAATAATAAAATTAATGAGAGCACCATATTTGGAGGAAGGGCATCTAAATCACGGCAATATGTATTTACTTAATATATGAATAAATTACACTAGTTTACAAAATAAAAAATAAATTTTGCGCAATAGATACCACTATTTTTTTCTTATGTAAAATGGTCCGCTTATTCTGAAAATAAGGTCTACAATTTTTTCTAAGGTTACGTTTTCGAGATATCGATAGGTGAACGTTTTATCTATCTGTCAAAAAGGTGGTCCCACTTAATTGTGAATATCTCGGATTGCGAATGATCGGTATGGTCGAAAATTATATCAAATTAAAGATAATTGAATCACCAACAAATATATGTCATAAAATTTTCAAATCGGTTCAGTAGTTCGGGTGCAATCGAGGGAAACCACCCATGTATGTATGTTGTCATGATGAATTAATTTTAAAATTTTCCCAACTCTTTTAAATTAAAATATTTGATGATATTTGTCACGCCTAGGAAAATAATTATACACTTATGGAAAGTGTTCCACTTGAGTGCTCTATTCTGCGGAATAAGTACCCACATGGTTAAAGCAACTTCCTGGGCAGGTTACTTTTTCCCGAATTGCTTCGAAACCTATTTCTGTAGCAAATAGGAGTAGGTAAGTAGAAAGGCACTTTGTTCCGCAGAAGAATAGCGATCTAAGACTGCACGTAGCGTAAATCTTTCAACCAAACTAAATAAAGTCACGTCTAAGCGACTATAAAGAGGCATGCCTAATACATAAGCCATGTCTGAGCTATTTTCGCGTCAGAGTGTTCGCAAACGACTTATTATACGAGAATAAATTGGGAAGAGAATAACCTGGGTGTTTTGCTCGGTGCCTTGGCTCGCCGTGATGACGATGCAGCCACGTCAAATTCGACGTAAATGGCGAAAATAAGAAATTTTCTTTCAACGATGTAACACGACTTTTACGACGCACTTATGTTTAACGTGGCGTCATGTTCCACACTTTGGTTCCGTTCCGCAACTCACCGTGCTTGCAAAGTAATTTTACAGTCGAATGATTAATAATTCTTGAACGTACGAATGAGAGGCAACTTTAGAAAGAATAAAAGGATTGCAAAATATGAAGAGTTGACAATTGCAAACTTTTATTTATACAGGATACATTTCGTCTGAATAAACTTCAAATATTTCTCTCATTAAATATATCGTAAAGGAAAGACAAATTCTGAAATAAAATAATTAATATTAACGGTTACTTAAACCAGGTTCCGTTTATGAAAGGTCAACACACCCCGAAAATCCAACTGCATTTCTTTTTGAAGAAAATTCAAAAGTTTCATACTACGTCCACTGTTATAATGAAAAAAGTCACAGACTTCATTACCATAATTAAAATTCGAAATTTATTTTGCCACGTTCTTCTTTATTTGCCTAAGAAGTTGTTCACCTTAATAAAGGGCGTATGCAAAATTCGTGCAATCGCCCAAAATATTCCTATCGGTGTTCTTATTCTTATAACTTCACTTGTATCTGCAAACCTCCAAAAGTTTCTTCGAGGAAGCAATTCTAACTGAAGTTGTGCATAACGTTAGTTTCTTTGGATTAGATGTACCTTTGACTCAGTTAATTTAACTTTTGGAATAGTGAAACTTCTAAAACTTGCACTCTGAACTATTTGAATATTCCTCGTCAGCTATTAGAACCTACTCACAATTATGCACTGTGCTTCATATTCTCCTATCCCTTGTGAAAATAAAGCGCAAGCTTCCTGCTTTTGTCAAATTAAATTTGAAAATGTAGGTCACTATTCCAGAAATTCATTTCGAATCACACGCTAGAGTGTCAAGGATTTCACCCGGAGCTCCAGTTTATTGCTCGCCGAGGCAGTAGGTCCCAAGAGTGTGTCACAGAATGCAGAATCCTCTCCAGGTTATGTACTTTTGAGAACCGCAAGCTATTAAATATTAATTCCCAGGAATTCTTCGTGTACCAGTCATCACTAAACTGAACTGAGAGGTATATTTCTTTTCTATGGGCAAATTTCGTTCTTCTTTATTGTCCTCGACACTGACATTAGGACATCTCTGTTATGGTTCATGAAACTTTCCATAAAGGGTCGTGAAATTTTAGTTACATATATTTTTCGTGCCTCCTGGTTTCCATATTATACTATAAAAAGGGTAACTGAATACAAGAAAACAGTTTTATGTAAAATTTCATCTTAACTCATAATCCTTTGTTTCATTCCTCGAATGATTGACTGTCTATACTCAAGAAAAAGCTAGTTTGCCACCGTTTAGTATTTACGTCTTCCCCTCGGGACATTTTCTCTTCATCAAGAATTATGCTGGAACGTCATAGACGAGCAGCACTATTCTAAAATGCCCAAATTAAACGCCGTCGGCCGTGATTACCTGGAGAACAAATAGCCGAATCGCGTGCAGCGTTTTTAACGGTTTCACGAGCGACAGTATTTTTCAACGATAACGGAAGAGACGAGCAGCCTTCGCTCGTGACTCGGAGACAACCTTACTTCCGCTTGGGCTTTTACGAGCACTAAAAGCAAGTACCTGCTATACAATAACCTTTTCCCCGTAGACGTATCGTCGTTCTAGCCATCAAAGATCACACCTAAATCTTCTCGAATTACCTGAATTCCCAGGTTGAGTCGATAAATTTGGTTATCAGTCAAATCCGTCTTCCCAACAGATAATTAAAATTGTTGCCACTCGTATTTCATGAACATGCAGACCACTGCAAAAAATTGTTGCATGCGACCGTATTCAATTAGAAGTGTTTGAAATTTTTTTCGACCATGTTACGAGTTTTAAACAAACAAATACCTGTATTATTCATTCCTCCTCCAAGCTAACTTTTCAACAATGGAGGAGGTATGTTTCGAAATATGATGTTAGTAACTATATTTCTATGTGTTATTTGAAACAACTTATTTTATTACAACATTCGACGTAGCTTTTGACTCTTGAATTCTCTTGAGAATTAAACCACCGTTCGCTATATGACTCCTGATTTGACAGATACAGCCCCACGAATTATCTTACGTAAGTTATCCTGCACAGAATCGTTACTTGGGCGAATGCAAGACTGCGGAAAGGTACACCGATGGCTTAATAACTAACCAACCGCGGAAGTTTCTTTCTAATTAATTTTTGAATGAAAGCGACTCGGAAGTAAACGAGGAGGAAGAAAGGGATAGACGAAAGGGCAGAATGAGGCGGCGTATAAGGGGATAGAGACGGGGATCCCTCGTTCCCGGAAACTTTCTGCAGCTGCGAGTGCCAAGATATTATTCAACCGGCAGAGACCTTTATTAACTTCCAAATTAACCCTTGTATCGAAAATTGTTCTTGAAAGATAATGGCGGGCCCGCTCGCTGCGATGTATTATGTGAGCCAGCGAACTGCACAGAAATATACGACCCCGAAATTTTTTCATAACTCTGAAGGGAAGTGGATTTGCAAATGAACGGTTTCTGAGAATTATATTTAAATATAATGCATTGCAATCCAGTTTAATTGCGTTTGAAGAATTTCCAAGTGTTTAGTATCTGGGGTAAAATTCAATTTTGATCTCTAGTAGTTTGTGGTTTTGGTATATTTAGTAATAAAATTCCTGTTGAATTTTTGCAAATATCGGTCTATTTTTTGTATATTTGAGGATGTATCTTAGGCTCACTGCAATCGCGTGCTTAGGGCATCAGAAGAAATGGGGGGCACCACACAAATATTCTGAATTTTAAAATCTAACTTTTGTTAGAAACACTTTTTAGTCAAATTCTTTTTTGTGCTTAGGGCCTCTGAAGGCCTTAATTCGGCCCTACCTAGGCCTTCGAGTTATGTATCACCATTTCTTCTAACCGATTACGTGTTATGAGATTACTTATACCTAATAGTAAAAAAATTTCAGAATTTCTTTAATAACCGTTTACTGATTCTAAATATTAGTATTCATATAACTCATTATATTATATTATATCATAAGCCATCACAATTGTAACCACGTTATTCAGAGTCAATAAAGCCACACTATTAACTGGTAAATGTTTAATAAATTTTCGGGACCCCTGACACGTATTTTCACTTGCCTTTACCAATCTACCACTCTAAAAAATTATACTCAAATTTAAAACTACTCTTCGAAAACTGTCTTTGGATCTTCGCTCATATATCAAAGAATTTTCATGAGAAAGAATTTCATTACCTTAACACCGCGCTCAAGTTTCGGCCGCGATGTACCAGCAACAAGCCGTAAAAAATATCCCACAGGAAAGTTCTTCGGAATGAAACGTGAAAGAGGGTCCAATTACACGAATACGCGTGACGAAGGAACACCAAAGGCATGCACAGCGCGGCAAAAGGTCGGGAGGAAGGGAATAAATGGAACGATTTGCTCGAAACTTAAACTTCCCTTCGTTCTGCGAAACAGAAGTCTGTAATTATCACGACGTAGCTCGAGTTTCGCAACTCGTCTCGGTTCTTATGAGAAACGCGCGCCGCTCCTCGGTAATCCAAAGTTCTGCTAGTCTCACCGCACGCTTCCGTTCTGTGACTCTCTTAATGGTATGCATTCAACCTATTGATTCACTCGCGGTAGAGTTTTATTGTCACTTGGATTACCTTTCAATCAACGGTGTATCTTAAATTCGAAGACGTCAACGTCTTACTTTTGTCATCCCTCGAGTATCATCGGTTTGATGTATTTTAATTTTTAATTATTTATTTCTAGACGGGACAGCAGAAAATGGCACACTTCTTTTAATCGTGTTCCGAGGACACTTCAATACTTTCAGCAATGTTTAGTAGCCGTGTACTGAAATTTCAACGGAATTGATACTACTTCTTGCTAACTGTTTCGATCGAACTTTCGTTCGTCACCGCTTTGGCGACCAGACTTGTTACTCGAGCAAAGAATTGGTCACTTGTTTCTTTCCCATGAGGGAACTTCGACCCAAAAAGGACGCAAAAGAAATTACATGGGTGGGCAATGGGTAGACAGGCGAATGGAAGAAAAAAGGTAACGCGAGCACTGGTCCGGACGAAATCCTGCTGCACTGACGCTAAATTAAAGGGAACGGAAACCTTTTCGTATTTGAGCAAAGGAGACGTCAAAGCTGAAATTGTTCAACTTATCCTCTCGTACTGGCGGAAAGGAGTTCCCGCGAATGATGCACGACCCCTTTATCCTGTTAAATTTTGTAATCCGTTCCATTTTGTTACCCGAGACGGCGTTTTTAGAATATTTCACCCCTTTGTGACTGAATAGAGCACAGCCACGAAAAGGAAGACACGCATTGTCCTTAGTAACCCATGGTAAATTCATATTAAGGGAGGAGAGAAGAAAATACAATTTTAACTGGAGTACCCATACAGCACACTTCGTTGCAGCTGTATTGCAGGAACGTTGCTGCAATATTGCGTTGTTGCAGGTTGCATTGCAAAATTGTAGGAACGTTCCTGCACTATTGCCGTGCATTATTGGAGTGGCAATGATCCTACAATATTGCAGCAATATTGCAAGAACGTTGCCGTGCAATGTTCCATTGACAACGATTCTACAATATTTCTGCAATATTGCGCGCTCATCGACGTGCAATGTTCCAGTGGCAACGATCCTACAATATTTCGGCAATATTGCGCGCACATCGATGTGCAATGTTTCAGTGGCAACGACCCAGCAAAATTGCCTACATATTGCCGTGCAATACTGTAGTGGAAATTTTGTAGAAACAGCACAGCAATATTCTGAAGCAACTATGACTTTGACGAAATTTGAAATATGACTTCGAGTAGATTCTACAGCATGTTTCATTTAACTGGATATGCTAGAATTTCTCGTTGACCGTTGAAGATATGAAAAAAGTGTTATTGTGAGAGTTGTTTGTACATGAATTTAAATTATAGAAGAGATTTGAAAATGAATTTAATTTGTTTAGATAGAGTAGATACTATATATTTTAATGTGTGAAATTATTATTATTATTAAACGTCTTTATTGCACAAACACGTATATACAATCAAGCAAGAAAAAAGAGAGATGAAAAGACAAATGCAAAGGTTTAGTCTAAAGACTACTTTCCAACCTAACCTAAAATGACACCGGGTTATAGTTAGAGTCCGCACCTACAGTGTTAAAAATCCCTAATAGGTTTGTCAAATGAGCCTTCTTTTTTTAATAATTTGAGTTTAAAGTTTTGCACGGTAGGAGTATAAGTTCGAATACGTAAGCAATCTTATCAATCAGCGGTTGTAGTTGCGGCGGTAAAGTGTTCGTCTACGATGCTACAGGTCCTCGGTTCGAATCCCCCGGGGTAAAAATATTTTCTATGAGAAAAAGACACGCGGGCGTTATACTACTACGATTCTGCACACATTCATGTCGTCGCGTCCCTCACGGCCCGAAACGTTGCGGTGGGACCATTGGTGTAAAATTTCCGAAACGTTGCGGGAAGATACTCCTGCAATATTGCTAAGCGGACATAGGAGTGAACCTGCAACTTCCCTGCAATGATACGGTGCAACATTACAATCTCGCACCGCAATATTTACGAAGAGTTGCAGGATCATTGCCACAATTTTGCCGTTTCGTTGCAGAATCATTGCCGGAACGTTGCAGGACTACATGTTTGCAATGCTGCCGCAACATTGCAAAAATACACACCTGCAATATTGCGAAGGCGGACATAGGACTGAATCTGCAACGTCTCTGCCATGTTATGGTGCAACATTGCAATCTTGCACCGCAATATTGCAGAGACGTTGCTGCAATGTTATGGTGCTGTGTGGGTAGTAACAATAATATAGGGGAGGGTTGCCTATATCGTACCACTTAAGACATTTTACGTCACATTTCATATTTGGTACTAATTTAAGCGCAAATGACTATTGATTATTGTAGCTTCATCTTTTAGGCACCTACTGTAAAAGGTACGATTTAGGCAACCGGTCTTCTATATCGCACCCCTCGGTCTCCTAAATCGCACCTCCACTAAAAATCTTATTAATTAATAACAAATGGAGAAGAAAATATTCAACATAAAGTAATGATTATTATATAGTTACATATATGTACATATGTATATGGATCACACACAGGCCCCAATAACCTATGAATATAATATACGTACATAACCTATATAACATACGAGTTGTCAAATCCTACTGGTATGATTGTAGTGGTACGATTTAGGAAATATGATCGATTTATTTATAAATATCAATTTAAACTTTATAATGAATGTAATATGTACTTAAATTGAATGTAAAATATTCTACATTAAACCCGCTTTTAGAAAAATACAAAAATGCAGGACAAAATTGCATTGTTTGATTATTATCAACTAAAATAAACTGGTAAAAAGTTTCATCAATCATACCTGAGTTTTTTAAATGTTTATAGCACGCACAAAATAGAATGTAAGCTCAAAAGGTTTTGTTTCTTTTTCTTATTTCGCATTTACTTGATATTTTTATTGTCAGATGTCGTTTACATTCATTACTAATTACTGAGAAATGAATGAGGTACGATTTAGGTGACCAGTACGATATTGACAACTCTGCTCTAAATAGTAAGAATTTTTTATATCAATATTTTTAGCATTGTTTTACGTCCTTTTGCTCCTCAATAAGGTTATAGGACATACGAATTGTGCAGAAATCTGTTATTTAAATTTTGGAACATGGATCATCTTCTAAATAAAAATGACCACTTTGAAATCTTCACCCCATCATCCTATTTACAACCCTCCAGAACGAGCAGTTACTCTGGTGTACGCCTAAAATTTCTTCATCACATTTTTCAAGCCAGTAACAAACACTTGACATTACTATTTTGAAAAAAATGATTTCTCGACACGCAAATACGTTTTCTGAAATTTGTTAAATCAATATTGAGAATTTGAAATTTTAATTTTCAGCACTGATTCGTCTTGAAATTAGCGTATGCTCGGATATCGAGCGTACATGTCAAACGATGTGTGATGTTCCTCAGTTCTTTACTACACGTAAAGAGCATAGGAAGTGGAAGCTATCAGTTATATGGTGGAGAAGGTGAGGACTCAACAAGGAGACAAGTGAAACTGCCATTAAGAAATCGTTAATGAATTTTCTTTCTACTTTCATGCTTGTTCGCCCTGTTACGAGCATTCGCTAAAGTGGAGCTTAAAATAATGTCGTCGTCTTTAAAGTGAAAATCGATTCCTTCCTTCCTCTTCCACCGTAGGGCAGTGATCACGATGAAAACAAAAGGAAACGAGAGCCAGTCGAGTCGCGACGGCATATAGAGGGGTGATAAGAAATATGCAGACACAGATAAAACTTCGCACTTTCGCAGCTAATTAGTTCTGAAACAAATTTCATGTAAATTAAACTATTCAATTAATCTCGCGAAAAAAGGCAAGCAAATCATCCCCTGGCGATAAAAGATATATTCCCCTGAACTTTTGCCGATTGATCAATTTGCAACCGTGCTCGGGCTCGTTTGGGTTACTTCTTCTTGCAGACGTGGGAAACGGAAAATGCAGAAAGGGCGGAGATTAAAAGACACCCTAGACGATTACGAGGGACGAAGTGATTCGAGATAGAAAGTTAGAACTTCCGGGGAAAAAAGGGGACGTGTCAGAGCTGTCTGTGCCTCATCGATTTAAAGTATCAAATGATGTTAAAGAGAAGAAGAAAGTAGGTACCTACGTAAAAGATACGATTTTCTGAAAAGCTTCATTAATTCAAGTCTTGTCTAAAATGTTGAAAAATGGTAATACCCTTGCATAGAGTGTTTGAGAGTTTTCATTATCCACTGATGTGTATTCTAGGTTGCACGTAGAGTTTGTAATGACAAAATAAAACTACAATAGGTCCATCACTTCATTCTCGGGTAAAATTGATATTGGAGCATGTGTTTACATAGGGTTTTTCGTAAATGCATGCCAATACTTGAAGAACTGTATCAATATAGGTACTTTAAACAAATAAGAAAATGATATAGGGATATAAATCGGCCACTAGCGTACGGTAAAGGTACGTAATAAGGAACATTGTAAAATTTCGATGAAGAAATACCGAAATCTATAAGCAATCGTGAATATAAATTCCACAAAATTATACATAAGTATTTGTTTATTTGTATCATCTACTTAATACATCTTCATTTTTAGTAACAAAAGTAAAGTATTTTCAGTTTTCTTTACAAATTTCTTAGGTGTTCCATATTAGGTACCATTTTTTCGAACTCCGAATATCCACTCGTTTTAATTTTTCTAATATAATTTAAAACACTTGGTTGTATAAATATGATTATGTTGTTCCTTCATCTCCTCATGTCAGTTTTATTAAAAAAAATAAATAAATTCCCCTACTTTTAGCAAGCTTTTGAAATCAAGAGTTCCATATTACATGCGTTTACCCTATATGTTTTCATATACAGTCGATCTCGTTTTTACTCCTATTTCAGAATTAATGTGAAAAGCATACACGATTTTCAATACATGTCAACATATTTATTTTCAATCAATCCAATTGGAGTACGCAAACAAACACCGAATTTAATTTACTTGATCAAAGTTAAACTAAATTTTACTCGTGCCACTATTAAATTACCCTTTCATTCTCTGTGCCTCTTTGCATGTCTTTCGTACAACTGAATAAAAATTCCATAAAGGCGGCGGGTAACTAGGCAACCCAAAATAAATATTACAAGTTAAAAATACTAGTTCTACTTATAAATTCATTTTTTCCTCAACCTTCTATAAAAAGTTTAATAATTCACGTGACATCCATACCAAAAGCAACACGTCCCATTACAAACTTTAGATAATAAATTAAAAATTCTACCTACATGTTGATCCTTCTTTGTCTTTCTCCCGCTACCAAAATGTTATCTAATAATCCACGTAAAATCCGTATCAAAACCATCGCATTCCAGCACGAAATTCCAGCCACCCCGTATCGAGGCTAGTTAAGATCAAAATCAATCACCGCGCGTCCGTGGCTACCACCCCCGCGGCGAGTGAAACAAAAACCGGACGGCCGAGAAGGTACACTCTATCGTTCTTATTTATCCAGGCCCGCGACAAAGGGCAGCGGGGATTCGTTTTTATCCACGGCCACCTTCCATTTCGCGCGTGAGTAATCGCCAGCAAGAAACCGAGCCCCGTCGCCTCTCGCGGCGGTTTCTTCACACCAGATGAGAAGCGCGGGGAAAAAATGGCCCTGGCGTCGGGAGGAAGAAGAAAGGAAGAAAGGCGCGAAGACGAGGCAGGATCGATAGAGAATGTCCCGAGTACAATAGGGGAGAAGCGAGCAGGAACGAGTACGTTAGATTGCGCAGCGGTGTTACCAGAAGCGGGGGCCACCATTAGGCCCCGCCATAGAAACATCCCGCTTGCTGGATAAGAGGAAAATCAGCTGGCGCTGGTGCGAAACCGAATCAAAGTGCAGGGGACCAGGGGGAACGCGCCGAAGGGATTGAACCGAGATACCCAGCTGGCTGAAGCTATGGAAATTCTTACTCCCGAGAAAGGAATAATTATCCCGTAATTATTGCAGCGGCACTCATCCACCGCGCGGAACGCCGCGCATTCATACAGAAGGTGGCGAGTCGAGTAAATGCAATAATAGCCGTGGCTCGTTGTGACTGAGAGAATTCTCGTTTCCTCTTAATTTCGCTTAACTGCTGGTTTCGATATTACAGCGGGTATTATGTAAATGATAGCTCGTTGGGGATACTTCCCATCGTTGGCCAGTGCTGGCCCCTTTTTTGTGTAACTGCTGTTACATTCCCCCGTGTTCTTATCTTGTATGGTATTAATCACTGTTCGGTGTTGCAGTGATGTATTTACCGGATTTATTAATTGGCGTTTGTAATTCTGTGGTATCGGTACGGTGTAAAATGTCTCGCCTGTCTGATCAGGCACTGAGCGATTCTACTTGGCCATTTCATCTATGCATGGACCTCCTTCACTCAGTTTGGTATACAGGGTCATCGTTTAATCCTGCAACCCGCGCGCGCGCGAACAGACGAAAATGGCAACACCGCCTCACGGACGCATTCCACTACAACCATGCACCGGCCCAGCGCAGAGCTGCCTGCGACCGTTGGACAAGAGTGATGCCCGAGCTTCGAAAATTTTAGCGTCGCAAAGAGCTAGGTATTGGGAATTTCCCGACCCAGGTAATCGAGCCGCGCGCTCCGCTTTTATGATCGGTCTACCACTCGCACCCCAGATCACTGTAATGAGGTTTGAAAATAATGTCAACAGATCTCGTACCCGTCTCAATTTCAAAAATTTTAGCCACGACAGGGTTGACGGTTCCTTGTACGGAGAGATTTTTCGCCACCTGCTTATAAAAACCACAGTAACGGCACATCGTTCCAAAAAATGACATTAACGGAAGCCGGTATAGGCGTGGCGTTGAGTAGCTAAAACATTCTAACACAAAAATTCTAGAAAAAAAATTCAAACACCGCTACAATTAAAGACACGTCGCATTAGTTACCCCTTACGTCTGATCTAGGTATGCACCGCATTAAGGATAAAATCATAAAAAAGAAAACCAGAACAATAGATTCTGAGGTCTGCAGAACTAACACATAATTGAATAAAAATTTAATTTCTCAATTTATAAATGTAATGATACAGAATCAACTAGCCTATTGTTTATCAACACCACGAATTTTAAAAACAGCGTTAAATACATTATTAAATAAACAGTTTCCAACAGCTTTTTAAACAATTATGGTTAAAAAATTGATAAAAGAAAAATTAAGTAAACGTAAAATATGTTAAATTATCCATCATTAAGAGGGATTAATTTTTCCTCATTTTTTTGGCGCAAATTGCATTCCGATATGTCTTACAGTTCAAAAGTTATACGAAAAGACCCCAAAATTTTCAACCGGGGCCGGGAAATTCTGAATACTTCTTTGCAACGTTAATTTGACAGGGACCAGCCCAAAATTCTCGAAGCTCGGGCATCACTGCTGTCCAGCGGTCGCTTGCAGCTCTCCGAACGCGGGGACGGTGCATGGTTGTAGTGGAATGCGTTCGTGAGGCGGTGTTGCCATTTTACAAGTTCGCGCGCGCGCGGGTTGCAGGATTAAACGATGACCCTGTATAAGCTAGTGTTGAGGATGTGTCGGACGTACAATATTAGAAAAAAGTAGGGTAAAGGTACCAGTAGTTAACCATGTATCGGTTGTTGACACTTTTCAGAAAAACCTTATTTTTCACGTTTTTCTGTAGCAGTTAACACTTTTCAGAAAAATCTTATTTTTCATGTTTTTGTATAGTAGTTGACACTTTTCAGAAAAACATAAAAAAATAAGGTTTTAACTGCTGGTGCCTTTATACCCTATATGAAATTTGAAATACTTGAATATCTACATCTTACGCATAGCAAATCTAGATATAAGAAACTCGAACGACAGTTGGAGTCTTATTTTTACTCCTAGGAAGGTATCTTTCACTTTGCAAATGCTTTCTGAAGCATTATTTGCTGAATTTTTGACAGTGAAAAATATCTTCCAGAAAAATATTCAGATTCATCTGCCTATCACCCAAGGATCACAGTTAGACAATACTAAAAGTTCAATCTATGTAGGTCGTACAGAAAGATTCTCAACGGTGAAAATATTTCGAGCCTCTTCACGTGCCCCTTCAAGCCTCCCGAAATAGTTTTAGATCGAGCATTGGGCGACCACTTTCCGTTGCCAGTGGAAATAGTTGGCCTCGAATCAGACAAGCCTCTATTCGCCTGCGACGCGAAAGCAATTTTTGTTCTACTCGAAGACAATTCGGAAAGGGGGCCCGGGCGCGTCGATACAATGCGAAAAAATGGGGTCACGAGCCCAAGGGAATGATAATGCCGCGATATATTGTATCAAAACGGTGCTCGAATATCGACATTTAATAAAGCCCCGCGAAACGTTCCAGATTTCCATCGTGTCTAATGCAGACGCCGCTACTTTCCGCGCGAAGTGCTTTTCAATTCTCGCGTCCCAAAAGTGCTTTAATGCGGCCGTCATGTAATGCGACGATAATAATGCACTTGGGTAAAATTGATACACGTTATTCTGATTTCGCGCGAACGCGTCGCGTGTCTGTATTTAGCGCATTAAACTCTTTGCCGTGTTCAATGATGCCTACTGACTGGTCCTCTGGATTAAAATCAAATTTATTTACACACATGCTTCCTGACAAATTCCGATGATGCTTTAAAGGTTCAGCTTTCGTTTGGAATATTTGTATTTAATTACTTATGTCAATTTATCGCAGCTTAATTCTTCACAAGACATTTTGGTTAACACTGCTCTGATCATTTATCAGTAACTGAAGTAAATGATCTGTACTTTGGTGGATTTGAAAGATATTGGTACAGCTTACTTAAATCTACAAAAGGAATTTTTAAATGTTAGATAAAATTTAGATAAAATAGGTGAAAAAGCGACCTTCACTATTTTCTTCGCTATTCCGACCAATTATCATTTTTCTCCAAAACGGCGAAACACGTCACCTAGTAAAGTAATTATTGTAGCTTCTCAAAAAAAAATTAAATTGTTTGGACCAATTTTAAAAAAGTTATTCTGTTTTATGGGGTTTCATAGAGTTCTTTTTGACGGAATAAAGTTTCATTTCATTGAATACTTGTATCTTTATACATACAGCACACTTTACATCAATGATAATTATCGATAACAAGGATTATGGTCTATTATCAAAATCAAAATTGTATGATTGTTTTCTAATAGTGAAAAAAAGCTTTTAATCATTAAGATTAAGTTTGCAAAAGCTAGATTCTGTAAAAAAATTGAGATGTCGCAATAACTTTGATGTATTAGGTAACTTTTTGTTTTTTAAACATGTTTTTAAAGATTTGTATGTGCTAATGTTTTATAGTCTTAACACGTTCACTGTCTAGTCCTCTAGACTACCTACTCATCACTTATATGTCCAACACAGTAACAGAACGCATATGTAGTTTAAACATTTGCGTTTTAATTTGTCAATATAATGTTTAGGGACATATTTTGTCACTCCTTCATCATAGTAGCTTTCTTCAGTCGTTGGATAGCAGTCCGATAAGATACACGGCTAGGTTCACACGAGTAAGTTTCTTCTAAAAAGAAGTGTTATCGTATGATAAAATAAAATTTATGTAATCAATAAAAATAATAATTTTTATGTGTCTTGTGGCACCTCAGAATATTTATTGATGAAGTTCAGACTTTAACAGCTTAAATACCATTATAAAAGACAACTTTTGCCAACTATTAGAAGTCACGAATAAAAAAAAAATTGTGACTCTATACTTCGCTCCACCCTATTGACTAAGTTTCCTCGGGGTATCTATCGAATGCTTCGCATTCTTTCGTTGCTCAAACAACAGCATACCTGCTCAGGTGCTTTCATGTCGACGTTAACTAACTAACCAACGACATAACATAAACGCTTGGAATTTCATAACTGATTCAGCGACTCGATGTTTGATCTTTCTGGCCAATAACGCGATCTGCGCGTGTGAATTTGCATTAATATTTTCCGCTAATTGCGAGCGCGGCGGAGTTATGGAATTTCCTTTGAAGCGGAGCCCCTCGGAACCTATGCATAGTTGCTCGACAGCTTGATCAACGCTGTGCCAGGTTAATTGCTTCCAGCAATCTATAAAATCATAGCCAGTAAAATTTCTCAACAATATGCCCTTCGTCCTCGAGTTGCAAAATAATAATTCGATGGTTGTTGTAAAAGTTCAGCAGAAGGCACTGAGGCGATGAGAACTTTACATCGCAGTGAGAATTTTTAGGAAATTCTATAATCTTCTCTTCGTCGCTAATTTTTCTCCCGTATTATGCGTTCATTACTTCTTAAAGGGAGGATAAAAGGATATTCGCGGTGCGAGATAATTTACCTAATGGAGGCGTACAATAAACCGGATGATGCTTAAGGAGCGTGAAACACGAACCCAGATTTCGTTTTAGGATGCCAAATTATCTCAATTATTTTGTAATTATCTTGTACCATTTATATTCATTATTAATTTTGAAATGTAACCTTAACTCGTAAATACCTGCTTTATAAAATGAAGGCAATTTTTCTTCCCTTCAGTATGGTTCTCGACATTTCCACCTATTTAATCATAACAATCATTTTTGACGATGACACTTCCAGTTTGCTGTTTTAAATTCATTTAAAAAAGTATTTATAGTTTTAGTATATTGAGTCAGGATTATATTTTCTTATTATGATTTTTAATACGTTTACAAAGACGAGTTACCATTGATTCATAAGTTTACATACATGTTTCCGTAAGAAAAAGTAAGTCTGCAGGGTAAATAATTATTATTTGTTTTATTTATATTTAGATAGAGGCATCTGGATTCGCCGATTATTTTGTGTTACATGGAATCACAGTATTGTGATTGTTATTGCCAAGTTGCAAAAGCCACGAATATTAATAATACGTAAAGGAACAGAAATGAATTTTCATGATATGGGATTAAATGCATTATGTTCATATACAATGAAATTATTAAGCATTTGAATCTCCATTATGAATAAAAAATTGCAACAGTGAATATATTGGGAGTTTAAATTATGTTATGCTAAATATTAACCATTTCAACATTGGACCGTGCATGCATTTGAATTTCATTTTATGTAAAGCAGTATCAGTTTGCGAAAACTGCAACACATGTTGTACATAATAATTTTGTTGTTTGTAAACTTCAATAAGTAGGTATAACTTTCTGTAAATCACTTTCCTCTGTTCCACATCAATTCAGTAGCTCCTGAATGTTTGTAACTATATCACTAAATTTATCTTTGACTTCTGTGGAAATTAAACATTAGAAAAATATAGTACTGGAAATATTTATTGCATCACTCGAATATTAAACACGTTATCTCTTATAGCTCTCTTTTTATTAGTACTAAGAAAATGTTATTGTGAAATCTTTATTGCAAATATGTGTATCAATTAAAAAAATGTGAATCATTATCAATTTGTATTGCTACAAAACTTGTACGCACTACGTGAAAATGATGCAATAAATATTTCGAGTATTATATGTGGTACCATTAAAAAAATCATTGATGACCTTAGAATCTCCACAACTAAAGGTTCTCCTTCTAAATAAAATACATGTCACCGTTGTTACAAATTTGTTACTTCAAATGCTATGAAAATATTTCAAGTGTCCTACTGAATATTTTCCCGAAATATTCGACAAAATTACGAATATTTTAGCTAGAGCTATTTAATTTTATTTTATTTTATTTAGCAAATAGCTTTACTTAAAAGCTATTACAAAATAACTTTCAAATTGTCAAATATAATCTTCGCAGAAAAGTGATTTGTTCCTCGCGATTCCAAACCAAAAAACAGAGTAATAAAAGTAATAAAAACATATTATGAAACAGTAGTCAATAGAAAATAAAAGAAACATTCGTCCATCCGCATCAGAAGCACATTTCGCCGTTTATAGACCCATTCGTCGCATCCAATTGTTTCTCACCGTTAACAATAGGGATCCAATGAACGTTAATAGCTTCAATAGCTTCGGAACACCGAAGGGGGGGGGGAACTTACAGGCCATATTTCGCAGTGTTTCGGCAAGCTGGCCGTTGAAATGTAACATAAGGTTACGGTCGACTTACCGTTCGCGGAAGCAGCTTTACGATCCGCCTAGAGTTTGCAGAAAGAGTGGCGCGCGAGCATCCGGCAGCACGGCCGCATTATTTACGTGCGCGAAACAAGTCCAATAAACGGTGGGACGTTGGAAAAAAATTTTCTCGTCCATCCCGCGCATAGCAAAGCAACGATACTTTTTATTTATCGCCTCAGTTTCGTCGACGACGTCGTAACTTCTTTTTTCCACCCCTCCCTCTCTCCAACCCCTCCCACTGTGTCTCGATCCTGGTGCGAGCAAGGAAACGTCGCTTCGAATTCCCCGACGGCCCTCTTCTCGACCCGGAGTAGAGCGGACACACGTCTGGATATCAATGACGGCTTTTGAAATTTATATTCGTCGAATCGGTTCAGTTCAATTGGAAGGGGCAGCTCGGACGGACGTATATCTTGTTGGAAAGTTAGCTGCGTCGCAGGGAGACCGAAACCGACTTAATACAGGGGAATTGAATTAATCCGAAGCGAATTCGAGGATTCAATTACGTGGACGAAGTGGATGTTTATAGTGCTTGGGATGAAGAAGATTTCTTTGATGAAGGCTGTGGAGTAAGTGAACCAGAGTGGAACTGAAAAAGTTGTTGCTCTAAAGTGGTGCATAATACCAGAGTTGAGCATTAAATAAATACAATATTATTTAAATAACATCAGCGGCGAATAAATTTTTCAACATTCAGGGGTCTCTCTACCTTGACGGCGTGAAAAAGAGCGCGATATTTGATATTTTTTTTTAAGACAAACCCTCAAATCATATTAATTGAAAACTTTATACCTATATTTGTACATATTTAGAAAAGATTTAAAAAAAAAAATTAAAAAAACGGTACTGAAAACTTTAAACGCGTTTCTCTCAATACGAGTTTTTTTCGAAATGGTTAGCATGATATCTCAAAAACCAATCACCCGATTTACTTCAAACTTGGTATATATCTTCAGTAAATGTCCCATTCTAGTTGTTACTAAAGTTAAGTCAGTTTTTGCAGAATTAAACTTTTGCGACTTCAAAAACTAGCGAATTTTTTGCAAAAATTGATGCCTGCTTTAGACGCTGCCATTTTTTTTACTTTTCAGTATTTCGCGTTTAATCCAGTTCAAACGATATCCACACTCATAAAGATTACACAAATGTTTAAATTTTCTATTTCAGACAACTACAACGGCTGATTTTATGCCAACCACGCGCATATGATTTTTGTGAGGCGCTCCATTTGAAGCACTATAACTCCGGATATAACTACTGTTTTTGCATACAATTTTTTTCTTCATATTCTCTAAAGATTGACAAATAAGGCCATAAAGCTAGAAGTAAATATATTTAATGGTTTTGTTTTAAAAAATTCCCAAAGTTCACGTCATTTTTCATTCATTTAGGTAGGTAGTCCCCTTAACTTCAACTTTATTCGACGTTTTTTTTATTCATGTCATAAGAACCTTATGTTACATTTTAAATATAGCTCATAAATTTCTTTAAAATCACCTCCAAAGTTATCCTATGATTTTTAGCCTATCATCGTGGCGTTACCCCTTAATTCGTAAATCCTAATTTTGAATAACGCACTCGTATCACGTGTTAGGGTTTAAATTGGACGCGCGGAACACGAATGCGCGGGTGTGGCTGCAGCGAGGTTTGATGGCGCGTCGCGGCGAGGGGAATTTGTCACGGGGCGTCACAAAACCGCAGAATGGGAAGTGACAGCTGTAATAGCTGCGGTGGAACTTAAGAGAACGAGGAAGAGAATGGCACGCGGCCTAGTAATCGCTCAAGAGAGAACGCCGAATCCCTTTTCCTCTTTCACGTTTAGCCACCTCTCTTCGTCGCAGCCATTCAGACCCGTTGTCCTGAATTCCTCGTGTCCTTGAAAAGCGCCCCGGTATATCCTCCGACCTGTACTCAATCATCCTGTGCACAGAACAATTTGACGCTGTTCTCGCCTATTATCCCGATTCTATGTCGGGTGGATCCTTTTAAAAGTGGCCTGGAGTACGATCGATCATTCTTGTGTGTACGACTTGTTTTTGTACGACCGACAGAGGTGCTCCTACTTCCAAAATGGTTAATTCTCTTCTGTGATACGTAGTCCTTCCTGTTAATTAAATTTCCTATGACACGTGACACAGCTGTAGGGTTCAGTGTTTTGTGCACGGTGGGTTGGTTTTGTGAGATGAAATTAAATTAGTCTGTCAAATTTACTTCCTGGGAAAAAATACTTCGTAAAGGTACCGTAAACGTAATACTTCGTAAATACACTTATGTGAGAAATAAACCTTCATTAGGTTTCAATAAAGAAAAAAATTACTTCCTATAGGTATACTCAATTAATATTCATCTATAATTCCTAATTAAGGAACAAGAGCTTCTAATTTTCAATGCTGATAACTGTCATTGCTACATGTTAATCACTCTCATTTTCATTTCGTATAATGAATAGGGAAATTGATTAAGTTCTTGTTCGTCTTCAAAAGTGCAGAGACAAATTGTAGTAGGTAGTCGCTGCGTGATACGTTAATTGTCGCGTCAGAATCACAGGATATTGCGACGTGCTCGGGATATAATTGCTATTATTACAGTCGAACGACAGGGCGTTTAATTCTTCTTCTTTTCTTAATTTTTTTATTTAATGTCGCTTCAGATGAGAATTATTGCCGACTACTATTACATTTCATTATGTTATTGGACGGTGCTATAACGTGTATTGACTTGTTGTGCTTAACATTGTGCGATTTAAAACATAATACATACTGTTATAGTAATAATAATAATAGTTTAATTGACGGAAGTAAAATCCACTTGTACATAATAAAAATACAACCCCTAAAGATACAACCCTTAGGTATAAGAGGTTGACATCACAGATGTCCCAAAGCTAATTAGGATAACTATTAGTTAGGACGCACTAATACTGTAATTATAAGTTATGTTTGCACATGGTGTGTTTTAAGGATGGTCATTTATTTAGTTTTTATCTTAATGTATTATGGTTCCTCTTATATATTTCATATTTCACTAAATATTTGGAGTGGTTCTAAAAAAAATATTATATTTCTAATATATTTTTCATTATTCAAACATTCTTTGATTGTGGGTGCGATTTTTTCTTTTCGTCTGAGGTCCAGTGGCGGTATTTAAGAAAAACAGGTGACAATCGTTCTGAGGGGCCCATTTTGAGGGGAAAATGAAGAGGGTAGTTTACTAAAAACGGGCTAAGTGCAGTAGTACAGGAAAAAATATAGAGTTTGGTTAAAATCATAATATTTTTTTTAAGATACCGCCCCCTAGGGGGCCTTCTGGACAGGGGTCCATTTTTCGGGGAAATAAAGAGGTAGTTTACTAAAAACGGGCCAAGTGTTTTAGTACGAAGAAATGTAATATTTGAATACCTAAAGTGGCGCACTAACGAATGTTTACAACTTTTAAAATCGTTTTTTTTTAGAAGTTAGAAGGATTAATTTGCAAAGTGGCGTGTTTCGTCGTATAGCAAAAAAATTGCTAAAAAGATACTAAAGGTTCGAAAATTCAAAAAACGCGTTTCTAGATTTAAGTAAGTTGTATACGGGCCTAAAATTTCAGTAAAATCAGTTAACATTGCTCTAAGCTATAAACGCTTAAAGATCGCAGGATTTCAGGAATTTCGTGATTTTCGACCCGACTTTGATGAAATTTTAAGTATGTATACAACTTACTTCAATCTACAAACGTTTTCTTTTTTAATTTTCATTACACGCTCACAAAAAAATTTTAAAAAACGACATTTACTTTTTTTGCTATTCTGACCAATTGCATTTTTTTCAAAACGACGAAACACCTCACTTAGCAAACTAATCCTTCTCGCGTCTAAAAAAACTCATGTCGTTTGGACCAATTTTAAAAAAGTGATACGATTTTAAAAATCGTAAACTTTCTTTCATCCGCCACTGTATACCTAATCATAATTTTTTTTAGTCATGGGGCTCTGCCGGAATCTTCTGTGCAGTAGCCGCGGCGACAACTACTGCTCATCAGCTGCCCTGTTAAATCCACCACTGCATTAAGTCTCTTGCATTATGTGTTTTATAGTTAAGTTAGTATGACAGTTGTTACAGAGTGGCTGTTCGGTTTTTGTTATTGGGAATTGGTGTGTGTATTTAGTGTGGCTAATTAGCGCGTTTAATGTTTCCATTGGTCGCGGGTAAATTCACGGCGTAAAGGCTTCCGTTCAACGAGGAATTACAAGCGGATGTCTACTCGCTAGCGCCTATATTGATTTCACAAAGCGCCCCGTTGTCGCATTTTGCTTGTGTGAACAGATGTAACGACGACAATGAGTGATCTTGCTTGCCGAATGCGCGTGTGCCTCTGCCATTCCGTCGAGCGACGATACATCTCGTAAGCGGTTCAAACCGTGCGATCCGATGTATCACGCGTATACCAGTTTGCTTCCTTTATCGCGGGTCGAGGTGACAATTGCCGTAAAGCCGGTAACAAATATCGAGCGGCCTGAAACGCGTCCCAACGCGCGGCGACGGAGTACTAAGAACTGAAAGCGGGTATGGAGAACGTTAATTTTGCTGCTTCGCTGTGGAATTACGGTTCTGCAGCGGGAGTCACGGGAATGTTTTAACGGACGTATTTTTATGGAGGGTGGATAACGCGAGTGGGACAAATCGTATACCTTCCTCGGTTGGGGACGGAAGAAAATGGTTCTACGAAAAACTTGAGGAGGTGTAACCACGTGCAAATGCGGTATTTATGTAAGTGGAATGATATAGGTATTTCAAATATGTAATTATTACAAAAGCTGGGACCCGGAACGGAACAGAAAGGAAATCGGTGATTAAAGAGGATAAATATTTTTCTGGAACGGGAACAGAAACGAAACGCATTTCTTAATTCTATTGCAGGAATGAAAATGATGTAACCGAAATAAAAATTCCGGTAATAACGTTATTATTTTGTTTTTGATGCACACTCGAAAAGTTTCAATTGAGAGGTACATTCTGTGACTTCGGATTTTTATTTTGTGTAGTTTATTTTTTTTATACAATAATTTATATTGTTCGAGGCTTTCGGGTATTTTTTTGTTTCTTTATTTCAACATAATTTATATAATTCTAATGTATAATATTTTAAAATACAACTACTAAATGCAATAAAATTGTAAAAAATATGTTTATATCAGTTCTTTTATAAATATGAAATAACCGGTGCGGAACAAAATTTGTTATTCGTTCCAATGGAAACGAAATATTTTTCAGCAGAAACGATATTAACCGAAACGAAATTATTATTATTGGAGCTGAACCGAAACGAACCAAAAAACATTCCGTTCCAGGTCCCTGTGCAAAAGTTTTGAGTGTAATAATACCTACTAGAGCAGTGATTCCCAACCCGTGGGTAACGAAGTGGGTTCTGGGGGGTCGCCAGAGTATTTTTGGTTGACGATTTTTACCATTTATTTATTGTAATATGGCTACATTGCCGTATTGATATAACAGTGATTTTTCATAAATGAAAAGAAGGAAATATAATAAACATTCAATATTTTTTAAATTTTCACCGCGGCAAACCTTGATTCACTTGCTAAAAATAAAATACAGTAAAGTTGTATGATATATTTGCAATATTCTGCACACAATTAGGAATTCGCGTGCAGTGGCAATCGATTATTTGTTGACGACGATGCAGAGGACAAAAGACATGTGAAAAGCGGAATAAAATAGCGTCAGATTCTTATATTGTTTCAAATATCGCAATATTAGATTGCGTCTCGTCAGTTTACGCGTCAATAGCTCATCGTTCCGTTGTGCTGTCGGTCGCTTTTCTTACGGACAATTTATTTGAGTAATTATTATTTATTTATATTTTTGTTTACCTTACCTACTAAGTATGAGAGGGTGAGGGTCGCAGGTTATTTGAATATTTGAAAAGGGCATCACGACTCAAAAAGGATGGGAAACACTGTAGGCTAAGTCCCGGAAGAGTTCAACCACCGGGAGAGTCCGGCCAGTGTTGATATTTTAAGACTGACGCAAGATAGGGCACTGTGTGTCATTGACAAAAAAATAAAATAAATAACATATCAATTAACTTCTTTGTGTATTATACTTTTTGTAAACTACAATTTTTGTTATTTTTTAATGTCGGTCTCACCCGTAGTGGGTGGACGGTCTAACCCCGACATGCGGGTGAGACCGACCAGTTACAGTGTCAATGTTTTTCGTTGAAAATGAAAATAAATATTTTAAATTATTACACACTATAATTTATATATACTCTAAATTGCTTGAGCTTTGCTTTAATTTGCACAAAACGACAAAAATGTGAAAAACAACGATGCTACAATTTCTTTTCCAAAAAGTGGTCGAACTCTCCCGGACTTACAATACTAGGGTGAGAAGATGATGAGTTAATTTTGAAGATATTTAATATCGAAACAAATTAATGTACTGGGTGGTTTGGATGCTAATGGATGTAACTATTTAATTTGCCATAGTTGCCGTAGTTCGTAGATTTTTATCGTTTATATTTATTTTAATCAGCGTTTGATTGAAAATATAAATGAAATAGACAATATTTAATTGAGTGCAAATAGTGTTTGTGTGCTATAGGATACCTTACTTGTGAGTACGACAAGATTTATCCTCGCTATTGGGTTTCATTCAACAAATATTTGCAGTCGTGAAAATGATAGTATAGCAAGTCTTGTTTACATTAGAAATTACAAATTGTGATGTAATATCGTGATGTAAAATATAGGAAACTGGGACATGAGTAATTCTATTTTTAATTCTAATTCTATTTTTAAAATGTGTATAATGATATTTTAAAAATGAAAATGATTGATGCGGAATACTCATTTTTACGTTACCCTTCGTACCAATCAAATTAAAAGCTTTATTTTAGTAACATTCATTTTGGAGGATAAATGCAATTCACATTGGGAAATATAAATTAATAACTGCGCCCAGTTACATATGACTAAAGTACAGCTTCTAGGTACTTCGGAACAAGTCGAAGAAATAATTAATTCCTTAGCAGAGATTATCACCAAAGTTAGTTGCTTATTCTCATTGTTAGCTGTTCTAGAATCCATTCAATTCGCGCGCGTATTGAAACTGCGATATTAGATTCAGTCAGGAATATCTGAAGGCACATCTGCTTGCGTATCTGTCAAACTTGATTACAGGAAATGTATGCTTATATCCCTTTTCAGATATTTCACATTTTCAACTATTTGACTCGTGAATGTAATATTGTGGAATAAATAATCTGTTTCGTATTAAACTCTCAAAACCTTACAGATACATTCACGATAAAATGCTCTAAATAATGAACGAAATTTGATTTAATTGCAAGTAATGGATGTTACTTGCAATCACGTACAAAAGGGAAAACTAATAATGGTTCAACCTGCCTGAGAACATATTTAATTCATTCGAACGCAATTAAACCTTCCATTTCGTAATGAAATACTTTGCAAATTGCTAGCCAACTGGACGGACTTTCTTCGCGCGATGGGTTTCATACAAAGATGAAACTCATTTAAATTACGTCCGTGTTGAAGCATATTTCATAACCAGCATATTTGAAATTGAGGGACACATTGGGAGTAACAGAAGCGTGTACCGTTTTGATTCATCAAACATATGAAATATCGTAATGGATATGCTTTAATATCTAACAATTTTTAATGACTTAGGAGTTAGTATATATTCTGATGTTTAATATCGTCTCTGTGTTATCTGCCTGATTTTGTTCATTCCAGTCTTGATGAATATTTACAAAAATTCAGACTGACAACAGTTAAATAACATTTATTTATGGTACCATTATTGTACTATTATTTACGAATTCTCTAGTCCCAAAAATATAAGATACTCCTTATCACTTTCTCTGTACATATAAATCATAATTTATAATTTACTACGTCTTAAATCAGCAAGTCATCATAATTTACTACGTCTTAAATATCCATTGTCCATTGTTTTCTTTTAAAGTACCTACTCAATCTAAAGTAATCTCTGTCGTCGTGTAATTTTATTAAGTACGCACGTACTTAATTCCACGTTTTCTAATTTATGTAACAATGCAATCGAAAAATTTAAGGGTTTCTTGAACCATCCTATCCACATTTTCACGGGTATTCTTTGTTGGAAGTGACGCTTAAGACGTTACACTATGACGCTGATAGCCAAGAATATTGAAAGGGATTACGATTTCGTAGCTCCGACACCATATGGCTCGAATGAAAAGCGCAGTGAAAGTATTAAGGAATATCTTTCATCGGACTGGCTCAAATTATAGCAGGTTAGAATGAGAGAAAGGACCCGCCGAACTTTTCAACTAACGGTAAGATACGATGACATGGTTGAATGAAGCTTCGTGGAATTTTTTTAAAGAAATGAGCAAGTCGATTCCTCTGAAATTTAGACCATGTTTTGATGCATCTTTGAAGAAGCCGCAGGTTTTTTTTTTATTAATTTTTAACCATAAATATAGTAGTTATGCATGATCGACCATTACGCCGCGCAAAATTCGTCGTCCGTCGGTCTGCATGATATTTATCTACCAGGTAATCTGAAATAGAAAAATGATACGGCGTTTTATTTGATACACATATAGCTTGAAATTGATGAACCAGCAAAAAATAAAAAAATTTATTGAGCAGTGTGGAGAGTTTTAAAACTGAAAGGTCTGTACCTCTAATTTCTGGAATCCAATTTTGAGCCAATTTGCTTATGTAACAAAAGAAGTATAAAACTTAGCAGTATTCTGGTTCCTCAGATTGAAGCTACATATGTACAAAGTAAAACGCCATTACATTTTTCTGTTTTACATTACCTGGAAGGTAAATATCATGCACATCAGCGGACGAGTTTTGTGCGGCGTGGTGTATAACTCCTATAATTATTATTAAAAATGAATAAAAAAAACTGCAACTTCTTCAAGGATGCATTAAAACATGGTCCAAATTTCAGATGAATAGAAATGCTAGTTTCTTAAAAAAATCCTAAATTTTGCTATGTTTTAAGCCCATAAAATAGGATTCCTCCCTTAAGTAGACTTTAATTCGAAAAATTATGTTATATTGTGCAATAGTATATTAATGAAAGAGAAATTATGTACAAATTTAATAATTTCCTTGTTTTACGGTCCAAATACATAACATCCCAGTTTGTCGAATCACATATGAATTGTGTATTTTGTAAATGTTTGATAAATGGGTCTACTTATAATGAAAATTAAATTTGCAATATCTTACGATGCAGAATAAATTACCCCATCTACCACCAACAAATTGCTCCGATATAGCAGATTAATCTGTTAACAAGTGCACGAGGTACACTGGCTGCCTCATTGCTTTAATTTGTTCCGTGGAAAATAATGCATTTTATTCCCCCATTAAACGCAAATGTTCTCTGTCAAATGCACGACAAATCGTTCGTTACAAGTCGTTATAATTCCCTTGGCACGATTAGTTTACGTCCAAACACGATATTCGGGGGTTTTAACGAAGGGTATTAGTTTAAAAATGTTTCTGTTTCACATAGTTTATAGATATATAAGTGGGCGCCAGATAAATGGGAACATTGAAATCATTCCGTCTCATTAACATATGGAACATTTTTTAAAAGAAAAAACCCATAGATCAATAGATGAGTGGAAATATAAATTTTTAGAATAGAATCATAAAAGACATTCAATAATTGAAAATTGATCAATAAAATAAAGAAAAAATTGGTTGGACATGATATTTGAGTGACTCACAAATTCGTTTCTGATTAAATGTCTCAGTCATTTGTCTTAATAATATGTGTATTAGTTTCTTGTTCGTATTAGAGTTATATAAATTAGACAACTAAATATGAAAACTGAAGATTATGCAGATAAAGACGCAGCACAGTATTTGGTTTTGTACAAGTAATCACTTGTTTTAAGGTAAACACAAATAGCCATAATTACTTATTTCGCACATTTCAGTCTATAGATCATAAGATTTAGAAAATTGCAAACCGGTAACATCCCTCGCAATAACAAACCAGTTACGTTATTAAAGTGATAATATTCCCATCCATTATACTTGCAACGTATGTCGAGACCGGTTAAATATTCAAGTATCTCAATATCCCTAAACTATTGATTAAGTGATAAAGGAGACCGTAACTAGAAAATGGTATTTTTACGACGAGGTAATTGCGTTCCCTCCTCCGAGTTCTAAAGTCTCGTCGTATATCGAAAATAAATTACGATGACTTCAGTCATTAACCGGACGATTATCGAACGGCCCTCGCATAAAGTTCGAATATTATACCGTAAGGTTTGACGTTAAGAATTTCATAAGTCATCGAGTTTCCAACAGGGGAGGTTATAATCAAATTCTTATTAGTTATAATGAGCTATAAAGCGACGGAGGAACATAGTGGTTACGTTCATTATTTTTTTACGATCGGCCAAGATTCCAGCATTTTGTCTGAAAACGGTAAAGACAGCAAGCTTCCGCTGGCGAGTCACGATGACATCGGCCGTTTACCAGGCAGTTATCGAGAAAATTGCGCGTAAACCTGCCGAGAATTTTGTGTGGCTCGATGGGAATGTCGTAACCAGCATGAAATGTTTAATGACGAATGAAAATTAAACCGCCATTAACCGTGACGGTTCGGGAACGAAAATTGGATGTTTTATGAGGCGAAATTAAATGAGCTGTTAACCTGGACGGGCTAGAGGCTAGGATAGTCGAATATAGATTATTAAAAGTGAACGTGTCGCGGCATGGAATTAGGTTTTCGCTGGGCAGATGAATGGATCGTCGGTGGAAAGGCGAATTGGTAAAATTGTTATTCGAGGGCCGTATTTACCCGATGAATACGTAGGAATCGAGCGTCGTGACGCCGAGGTACAAATCTCCTGTCACCGAGATAGTCCCTTAGTGGTGTTTGCCGAAGACTTGGCCGGTCGACTGTACGAATCGGGATTTCCAGGGATTTCAACAAATTGTTACGCTGAACTCGCCTCGCTCGGTTCTCGTCCACTTAACGACGAGCCGAGATTATACGCTAAATTTATTACCTTCTACGTGGGACTCGTAACACCGCGCCGTCGCCAATACCAGAACGCCACGTCCTGGAAAAACATTTGCTCTTCTCGTCAATAATAGTCGTTACTAATCGGAACACCCAATATGTAGCAGGACGTACTGGGTGGATAAAGACGCCGTTATTAATAATCTGAGAGGCAGTCGAGACTTAGGTTACTACTCGACACAGTGCTCTTCAAGAAGAAGAGGCTTTCGTTGCTTTAGTAACTTCAATTTATGAGGCAGGAAGTTCTGTCGGTTGTTTCATTTTAAGTAGCGAATGAAGGAGCTGTAAAGTAGATCTGTAATATTATACTTCAGTTGCTGTATTAATCAATTAGGTATTAACCCACTTGATTTAAATTTGACACAGTTGAGTTCCTCAGAATATAGATGGACTGGTATTTTATTACTGGAAAGTGAATATCCAGTACTCATCGATAGTGTGAAGAAACTTATTGTTAGTGAACAAATTACCTTTTTAAATAGTGCTGAAAACTGGAGGGCAAAAGGTAATAAAAAATTCTTGTCGAACCCTCTTTCGTCAACTGTTTGGTGAGCTAGCTGAAACGAGCAAGTAGAATAGCCCAGTAAATAGTCAGACATGTACCAGTAGTTCAAGCTGCGGGCGCGTTCAACGCTACACTTCATATTGGTTTCGAAACGCCACTTATCGCTAAATAAATGGGTCATTGTAATATTGGAAACAGTAGTCGATGTTTATTATTCCATAAATTCGTTGCCTTCCCTTCGAAACAAAAACTTAACACTTTCTAAAGAAACAGTAAAGAAAATGATCTACAAATTTAGCCGTCTGCAAACACGTATACCCATTTACAAATGAATAAATAAAAAATCAGGAAACAAAATTCCATGTCGCCCTCAGTGTCACAACTATCAGCTTGCAACCTTAATATTCGACTAAAAAAAAGCTTGTCCACTTAACAAGAGAACACATTCGCGCCATTCAAGTCCCTCGACATCCAACTACAACGGTCCACTGCCCTCGGGAGGACAGGCGATTTTTCCGCGACTGGAACGAGTCTGCAACAAAATTCTAATCACCACCCGATATACTCGCCATCCCGGGAAGCACTTTATCAGGGATAATCCGGATTCAGTTCCCTCCCGAGGCTCGAAAGTTACCTCCGAAATTCGTTATCCAAGCTGGCTTAGGATTTAAGGAAGGAAAAAGCGCCGATAGTATTAAGTCGGACGCCTGATCCGCGCCCCTTGCAGCTGCGCACACGGCCCGTGGGACAAGGGATGCCGAGCGTTCCTAGAGTCCCATACATACATGCATGACCTTACGGGTCAATCCTCCACGGCCGTTTCATCTTTTATCCGTCCGGCGGAAGTCAAAACGCTGTTTCTGGCCGGCGGTGTCCTCGGTTGCTCATTATCCGCCGCCTGTGTAATGGACTCCGCCGCATGAATGCCGAACGGTTGCCCCATTGTGGCCCCGGTTCTTGCGGGCAGATGGTAAAATTTCGCGGAGCAAATTCTCTCCGTGGTATCCAGCGGAGTCACGGAGGCGAGTGGAAGGCCCCTCGTGTTCTGTCTACGACGTTCCCTAAATTATTGGCCGAGATGGCCGTTCTCCATTGTCAGATCATATTCCCAGCAGACAGACAGTCTTGCGCGGGCATGGAAGAGTCGAAAGACCAGGGCGGATCACATCTACTCTCCGTGAACGTAACGAGGCCCTAGCACGAAATTACCTGAATATTTTCGTCGATTGGTTTCAGCGAGGTTACTGGGCTCTTCGGCTCTCTTTGAGTTTATCTGAATTTAACGTACCTCGTAGGGATCAACTGACACTGAGCACGTTTCACTTTACTGTTAAAGCTATTCGAGACCGTTGCTCCTCGTGACATTTTTCCCCATGGGCTTCTTTTGTTTCTGTAGGTGTGAATTTATCTGGCTGTCAATATTTTTAATTTTCATTGACCAACACTATATTTAAGTGTTGTAGAGTCGATTAAAAAAGCTGCAATTTAATTGATATTAAGTGTTAAATACATTAGAATTCTATTTTCTTTTCCCATGATTTTACTTCTATTTTAAATATACATACTTTTTTGTATTGAACTCGTCATTTTAAAATAATACTCTTCATTCACGTTATGCTTTTTGTAGGTTCCATTTTCTGTTTTAAGAAACTTAGAATGTAAATAAGAGTGTCCCAAAAATATATACATACTTTGAATGATTATAGTGTCCTTGACTTTTATTCTCATTTAGGTGAAATCGATTTAAAATAATGGCTGATCATAGACTTAGTTTGGAACAAAGGATGTTTATGGTGAAGTGCTACTGGAAGTGTGAGAACGTAATTGAAGTGCAAAGACAATTTAGAAAGAAGTTTTAAACAGATACACCTACGCGACTCAATATTACTTCAATCGGAGACAAGTTTGAAGCAGATGGAACCGTTTAAGGCGTCTACAAGCAGCGTTCTGGTTGATCATGAACATCCACAAGCCAATAATCCACAACGAAACCTTATCAGCAGTGCCTGACCAATTTCAAAAATTGCGATAACTAAAAATATTCTACATCTGTGTTCTTTAATTAAAACTTTTAATCTTACTTATACCTTAATAAATACTAAATTTATAACCATTCAAAGTGTGTACACAATTTTGGAACGCCCTATAGATATCAATTCTTGCATTATCTAAAAATCCCAACTATTCGTACTAATAGTATAAATTTAAAAAAAATCCCTCACTTTGTATAATCAAACACTTAACTTTTCCTTTCTAAATGACCTGTATTAACGTTCATTAAAAGTTCCACCATAATGGATATCACAGTAACCAGGGTTAAACAGAGTCGACGGCAAGTAGTAATCTACTTAGTACCCCACGATGAAGAAATCTTGACAAGAGAAAGTCTGCAGTGTACAGCATTATTTTTAAACCACGTTATTCAATTTAACACCATTAAAATGACTATTCGCAACCACGGCTAACATTGTCGACTTTTTATTAACACCTAACAAGCCAGTGTTATAAACAAGTGTCGGCACAACACCGATCCTAATTCAATACTAGACAAAATCGAATTGATGAGACATAAATTATAATAAGTACAGGTGTTAAACATATTAACTACTTATTAGGGAGAAGATAATCATAGTCCTTAGTGATAGTATAAGTAATTTATCTCTGGTCGACAGGCAAACGAGTATAAGTCAAATTTTACTTCAAGCTTAAACAGTTTCTTTTTTGTGAATCGAAGGTAAAAATAAAAGTTTCCTTTAACATATACCTTATCTACTTTTACGTCCGAACTTTCACGTCTACTTTCACCTGATCTTGCATAGCACATTAAATATTCTAATCGGAAGTATCTTCCTGCAAACCTAATAATTCTGACGTACACTCGTTTGCCTTCCACCACAGTTGCAATGTTTGCAAATTTGAAGCTTGAAATGGAAAATGTAATGACAAGTAAGTTCCCTTGAAAGGTCTTCCTACAACCCTCTTATCGAATAGGTATCTAGTAAAGCACCAGAATACCCGCAGGCAGCTGGCCATCGAATAGGAGACCTGCACACAAGTTTCCCCGTAAAAGAAAACAATGAATAATAATCCCAACCCTCCTTATAAGCACCCGAGGCCATCTCGTCATCCCCTGGCGAATGGTTTGCCAGGTGTTTGTTATCCACTTAGCCCGTTCCACGAAACACGGTCAAGAACGGACCTCTGCTCGAAGGCATCCCATTGCGCGGTGTCAAAGAAATTGTGACGGAGCCACGGGTCCCGGAGGGGTCAAGATTCCGGCGCGGTCGAAACGACTTCGGCGATGGTGATGGCGGCTCTCGACGTGCAGAATACACGCTGTTTGCTTTAATAGCGATGGATGGCTCGAGATTCGGCGATAATATCCGTGTACGACCGCTACTCGAGCCGAGGATCTCGCGGGGCTCGAGTTACGGCGCCGAGTCACGACATTTTCGTGCTTGTAGATGGCCCGACCGCGATGCATACAGCGATGAAGGAGAATGTACGCAACTTCAAACACGTACCGACCAGCCAGCCACGATTACGCGCACGCCAAGTTCGTTATCAGCGCTCGCTCGTATGCATCGGGCCTGGTGATTAGTACCGAAAGTTCCCATGGACGAGCAGCCAATATTCGCGGCAGAGATCTCGCGGTTGTTCGGCTAAAAGTTTCTCGGTCGAATGCCTATATCGATTCAGCCTCGGCCGGATCAAGTGCGCCGTAAAATTTCAGGCCCAGCCCCTGCCTGCTGTGCCGCGACGATATCACACGAGTGCTTCCTGTTTCGCGTGACTGGATTTAAAGGTGGCTGGCGAGTAATCGCGTGTTGGAAATAATTACGCGATGAAGTTTATTGGAACAAAATCGCCAATTGAGTCACTTGGCGGGGCACAGTGGATAAACGTGCCACTGTACTGTGTAACGTACGTGCCGATGAATCTTGACTCTTTTTAATCGCGAAATTTCCTGTCGTGAGATATTCATCGTGTTTGAACAATTTATTTTCGGGTAGGTATCCTTTTACGCATTTCGTTTTTCATTTGTTTTTAGGGAAAGAAAGCTGCATGAGATGTAGGTATGGTCGTACTTGCCAGAGCGAAATTGAAAAATTGGGAAGTTTGTATGTATGTTGCGTAGGAAAGTTTTGCAAATTTGTATCTCCTCTCTGTGGATGTTTAACTACTATTTCAGTCCTCCAGAGTTGTTTATAATTCCTACTCCTTGGATTTCGTTCTGTATTTGGCTTGTGCTCGTTTTTTCGGATTCCATTTATTTTCTGTGACAAATTAATGAACGACTGCGTATTCCCGGTGATAGGTTTTATTCTAGAGCGAATATTAAATTGGAACAATTCAGAGGGTTAAACAGTGTGTTTTAATAATAATTCAAATTCCACGGTATGTTGTAATTATCATTTTTAAATACAATTCAAAAAATAAATAATCAAAGAACACGCTGCGGATAGTTGTAATTTAGCTTTTACTGTATCTTGGAGTAGGGTAAACTCGCGTAAATTGGTGATACAGATTATTCGGTGATACATTTTCATTTATCTGTAACTCGAAATTGTTTGACGCAATTTAGATGGAACAAAGGTTAACATATAGCCTGGATATTCTAGTTTACGTTTTGGTAAAATAATTAGTCAATTGATGTTAGTGTTATAGAGTGAGAGAGCATTTTGTTGCAGCAGCGCATTATTCGTGAAATTTTTCGCGCGAGTTGCGGATGATCGCTTGTTTATGTATTGTATGTGCTTTAGAAGATAAGTGGGAAGTTCAAACTACATGTAAGTGATGGTAAAAGGACACTTTAACAAGTCTTACTCTTGAAATTATCATACAATTAGGCATCAGTGTTATTTTTGCTTACGAAAAGTGACTAAATTATTATTTTTCGTGCACCCGAGCCTGCGTTTCTGATTGTGTTGTTCGTTTCCTTACGTCTCAGACATATAACGATCATGAAACAATATAAAATAATATAAAATAATATAAAATAATATAAAATAATATAAAATAATATAAAATAATGTAAAATAATTTAAAATAATGTAAACTAATGTAAACTAATGTAAAATTACATAAAATAAAATAAAAATGTAGTTGATGGCCATATCACGGCCTAGCGAGAACTATCACCGAATTACCAGAGTACTATCACCGAATAACCAGAGCTATGTCATGACAACGTAATTTTGTATATTTTCAATTAAATATAATTAGTAAATTTCTGTTAACCTATCATTTGTTTCTCTGATGTCTGGCCTATCATTATATCCTAGACTCACTTTCAGAATATGTAAATACATATTAGCAGTTATTAGAGAAATTCTAAAACTATCACCACTTTACCCGAGTTTACCACTATGATTACATTAAAATTTTTAGGAAACCGTTTGCGTTCGTTACTGTATTAACTTATTTTAATCCAGGTTTTACGAAATGCAATCTGAAATATATAAGTCAGAAAAGAGAATGTTAACTGCGTTTTACTTTTCGAATGTCCTATGAAAAAGGGCGACGTATTAAATCTTAATTACGAAAAATTCTACACGTTTTTGAGTCAATGGATTCCACGGGAGTATATTAAATAGGTTTTCTGCTTTTGACTCCCCCTTCACTGGGTGAAATTCATGACTGAAATTGTTGAAATGTTGCAAAATATAACAGTTCTTTGACGACGCATTGGGGGAATATCGGTAATGTGATATTCAGTACTTCAAAATCAAATTAAATATTTTTTTGTATGGTCCTCTGTAGAATACAGAGCAATGCGTTGCCATGAAACAAGATTGGCGTATTTCTCTTTATTACTACCGACTGCAACTCTGTTAATTTTTTATAAATTGCGACCATTTCGTGGGAGTTTCAAAAAGCTATAATCGACTGCACCATGCTGCAAGCAACAAAGCTCAACTCATATCGTTTTAAATGAAATGGTCGCTTCCACATTTTGTTTTGTTTATCTTTATTTGACCTGCTGCATGCAGATTTTTTCTTATTATCGTATTTACTCATCTCGTCTCTAGTTATAACTGGAATTGTGTTATGAACTAACGCCAGCGGTACAGAGTCAGTAAATTGGCAGCACATGTGGCAGCAAGTTATTGTCAATCATGTAGGTATTAGTGACAGAAGACTCTGTAGTGGCAATTAGACGTTATTTCAGTATGTGCTAGGCTATCGATTGTTTGCAGCTTCATAACGTGCAACTCATTTCACAAGGAATGTTATCAAATATTAGGCTGCTCTTTAACATGCTTCTGTGAAGTGGTCTCGACGATGCGAAGAGTTACTAAAGCATACTCCTGTTAAACACTCCAATAATAGAGTTACTGAAGCGGGCGTCTGGTAAAGAACACACACGTAACAAACCATTGTTACAACAAGTTGCACTTGTCAAATGACATTTCAGCTATCCAGATATTTTAAGTACTCAAACATTTCACTTCGATTATGTTTTGCTTTTAAAATGTGTGGTTTCTGCTTTTTGAATAATATTTTCCGAAAAGTTTATATAGCAAATTAATTCTGAGTCTCAGGCATTCGAAGAACTGAAATTATATTTTCCAATTAAAGTACTCTGCGTATACCAAACGTGACTTCAGAAAATACTTCACAAATATAGCAAATTACCAGGTAGTGAATTTTGCAAACTCTTCTGAATTACGTTCTACCTTTATTGAAGAAGAAGTTTATAACGAAATTTTATTTTTATTCCCTGCTTCATCTCTTCTGTATAATATTGACAGAACCATCGCATTCAATTTTTTTACTGCAGATGAACGCGAATGAACATTTCACGTTTTCATGAAAAAATAGAAATCGAAATGTACGTAACACGACAATTATTCCAGAGGACTCTTGAATTACATCTATAAAACAACCTGTCTTTCCTGTATTGCATACATTTCAAACCCATTCGGTGTTCACGTTCATTGATTTCAACCTGTATGGAAAATATATAGGAATTATTTCGAGCGTAAAATACAGCCAAGGAACAAATTCAATAGCTGTGCGAGGCTTCTTTTACGTCAAATGACATCCGCATTCTACTTTCAATTTTTTAGAAAACAAAGGTCCATACAAAAACAATATTACTCCACGCTCTGAATTTATCTTCATCTTCGTTTTCTGTCCGCATATACGTAATGCACTCTCTACTATAAAACATCTTCCACATCTTTAAAATCGTCACATCTAAAGTGTACAATCACACGTCATTGAAATCTCCGTCGATCGGAGTCACTTTTGTCGACGTTCGTTACCCTCGAGCTTCACGAGACCGGGCCCAAGGATCGACCAGAAACTTCGCCGCGGTTTGGGGCGCTTTCGCCGAGCCATGGATTTATCGGTAGCACGTCGTCTCTGGTCGGTAAATAGCGAAACCGAAAGACGGTCTGAGACGCAAGGTCGGCTACGGCACCTTAAAATATCGATCGTTGCACGCACGCAGCGAACCGCCGTCCATTGTGGCGGATTTAGGTTCTCATAAAGCTCCATTGTTTAGCTGAGCTCGCATTCCTAAATCTCCATTGTCGCGTCGCGTTGAGTACAATTGCGGCGCGGTGAAAGCGCTAGGCCTCGTCTCTCGTTTAAGCCATTGCGGGATCGGCCGATGGACACCGCGAACCCGATGAAACAATGACAAATTCTTGCTCTTCGATCCACAAACAGGCCCGAGGGGTCGCTATTTATACACCCTACATTTGATGAAACGGTGAGCTACGTATGTGTCGCCACCTCCTTGTCATTATTAACCCTAGTTTGATGCATATGGGTCCATTTTCAACTCCACTAGATACCTTAATATTTAGTTATATGTTTAGTGCCATTTCGTCAACCCTTCGTGGTCACACGGGGTGTATCACACCCCAGCCAATATTTTCTTCTTTGACAATATTTCTGTAAATTCCTAGACTTTAATATTAAAATTTAGAATTCCACCAAAAATTCTAAAAAAAAATCGATATTTTTTTAACTACAAATTTTATCATGTCAAAATTTACATTTGTAGAAAAATACTATTAGAGCATGATTGTACGAGTCTTACGAATATACAATTATCACTTAAAAGTTGAAAGATTCAAAAATGCAAAAATGGTAACTCAAAAATTACACTGGGAAGTAGTGAACCCCAATTTGAATTTGTGCTTATAAGAAGGTGTGACTGCGAAGGGTTAAGAGAACACGAAATTTTTTAACATAATGAGATTAGAGTGTGTAATATAGCTAAACACTTGTTCTGGGATGTATATGAATGAAATTATGTTAAGGGGTTAGACCACCCCGTGGATTTTTATAAAATTTTACACAGATGTTCTTAAATGTATTCTCTATCATCCGACTGTCAATTTTTTAGATATTTTAATTTTTACCCGAATTATGCGTACATACAGTCCATTTTCATACACACGAAAATGAGCTTTTTGCTTCAAAGTGTAGCTATTTTGTTATTTTTCAACCAATTGAAAAAATTGACGGTTGGACGATAGCGAATACGTTTAAGAACATCTGTGCAAAATTGTATAAAAATCCATAGAGTTTTACTCTAATTACAGCGTACACCGTTTCGGAAAACGTTGTTTCGAGAAAATAGCATTTAAAGATTTCAGAATATTTTTAAATTTGAAAAAAATTGTATATATTATTCAAAGATGTCTCTATCTTCTTTGAAAAATTTTTATGGATAAATGTGTTTTTGTCACTTAGAAATAAGTTCCCAAAGATGCGATATTTCTTGATCTGGCCAAAGTGGTCTAACCCAGCGCTGTCCAACTTGCCTCCTGAGAGCAAAGACGCCGCCGAGTCAAAGTACCAGTGAACGTGTATGTCGTATGTGGCGTCTGAGCTTTCTTGTCTACGCAACTGTCATGGTCTCTTTTTTAGTGTCGCGAGGTTTCCTTGACAACAAGTCACGCTGCTCGAAAGAAAGGTTGGAAGGAAAAGCAGGCGCGTGAGGGGCCCCTACGCTGGACAGCGGTGGTCTAACCCCTTAAGGATTACAATGGACCATGCACCCTATATCTATTAAAGGACAAATGTCAATTTTAAGTGTGCAAAGAGATTCTTTACCGAACTCTCGTCAAGGCGAAACGAACAGTGCTTTATTTAACTTGAAAATAAGATGGGAGCATTTTAAAAAATGGCTCCCACTTTTTGATGGTTAAAAACGGGGGTCAAATGTTTTTTTTTACGTAAGATTAATCATAGAGCACGCGAGTTCATGAGTATTAGAAATATTTAGCGAATTTATTCGTTCGGTATCTGAATTTCACTGTTTTTGGATTTCACGTTGCTTCGACGAGACGATCCATAATTTTGAGTTTCTTTTTACGGCCCCATAAAACCCTGTTGGATCAAGAACAACCTGACATCGTTCTCGAAAGCGACACGTTTCCCTCGTTCGCCACAAATGATACTCTTATTGGATTTAACAAGTTTTATGATTTAGCCAGTTTTACGAGCCTGCGATCGGGATTTATCGTTGAAATTCTGCAAGTAATTAAGGTGTCCTCTCGCTGGACTAAAGATCCCGCGATCTTTGTTATGTACCGTTCGATAGTCGGGTTAATTAATTCTGCTGTACATTGGCCTTCTGCCGTTAAAATATATGTTTTACTTTCCGCTCTTCGAATCGTTGAATACTCGAAATGACAGTTAAGTAGTTCCACACGACGAAGGAAACGCAATGCAAGTTTATTCCAAAAGGCAGCCACATTCAGAGATTAATCCCTGATAAATTAAAACTATCTTATGAACCTTGGAAAATAAATCCTCTGCGAAGCGAGACGTAGCATCTCACTTTCAATATTCTAAATCTTCGAGTGTTCGAAACACAGTCAAATAGTTTCATAATATGAAGAAAAAGCGATGTGCAATTTTTTCGAATAGTCAAGCTTCTTTAAATTCATCAAGAGTTTAATCCCCACAGAATTTTTACGCTCTGTATGAACCATCCGAAATAAATTCTCCTTGAGAGCAGACTTGGAATTAAGCGTTAACTGCGGCAGTCAAAGGACCTGCACGCAGAATTGCTGTCGAAAGTAAGTTCGAATTGATATCAAAATCCAACGGGTTCGTGTCGTTTCTAAAATTCAATTGGAAGTTCTCGTCGGTCATTAAAGTTTAATACCGGGGGATATTAAAATGAAATCGTTGAGTTAACGGTCTTAATAAACGAGGTAATTACGTTCGACGCAGTTCGATGGAGGGGCTTCGCAAAAATTCCGTAGACCATCGATCGTGCTCGATACCGTGATTCTTTTGAAGCGGTTACGTTGCGCTTTTACGACCTCGTTGGAGCAACGTGGAAGGAGCCAGCAAGGTTCGGATGCGTGACGATAGAAAGAGAAGTGCCAGTGCTTCCTAGACGAGGAAGGAAGTCGACAATCTGCAATCAACGTTGAAGAAGGTGGAATTGATTTTATCGAACGGGATGAAATAATTATTGGGTAGAATTGTACTATTACTTTGACCTGGCCCTTACTTCGATTCTACGCAAAAAGGGTTTGCGTCTATTTTGGTAATTTTTTGTCAATTATTGGATCAAACTTTTCACTGGTTAAAAAATAGAATATCGACTATTCACGATGTAGAACCTCCGTTATTCAAATTCTGCAACATCAAAGTGTTCTACTAATCGAGGCTAGCATTGTAGAATCGTATGAAGACAATTCCTGGTAGAACGACACCTGTGTGTTAGCATATGGTATTGTGTAACCACAACTCCTTGTAGAACATCCCTTAATTATTTATTTTCCAGATTTTCCTTGCTTACATGCCACAATGCTATCGAAGTAGAAGTAGTTGGTTGATTAAACTTTGTAATGAAATTAGGAATACTATGTGTATTATTTTACGATATTTCGTAAAAAGTGTGATTACTTGCTTTAGTAATATCTTTGTTGAGATTTCTCGAAGTATGTATTCTGAAAATTAAAGAAGAATTTATATTTTATATTGAATGTGTTAAAATCTTGGGCGTACCAGTAATGAAAAAACAATATAGAATTCTTTTGATTTCTCTTTTTTTTAAATTATATTGTATCAGATTTACTTATTAAATCACTGTTGGCATGTCAGTAACAGCGAGATCCATTTTAACGTGTCCAATAATTGTAACTGTTTCGCCACTCTTTAGATTAATTACGATGCTATTTTATAATCTTTTTAAACACATAAACGCGAGTGAAATGCCGCGATGTATTTATACGGAGTACTTCATGACAAAGGATATTCGACTAGCAGATATAAAGTGGGTTAACAAGCTGGCACGATTCGATCCGTAGCGTGTAGCAGTAGTGTTTGACAAGCAAAAACTAATGGCAATTCACCCAACGACAGACTATATTGATAGAGTGACATAATATAATCATGGAATTAATAGAGTTAGCTGTATGATATACATATGCATTACCGTTGAATATTTGAGCACTACATAATTTGATCTGCATTCGGTATTGATGCCAATTTAGGACTTTGCAATAAAAAGTGATCGTTCTACTTGTATCTATCTGTGCTATAGATACTATGTGTTAGATTCGTTTCCTGCTTATCATTTAATTTTATTTGTTTACGTTTGTTTTATTCATTTTTTAATTGATTAAAAATTTTGGAGAGTTTATAATGGCCAGAGACAAATGTTTATACAACAAATGAACCAAGTTTCATTTACATCCCTCAGGACAAATTCTAGCATTGATATGCTATGGTAGCATTTGTAGAATTTCTTCCTTAATGAAGTTCAAATTACATAAAGCTGAAGCTACTAGTAATTTCATGTATTTGTAATATTTGGTACATTACTATAAACAATTTTCTTTAACGTCGAATTATTATTAGTGAAATCTACACTTTTAGTACATAATTATCAAACTGCTTCCGATTTACGAGCAAATATTTTATTACTATGAAATTACTTACAGGAAATAAAAGTGCAAACAGTGCTTCTCACATCTCTTTTCTGTTTCTTGAATTTGATAAAGTGGTGAGAAAAAATTCAAATGAAATGCAAGACGCATGAAATAAGATAAATTAATTTGAATCCCAATGTAGATGAAACTCCTAAAGAATGTAATGGAAAATGTGGGAAACTGCTGCACAAGAAGAGACATAATTAAAAAATGGAAATATTAACATTCCAGAGAAGAAGCATGAAAGGGCTTGCACCTTTTCTATTTACCTTTTAGTATACGTCATTCGCTTGCTGTACCGTGCCATTTCTTACTAACATGAAAAGAATTAATAGCAAGTCGCTTTTGCGAGAGTAATATTTTCAATTGAGGAAATTAATATCTTAAATGAGGAAGCTTTTAACGTCCCTGTTCTAATAGCTTCTCCCATCCTTATTCCCTTTTTACGAAACATTCATGGAACACCCTGCCTTCTTTCTGTAGCAGAATTATTTCCCGTGGAAGGGCTCGTGCGATTCGAGGTGGACAAATCAAAGTAATTGATCGTTTCGAGTTTATGTAATTTTTAAGATAGCTTCCACAAATATTCTTTGATTTTGGACAAAGCTATTTGATATCACCGTACTTGCTATGTATTTCATTCTGCTTCCTATTCTTCCACCTATACGTAACACTCATAAGATTGAAAACTTATATATTGGATGAATATTTTACATTTACTTCCAAATAATGCAGAGAATGCAATATTTTAAGTGTTGCAAAGGCAATGCACGAACGACCTACTTAGTGCTTTCTTTTATACTGTAGACGAGTGGAATAAATTTGTATATTTTAAAGTAAATATGTATATGTAGAAATTATTACTACCATAATTACTTGCAGAATAGCATTTCACAAAACTACCATTCACATAATCATAAGACAATTGGACAGAGATTTTAAAATTAGATTTTTAAAATTCCATACCAAATTTGAATTTACAGACCTGTATACATGGAATGAATTCCAACTCGTTGATTATAATTCACCATCCAAATAGAAAGATTGCACACGAGGTACGTATAGCTCACGAAGGAGGGAGGATTGTTTACTTGAATTAAAAAAGAGGAACAGATGAGTCTGAATTCTCGACGTCGCCTATGGGAAGCTAGTATGATGAAAAATAGATCTGCAATTATAACAAAATACTTGTTTCAAATCGCAACAATTTTAATTACATTACTGGCAGTTAACAATGGTCTTCAAGACCAACAAACAAAATCAAATATTCTACATTTTATGCGAGAATTAAAATAATTACATTCCACCTTCAATCAGCACATTAAAACGCCAAAAGACTTGAAAACAATAAACAATGTACTCTTCAGGAACTATTTTACTCATTATCCTACGTTACTCATTATTCTTAACAAGCAGGTTTACTCTTAAGAATCAGAAATGAATTAAAACCGTTTAGTACTCGTGTCAGACTGTTCGACGCAGTTTCAGAATCACAAAGAAAGCAGAATTTTCGGTTAACCGCAGGTTATGCCGTTCCATTGTAAGCGATTCTGAATCGCCGTGCACGTTGTTCATAATTGCCATACCCTGTTAAATTGCACTTTGTACAGCAGATCGCTTTTTAAAGACCGCCCCTCGACTCTTACGGCCGCAGCGCGCAGACTGACACAGGGGCGGATTGGAGTGAGGAAGTTTCCCGCTTGTGCACACATGCTCGCAGCATTTTAATGGAAAACACGTATTACCGTGGTAAAGTAGCACTGCCAGACGTCTTTTACGAGCTCGTCCTCGCTACGAGTCATTCGGTCTGCACTTGTTTTCAGCGCAAGCCCATTCTCTGATTTCAGCGTGAGCACCCGGGCGGGGATACCGAGAGCATCGAAACGCGGTGCGCAATTCACTGATTTTGCCTCCTTCATTTGACAATGTCGAGGCGAATACTTTCGCCCTGGGCCTCCTGAATGTTTGAGAACGAAGTAAGAAAAGTAGATGCAAGTAGATTTGGAGCAACCAAGCTATTTAATATTAATAGGACGTGGTCAGGGTGGAGTACTGAAAATACAGATAAAATAGTGCTGTCGTGTGTACTGAGAGTAAGGTTGCCAACCGTAGGGGAGACCGGGTATGGTTGTCACACGGGTTGATTGTCACAACTGTTATAATAAAGAAACTATAAACAATAGGAACGTACTAATAATTCGTGGCGATGCGTAAGCATATCGCCGCCTCCCTCTCCATGACACAAGTCGTTGTGGAGTCGCATGGAGGTACGATGTATCATTGTTTGGTTTCATGTGCTCGAAGTAAATTTTGCCATATTTTCTATCAAGTATAGGTTGTTTCTTAGTATTGACTATAACATTGTTGCATTATTCTCGTAGTTTAGAGTTTTTTCTAACTTACTGTAATGTTTTTTTGCATCTTTCAAATTTTTTAATACATAAATAGAGGGGGGAAATTGTTTAACGGTTTGGGGCAAGTTGTCACAGAACATTTGGGATTAGGTATTTGCCGCATGTGACAACTAATCCCGGTGTAACTTGCTGTATCTATCATGTGATATTATTTTCTTGTTTGTTTGGCAACAGTTCTCAATAATAATGCCGCAAACTTACCTATAAGAAGAATTAATGTTACGTGCGGCAAGAGAGGTTATAAAGGGCAATTACACAATAAAAGGGATTGCAAAGGATTATAATATAAATTACCGCACTCTAGCGCGATATTGTGAGAAATACAATACAAAATTACATTACTCTCTTAATTGAATCGACTTTTTCTTCATAAATTTAGCTATCCAGATACTGTGACAACCAACCCCGACCTCGGGGTATGTTGTCACAAAATAGTTCCTGCAAATAATGTGAATTAGCTCCTAATCTGGTTGACAAAATCCACAGGACCAATTTTTTTTGTAAAGCCGGGCGTACGTAGTTTATATTAATCTAAGTTTGAATGAACTTCCCTGCAGCCATAACCCACAAAAAAATCAAAATAAGAAAATGAGACAACCATACCCGGTCTCCTCTACTATAATATATAGTATTGTACTATATTTTTATATTTCCGACACATCGATCAAACTCTACAATTTTTACTTATTTTTCCATGACAACATCAAAACTGTAATTAGCGAATATAAATTTTAACAGGGAGAACTTTTTCTATAATAAATACGAAGTGGCGGGAAGAGAGAAACACAGCTAGTCTGTCTCGCATAAAAATAAACACCTCATACAAGTTAATTTGGACTTTCAGTGCAATCAACCCTTGAATTTATTACTAATGCAAAGTGCAAAAAAATAGATTTAAATTTAATGTAGTTTTATTTTGCACTACTTTTCTCGGAAAGGTACTATATTTTTCACAATGATACTATATTTTTTATCACATTTGGCCGTAAAGTACTATATTTTTCTGGAAAAAACTGGCAACCCTAACGGAGAGGATGATAGAATTTATTTATTTAGTCTTTATTAGACCAATTTTAATTACATAAGGTGGTGAAAAGGCAAGGTCAGGCTATAGCTGTTATTATGCCTAAACCCGGTCAGAACAAGGCATTAAAAACTAAAGTAAAACTAAAGTAAAACTAAACTAAAACTAAACTGAAACTAAACTAAAACTAAACTAAAACTAAACTAAAACTAAACTAAAACTAAACTAAAACTAAACTAAAACTAAACTAAAACTAAACTAAAACTAAACTAAAACTAAACTAAAACTAAACTAAAACTAAACTAAAACAAAACAAAACTAAAACTAAAACTAAAACTAAAACTAAAACTAAAACTGAAACTGAAACTGAAACTGAAACTGAAACTGAAACTGAAACTGAAACTGAAACTGAAACTGAAACTAATACTAAAACTAAAACTAAACTAAAACTAAAGTCAGCCCGTAGATAATAAAACACTTGTTGTCCTTAACAGCAATTTTCTTGGAGAGTGTACAGCTTCTATATAATATCTCATTTCGAGCACAAAGCAGCCATTTTCTGACTTTGTCGGAAATAGATATTCCCAAGCCTGGAAGCTCCGACTGGCTTTTATTTTCTTCTAAAGCGACCGCCCTCCCGATATTTCTCAGAGACATCCCATGTTATCGGCAAGCAGGCTTTGCTTGTTCTTATCCACCTTGCGGAAATTACGAACTGAACTTAAACGTGGAAATGACGTGTCAAATGGTCGACACGTTGCTGGACCAAGATCGAATGATCTCGTAATACTGTTAAAAAAGAACGTATATTTTCAAAAATGACACGTTCAATGAGTATAAAGAAAAATACCTATACAGAATATTCGCAATAGACTTGCAAAGGCAAGAGGAACTTGTTTCGGTTATGGAGTATGCACCAGGGTAAACTACGAAGAACAAACTGATTTTCCTATTCATGTATTCCTAAAAGCTCGCCCTAAGAGTGAGGAACTGCTTTCAGCGACTTATGTTTTCTGCAGAGAGAGTGAAGTAGTCAGACTGATATCTCATATATCGACAGGTTCGGTGAAAGTTTCTTTGAGGAACGAAATTAAATAGGGAAGATTATAATGGAGCAGAGAATAAGAATGGAATTATAAACTATTTCATGTATGAATTAAAATATTCATGGGATACCCTTTTCTTGTTTAGGTACCTCTTCAAGTACCTTCTTGTTTAGGTACCTCTTCTTGACACACAAGAATTTTTTTTCAGTTTCTAATCGATCATTTTTCAATCATTCTCTTCGGATATTCAAATATTAGGACCTTCACATGAGATTATTCTCTGGTTAGTGGCTGATATTTCAAATATCTATCTTCTGTTTTCTTTATTATTTTTTAAACCAACTTTTGAAACTCTCAGAAGTCGAATTCATTATTAACTTAGCTTCCTGTTAATAGTTCAATCTTAATACTAACAATAAGTAAGTCACTTGATTTTTCCTTAACCCTATGTTGACACTCTGGGTGTGAGCGACCCATAATCTGATTTTGACGCTCTGTACCTTTTTCAATACGTAGAATATCCTGGATATTCGTGGAATATCTCTGTTTTTTCAATTACCGAAATAGCATACCTTCTACATATATGCAAAATATATGTATTTCTAAAGCCGACTTACAAACTATTTTTTCCTGAAAATATAATCGGAAAATATCTGAAAAGCAACTCTGTATATTTTTAACTCCTAATATTGAAATTTGTAAGAGTTACAAATTCTTGAAGACGTTTTCGTCTGTTCTCGACATATGGTAATCTAGAATTTGTTTACATAAACTGTGATAAAATTTCAATCAAAACACTATTTTAATACATTCTAGGGACCTTGAAATTGACCTATGATTTTCTTCATAACGATTGGATTCTTTAGACAAGAATGGCAATCGTTCAAAAATTGATTTGGGTGTGAGCCACCCAGTATGTCAGAATTGATCGAAAATATAGGTGTGTCAACGAAGGGTTAACTTATTAATACTCTACTTTTTATTTCGCGTAATTGATCAGCTTGGCTTCCGAGTGACTCATATATCGAAGAACCACAGAAGTAGCGTCTCTTGACTGCTTCTTCCGATATATTCATTTTCTTAAATAAACTCTGTGTCTGCTAAGTAAATACATCCAAAATACCAATCGTGCACAAAAGTGTCTCGTACGGAAAGTAATATTTCCGTTCGATCTAAACACAGTCTACTGAATGACGAGTCAAATTTTCTGTCAGACAATAAGCTGAACCCTGCTTGTATAACCGTGCACAGAGTCAATTAGTTTACCGTTACCAGGGAAAGAAATATTCGAATGCCCTGAGGAAAGAAGAAACTCCGTTCGTTCCTCGTATGTAGAAGATAAGTTTAAGCGTATCGGCGACGTATCTATCTCGAATTAAATCACGATACGCGATTGGAAAGTGCGCAGACGAATCGAAACGTCGTTTGCACGATATCTCGCGCGCCGGAAATGCCCAGGACGTCGGCTACACAAGCCAGAAGATTGGAGAGACGCGAGACACTAATGGTTTATTAAGCCTACCGGATGTCGAGCTTCTGATACGATCACAGGCTGCAGTGACATAATTTCCCCGCACGAAGTGTCACTACACACGTTTCCAGAATAACAAGTTCTTTAAATTTGGGCATATCTAAACCGACGTTTCATCAATGACAGTTTCAAGTGTGGATAAACTATTAAGGTGGAATCTATTACTTTTAGAACGAAGGAACCTGCCCTTTTACAGACTTGGTATAGGTTCTGTCCAGATTATAATTACAAATTTATTTTTCATGTTAAAATTAAAGAAAGTAGGCGTAAGTTAGACGAAGTAACCAAAGATGATGGAATTAAAGAAATAAAAAGAAATGTAGCCGCTTCCACAATTGATTGCTCTTCACAAACCAGCTTCATCGAGAAAATTAAGTTTTAATTAGGGGATTGGAGCAAAACAATTTTTTATTTGCTCCGCTGGGGCATCAAAATACTTGCTCCAATTCCGCTCCTGCTCCTCTCTAGCTGCTTTTTTTAAATACAAATTATTTTAATACTTTCAAGCAGTGATCTTTCATTTGCAACAAACCCCACCTTTCTAGTTTTTCATTTTCATATAGGAAAAAATTCATAAAGAATGCTTAATTTTCAGGCGAAGAAAGTACTATGCCTCCTTAATACCGGGTTGCGCAACCCTACGATATAATATTTTTTCAATGATGAAAAATTGAGAATTGATATATATTAAAAACATTTAATTCGTTTGCTCTTATAAAATGAAAGAAAATTGAAATAATAATAAAAAATTTGGAGCAGTGGAGCAGTAAAAATTATCCGTGCACCGGCTCCGCTCCTGCTCCAGGCAAAACCTCATTGCTCCATTGCTCCGCGCTCCAGCTCCAAGCTCCACTTCAACGTCCTGGTTTTAATACTTTAGTCCATCAGTAAAGAAACAAGGTTCAATGAATTTAATTTTCATATATAATTTTCTTTTTAAATAATTTATTTTTTACGATGCTTATGCTTAGGCAAATAGTGAGATTCCATATTTTCTTCCAGTGCAGAGTGGACATTTACTATTTTTTCGACAGTTCTGTAATTCCAGCTGCCACCAACAAAATATGCTATAAATTGCAAAATCACGAAAAATAGATATTCCCAGTTTTCCCCCTTACCCTTTATAAAAATCAAATCTAAGCGTTACTGTGCAAATACACATGACTCTAGCAACGTCTTTCAATAAACTGATAAAACGTTTAGCGAATATATAAGACTATATAAAAAATGGCACTCTGTCTATCAAATGAAGGTTCGACAGGCGCTGGGACATTAAACGCTTTTCGATTCATAAGTCGAGGACAAGCATGCAGTGGTAGACCGCGGGATGCTATATAAATTTTCAAACGTAATATTCTGAAAATATTCTTCGCACTCGGAGGTCCTCGAGGGTATACGCCTGGCGTAAGGCCAATCAGAGTAGGATTCTTCGTGAAGTTTCGCACGCTACCCCGTGATTTCGTGCCAGCGATCCTAGCGGGCTCTTAGGAGGAACTTTTTGAATTGTGGCACGCTAATCAGTTCCCGTTTTTTGCGCACTGCGACGTGCTAAAGAATGCTCCACCCTTTTCAGCGAACACCCAAACCTTTCGATGTCGATTCCTATCTCTGCGCTCCTCTTCAATCTCGATCTCGTTGTTTACCAGTAGTAAACAGAGAGTTTAAGTAGAAAAAATTCATCGTGTCCTGTCAATTTCTTTCGCTACCCTTCGACTGGACGATTCCTCGATAGAGCGTCGAAGGTACGAGCAGAATTTTGCGCTCGTGGCTGCGGCGGGAAAAGAAACAATTACCATACACCGCGGTATCGAGCGCGTGTCTTCCTTCTTATCGCGGGTTATACGTCAGCAGGAACGCTGGAAGAATAGCGATTCTTATCGGATCGCACTTCAAAAATTGCTTCGTTCATCATCCAGCCCCGGGAAACTTTTCTATCGGTCTTTTATCGCTTCCATCGTCGTATTTTTCGCGATTTCGCGGATACTCAGCTCGAATGCGATATACGGATTATCGCGGGGGAACGGCCGTTCGAGCGCCCCCCTCTTGCCGGAATTTCGCTATCGATTTTCATAGCGAATTACAGGGGACGAATCTTGTTTGCTACTCTTTCGAACGTGAACAAAGCGCTCGCCAGGAGAATTAACAAAGGATGCGTCGGCAGCTCGCGGAGAACAAATCTGTATTCGACGGGGAAAGTTATCGGGTGTTATTAACGTTATTCTGCCGGTGCATCGGATATCCTGGTAGTCAGACCGTGCCATCGCGCGGAACATAGAAATGTCAGACGCGACGGGACAGATTAGAGAACCGGCAAAAGTGATTATTTAAAACTGTTTTGAATCTCGCAGCTGATCTACGGGGGAACGAACTTTAACGCTACCTAGTATCTGAAAAATGAGATTTTCCTGTGTGATAAACGAAATTTATACTTTAAGAGGATTTTAGAATGCAGTGTCTTTTTATTTTATGGAAATATAAATTTACGTAGTAGAGAAATGAGGGGGGTAGTGTTGTAATTTAATGTACTATACTTTCTATTGCAACTTTAAAGGGTAATGACACTGTAGAACCCGGAAAGACAGCCTGATTTTGAGAATTTTTTTATCCGAGTACATATAGTGAATGGAATACAAAATCTGTTTGGAGGGCTTTATTGTACATACCTTGTATTTTTTTTAATACTAAATGGCGGCGCCACAGCTCAACAAAAAAAAACTTCTTCTGAAAAACAGTGTTTCGCGGCCGGAAAGATTTCTCCTTCCATTTTTTACCTAGATCAAACAACCGAAATTTTTTTACTTCTATATAAGATTATCACGGGAAGTACGCGAGGAAATTAAAAAATACTGATTTTTGTAAGAATGGTGTGGGATTGAACCAAACACGGAACTACCACAACCTCGAAATTGTTGAAACGTTTTGTTCAATAGCGCACCATTCGTACTATGAAACAAATCTTAACTTACATAATTAAATATTTTTATTTAACAACTCTTTTTAACAAATAAGCACGCAAAAAACATAATTTGCTAAAACTTTAGTCTCTTGATAAAGCGCTCTCAGATTCTACACTTGTTGCTCGGGTAGCCATTAAGCAATCATATCCCATTTGTAGATATTTTCTCTGTACTTCTTCTACTTAGAAATACGTCTATTTTTTGATGGCTTGATTTAGATTTTTAGTTTTATTTTGGATCAAAGTTGGTTCGTTACGAGATACTTCGGTTTTCGTCTCTGTTATTAATTGAAGTTTTTCACTGATAACGTAGTAGATATCGTCGGAATTAATGAACGCATATATGTGGTACGTTGCTATACGAAATTTATCGAATTACTGCTAAAAATTTGTGGAATTACCGGTAAAAATTTGAGGGTTTTTGTCGCGATTTACCGTAAACCAGTAAATCGGTTTACCGGTATTGCAATCCCTAAGTTCAACCGCGGTCGACTAATTTTCACCATCACCATTACTTCCTGTCTAACAAAAATGTGATTATTAACAGAAGAGTAACAGTTGGATATGTATTCTGTGAATAAAATTCATCTGAACGGACGGGTAAAATTTGAAGGCTTCTACTAGGACACCTGTCTATTGCAATAATTTTGTATTTCCAGTGTATATTGATGTTATCAGGCAAATTTCACTGAATTTATATTGCAAGCTTCCGCAGATCATTTTGAATTACGTTCCTCAAACAGTCACTTATTCTTCGTGAATTCAATTGTCGATAAAACTGTCGATAAAATATGCCAGTTTTGAAGGAAATAGATACATATTGATGATCGAATTATTAGAGCTACCTGCATAAAGTGACGATTTTACATTAAAATAATTAATCTTTAAATGAAAGTCTAGTTACACTGAATTTTTATTATTTTTTTTATGAAATATTGATGTGTACAAATTGTAAATACACACTTGGCAACACTCTTATCTGTCACATAGAGTATTTTATTTCTACCAAAACACAAAAAACTTATTTTTCATAATGTAACTCTAATACTTAATTTGTTCATCCACTGTAAACACAAAAAATACTACTTTCAAAAGTAATTGCACGGCCATTTTCTCAACACAACAAGGTACCAAATTATACACTTTTCCAAAAAACGAAATACCCTTCGCAAAAGAATTAAAAAAAGCTAAAAAATTGTTTTAAACGCTTGGAGATAACGAATGGAGGCATCAGGCACGTGGTTTTTGTTAGGATCGATCACAGCCAGCTTTGAATGGTTTACGTAAAAGCATAAAAAAATAAGCAAATATTGTGATGGTAACGGTAAAAGAGTGAACAACGCGATATCGGCAGGTTCGAGCGTAGCTAGTAAAAGGACTGTTTTGATCTTTGACTCCGAGTCGCTTTGTGTGCATAGTTAGCAGGGTAGCTGTGATGCTTGACGATCGCTGGCGCTTTGGGTTTCGTAGAACGACACGTTCTTTGACATTGTTATACCATAGGCTATGTAATACTTGCATACATATATATTTGTCGAGAATTTAATCTACAAGCTTCCAGGTATTCGTGTCCCTTTATTATTCTATCGCTCTTACTCAGCTCCCTTTACTACCCTCGTTTCCGTTCGATAATCAGGGATTCTATAATACTATGCGTTAAAGACGATATGTAAATTCAAGCATTTCGAGGTTTGTTTTCTTTATTCTGTTATATTTAGAGAGTTCGTACGAGCGTGTATCACATTTTGATTCTGAATTAAATAGATATAGAGCGTTATATGATTTTAGAACAGAATTTTGTATTAATGGTATAATTAATAGGTGAAGATTTGAAAATTGGAAGAGTGGGAACTCTGACTAATTGATAATTGGAGTGTGAAGGGGATGATATTGAAGTTAGATTTTATTTTTTTAGTAAGATGTCGACGTGTAGAGTGTTGGTAAGTAATTAAGGTTACAGTGAAGAAATTGAAGGGTTGCTTTGGTAATTAACAAACTTTCAATGAGGGTATGTATAATAACGTTATACAATACGCTTATGCTTTCAAAATGTTGTTGAGGAAGTGAAATTCTGTGTACCAAGACTCTGCGAGTTAACTAGGTGCGTTAATAAGAAATTTTTCTCTAAATATAATTCCGTATTAGAAGTGATAAATTTCTATCACAAAATAGAATTCACAACTTTTGGCAAGAGCTCATTATTTATATAATTGTGCAGAGGAGGCAAATGTCTTAACCATTTAAAGAACCATTATCGTACCCAAATTCCATATTTCAGACTTGGATTATGAAATTATATTTTCTGTATTTAGATACTTCTATCCACTTTTTTTAATAAATTATCACGAAAATGTTTAAAGCAAAACGTTAAGTCATACAATTTTAATTTCTCACAATATAAATGGCATCATTATGAAACATAGAAAATTATGATTCTCAATGTTCGCCATTTAGGACACTTACCTTACTTCGACCACGTAGTCTCAACTTGCAAAACAGTAGATTTTTCTACTTGTTGTTATATCCTGCAAAACACCGTCCACAAGGTGGCTTGCCCAATTCAATACCCCTACATTACCCACTGTTCTTTTGTAAAAAAATATTCACTCAAATACAGTGGTCCCCGGATTATTGACAAGCTTTTCTCCCCGGATCATCGGGAAAGACCTACCCACCCCACAGTTTTGCTTCCTCGGTGCGAGGGAGGGCCTTCGGTCCCAGGTAGACCGCCCGTTGACTGCCGAGAGCTATAAAATCGCTGGGCTAGGTAAAATACCCAATAAAGAAAAATAAAATGTTCATGTTTTTGATAAAAGTTCATGAAAGTATTACCAATGGATTTTTTAGGATTTCCCAATGAAAATGTGTTCAAATATGGAGAAATTCGGTTCATTTTTAGTGAATGTCACTACATTACACACTATGTACATACACACATACAAACACAACAAGAATCTACGTTAATAATACCAAAAAAGTATGTATCTAATCGTTTTTAAAATGTATGATATTCCGATCTCTTTATTCCACTAACAAATAATATTAATGTTTTTACAGTATCAAATGTTATTCAATATCCAAGGAAAGACACATATGACGGACAATCTTCCAATCGAAGCTGCAAATACTACAAGAATTGGCAAATTACTTAGATAATTGTAAGTTAATCATCAGAAGCGTGCTTTTCCCTTAAACCGGGGAACTGGAATCTAATTGTGTTATCATAATAAAAAATTGACCGAATTGTTTCGTGTTTGGACTCATTTTCGTCGACATAAACTCCCCAATCCATTGGTAGTACTCCCATCAAAGTGTAATCAGTAATATGAAAATTTTCATATTCAATACTGAATCTCAATTCGCCGTAGACCGAGGTCTCCCGCGGGTGCGGTATTTCACTCACTCTCGGTTTACGTCGTTCACTCTCCTTGTCGAAAGGTTCGGGCGAGGGTCCTGACAAAGGTCAGTTTATTAGGCGCAAACTACTTCCCCTGCCCCGGTTTATGGAGAATCCCCAGACCCGAATCTTTCTCGATAATCCGGGGACCACTGTATTACGTATTAGATACTATTAATTGAAATATATAACCGGATGCTCCGATTTCTGTTATACAGCATTTTACGAAATTAAAACTTTATTAAACAAACTCTTTCCCAAGGGAATAAATAATATATTAAGCAGAAAGTCTGGGTCATGAAATGTGCCTCAGCTCATTACACCTGGCTAATCCAGATGAATGTGACTATTTCCACCCCAAAAAGAATAAAAAATATATACATTTTTTTTAGCCAGGTTGTAAAGCTAGTAAATACCTAACTTTAAAACACAATGGTAACCCAAAAAACGTCTCACAATGCACATACCTTTAAGGGGAGAAGGCCGTATAAATCGAACGAAAAATAGAAACAAAATTTATTCTATAAATCGCTTCTAAAACATTTCAAAAATATATTATCATAGTTATAGGCCGAAATTCAACTTCGTATCGATACAATAGCCTGGCGAGTCAGCGCGCCTCCGAGCACCAAGCATACGTAAACGCATTTTAAACGCATTTTTCTCGAAATCACGTTTCCAAAATTGGCGCCGGGGATAACTCAAAAACTATTTGACCAATCAACTTCAAATTTTGCAGACTTGTAGTTTATAATATTCTCCAGAATATGAACCACAAGATTTACACAAATTATTAATTTTATCCACTGTTTTTAAACAAATAAAATGCAAATTTTTGGCGAAAATCAAACCTAATTGTTTGAAGATCAACCATTTTTAAAATATGCAATTTTTTACACCATTTTTGTTCATATTCTTGCAATTACCACATAAATTTAAAAAAAATGATTGGTCTGTTTCACATAACTCATAGAAACGATAAAACCAGCGCCGTTTTGCATCTTCAAAAAAATCTATTTCAGATACTGCTCTGTTCCTTTTGTATTTATTATAATTTTACTCTTATAAAAAAATATTTTACTTGTTACAATGTTAAATAAAGTACCTACTCTTAAAGGACCGAAAGGATTAGCGGATTAGTATCTTCGCAAAAAATTCCTAAAAATTTATACAAAAATAAACCGTTTATACAGGCTTCACCCCTTAACTATGAAATATTGATTCAAAATACAACAACCACCGTAATAATCCTAGAAAACCACTTCATTCTGAACTGATATATCAAGTGCCCTAGAGTTCAGCGAATTGAAGCCAGCTTACAGAAAAAGCTGTCGATAGACAATAAATGGAGGTGCTGGTACCCATGGAATGCAACGCTGCGGAAGAGCACTGAGCGTCAGTTTATCCGTGCGTTGGGGATTAAATACCAGTGAATCCGAAGCAAATTAGGTTACATGCGAAATTTCGTTGTGTACCCCCGCAGCCAACGTCTCCCGGCGTTCTATGTACCAGTAACATGGCCGTCTCGTGGGACGTGTAATTTCACGCGTCCAATACCCTGTATCTTCGCAACGTCAATATCACCTCTAAATCCGACCGTCAAGGGTAGCCACGAATGCCCAACGGCAACTAGATACTGTCACAGCGTGGGCTGACCTGTCCATCTCGACCTTAACACTTCGCACATAAGAAGCTATAAGCCAAGAGCACCTCCTTCGGTCCGGGTGCCGGTGTTAGACATTAACTGGCACGATGCTGCACCCCTCTTGAACACCGCGATGAGATCCTCGCGCTTTGTTGGAAATACATTTGGGAAATTAAGGGACGGGGTTAATATCGTGTCCCTGCACTCGCTCGGTATATGCACATACATATGCCCCAGGCTTTTGTGCACATAGTTCTCTTCCTATCCCTCTCCCGCTCGTCGCTTGTTCTCCACATTGCCTTCCCTAGGCCGCCTAGCTCGGGAAATGTTACGTGACACGATGAATCGCATGGCAATGAATTATCTCTGTAATTACTTATTTTCTACTGTAGGGAAATTAGAAATTAGTACACGCATCATGCTTGGTTCGAGAGAAATTAAAAACGGAGTGGGGTATTTTTGGAGTCTAGTGAGGGAAATAACGAAGGAACCGTATAAAATAGGGCATTTTGAAACTCAAGTCCGTTCGGCTAAAGTGGTGATAATTCCGCAAGTACGTTCCCACAAATCTTGCGGTTTAAGGAAAGCTGGACACCGAATACGAGGCAGAAAATTGCGTCGTCACCCGCGGAACAAAGAGTCAGCCCCATTCATGGACATCTTACGTCGCCGCTGCCCCCTCGGCAGGACGGCACAAAGGGTGCTGGTAAAAGTGTGCGCGTCGAGACCTCCTTGCCGCTAAATTAATTGCTTTTCTTCAATCGAAAGCGGAAGTATCGCGGCAGGCCTCTCTAAATGGCCACGACAAATGGAATATGGCGAGAGGTCTACCGCTAATTAATTAGAAACCGTCCGAACGGCGGGTGATGAATAGATCGCGTAACGGGATCATTAAAGCCTCAGTAAATTCCGACCAAAGCTTCGGCGGTGTGTAATTAGCGCGTTCGCGGGACAAATAATTTCACCGCGACGATTCTGGATTATAATTTGATGCCCCCTCGCGTGCCCGCCCTGTTTAAGGACTTAAGTTGGCCGTCGTGATAAGCTCAGGGCTAATGAATGTTTCCTGGAATGCAGCGCGTTAACAGCCGCGGATAACCACCTAAGGCTGCTGCTGTGTGCTCCGTTAACGAACCGGCAAATTGTTTTTGCGAATATCACTCGGCCTCGTAAGCTTCCCCGGCTCTATTATAATCCGTGCTAATTTCGGTATTGTGCTAGCTCCAACACAGGATCGGAAATGCTCCCTAAGCACGTGAACTCCTCTAATCTGTGTACAGTCGGACCCGCGAACACCTGTTCCGTTTCACTGCCTGGGACTAATTAGTCAATTAGCCATTCTACGAGTACCGGAAACCAGAAGGGAGACATATCTGATCCCTGTACATGGAACAGAGTTTGCTTCAAGTTTGAACGACCAAACTCGACATCGATCCACCCCAAGTCAGGCTTTTCTATCAACCATTCGCAGTGGCATGCCACGTACGAGCTGACTTCTTGTTAGCATGTGAACTTGGTAACAGTTGTACTCCACGCGTTCCACAGTGGTCGGTCTATTGATGGTCTGGCGGAACAAAAGTTCAAAATGATGACCATCCAAAATGAATGAATCTTGGTCGTACCATAAGCTACTGAATCCGAGATATCAGAATCATATGGTATCTATGCAACTTTATACGTATCTATTTCATAAATGCAACGATCGGTGAAACGTATGCGAATCAGCCGCTTACAATTAGTAACCGATTGTTAGAATGCGTCAGTATCAGCTGTATATCAAAACTGCTCAATTGTTTCGCGATTTAAATGGTTAGTAATTGGAATAATGGATTGCAGAGGTTCAAGTAAGTAGTAAATCATGCTTCAGCCATGAGTATTTTAATTTCCAACGAACAGAATTAAAATATAATCATAAAAATGATGGAATTTTTCAATTCTAGGTATTCAGGAACCTCATGGAACCTGAAAATTGTTGTGCTGTTTTGTTCTATTTGCTTTGTACAGTAGAAATTCAAAAGTTATAGCTACAAATAATTAAAATAATTCTATCTTTAAAAATGGTGATGTTAGGAGTTAAAATGTATGATTCATTTTAAATAACATGATTGTAAACAATTTTTCGCTACAAAACATAGTTCATATTCGCTTTCTACATACTAAAATTCCCAGAATATGAAATTTTGTGTTAACAAACCCTTGGAGGCTATAGTGAAAGTTTTACGGGTGCTAAAACAATGTGGATTGTGGTTTTCAAACAAAAAATAAACATTTCCACCTAACTGATGATTTATGTACGACCTGCGACTTTTATCCCGCTAGATTGTTATTGGACAGACCACTGTGTGTTGTGATTTGCCATGTGATATGTATGGATGAAACGACGTGGTGTCCAGTGTAATGGTTTTCCTAAACACGAATGTTTAAATGGTTTATTATTTAAATGGTTCATTCGCCAAGTCAGTAAGCCACTAAATCCCATATAATACCAGTCTTCAGTTCATCTGAATACTCTAGTTTAAAACATTTTGTAATTAGTCTAGACACTGCGTTATCGTAGTCCTGAACTTTTCCAATCTTCCTTCGTTCTCGTAAGAAAGTACCCCTAACCCTATCTTGTTTTCTACCCCTCCATCCCACCTCAAATATCCCTCGAAAAGCGAGGTGTTAGCTAGTTTAAAATGGCCCCAAGCGTGGAGGCAGGTCTAATATTGTCGATCAATAAAAAATCACTCACATTTTTCTCTTGATTTATGTTTCAGTTGCGTAGGGAGTGACTTTATGAAAGTGTTTCTACATTTGGAGACCACTGGTGTTTCCGAGTACACCCCCTGGTCAGGCGTACTTTGCGGGGAGCTGCGGGATATCCCCCAAATTTTCTACAGCTCGAGGTCCACGCTTATTTTGGAGCTGCACACCCAGGGACCTCCGTCTAATGCGACCGGATTCTTTGGAAATTTTCGATTCATCGACAGACGTGAGTTATCAATGGAATTTCTGTGTACACGAAAGTTTTCGGTAGTGAATTAAGTAGTTTAGATGGTCGATTGAAATAATTGGAGAAGTAAAAGAAGTACTGAATATTTTCATATTCAGCACCTTAGAGTTTTCAACGCATGCTCGCTTCGCATAAACAGATCTAAAAATTTAGAATACCCTGTTGGAGATACTAATGCTTTAGTCACGTTAATAAATAAACAGTTTTTATTCAGGCAAATAAAGTGAGATGTAGGTATACCAAGCAGTAGGGAAATTTCGAGAGTTTACTTAAGAGACAACATGCACCTATACATACAGTACTAGAAAAATCAGGGTGAACTTTGACAATTTTTTTTCACTGAAAAATCTTTAAATGCATCGTAAAATATATACTGTAATGTAACAATTGTGTAAATTTAATTCGAAAACTAAGAAATTCTCGAAATGGTATTTGAAAAAAACGTAACTCATATTTCTCAAAAAAATAGTGGACCGATTCAGTTGAAATTTGGAACCGAGGTTTTTGAAGAAATTATATAGATTTTTTTAAATGTTATAGTTCATTTTTTATGAAATAAAAGGGGATAATTTTTCACTGCAAAATCACACACCAGTATTCAAATAGATGTCATCGTGCAAAAATTTGATATTTTTTAAAATCGGCTACGACGAAGACTAGATTCTTTTATGTATTTTAAGAGAATCTTTTTTTTCTTTGAGATGAAAACTGTTGAAGATATTTTGGTTATCGCGAAGGCCGTTCTGAAAAAACTGCCTAACGGAAATTGCTATTACATATTCAAACTTCCCAGTTTTCGAATTAAATTTACACAAATGTTACATTAAAATATCTATTTTAAGAAGCATATAAAGATTTTTAAATTAAAAACTATTTTCAATGAAAAAAATTGTCAAAGTTCACCCTGGCTTTCCTAGTCCAAGATGTATGTTGCCCCTTAAAATGTTTATATTAAACCCATTAATCAAACTTTCGTGCAACTTCTACCTAACTTAAGTACTGGTAGGTCGTGTTTACATCTCATTACAAGGTGAATCCGTGGATATCTACCACGATACATTCGCCCTTTCTCCATTTTGCGGAAACAAGCAAAAGCCTCTTCTGAACGCGCAGACCACACACTTTGAAGATTTGCTTCATTCGCCGTCCTTTGACAAACACAGTAACAGTCTTTGCGCTGGAAAAGAATCCATTTGACAGGAATAACATACGAGTGGAAATGAAATTCAACGACACGAGAACACCGCGTGCAAAGGGGTTCTCTAACAACACACGGTACATGACGAAGTCGAGAAGCGAGTAACGAAGAAATTCTTCCCGGGCGTATTTTGGCATATTCCGAGGAAGGCGCTAGTAACCTGCGACCGTGGAAATTGAATAAAGACCGTCGTTGCCCTCAATCGCGAGAATTGGCGTTGCCATTGAGCCGGAAGCATCTGGCAGCCCTGAAGTCAAGGAATGAGCTGGATTAAGACTGACGGTTTTTTAACAAAAGGCGTTTCGCAGTTTCATCGTGAGCTGGAACACTTCGAAGTCGACGGGGTGTACTCCACTGGCGTGCTCGCGGAGGAACTGCAGGCTTTGTTTTACGAAAGTCGAATGGAGGGACCTGCTCTTCCAACGCAAGCCCAGCTAAATTGGAAAATATTTTTTAAATTGCCCGAGATCATTGAAGGAGGTCTTGGGGACCTGTTCATTTGGAAATAACCCTAAGTAATGCGCAGACGTGCGCGCCAACTCGACGAGTTTCTGGAATCGAGCCTTTGTTTTGATTGATCGAATTCCAGTGAATTATTGCAATTGAATTTCTCGGAAAGTATTTATTTATTTACAAAAGGCACGGGTAGGTAGATGTCCCAAGGGAGGCATTCTTCCTAAATTCTTGCTCTTATTCCAGTGGGCAATGCGAAACTATGCAACAGGCAGTAGTTAAAGAGTTAATGAAGGGGTGTAATCTTGAGCGGAGTCGAGTTGAACACATAAAAATATTTTTAATGCAATTTCAATCAAATTCATTACATGATAAAATCTATTTAGTTTTCTTTTCTTTCTACAAAGCCCTTTGGGGGGGGGGGGTCAGGGCCCCTTGCCTCCCCCTCTGGGTTCGCCACTGCAATGGATTAACGAAAATTTAATTTAATTTACCAAGCGGAAAAATCGTATAGTCACTAATATAGACAGTACTGTGTAAAAACCTTAGAACACTTACCAAACGAGCACACTTCCCTATTTTCTAAATGAATTTAAGGATACTCGGTATTATTTTGATTTTGCCAGTACATCTTAAGAAGTTCTAAATCCAGAAATTAATAGTTACCTTCAAGAAATATTAATAAATTTAAAATATTCAGTATGAAATACGCTAGATATCCTAAACCTAGTTTCAAACACTGTGAATGTTAGCTGAGATATTTGCAAAAAGTGTCCTACGTATGACACACATATGCACACTCGAGCCTGCGGTAGAATGAAATGCAATATTCTACTTTCTACCGTTTCATTTTTGAAAGGAGAAACTTTTATTATTTCCGCAAAAATTCAGTCTCGCCCATCAACCTGCACCGTTATCATTTTTATTGTCATTCTGAAAGGTATTGAGACGCGCACAGTTCCAAAGATTTTTATAGAACGATACTTGATATCGCGCGGCAATCATGCTGCGTTCATTAAAGTTGAACGTTAAGTTTGAAAAATGTTTCGCGTATTTTGTAAATTTGGTGGTAATCGTTGTCTCGGAGGACAACAGTATTGTCGATTAGATCCACGAAGTCAGAGGGCAATCCATTGACTCTCATGTCGCGAAACTGCGGCAAATTATCCGTTAAAGTCGCCTGGTCGTTACCATTTGTTTGGGAACGTGTGAATAGAAGCGTTCACCCGTATCGCTGTTCTCTTTAAACGAGTATTAGTTCCCTCGACGGAAATCCTCCGGCGACATAGTGTCTACACGCGTTACAACGAACGGTGTCACGATTCTTGCTTGCATTTAACGAGGGAGAGTCCTTAATCCACAGATTTAAGGAATTATGGTACCGTGCAAAACATCCGAAGGTTTTAAATAATTCATTATTTCTTACTTAACTTCTACAGGTACGATTTAGGATGGTAAAATAAGTTTCTGAAAAGTGCAGTTGGTTTTATACTCATCATAACGTATTGCTTTCTACTGATAGGGTAATGAAAAAATGGTTCTTCCAAATGATGTTCTTTTTTACGTAAATATTTTGAAACTCTCCAATTGGCTCAGCAGTAATGCAGTCTCAAATTTTGGGACTGTTTTGGAAAATATTATAATTCTGAAAAGTAATGTTGCTGTGGATTCTTTTCGCAATTACTGACATTTGGAAACTGAATGAACATGAAATGTAAAATTTGGGAAGTATGTAAATTAGATTATTATGTTGCAAAGTGATCTATATGTACTCAATGTTCCCAAACTTTCTAGATTTTTTAATTAGAACTAGATTCTTGAGATAACACCATCTTGTTAGTTGATCATATACAAAACAGCAGTTTTCAATATAAAACTTCTTGTGTTTATATTTATTTTTGTCATTATTGAAATTTTATAGTATTATCAATTGTTACTCTTTTTATACAGATAATCAATTTGGAACTTTTGATGGTTTTAAATGTGTCCAGTTCGCAGTAAGCTAACACTAACAACTTATATAACGTCCTCGTAGTTTTATGTTCATTTACCTTCGTGCAGCAACGTTCGTTCGGGTAATTGGAACATAACCATCGCACGAAGTGCCTTAACTTTTAATAATGAAGCCAATATCTCGTCGTTTGAAGCTGAAGCGAGAGTCAACGAGAGAAACATGGTGTCGTAAAACGACAAGACTTTTCAGACAGATTTCCGTCACAGTTACAGTCACATTTTTTTTCAATAAATTAATACTGTGTATCTAATCTGGTCTTCCATTTGGTTTCGATTGGATTCTTTGACCCCCTTCTTCCTTGCTTTCTTCTGCCTTCATATCCACACAAATATATATTTGCTAAATACACTCTTTAATAATTTGTCTATCAATTTTTATGATACACATTCACGATAGTTTTACTACAAATTAAATTTTTCTGTAGTACAAATTTCTATTAAAAATCAGTGAAGTCTCAAAACGATGTAATCCAATATTGATATCTCATTCATAAATATTTCTGGACAATCTACCTAATTTCTCTCAAAATGAGTCTCAACTAACACTAAAGTAATTTTCAAAATAGTTTCTTCCATGTCAAAATGCTTTCTTCCATGTCAAAATTTGTTCTTTCACACGCTCTGCTTAACATTCAACGATAAACGTAAAACATATAGCTGTACCTAGGCTTGTAATCAACCCCTGTGCCATAATCTCAACGATCAAATACTTATAAAAAAATTTCAATCACTTTTCACACTTATGAAAGTTAGTCTTGCCATTTCTTAGGACATGGTACCTTGCAAAAGGCATACATTGCGTTATATGCGACAGTTCGGTGAGTTTTCGCAAATTACAATCTCAGATTTGTAAGCGTTGCCACGGGGATAGACTGTAGAGACGGGCAAAAATTTATCTTTTATCTATCTATCTTATATCTTCTATCTTCTATATAAATAAAAATGTAAATGTTCGTTTGTTCAAAATCTTAAATCTCCGAAAGTTCTTCACCGATTGCTTTGAAATTTTGACACAACGTTGCATTCGAATGCGCCCGTGTTTTTATATATCTACCCAAAGGTGGGGGTATGAAAAGGGGTGAAATGTGTCATGGAGTCCTCAATATCTCTCTTAGGCCCGAAGCGAAGCGCGGGGTATTTTGTTAGTTTGAAATAAAAATTTGTGTACGAAATTTTTATTTCACATAATTGTTTGCCCATGTCTGATAGACGACAAATATGTATTGTGTAAGCTTGACGAAACCGTGGTTCGTTAGTAAACGTTTCACGAATATGACCAGCCGACATGTGTTTTAAACATGCTGGAATGAGAATTCTTTATTTCACTCACGTGTACTGGTCCGGGTTGCGTGTGCTACATATAACGGTGACATAATTCTTTGCCAGTCACAGGAGACCTTTCCCTTCGTAGCCCAAAATATACCATTTTCTCGCATGCTCGTCGACGGTTTCCCTTTTTTCGCATGCAACAGGAAAAAGTCCGGCGCGACGTTTCTCAGAAGCACGTGCAATTTGTATAAGGAGGCACATCTGCAGCCGACTGACCAATCTCTTGTGCTTTTCGATACGTTGCAGTAGAAACACCAACTGCAGGAAATATATACAATCACTAATGTATCTAGTATCCTGCATTTTTTTTAAATATTATTGTTAGGGTTTATCCGTTGTGTTATTAATTGAGCATTTATTTCTCATAATAATATGTTTGTTGGGTGCACTCCAAAATGAGTTACTTGAAATCAGAGTTGGGCATTATCAGAATAAATTTTTACTCGAATAATTTCGAATAAGAATTGCGAATAAAACGAAGTTATTCGAGAATAACGTATAAATTTTTAGATTATTAGACGATTATTCGAATTTAATAAGTATTATTATATTTAATTATCAGAATAAATTTTTTTTCGAATAATACCTAACTCTACTTGAAATAAAACGTAAATATTTCCTGTGTTTGCAAAGAATCTGAGTCAATAAAAGTAATATTGCTTTTAACATGAGCTCAAGATTAATTAGTTGATCCATTTTCAATGAAACGCTATATATTTTTGCCTATACTTTGTTAGATAAGAAAAATTAAATATTCAATGCCTGTATATTATAATACAATCCTGAGGAAATTGATGATTGACCAACTTCCATATCTGTGTTTCGAAGAACGCGAAAACTATACCTATAACACGGAAACTTCCTAAAAATAATTTTTGAAATTCTTTAAAGGGTATCTACGCGTAACTGTTTTTCTGACATTTTCTAGTTATAGCAATTAAACCATCTCGAAATATTCCATAGATTTCTAGAAATCGTCCACTCACAGTATTGCAAGTGTCTTAATGTAGCTGCTTGTTCAAACACGTTTCTTCGATATGCATAATGTCAACTGAGCACGTTCTACTCTGACCATAGCGAGTGTCCCACGCCGCCAGAACTGTTGACCCCTTCGTTCTTAGTACCCAGTGTGTTTTCGCTTGGTCAAAGTGCCGACCCCTTTCATCCCTCAGCGCGGCGTCCACTTGAAACAGATTTCGGCGTAAGGTTAATCCGCGGTGGCGAAAATCCGTCTAGGACCCGGCCAACCATAATGGAAGCTGATAACTGAAGAGATTAGTTAGACAGAGATTAGACGACAGATAGCAAAATCGGTGTTCGGCAGCTGGCTTACCGTAAACCGTGTTATCAAAGCAGCCTAACATATAATGTTTCGCGCCAAGGATCTTGTTGATCCCCGGCTAACTCGATCGATATTCAATTTCGGCTGGATCACCGACCACGCCGAGACTTTATCACCATGATATGCTGCGATCGCATCCTATACGCTCGGTCTGGCTGATATGTACGGGGAGAAATGTTTGGTCGTAGGACAGATGATGTGAAAAGACCGTTTCCCAGGTTTCTCTTGATAAAAGCAGGTGTAACAGGTTAGTAACATATATACTGTCATGAGGGTCATTGATCACCAACCCTTTGAACATAAATTTTTCCCTAATTATACCTATCCCTAAATTTACAAACTTGTGACTAACATTACTGTTATTAGGGATGAATATTAAGGGCATCATTTGAACATGAAATATTCTTATCTGTGACGATTTCAGTGAACTTTCTTGGAGAATTTCCTGAAAAAAAATATTAAATAAAATAAAGATTTAGAATTTATATTTTGCACGGATTTTAGTTATATTAATTTTTTATTTGGTATTGCATAGAATATATTTTATTTTGTTATGTTTTTATAAGAATAATTATTTTTTGACAGTTTTAATTTGATTTTTTTGTAAAAATTTGAAAACCAGTTTGTCCAAAAGTCGGTTTTTGTATAAACCCTAGACGATACCTATACGTTTGGATGAATATACCTATGTGAATGGAAAACGAGGGAAGAACGCGTCGCAGTCAACGGGTTGAAATCAGAATTACTGTAAGTCTCACTTGCGTGTCACTATATTACCGCTCTTATCAATACTTTCTACAACCATCTGGGTCGATTTTAAACTCCCTCAATACTCTCTCTGAGGACTAACAATAAGACCTTTTAGTCCTGACTGTATGGCAATTTTCTCACGACTCTGAACTCTATTGCAAATCATTTACAACTACCCAGGTCACGTTTTTCAAGGTTCCACACGCACTTTACAACGTTACATGTCACAGTGCACCTACCTCTGTAATTTTAAAAATCTCGCTTTTGCAATTATATAGCTATTATATTACTAGCTTAAAGAACCCGGCGTTGCCCACGTAAAACTTCGATTATCACGGAGTGTTAAGAGAGTCAAATAAGGGGCAAGAGGTGGAATGTTCAGATTTCATGGTAGCCTATATTTTCCGCAGGGTTCTAGAGAGTAACTATGCAAAATTTAGCCCAGATCGGTTAAAAAAATCGAAATAAAAGTATCCTATATGTTATTCCTGGGTCTAGACTACGTATGTATATACAAAATTTCAGAAAGCTCCATTGCGTAGTTAGGACGTGATTGAGTAACAAACCACCAAACAGCCTAACATCCGAACACACTTTCGCATTTATTATATTAGTAGGACTATATTATAAAAAAAAGTAAAAAATACGCCAAGTACATGAAAATTTCGAAGACAAAAAAGAATATTATCAAAAATCACAAAAAAAAGAAAATAGTATACATGAAAAAGTCGAGGAAGAAAAACAGTATTATCAAAAAATAAATAGAAAAAAATCTCAAAAAAAGACAAAGAAACATGAAAATGTCAAGGACGAATAAAGTATTATTATCAAATAAATATAATCACATAAATAAAAAAGAAAATAATATAATTACAATATAAAAAAAGATGTGAAATCAAAATGAGCTGCAAACACAGCTAAAATGCTGTGTTATTCCGTAAATTAATAGCTTTACAAAATTAATGATACACAATAAAAGACAAAAAAAATGTCCGCGGCCTGGAAGTCAAATACTTGGCGTGGCCAGGCCAAGGTGTCGCTGAATAAGAATTATTTAAAAACGCAAAATAATGAAAGTGTATTCATATTGTCAGTGTTTTAAATTGACAAATTATGTGAGAGCTTGTCAGAGGGGGGAGGTATGGGTATTGTTTGATGATCTGAGAATACCTTGGCCTGGCCACGCCAAGTATTTGACTTCCAGGCCGCGGACATTTTTTTTGTCTTTTATTGTGTATCATTAATTTTGTAAAGCTATTAATTTACGGAATAACACAGCATTTTAGCTGTGTTTGCAGCTCATTTTGATTTCACATCTTTTTTTATATTGTAATTATATTATTTTCTTTTTTATTTATGTGATTATATTTATTTGATAATAATACTTTATTCGTCCTTGACATTTTCATGTTTCTTTGTCTTTTTTTGAGATTTTTTTCTATTTATTTTTTGATAATACTGTTTTTCTTCCTCGACTTTTTCATGTATACTATTTTCTTTTTTTTGTGATTTTTGATAATATTCTTTTTTGTCTTCGAAATTTTCATGTACTTGGCGTATTTTTTACTTTTTTAAAGTTGTTTCTGGGGATCTCACTCCTTTTTACAAAGCTAATTCATGTTCTTGGCGCACTGCAGCCTATCGAGTGATGTTAGAGGATAAAGCGCGTTTGTGGCCAGTAAAGCTTGTACTCGCAATACTCGGAATAGCGCAAAGCAGCTCAGCGAGTGTACTTTTATTATTTTTTAATTAAGGATAAATTCTACGTAAGTTTAACACCTACGCAAAAAAAACATGTGCACCGCATTGCCGATTTATATGTATTATATGAATGTATAGTACTTTATGTGCAGTACATAGTGCGCGAAGCAGCTTTTGGCGCTGAAAGCAGCCTTTGGTGTTGAACGTATTTATCATTGAACTGTAATAACAACCACAATTAACATCTTTCGAAGAAAAATATGTATGCATTTTTAGCATTTCGTGGCCAAGCTTGTTTTTCTACTCGTAAATCATCAACGAATACTCACGTTGTGCCCTTACCCCTTACCATACTCGTGTAATGACCATCGGAAATACTTTTACCGTGGTGGAAAATCGCTGCCTTAAGTTTATAACAGTGATCTACCAATTGTATTTTAGTAGTAGGTATTGCTTTGATGTTGAAATTTTCAACTTTCGTTGTTCCACTACTATCGTGTTCGAACAAATGTAATTTTGCAATAAGAATTGGTTTGGAAGCAGTTATATCGATTTTCTTCATTGTATTTGAATTTGAATTATCACAATTATTGCAAGGATCTTTCTGATTTTTCCATTCTGTGAAATTGTGTTTTATTATATCTTAAAATTTAAATGTTTCTTTTTTTGAACATCTTGGGCAGTGCAAGATGTACCACACAATTTGTACTGATAGTGGTACTTGTGTAATTACACGCTAAACATATCAATACTGTTGTTATTTTGTGTTGTACTGCATTCTTAATAAGAATCTCATGATCACAAAGAGAGGTAATAAACTCAGCTGCATCATGCAGCTGATTGTAAGCGTATTTTTCTCCTGCGAATTGCCGTAATGATATTATGTTTGGATTTTGATCCGATTTATATTGGTCCATAAAGATTTTTATAATATGATCAGCTTTTTCAGTCGAAAATAAGTTTTCTCTTATGGATGAACAATATAACATGCATTGGATTGTGGCATTCGCATAACAAGACACACCATCAGAATTGGGAAGACCTCTTACATAGTATTGACTGGTATCGACGATGTGATACTGATCATTAGTATTCTGACATTCGGATACATTATAATTAGGTACTGCCCAAACAGCATCACGAACATTGGAGACGCGTTTTTTAGAAATTGAAATAGTCATAAGATCAGGTCTATATTTTTCTCGTAATCTATTGTACTCTATGATAGCCGATTCTTATGCCTTTACGGAAGATGGATCATAATTGATAAGATGCAATCCTTGTAATGTGGTCACCCGTGAAAGAGCAACGTAAATTTGTCCGCAAGTAAATATTGAATTACCTGCTTCTACAACAGCATTCTGCAAGCTTAGTCCCTGACTTTTGTGAATAGTTATACCATAGCTGAGGCAAATCGGAAATTGTTTTCTAATAACGAACGCTCTATCCATTACTTCAAATTTAACACATACGCGTTCTATTATATGTTCTTGCCCCGTGGGTAATATAATTTTCAATTTTTCAACGTCATTATCAACACCTCGTATAACTGAAACAAGTTTAGCAATGGTACCGTTGACAAGACCTAGTGTAACATCAATATTTCTTCTAATCATGATTTGTACTCCTACTTTAACAATTACGACCCTTGCAAGTCCCGCCGTTCGAGAGCTATCATCGTCATTATTGTTTAGTACCTTTGACACCTTTTTTTTTCAAGTACGGTGCACAATTCATTGTATCATGAGCAATCAAATGGATTTCTTCGGATGGAAATCGACTCAGCATTGCAGCGTTCAAAAAATCGCACTGAACACATGTGGGAAGTAAACACACCGTATTAGATCCCACATTAAGCATGTAATCACATAATTCGTTTAATCGGTCATTACAACAATTTGTCGCTTTGAAATTTAATTTCCTCGATTCTAAAAGTTTTGTATCCGAATCGGTCACTACACCGGTGCGAATTCTCGACAACATGTCTTTGTAAATATTATCACCCTTCTGTCGCATGTTTATTGTCAATTCGTCATAGCTAAACAAGGCAGACCATAAATTATAAGAACCTAACCCTCCAACATTTTTCTCCATACTCTTATTGGATAGTTGTATAAAAGCAGGTTCTTCGTGAACAGGAGGAAGTTGTAGTAAGTCATCAAATAGCAGCATAGGCTTTTTTCCGAACCAAGCATCATCGGAATCTGTAGTATCAAATATTTCTGTAAGTCGCAGATGTATGTACAGGAAAGTTACGTTAGACACCATCGAAATTTCATCGATGATTACTAAAGCAACGTTTTTTAGTTGATCTCGTACAATTTGAAGGGCTGCATCACTAACATAAGTTGCCTATACTGGGCGGTATGCCCATGTTCTACAGGTAATTGAAATAATCGGTGTATGGTAAGACCTTCAATATTGAAAGCTGCGATTCCAGTAGGAGCAGTTACTGCTGTGTCTTTTCAGATAATCTGCTAGACCCAATGTCTGATAGTTTTTATTAAAAAACTTTTCCCAGTGCCACCTTCTCCACTCACATAAAGCCTGAGAATTTTATCTTTATACGTCAAAGATTTCGTAACTGTATCAAATATCCGCTTCTGATCATGGTTCAATTCCGAAATCATTTCTTGAAGATCACCACAGTCAAATTTGTTTCCCGCGTCTTTAAAATCTTTCATGGCACCAAGAGTTTCAACCGTGGACAAGAATCATATTGATAAATTGTCGTCATTCTTTGGTTCTATTTGAAATATCTCGCTCGGTTGATCGAAACTGCAGTTGTTCGCCACTTGGGAATTCTCGCGATTGTAAATTTCTTTTTTTTTTTTTAAATATTTACCACGTTTGCCGCTCTGTTTCGTAGACTTTTAAGAATGACCCAGGCAAAGTGTTTAAGAAGATTACCGCGCTTGAAACCCTTTTGCAAGGGAATATTTACTTTTTAAGGAAAGCTCGTTTCTCCCATACAACACACCTCGTCTTAGAGACGTCTAGTTTATGTCCATTTTAGGTCTGAACGTCTTGATTTGTAACAAGACGTCTCTGAGATGTCTTTAAGACGCTTTTTGGACGTCTTTAAGACTTTACCAGACGTTGTGCTATGTGGGCTGTTCTATCATTTCGTTCCAATGCGATTCGACCAGGCTGACGTCGACTTGTTTCATGTTCTGGTATACAGCAACTCTGTTATCAAGCTCGGCCCAAAAATTTTCGTGACAACAGGTAGGTATATATATATATTATATTATAAAAACAGATTCGAATATAATTTTCTTTAATGTCAAAATCAAAATAAGAATTAAATAGAATTTTATACACATTGATTGAACTTACGGTTCATGGTTCCTAATTTTCAGAGCACGATGCTTCTGAATAATTTAATTCCAATTGGATTTATAAATGGTAGAATATTTTAATTAATAAGAAACTTAATCTTCTAATTTACATTAATATTCGTGGCATTTCTCAGAAATGCTTAATGTCGTGTACGTAATATGTTCCAACGTATCCTATTGTATTTCAGATATAATAATATTAAACATTGCAATAGTACTTACTTATTATATAGCATACATATAATTTTATTCATGAATCTACATATAATAGTGTCCGTAATTATTTAATTATTAGGTATTCTGCTGTGACATCGACACATGGTATTTAAATTTTGTGAAACTTTTTATCAAACGTATTTAAACAGAGTTTCGCATACATATATACAAATAAATTTGTAAACTCATGGAATCTTCATATGAAATAAAATTACTTGGAATGTAAGTCTCTTATAATTAGTTGTCGATCTATGAATGCGAGACGTAAAAGGCAATAGAATGATTTTCTGCCTACGTTAAACTTATAATGATATAAATTAAAAATAGTTTGCTGGAATAAAAACATATGCTTAATTACAATATATTATTTTTGTACATGCATGGTACAAATTTCCAGAAACTTGTGTGAAAGAAGATGCTTCTCTGTCGAACCTTCTCCGGACAACTTCCAAGTCTGTGCGTCCCCTTCATTTCTATCTATAAGAATACATAAAAAAAATCTATTAAAACATTTTTGTGACTTACCTTGTTAATTGAGACAATAATCAGTGTCCTATGTGGTGTAAAAACACGTGACATTTCCAATTTTAACAACTTACCTTATTTAACACTTGCCAGGTTATAATTGATTGACACTTGCTAGGTTATAATATAATTCAATACTAGATATAGATATATATATATATATGACGGACGACGATCCCTGCGAGAAAGTCGATCCATCGAGATCCATCGAGAGTCGACGAAACATGTGTTAGTTCTGTTTTGGCTGAAGGTGTGTGTGTATAACGCGTATACGTATTATGTCGACAAAAATTTATGACTGGAGAAGAAGAATCAGAACAATTTTTCTTATACCGTTTTCAACTGATCCATGAGACGATATTACGATATCTCTGTCATGGGAGGACCGATATTATTGAAATTGGTCTTATTCGAAAGCTTATATGCGGTTTACATAAGAAAAATGCCTTTAAATTTAGAAAATATTGCAGGCGTGATGAGATATTAATGAAATAAGTTTCAGGTTAGGTTGGAATAGCTGTGCGTCGAGTAAAGATACACGGCAGCGACAGGCATATACAAGGTGTCTTTTCTTTCATGTACTTGGCGTCGAGACGCTACCGCGTCTCTAGATCTGATTGTACACTGTCTCCTTGAGAAAGACAGCCTCCCTTATAGAAGGTATTAGGGAAGAAAATTCCCCATCAACACAGTATCAAAACCGCATATTTAATCAGATAAACATTGCGTAACAAACTGTCATATCAGCACAGTATTTTTATTTCTAGGGTACTGTGAAGAAATTAATTTACACAAACACGTAAAAAATCAAGAGGAATTGTATACTTCCATGGGGCCTGCATGTAAAAATGATACTGCATTTATGAATTGAACGCTATGAAATGAAATGGCTGTAATAAAGAGAACTTATAACGTTTATCTAATTAAACATGTATTTTCAACACTATACTATCACTTCTTCTATTTTCTTTTACCTTACCTCCCTTAAGAATCGCACCCATTTCAAAGGCACTGTGTACATATATTTCATCAGCGTGATTTCCAGTCGAACACTGAACAAAGACCCTGACGAAGCTGGAAGAAAAATGCGCGTACCGGATCCGTCCTGAAGCGAAGAGAACGTCACGAATCCATTCCGCTCGATCCATCATCCGCGGATCCGTCACTGACGAATGTGCGGCACGGCAATGCCGCGAGAAAAAGGAGAAGGAGAAAGGTCGCGGGCAGAATCGGTGAAAAATGTGCTCCCCCTTTTAACGAGCCGTCAATAGGCGGACTTGAGCGTGAATCTCCAACCCCCACGGTGGACCCACTTCGCGGTGTCTGACGGCGCGTTAGAAAATTCGGCGTACACCGTAGATTATTCACGGCCATTAAATGGTAAATAGCGAGCTGGCCGTGTGCCGTGGTGTGGCACACGCTGATTAACCGTGTATAATTAAAATGTAATTTCTCCCCCAGTAACCGGGCAGTTTTAATCAAACGAGGGCTGAACCGAAGAACAGGCCGGAGGGTGTTGCGGTATCATACGCGAGGGGGATGATTATCGCGGTGACCGTTAAACCGCGAATCTCTACGGTCACTTTCTGTTATTCTGTCTCGTGGAATTCATGGATATTGCGGGTAATCCTTTGTACGGCTGTCACAGGCTTAATTCAACGTTTTTGTCCGCAAGTGTAGGTATAAGAAGGGGTAGAAAATTTGTTTGAGTTTTTCGGCAGACCGCAAAGTAGAATTATAAAAATAATGTGTAATCAGTGGTATTCAATTTTTCGCTTCAAAATTATTTAATGACATACAAATATTGGTAATGATACTAACGTTACCTTTTATGACCGGCTATATTGTTGGCAATTGTTTTGTTGCCAAATTAACGTTTGTACTTATATCTCAGAAAGAGAACAACTATAATAATAATCGAATAATCGTAATTGATTTGCACTTCGTAAAACACTTTTAAGAAGACGAAGTAAAATGAAACAATTGCTACGAGCTAAGGAATAGCACAGTTGGTCTAGTGGTCTAGGTGGTGCAGAAAAGTTCTATTTCCTCTTTTGTTAAACGTACCTATAACAGATAACCAACTATTTTTGAACGGTAGTGATGGTATATTGCCCATTTTTAATCATTCTATAGCGTGTTTCTAGTCATTTTTATATAGAATTAGAGTAGATGGTTAAACCTGTGTTGTTCAGTAATTCTAATTTGTTTTTCATCTAACATCGCTGTAGCATCATTTTTCATCGTTTAAATTCTGTCAAAAATGGAAGTAAATTAAAGTCAGAGTAGGACGTATGCCCCTGAATATAGTGAAAGGTAGATCGCAATTTTGGTCGTGACGTAATAAAAGTGTAATTGCTTTCTTTGTCATTGACGATGATTTGATTCTCTTTATTGCGATCTTTTACATACATATAATAGGTACTACTTTTAGAAATAACTCTGGTGGACGGGCAAACGAGTAAGGGACAGTGGGGTAATTACGAATACCTAAGCAAAAAAGCAAACAGAACGAAAACTATATGAGAAATGAATTTGTTTATTATTTACAAATATACTTAAACTATTCATCTATAAAATACTGTGACGATTTTTTGAAAAATTATAATAAAAATCAACTTTATAGTGAAGAAGTAAAATCCTTGGTATTCGTGATTACTCGACTGCCGTAGGGTAATCACGAACAGAGTGCTAAATATCGCAGAAGTCGCACAAAAAGCGCGACTGCGATGGTCAACTCATAAAAAAATGTTGCTACAACCTATACCTAATGTATTTTTCAAATTCCTCTTCTTGTGCGTTAGAAAAAATTGCAATTGATCGGAATATCGAAAAAAATAGTGAAGGTCGTTTTTTAAACTTTTTTGTCTGAACTTGTAATGAAAATTCAAAAATCCCTTTTGTAGATTTAAGTAAGTTTTATACATGCTGAAAATTTCATCAAAATCGGTTATCGTTGCTAATCTCGAAGGTTAGGGATTACCCCATCCGAGTTGTTCATCATTGCCCCACGACATAAAAAAATAAAAAAGAATTTATTTCAGAGGTTAGAATCATAATTCAAGCAACGCCTTGGTCACAAAATGTTGGTAAAAAAGTGCTTTATTTCAACTTAAAAAAAACAATTGTATAATTAATTCAACAGTAATTACATGCAATTGAAATGGACAAAATATTACTTCAAACATGATGAAAATAATAGATTTTGTTTATCTTGAATAGCATAAGCGTTTGGTATTTATTACTTTCTGCCCGGCATTGGATACAATCTAAACTATTAGCTAGTGGAGAGAGAACATCGTTTTTATTTATTAAAATGCCGTAACATCGCATTCGCGATTACCCCGCGTTCGTGTTTACCCCACGCTCCCTTATAAGTCAAATTTTACCTCAAGCTTAAACAGTTTCTTTTTTTTGTGAATCGAAGCTAAAAATAAATGTTTCTTTTAACATATATTATATTATCACCACTCACTCTTCCTGAAAACTAATACTTCTGACTTATATATTCGTTTGCCCGTTCACCAGAGAACTATTCCACTACATTTTCCAAAATTTCGACTCACTTTCAATTGTTCTCGCAATGTTTTACATCACAAAACACCAAAATGATGAAAGTCAGTCTCATCTGATTGTAAAAAGTCAACAATCACCACGTGTATCTTATATGAGGCTCCAAAACGTGAATATTATTCAATCCCTTAAATTTTCTGGCACACGCCGCCCTTATTCCCAAGACTTTACGTCGACCACCACCCTCAGAAAATTTCAGAAGGTTAGTCGATAACCGTCGTCATGATAACGCATCCCCGTCGGTGGAAATAGATGAGACGGTAGTTACACCGGTGCGGGTAATTCATTTGCCACGCTTGCAAGCTCACGGCCTCAATCTCCTCGAAATTCGGCAATTAACGGGAAAATTGCGAAAGCGGTTCTTTGGCGGACGCTCCGTCAAAAGTATCGCTCGCAGCCTCTTCGTTAACGAGAATCCCGTCGTCCTCGATAATCGCTGGAAATTTGATAAATTCGACGGAAACCTCGCTTGGGAACGATTCTACGGCGAGCAAGTCGTAAAACGATCAAATGGAGGCGAACAGATTCTTAAAACCATCTCGTGGAATCACCATACGGATTCTAGGGTAATAAATATGTGCACGCAACAATCGTAATCCTGCTGCTGGTCGTGTGCCTTAAGTCACGGAAGAGTTTAATTGATAAATGCTTATCAGGTGCATTCAAAAGAAATTAGACGTAACTACATCCGTTTTTTACTTCAAGATATAAATGCGTATGGAACCTTACTCATTTATCCACTAACTAAGGGCTACAGCCATCACTAATGACGCATCCCCAAAGAAGAAGGAAAAAGGAGATTAATGTAACCACGACTGAAGTAATTTAAGAGCTTTGTAAAGGGACAAGAAAACTGGATTTCATTTTATAAAATTATAAATAAATTTTTACTCATTCAACTCGACTGCCCCTAAGATTAAATCCTGAGTGCGCCACTGGCCATCACCTTCCCTCTAAATAATCTGTGTATATACAGGATGCTTCAGAAGAAGGGCTATGAATTTTTAGACCTCATCGTGCATATCCCAGTTTCCTAGTTGCTTATGCATGCCCATTTTGTCCAATGTCTCAGTCAATGAAGACAGGACTCAAGGGACTGAGGCACTATCAGTATGTTCACAAGTCACTCATCGTGTCAGAATTGTAATATGCATGGGGTTCGCGCCCAAATGGAACGAGTTCCAGAAGACCGTTTGGAACAAGGCGAGAGATCCTGCATCCCATAGAGATGTTACCAATTTGCTGGATACATGTAGGTATTCGGCGATTGTTGTCCGGTGTATACGTAGGTATCTTAAACTGGGGGAACATTGACATGATTTTTGGAACACTTTGCTAAATAATATAAAATTTTTACAGTTTTACATTTGCTTTCAAGCGCTAGCAAGCGCCTCGCTGTATTTCGAAACCAGCGGGGCCATACAATGTTGCGCACTGAGCAGCGGCGAATGTCGAATTCTGCATTTCTAATCAGATCTTTGCGAAAGTGGCGCCAATCGATTCCTTATTTTTTCCCGAAGAAATTGGCCCCAAGAACGACATAGTTTAGACAATAATTAAGGAAATCACGTGAAAAATTGATTTGCATAATGTAAAATTAACTTCGTTAAAAATAGTTTGATTTACATAATATTTGGTATGATTTTCATCGGAAAAACTTAAGGAATCCATTAATATCACTGCCATATTGATTCGATGAAGAAAATAAAGAATTCCATTTTTCGAGTAAACTGTGAATCATCGCGTGAACGACCTGCGAAACCCGACGAAGATGAAACGGCACCGCGTGGTCGAACGAGAAATACATATACATACACTATTCTCGAGCTCATTTTAGAAGGAACTTGCCGACCGACGAATCGTTGGCGTTCATTGGTGCCGAAACAAATTACTATTGGCTATACCCCAAACAAACGCTTCCTCGGAGCCAATGAGCTCATTCTACATGCGCGAATAAGTTCCTTCTAAAATGAGCTCGAGTATACATTCTGTCGGGCCGTGCTTGCTGCGTCGAGCTGAAATCAAACCAAATCTCATTCACTTTCGCGACGCTGTCATCTCGCTCAGAGTCAACTGATAATAACGGTCCATATCGTTTTAGATGCAGTGTTCCTTCCTCTATCTAACGCTATAAAAATCATCTGTCTATCCCTTTCCGTTTACGAGTAGTAACGGCGCAACGGGGTTGCATATTTCGTGACATCCAGGTCTTAATTTGGGCCCCCATAGCCGTTGCATACCTATATAGTGCGGGGAAAGACGTAGTTCTACGTCAAAAATATCCAAAAATAACTGTTTACCTTGTCGTTTCATCGATCTTATACCAATCTGTTAATTTGACACCGAGGGACAGATTCAGTCCGTGAAATGAGGAACGGGGGTTAATACATGTTAATTAGCTGCCAATGTTCCCCAGTTTACGGTACCTTTAGAAATCGAATACTGCAGCCGAAGAGTCAAAAACTAGAGAAACAGCAGCAGACAGGTAGAATTAGAAACAGAGCTAACGGAGAACAAAAGCTCGATCCAAATACCTCAGATTAAATTAAGTTCCATACAATTCAGCACCGAAGCGCATTATGTTATTCAAATATCATCAGTCTACAACATTTCTAGCCTAGCATTCTAACACGTAGGTACGCGGCTCTAATTTCTGACAAAGACCCCCACCGTTCGACGGCTCTAGTCGTCGATGATTACGCTCTGACGAGTCGTAAAGCGGCGGTGGTCCTTGCAAATTCTCGCGTCGAAGAGTATAACAACGTGCGCGGGCGGGGTATCCTCGCCGAAACTCGGCGAATTACGTTTAAAATTCTAACGAGCCCCGCCGAGCTTATCGCTTCTGATAAAGCGGCCGGCTTTACGATGCTCAAGATAAAGAGGAAATATGGTGGCAGTACGGAAAGTCCCAGGGCTATTTGCGCCGGTATTGATTAAAGTGGGTAATTCAGTCTCCTGGACTATTTTCAACTTTCCCTACTGGCGGCATCGTGCTAATTACTCGGAGAGCACCGACCCGCGATATCGACTGAGATTCGATTCCTCCCTTATCAGAGTCCATTTGATGTCTTCCGGCAATTAGGAGTTGGCGGGTCGCGACGCCCGCTCGCGGCTCTAGAAAAATTCTAATCAACCTGACTAGACGTCATTGGCATTAATGGAACGGTATTGTCCGAAATTACCTGGGTGAACGTCGCCGGTCGATGTAAGGGATGGAAGGGGATGAAACGGGATCGTTGGAGTCGTATATGGTTTATTGCGAATGGTCACGCTGCGGTGGAAAGTGAGGTAAAATGCGGATGGCATGGGTATGCAGAGCGGTAGCGGAGTCTCCCGTGCGCATGCTCAAAGGGAGGGGGCACCGCACGATGATTTCTGCGGGGACAGGTTGACTAGATTCGAGGCTTGTTTGGTTAGCTAGTGTCGAAACGTTGTTGTTGGGTAATGAATAAATTCTTTGCCTCAAGTAGTTCTCATCTACATTTTTATTCTGTGTTTACAAAAGAAACTATTGCTCTTCAGTCTTGTATTATTTATGTACCTTCGGCATAGGGGATGCAATCGTTAAGGGAAGCATTCTCTTTATTTGTAGAAGCTCCTGCTATAGTACTGCTTCTATAATGGGCTTCAAAGATTCTTGATATGGGTAGGTTGCTCTTTCCACGAGAACGCTATAGTTTCGTCGCCTAGGCATACGCTGCGGATTTTATCATTGTGACAGTTCTATTATCGCAACAAGAAATGTGGTGCAGCAAGATTCTCCTTGGCGTAATAAAATATGAGTAATACAATTTTTAAAGGAACCACCGGAGAGGAGAAATTTCCCTAACCAGCTAGTAATCACATAGCCATGTCAAGTTGAATTTTTATGTTCGACGGATTATTCGAAAATTTAAGTTTTGCTGTTTCGGTGAAGATTTGTGCACAGTACACAATATTCTTATTAAACTTCATCAGTTTAAGTAAGTATACAAATTCAAGATAACACTTATCACTTTATAAAGTGGCTATCATTCGATTTTACTTCGAATAACACAATAAATATTCAAATAGAAAAATATAGTTTAAATCCTTTATCTTTGAATCTAAAGGTACTTTAAAAAAAAAGATACTCTTTTAAATTGATAAACAAACATTACTTGACTAGAAAAGAGAGGAGTGTTTTATCAAAGATTATTATTTTTTAATCATAAATTTGCGAGTGCATAAAATATAAAAAAGTATGGATCCAGTTTTCACTCTTTGCAGGCATATCTGGACAGATACAAAACAGCTGTAGAAAGTAGTTTTCGACGCCACACAGGAGTTGTAATAATTTCTTTCATAATCCCATTGGAGCGGAAACTGCTCGGTGCCGTTTTATGCAACCTTTTCCGTTTGTTACGTATTCTATGGCACCTCGGAGACATCTGATACAGAAAGTACTTAAACTCGTAAACTTTTTCACGAGTTAACGTAAATCTCCTCTTACGGGTAGCTTGAGTGACTGAACAAAACTTCGCCCCCGACACGTCCGTCTCCTTCACAGCCTCGTAAACAACTTGGTACGTCATTACGAGTTTCGCCCAGCTAATATCTCCGGCGACGTACAAACTTAATGAAACTTAAGAAAATTTCTTACCGCCTATAGCCGCGCGCAACGCGTCTAATGTCATTCGTTCAAGAGTTAATTTGTTTAATGGACACCAGACAAGTTGCAAAGGGGGTGCGACTGACTTGCCCCTCGCAGTCGGGAATATTTGGGATGGTTTATCCAAACATGAAAGGCTGTGACTCAAGAGTATTACCTATGGAATGAATTTCAATGCATTTCAAAGCGGAAATGAATTTTCTGCAAAAAATTATTTTAAGCTCTTTGAGGCACTCTTAGGGAGTATATACAGGGGATTTATTTTATTAGCCAAAAGTTTGTACCATTGGGCTGTTTTACATGCTAACAAATTTAATTTAGGTACCATTTACGTAAGTACTTTTAATGCAAGTTCAATAAAATTCATTAGGCGAGTATTAAAATTTATTTAAAGAATAAAATCCAGCTTTCTCTTCTTCTTACAAAGCCTCTTCTTTGGGGGTGTCAGAATCCCGCGTCTAGGTGCGTCACTGAATCTATTCAAAATATCTGCAAAAATTCCAAAGTATTATAGAGTAGGTACCTACACTGTTTTGCCAAGGTATTATTAATTAAGCTATCAATAGGACTTTGTGGAGGCAGGGATGGATGTTGAATGAGATGTTAAAAAGTCGCTGTACATGTTTGCCCCTTGAAATTGCAGCATTCTAGCGTTATGACGATAGTTGAGGGAGGATTAATTGGGTGACCAGTTACTCGAGTTAAAAGGAACTTCCTCCTCGTAAAGTTTGAGCAAATCTCTCGAACAATATTATCCGGTTCTTTTAACGCTCGTTCTTCAAGCGTCCAGCTAAAGGGGAGAGAGTAATTCTCCGCGAAACCGCCTCGAATCCGCTGTCATGGCTGTGACAGTGTAGTTATGAAATTGCAGTTGCGTAAAATGAAACTGCTGGTCGACGAACACTTCGAATCACGGGGATAACGTTGGGGGCCTGCTTCTGAAAGTACTAAACGAAGGGAAACGTGACTGACTTGCTTTCTCGCTGCTGTTTCTTCTTCCTCGACAGTTACGAGTTCTTCGGTACAGGTGAATACGGCTGCCTTTACGTAACTAGTTATCTCAAGGTTGGATATGGCTGGAAAAGCTGGCAGACGCGGAACTTTCGCGTTCCAGAACCGTCGAGATAATTTTATTCTGCGGATCGTAGATCCTCGTTGCGAGTATCGAAAACACCGACGGTTTCGTTTTATTATACTCGTAAATTACCGAAGCAAGTATCTGCATAAAATTATATAGGAAGAAAGAGTACATGGGGGTGGGTAGAAGGAGGTGCTTCGATGGGTAGTAAGCGCGTTTAAGGCTAAAATCAATAGTATTGTTGCACAATTCTACATTTAAGGGTAGCAGGCAGTCGTTTTTGTCGAAAGTGAAGCATTTCTTTTTCAATTCATTACAAAAAAATAAATTGAAGCTGCGACTTGATCTTTGATAAAATGTTTATTAACATCATAAGGATTTAAAAAATATATTTGTTTTGCCAAAAATATCCATCAAGGGACACGGTAGTGTCTCGCGCCAAGTATATAATATATATGCGCAGCGCGAGACACAGAGTGGCTCTATTACGCCACGACTCACTATCAAGAACCCTGAGATTTCCGAATCTCAATAACGGCTGATCCGATTAGATTTTGAATGGTCTTAATGGATAGCTTGGGTTTGATTTACATTAGAAAAGTGCTTTCGTTTTGTTCCTACGGGCCTTATGAGCTGAGATATTTCGATGTAAAGTTGCAATTTGCTGAATTTTATGTTCGTAAAATTCAGACCGTCATCGTCATCGTCCTACACTTCTTGGCAAGAGGGGAGTATGAAAGGGTGAGGAAATGTCTCTCAGGCACGTCGTTCATTGGATGCGGGTTTTGGCCAATCGCGTAACAAATAATCTGACAGCTACATAGACAGAGATAACCTACCATGTGCTTAGTGTCAAATTAAGTAAATTGACCGAATTTGAAATGTCATGAGTTTTTACACTAAATAGGAGACTGAATTATTGTCTCAATTAACAAAGTCGCCAAATTTTTTTAATAGTTTCTTATGAAGAGTCGCAGACTTGAAAGTTGTTCGGAGAAGGTTCGACAGAGAAGCATCTTCTTTCGCACAAGTTTCTAGAAATTATACAATGCATGCACAAAATAATATATTGTTTTTATACCAGCAAACTATTTTTTAATTAGAATTTTTATGTAAAGCTTATATGACGCAGAGGCTCGGATTAGAAATGAAGGGGACGCACAAGCTTGGATGGAAATGCAGGCGATGCACAGGCTTGGAGGTTGTCCGGAGAAGGTCTGAGTTAGATCTCTGTCCCTGATATAGACAGAGAAGCATTTTGTTTCCCACAAGTTTCTAAAAATTTGTCAAATAAGGTAAATCGACAAAATTTGTCAAATTAGCATTGCATTAAGAATTAAGAAAATTATGGCGGACTGTTTGCAAGGTAGAGCAGGTCACATTAGTGAAGTAAGCACACTGAAAACGCATCTCCCTTGATACTTTTCAATCTTTTGTGAAAGATATATTAATTATATTAATTAAAATCCACAGTCGTTCCCACACTATTCATTAATTTTATTAGTTTCCCATTAACAATATTTCAATTCACCAATAAACATCTAAACACCAATAAAAATATTGAAAATCTCTTTGTTCATTTTCGCTAAATTATCATTAGAATTTTTTAAATTTCCTGCAACAAGACTTTCTACCATATGCTCTCACCTCCTTCGGACACATTATGTAGTCTCTACACTTACTACAGCAAAAGGCCACTCTATTTCTATATATTTTTATATAATTAACTAGTAGTACAGTAAAAGATAAGATGTTGGACATGTTTAAGCTTATATTCTATTCTAACTTATAACGCCAATGTGTAGAAATATCAAACATCTGAGTTGAACGTAACGCCAACGAGTAGAAATATCAAACATCTGAGTTGAACGTAACGCCAACGAGTAGAAATATCAAACATCTGAGTTGAACGTAACGCCAACGAGTAGAAATATCAAACATCTGAGTTGAACGTATACGAACATGTAATAAACTACAACATTATGAAAGTCTTTGATAGGCAGTTTGTCTATGTTAAGTATCAGTGGACGCAACAAGAAGATATTGGATACGTAGAAGCATGTTTTAACTCAGATGTGTTTGATATTTCTAATCGTTGGCGTTATAAGTTAGAATATGCTTCAACGTGTTGAATTTTAAGTATCCAATATATTCTTATTGTATTGCTTGTTATATACAGTAAATATATATATATATATATATGCTTCATGTTACGCAAATGCAGTTATACAATGTTTAATGCATTTGAGTGCCATTAGAAAACAATTGTTTAATTGTAATGAATCATCAAATGTTTTGAAGATATTAATGCATCGATATGAAAATGAAATGCACAATTTAAATACATATACAGTACGGCAAAGTTTAGGAGAACATTTTTCAATAATAAATAATTCACCCGAGGGGGTGAAACAATTATCCAGTCATAATAAACACTACAAAATGTGTGAAATCCCTACAAAATTACCTTTTTTAAAAAAAGGTACAAAAAAGGGCGCCAAGTATATAATGTCATCAAAAAGAATCCCATTTAAAAACATTGTCGTAAATTAATATAAATTTATTAATGTGCTATATTTAACATTACAAAAGTAATGATATACAATTGCGCCAAATATCACAATGGCTATTTATACAAATCAATATTTTAATACGAATAAATATTTTATTCAAAATACTTGGCGCTGCTCTCCGAAAAAAAAGTTAATTGTCTTGATTAATAAATAAGACAAGACAAGACACCACAGAGACAAGAAAGAATGAAAAAGATTTTAATGCAATTTATGCATATTTATTCAGTTTAGCTTCACCAATTGGGAGAGCAGCGCCAAGTATTTTGAATAAAATATTTATTCGTATTAAAATATTGATTTGTATAAATAGCCATTGTGATATTTGGCGCAATTGTATATCATTACTTTTGTAATGTTAAATATAGCACGTTAATAAATTTATATTAATTTACGACAATGTTTTTAAATGGGATTCTTTTTGATGATTATAGTTGACGCTACAGTTGGATCGTTAATGTGATTTTTTAAAAAAGTTTCTTTTGTTTTGCAGCGATTTTAACGAAACGAAATGAAATAAGGCGACCTGCTAGTAAAGTCTACCTACTTCAGAATACCTCAGGTTCTGCATTGAACACATAAAGGAAGCACAATTATGAAAATGACAGCTATGAAATGGCGTTTTTTAAAAAAGGTGCTTTTGCTGTAGACAAAGATGAGGTTTTAATTTCCTTTCGTAAAGAATAATAGTTATTATTAACTTCATTTTAGGTTCAAGCCGAAAATACACATTTTCTGAACATGCTCGAATTTTATTTGAATCGATTGGGACCTCCGTTTTTGAGTTATCACTGCAAAATAAAGAGACTTTTTTAAGAAGCCTCTTTAATGATCCATCTGTAGCGTCATATATAATGCATATGTTTTACAAAACAAACATGTTTTTTAATGCTTATGATGGCAATAAACTTTGTATCAAGGAACAAGTCTCAGCTTCAATTTATTTCGTTGTAATTAAATGAAAATAAATGCTACATTTTCGACAAAATACGACTGCCTAAATAGTACCCATAAAAGTATCATGATTTAAATTCGAAAGAATTGATTACGCACTAGTTAATCCTGATTGAGCTAGTAATTCTGAGGCAGTGGTGAATGAAACTATCGTGTTCAAATATTTGTTAAGAAAAAATATTGAATGATAATACCATGCAGTTGGCCCTCCAAATGCCCCAATACTGAACTCTCAAATTAAGTTACTCAGGTTACTCTGAATGTCATTCTACCTGAAAGATTTTTCATTTGAAAAGCAATAATATTCGAGTTGCATAATGTTACGTAATTCTTGTATCTAGGATTGTAGAAACTAGGAGATAAATACTAAAATACCAGAAACTACTTAGGAGATACTTTGAAAAAACCTGCTTCAGGGGTACATTCCTGTTCTGATAGCTGACTGTGTATAGTTTCTCTGTTTATACACACATTGTAATACACATTTCTATAGTATACAGGGTCATCGTTTAATCCTGCAACCCGCGCGCGCGCGAACAGACGAAAATGGCAACACCGCCTCACGGATGCATTCCACTACAACCATGCACCAGCCCAGCGCAGAGCTGCCTGCGACCGTTGCGCAAGAGTGATGCCCGAGCTTCGAAAATTTTAGCGTTGCAAAGTGCTAGGTATTGGGAATTTCCCGACCCAGGTAATCGAGCCGCGCGCTCCGCTTTTATGATCGGTCTACCACTCGCACCCCAGATCACTGTAATGAGGTTTGAAAATAATGTCAACAGATCTCGTACCCGTCTCAATTTCAAAAATTTTAGCCACGACAGGGTTGACGGTTCCTTGTACGGAGAGATTTTTCGCCACCTGCTTGTAAAAACCACAGTAACGGCACATCGTTCCAAAAAATGACATTAACGGAAGCCGGTATAGGCGTGGCGTTGAGTAGCTAAAACATTCTAACACAAAAATTCTAGAAAAAAAATTCAAACACCGCTACAATCAAAGACACGTCGCATTAGTTACCCATTACGTCTGATCTAGGTATGCACCGCATTAAGGATAAAATTATAAAAAAGAAAACCAGAACAATAGATTCTGAGGTCTGCAGAACTAACACATAATTGAATAAAAATTTAATTTCTCAATTTATAAATGTAATGATACAGAATCAACTAGCCTACTGTTTATCAACACCACGAATTTTAAAAACAGCGTTAAATACATTATCAAATAAACAGTTTCCAACAGCGTTTTAAACAATTATGGTTAAAAAATTGATAAAAGAAAAATTTAGTAAACGTAAAATATGTTAAATTATCCATCATTAAGAGGGAATAATTTTTCCTCATTTTTTGGCGCAAATTGCATTCCGATATGTCTTACAGTTCAAAAATTATACGAAAAAGACCCCAAAATTTTCAACCGGGGCCGGGAAATTCTGAATAGTTCTTTGCAACGTTAATTTGACAGGGACCAGCCCAAAATTCTCGAAGCTCGGGCATCACTGCTGTCCAGCGGTCGCTTGCAGCTCTCCGAACGCGGGGACGGTGCATGGTTGTAGTGGAATGCGTCCGTGAGGCGGTGTTGCCATTTTACAAGTTCGCGCGCGCGCGGGTTGCAGGATTAAACGATGACCCTGTATATTCTGTATTTTACGAATTATAATTACAACCGAGAGAAATCAATGTGTAAGCAAAACAATGGTGGACAATTTTCACTGTGATAATTTGCAACATTATGCTGATTTGGAATTCTTTAAAACTTTTCTATAGCTCACACTTTCAAGATTTCCTAAACAACTAATCCGTATTTTAGTACACTTCCTTAAATTTTTAATATTATAAGTGTAACGATATTTTAAAGACTTTAATTTAACTCATGGATCCAGTTTCCTAATGTATGTAGTTACAAATACAATCGGGGGCTACTGTACACCCTAAAACATTTATCATTCACACCTGACGGAATGAAAGTTCATTCACCTGTGAAATGGTCACCCTTCACACTTCCTCGAATCAGAATTTTATTCGCTGCTCCCGTTGCGTGTCACTCTTTTGTTCCATACGCGTATCCCTGTTATATCATTCATATCAAATTGTGTTTACCAGCCTGGTATTTATTACTCATTTAATTTCTGCGGGGGTAATAAACGTCAGTGAAATAGAAGTTACGGCACTGCGGCATGCATTCGTGACATTAAATTTGTATACAAGGTTTTTCATATTCTTTCTGCATATTTTTTTTTATAATAATAGGATTTACGTACCAGTGACCCCTTTTTCCACAGTATTATTCCTCTTTAGATTTTAAATCGTGACTGGACCAAAATGAAATATGCAGTTTATTCGAAAAGTGTATAAATGGAATGATATCTACTGTACACGAAAAGGAACTCTATAGTGCGATTGATTGTCAAGCTAACCACTGTTCAAATGTTAAGTATAAGATTGAGTAATTCAACAAGTTTATTTGGATTACAAATGTTCCTAGCAAAGTCGCCTTTAATCACCAGCGTAAATAGAAGGTAAATGTCCGAATTAGCGACCCAGTCCCAATTATTGACACTTTATCCTTTATATTTAAATATGATTTTTTTTCTGTCCGAAACGGGCGTTAAAAGTATTGAATTCGATTCGTGAATATTCAACGTATCTTGCTGATGTTTTCGCTGATGTATATCACAACGTATAATTAAATAATTAATACATTTTTTCACGTGTGTCACTTACAAATCCGTGAAAAAGTAGTTTCTTGTTACCGAACTTAAAAACGGCCAAATTTTAAGTATTAAGTATTTCTTGCACGAGTATATTGATGTAAGAAAAATATATTCAAATAAGTTAAAAAATAATTGTAAATTCACTATTTAAAAAAATTGCATCGAATTTTTTATTAAATTCATAATAATTATGGGGGTCAATAATCGGTATGTACTCGTAAAATGTATGAATTTCTATTATTGACACGAGATGTCATGTCATATTCCCATCTCCCCTACAGCACACTTCATTGCAGGAAAGTTGCACAAATGTTGCAGTACATTGCAATGTTGCCGGTGTGTTGCAGGTTGCATTGCAATATTATTGCAAAATTGTGGAAACATTGCCGAGGAATATTGCAATGGACATGTTTGTGCAATATTCCTGGAATATTGTGCACACATTGCCGTGCAATATTGCAATGCCTACGTTTGTGCAATGTTTAGGGAATATTGAGCAAACATTGCATTGCAATATTGCAATGGCCCAGTTTGGCCAATGTTTCGGGAATATTGAGCAAACATTGCCTTGCAATATTGCAATGACCCAGTTTGGGCAATGTTTCGGGAATATTGAGCAAACATAGTCGTGCAATAGTGCGGTACAACACAGGTGGAAAGTTCATGCAACATCGACCACAAAATACGGTGCAACATTGCGCCCGTAAAATTTGAGCAAGATTCCAGCAATTAATTCGCACTAAATACAGAATTACGCGGAGCGATCCTGAAATCTCGGCACGCGTACTAGTCTAAGATTCCACGGGCTACCTCCGAGGGAATGTATGCGAACGTGGACAATATTTTATAAAAATTTCTTAACTAACACATATGGTTTAAACATATTCATAAAGTATATACAACAACAAAAGATATTTGTAAAAAAGTGTAACATGTTCCAATAAGTCCCAGTGTCCCTACCATTGTCATTGAATTGATTACGGATAATAAGAAAGTTCCGTATTGTCGAGTGAAAATTTCTAAGTCCGTATTCAGAGCGAATTAATTGCTGGAATCTTGCTCAAATATTACGAGAGAAATATTGCGCTCGTAAGATTGGAGCAAGATTCCAGCAATTAATTTGCTCTGAATACGGACTTATATATTTTCACTCGACAATACTGAACTTTCTTATTATCCGTAATCAATTCAATGGCAATAGTAGGGACTCTGGTACTTATTGGACAATATTTTATATAAATTTCTTAACTAACACATATGGTTTAAACAAATTCATAAAGTATATACAACAACAAAAGATATTTGTAAAAAAGTGTAACATGTTCCAATAAGTGCCAGTGTCCCTACTATTGCCATTTAATTGATTGTAGATAATAAAAAAGTTCCGTATTGTCGAGTGAAAATTTATAAGTCCGTATTCAGAGCGAATTAATTGCTGGAATCTTGCTCAAATTTTACGAGAGAAATATTGCGCTCGTAAGATTGGAGCAAGATTCCAGCAATTAATTCGCACTAAATACAGCATTACGCGGAGCGATCCTGAAATCTCGGCACGCGTACTAGTCTAAGATTCCACTGGCTTCCTCCGAGGGAATGTATGCGAACGTGGACAATATTTTATAGAAATTTCTTAACTAACACATATGGTTTAAACAAATTCATAAAGTATATACAACAACAAAAGATATTTGTAAAAAAGTGTAACATGTGCCAATAAGTACCAGAGTCCCTACTATTGCCATTGAATTGATTACGGATAATAAGAAAGTTCAGTATTGTCGAGTGAAAATATATAAGTCCGTATTCAGAGCAAATTAATTGCTGGAATCTTGCTCCAATCTTACGAGCGCAATATTTCTCTCGTAAAATTTGAGCAAGATTCCAGCAATTAATTCGCTCTGAATACGGACTTAGAAATTTTCTCTCGACGATACGGAACTTTTTCATTACGCATAATAAATTAAATGTGAAAGGTAGGGACACTGTCAGTAATTGGCACGTGTAACTCTTATTTGCAAATCTCTTTTCTTGCTGTACCTATATAGTTGATGAGTTTGTTTATTGAGTGTTATATAGTGTTAATGAGTGTTATATAGTGTTATTGAGTGTATATATAGTGTTAATTGAATAATTGTACTATTTATTTATATCAGATATGTCAACAAATAGAATACAGTCTTACACTGTACTTGCAATTGTAAGCCGCGGGTCTGGAAAGCTAACACCGGGCCTGGGGTTTTTCCCTACGCCTGGTGACCGTGTGATCGGTTTCGCGAGCCACCCTTGACTCGCCGAATACGCGGCTGAAGACGACGCGACCGTTTTATGATAGGATAGATAGAAGCGAGGACTATAATGTTTAAGCAAACTGTTAAACTGCATACAACAATAAAAGAGATTTGTAAAGAACTCTGATCTGTGAAATGTAAATCCACAAACACTAAAAACTAGAAAATAGAAAAAATATATAAACAAAGTTTATGTTAAACGATTGTATTAAAAATGCGTTACAAACTAAAAAAACATTATTTTTTGTACAACGCAGGATATTTCATAACAGAATATGAATCAACTTAATACAACATCAAGTGTCGAAATGAATTTGTTGTGAAATATCCGCTCCACAATTAGGGAGATGTAGTGGGGTTTGTCAAAACAAATCTTCGTTTTTGAATAATTTGGGTTTAATGTGTTGCACGGTAGAATTATAAGTTCGAATACGGAAGCAATTTTCCTAATCAAGGATTATAGCTCCAGCGGTAAAGTGTTCGTCTACGTTGCTACAGGTCGCGGGTTCGAATCTTCCCTGGGGTAAAGTATTTTCTATTTATAAAAGACACACGGACGTTATGCTACTACGATTCTGCACACATTCATGTCATCGGGTCCCCCTCACGGACACATCCGGAATATATGTGTATAAAATACCGTTATTTTTTTTTTTGGCCCTACTGCCCGAAACCTTGTGGGACCATTGCTGTAAAATCTCAGAAATGTTGCGCGACAATTGCTGTAAAATCTTAGAAATGTTGAGCGACAATTGCTATAAAATCTCAGAAATGTTGCGCGACAATTGCTGTAAAATCTCAGAAATGTTGCGCGACAATTGCTGTAAAATCTTAGAAATGTTGCGCGACAATTGCTTTAAAATCTCAGAAATGTTGCGCGACAATTGCTGTAAAATCTCAGAAATGTTGCGCGACAATTGCTGTAAAATCTCAGAAATGTTGCGCGACAATTGCTATAAAATCTCAGAAATGTTGCGCGAAAATTGCTGTAAAATCTCAGAAATGTTGCGAGACAATTGCTGTAAAATTCCGAAACAATGTTGCAGAAATATATCCTGCAATGTTGCAAAGGGGCGGACATAGCAATTTACTTGTAACTTTTCAGCAACATTCAGTGCAATATTTCAAAAATTAAACCGCAATTTAAATGAACATTCCTGCAATAAAGTGTGCTGTAGGGGCTTGCGTGTTTTGTCAGTTTGCATCGTAACCCCAAAAAGGAAAGATGTCTAGTAAAGAGTATAATCGACGAAAAAACTATTCGTAACAACAGTTACATTACAACAACACACATTAAAACTGTGAGCACATCATATGGCATATAAAAAATGACAATTCTTAATAAATATAACGGAAAAATACCATAATACTACAGTTAGTAGTTGGGACATTAGATTGCATGTCCCGACCAATGACACGGTATTCCACGCATTATGTACGTGTCAATGATAAGGTCCGAAATAGGTCACTATTTGGGACGAAGAGAGAATTAAAGATCAAAAATAGGTACACGTGTACCATATAATATATTTATGATTAATAATTATATTCGAAGAATTTCATCATAAAAAAGGGGCCTTTTACATGCTGGAAAGGAACCAGCCATATGATAGGCTATTAATGATTGACTGCGAAAAAAATTTTGATTATGTAAATATGTTAAAACGAGCGTGTAGATTTTACAGGGTTGCTGATTGAGAAATTCACCTTATTATATACGTTAAACAATTAAACCACAAATATTTGAAGAGTATTTCGTTCAAATCAAATAAAGCCCTCACAGATAAAATGTTACAATCACAACCATTCCCACAGACATCTTTCAACTACAATGACTGCTCTTTAACCTGCGCGGAAGCATTAATTCCAACGTTAATTACTCCCTGCGGATTAAATCAAATTTCGTTTCATTTCCGAAAACACGATTGCTCACGCATATCACCTGCTCGTTCGCTTTATTACTCGAACAAATTTGCCAGGAAATAATCGAGGGACGCGAAAGGATGGCGCACTGGTCAAATCAGCCATTTTGGAATTTTGGAATTTCGGCGAAAGGGGCAAACGTTGATCGTCCGCCCATGAATCCGCGCGATGTCACGTCTCCATTTCTCTTGGAAATATGTATATAATATATATATAATAAATATATATATAATATTTCGAGCCCAGGCAGGAACAGCGCTCGGCCTTTTAATCGTGCTTTAGCGTGGTTGTTTGCAACGTTGCGGCACAAACAATAAAAGCTCATTACGTAACGATCACGGCAATCAAGCGCATAAACAGACTCACTTTACAGTGGCAAGCAACGCTCGACGCCGCGTTTGTTGTCCGATGCAATTTTAAAATCAGATAGAACAGCCACGCTGACACGGGGCGGGCAAAGAGGGTGGAAAGGGTGTCTACATTTCGGAGCACCACGTAATTAAAACATTGTAATTTGAGGCTCACGATGATCGTCGAAATCGGGCGCGCAACAGCATTTCGAAACGCGCGCGTGACAGACGGAATATATCATGGCGATTGGCTTAATTTGTGCGGGCGCGAGTAAATTGATGGTAAATCAGGGACATCGTTGCACAATTGATTTAGGAAAATTCAATCGCGCTGACCGGGCAATTCCAAATGACACTGTTTACACGCCAAACTGGGCGCACTGCATTGGACAAAGCGATGGGACCATTCTTCGTGTTTGTAATTGTTACGTATCGATGTATTCCCCCTTTCTTTCTTATTTTAGATCATTCTTTTAAGGGCTAGCTTCTGTTGAATTTGTTAACTCGGTCCCTGAAATTTTAGAGAAAATTCGCTAGAAAAAAGTCGGGACCGAGTATTTTCTGAGTCAGCTAAGGATAACGTAATGTTTACAGTAGTGATTTTAATCGAAGATGCCTGTGTAATAATTAAATAATGCCAGATAATGGAAGCACCATACGAAGAAAATAATAGAATAAATCTTTGAAGTTGTAGATGAAATTTTAAGGGAGAATTCTATTTTCTGGGCTAAAAACAGCAAAATGTGGGAATTTTTTCGACGAATCTGGCGATTCCAATCGTCTGAAATTTGGATTCCAAATCTGGTTCATCAAATTAAAGCTACATATGCCTTTATTACCTGGAAAATAAATATCATACATAGCAGCGGAGGACAAATTTAACGCGGCGTGTTGCTGGGTCATGCAACTTCTTTAAATATGCATAAAAACATGATCCAAATTTCAGACAAATCGAATCGCTAGTTTCTTAAAAAAAATCCCAAATTTTTGTGTTTTTGGACCAAAAAATAGGATTCCTCCCAACTTATTACGAGATGTAGATCCTCACTTTTGTAGCTTATAGCTACCACGAATTTAAAATTTAGGATTTTTTGAATGTTACATTGTCTTCGTATTTGTTAAAACGCAATAGAGGGTCAACAAGAAAAGAAGCTAGAATTTTTTTAGTGGTTGTTACAGTCGATAATTCTGAGTGGAAAACTTTGCTGGCACATTTATGTGGAGTGCCAACCATATTCTTCAATGTATAACCGCCAAATGTGTTCCTCCATATTGTGTTCTTGTAATGAGTAGCGAAAAACTAGCGTTTCGAACGACCGATTGCACGTCGCTTTCGTGGCAAATGGCTTTCGGAGTGGGATTAACCTATGTAAGGAAGAAAAGGAAAAGAGAGAGAGGGAGAGTAAGATTAAACTGCGAGCTTAACCCGTAAGGAAATACGTAACGTAAAAAGATTTTCTGCGGCTTTTTAGGGAAGAAAGATCGGACTATATAAATCAATCCTGTTCAGAGCTGGTCCTGGGAGCAAAGAAGCTTTCCCCGCTTTGTCTCCGTTACCGTAGCCCATAAATGCTGTATGTTGATGTCGTATTATAGACTTGGTGTGACTACAAGCACACTAAAGAATGCAAAGAGGGGATAAAACTGCATGTGGGGCTTCGATCCTCGGTAGAATTATTGTAAACCACTTTATTTGTGTATCCTTTTATGGCTGATTGTATAGACAATATGTGAATAGCATAGGTTCAATGTTCAAATAACTGTAGGTAGATACTTATTTGTAATATGACTTATCTTTATCAATTTCTGTGATACGATTTTGCACTAATTTCTTTAACAGTTTTGTTTTCTTTAGGAAAGCTAAGGTATATCAAATATACTTTTGATGTTATTGACATCTTCCTTAATTCCTTCCAATGATGATCCAAATAATTACAACAGTCTTGTAAACATCACAGTGTATCAAATAATTTTTTATTAAAAATAGATAATATCTGAATTTTTGAAATCCTCGAATGATTTTATTTGGAGATGTTGCTTCCAGCAACTAATTTAGAGAAGTTACCTCCAGCAACTAAACCACATACTAATTCTTCCACTTCCAGTCTCTCACTCAATTTTGAATCCATTGAACGAACACTGAAACAAATCAGTCGTCATTAAAGACACTACAGTTAATTAAATTTTTCCCCGCCCCTTCCAAATGTATCCTAGGACACATAAAACAAATTGCTCCCTTCGCTCCAACTTCATCTACATTCTGCACCGTCACAAGTGCGAGTAACAACCGATTCAACCTCTCTATCAACTATCCGCTCCTCTCTTTATCAAGAATTTCAATAACCAAAGCAGCCGAGAATATACGCCCGCGCGAAGTTCATCCCCCTTCCGACAGGTCGGTGCATCGACTTGAACAATGCAACATTTTACAGCGCTGGCTCTAATGAACCTCCCAGAAATCCAGGCAAGCATCCCACTCCTTTCGCCGTCCTTTCAAATCCCGGCTAGTTCAATCTCTAATCGCTATCGGTCCCCCCGTTAAATAAAATTAAGCCGGGGACACATGTTCGCACAGCGGGCTGGCGTTCACACGCGCAACGTACACGTGACGGCACAAAGGCGCAGATGGCGTGCGCCAACTAGGAGCAGCCTGCTGGCGCAAAGTGACTACGTGTCCTGCGTGCAAACTCCATTAAAATCTATCTGCCGCGGTGAAGCACGAAATTCAAAGAGAAGTCCCGAGCGTACGTTCTGGCGGGCGGGAGAAGAATGTCACCGGAGGAATAGGTAGAGATAGAGGCTTCTCTTATCTTACGCGAGAAACGATACCTATAACCGGCCGGCGCTGTCGATCGATGGCAAACTTCTGCCAAGGGAATTCCACCTCTGGAGAAAAACAACCACCCCTGCGAGACCACCGCCACGGTTCGTTTATGCGCCCCTCTTTTTTTTCGTTTCTTGTCTTCTTTACGGCAGAAGTCACGGTGACGAACGGGCGTCGCTCGATTGGCCCAGGGAGTTCCGGGGAGTCCCAGAAATCTGCCCCAGTTACTGGCGCTCGTAGACAGGGGCTCTCACGGGTCGAGAAATGCCGTGACTGGGGTCGAAGGTGGGACGGTCGAAAGGGACGAGGCGATAGTCAGGGACCCGATAAAACGGGTGTAGCTGGATCGTTAACAGGCCAGTCGACCGTCCAATGAATTTTGTCGTTGCACTCGCTGCGTTAATCTTAAAACGCGTGCGTCTGACAGACGTCAGTGATTAATAGTGGCTATCCCGCAACGTGCACGCGCGGGGGACGACTTGGCGAAGGGTGGTGTGTTTGTGGAAAGTGGTACTATGTTTGCATACTTCGGTTGTGGTAGTTTAAGGAGGCTTGTAAGTAACTTGACGATGGAAAGGCGGATGTGAGATTTTGATCAGTATAGTGGTGTGTTGAAATGCGTGTTGTTCAGCGCTAGGGGTTGTGATGTTATTATTTAGAATGCATTGGAATAAGGTCTGGATTGAAATCAATGAGTCAGGCTGAGAAAGGGAGGACAGGGTGCCGTAGACGTCGATTTTGATGAGCCTTGGCATGGTGGATTTATGTTGAAAATAAGTAAATAGGTGCCCGAGCGTTTAATCCAATAGGCCTTGAGGGGACTGGTCAGTCGAAAAGTCAATTTTTTCATTGCATTTTCCGAAAGTACTATATTTTCTGAATAAAATGCCGCTTGATTTATATTAAAATTAGCAGAAATGTTGATTTGGCAGTTAAAAAGGTCAAACGGTAACTTATAGCATTGCCTTTGTCCAAAAACTTTAAACGCGTTTTTCTCATTTTTTTTCTCTTGGTTTTCAGCTAGTTGCGAATGAACGAAGGTTCAGATCGACTTGAAAAAATTGCAGGGTGTGTGAAGCATGTGCCATCTCGCACCAAACCTCTGATATGATCCGTCAAAATTCCAGAGGTTAATCAAAAAATTAAAAAGTTGTGGATTTTTAGTAGCGCACAAACACGCCCGAATTTTTCTTTAAATAATCGCCGTCCTTCGGCCACCAACTTAATAATTCTGTTTTAATTTTAGTTTTTATTGGTTCAGCGCGAAACGACGGATGTCACAAACAAGAATCACACTTCCAAATTGGATTACGTCACTTTTTAAAACCAATATTATCTGAAAAATACAAAAGAACGTTAGAATGTTTACCAGTCTGCACTGACATTTTTAAAGCACATGTATATTTCATAACAACTTTTTTTTCAATCTCTATGATAATAATAAACATTTTCATTTTTTTACAAATATATTCCAAACAAAATGTTTTTTTCACGGAAGGCAACTGCCTAGCCCCCTTAATAATAGAGATATTTTCATGTAAATTATTAAACATTTCATGGTGTGATCCCCCGGGGCGCCAGGGTAGTGTGGTATTTTTACCCACTAAAATCACGGCCACCATGAAATGTTTAATAATTTACATGTTAATATCTTTATTATTAAGGTCTATTGGATTAAACTTTCGGACACCTATTTACTTATTTTCTGCCACACGCTATCCTTCCCTCGTGTGTTAGAAAATACAGCTTAAGGTGGTTAGAGCTAGTTTATTCCAACTATTTGACGACAGGGGTTGTCGTTGACGTAGGAGGACGTAACTGTCCTCCTCGAGGTTTAGAACGTGACTGATTTCGGCTTTGCAGGAACCTTTTCTAGAACCGTAGATTTCACCGGGTTTGGAATGTGATTGGTTGGTATTAGAACTTTCTCGAAAATGTCGTTAGAAGGAAATTGTGATGGACGCGCTTTCGACTGGGTGGCCATCCAGGGGTAGAGGTTTATGACGATGGCTGAATCGAAGTCTAGGGTGGAAAAAGTGTAACCTGTTCGCCGGTAAATCAAAATGGTTAAGAAGGAACAGATTTTCAACTGTTTCCTGGAATTGCGACACACTGTTTTGCAGGTTCTTTTCCTTTGCGTGTGAAACACGTGTCTTCATATATTTTTACAAAACGCATCTTCACATAATTTCCGTATAATTTGCGATTTAGTTTGACGATTTCTTAATTTTTTTAGATACTTTTTGTTGTTACATGTGCAATAATATTATACATATAAAAGCTTGAACCAGTTCTGATAAATGTCACTTGCTTTGATCTATTTCATTAGTTCTGAATATTCACAAATATGTAGTTTCAAAGTTTGCTTGTTTGTAACGATTTGCTTGCTTACAATTATTAGTATGTTCCTTAAGATGTTCTAGTTATTATGGGTTAAATGTCCAAGTTCCAAATTATGTATCCTATATTAAAAATTAACTGACGTTATGAATGTTAAATGAAAACTTCAGAGAAACAGTCCAATGAAATTATAAAAGCGTAAGCTGAGATTAATTTGAAATAATAGTATCCTTTGAACTTTGAATAGCTTCTTCAACCTAACTTAAATTCAGTACATATTTCGCATATGTCTCATGTTCTAAGTACGTTCTCTTTTAATTAAGTGTGGATTGTGACTACCAAATTGGCATTCCGCGTTATGTTTGTTTTTAATTACAACTTCGTACCTTACCTCACACCGTGCTTGCTTCCAATTATATTATAAATTGAATTGCTGAGAAGGAAACACACGAAATTTGTATTCTCTTGATATTAAAATTGTATACATAAAATGATGTGTACACGAGGCTGTTATAGATATAAAATCACACATAATATAAAAATTACAAGTAATAATTAAATTAAAAACTCGACATGACAAGATGAATGATAGAATAAGAGTATCTGAAGTAGTATAAAGATTTGATGAGTTTCGATTATATCCTCTTTTACTGCGTCAAAAATCAAAAGCAATATGTTACGAAAGTATCTCCATAATTTACATATTGTGTTCGTGAAACACACGAACTTCAAGTCTGAGTTTGGCCTTCATACAACGCGACGGTGCAAGATGTTACAAATCACTTTCTAGCTGCGTGGAAAAATACAACAAAATTCTAACCCGATCTTCACCTGCTCTCACATCTGCAACAGAGTTTCAAACGGATTTTCAGCTTCTGATACGAAGTACGTTCACGAAACGAGATATTGACTTTCGTACATCGTCCTCGATTTTAATGAAATCAATATTAAATATTAATTTGAAAAGTACCAGAATGTCACACACTAAACAGTACATGACAGAAAGTTCTGACAGAATAACATATGATTTGGCCTTGCATTAGATACTTTCGTTTCACACGATAATGCAGCCTCCTCGATCTCGTCGTATAATATTCTCGCGATGCCTGACTGTCTCAGCTGATTAGGTAGACATTCTACGCGCAGACACGACCCACCTAATATAACAGAGTTAATGTTCCTTCTCATCTTACGACACCATTGTTATGAACCCTATCACATGCACGGCGTTGAAAGCACGAGTCACTTAATTATCGCCAGGCTGAATGGAGGAAAGCAGTACTAGAATTTGAACATACACGCGCAGTCTTCTGTAATTACTTGCAGGCTTAGGAATGATGATAAACTGGCGGAGATTCAGGTACATGTACCGTTAGTACCCAAAGCGCTGTTATAAATGAGCGAACGGGATACCGAGATGCCTCTTGTCCCTGTTGACGTTACCAGCCATTATCTTGTTGTTCAGCGACATTGTGTTTCTCGAGATTCAATGGAGAAATGGGCAATGATTAATTGCTCCCACCACGCGCAGTTTCGCATAAATATCGCGCATAGATTTCTAAACGATGGTACATTTTCCATACACTTCGAAATCTAACGATTAATAATCAAAGGAGCTGCACTTCGCAGGAGCACAGCAAATTGATTTTAACGAGGGATATTTGAGGACTTTGCAGTAAGAAGGGTGCAGCTCCATCTTTACCAACTTTCAGTAAATTAGAAAAAATTGTTTGTAGAATTATTGCTTTGACTTAAGTGGTTACATACGTTCTCAATTTTTAATTTTTAATCCTTTTTTTACCATTTAAAGATCGAAATACTAGACAATAAATCGATCGCTTTCTTCAAAATGGCATAAATTTCTTATTTCTTATAAATTCAAAAGTTTGGCCCGATGGCCCTTAGAGAATGTCATTCTACATAGATGAACAAAAAGTTCATGAAAAAAGGTTGTACAGTGTTGAAGTTATCATGCTGCTGAGGTGGCCCCCTGCATGGTGCAGAGGTTGCTGCAGAAAACGAACGGCAATATATGACGAAAGTATGTTCAAATTTTTTTATATGAATAAAGGTTCCAAGAAAAAGATACAATCATAAAATTTTCGATTTATTTCACACCTCTTGGGGAAACAAATCCCAGAAGTCATTAATTATTAGGCGCCGAGAACGTACATATGTAACCCCTTAACATTAAAAAGAGAACATTAATTAAAAAATATATATTTTCACACAATAAGCAGTAGCTCTTGAGTTGATAAGTTTTTATTTCCATTTTTTAGCGAATTTTTAATGGGAGCAGATTTAAATTTAAGAATAAATCTCTTATGTGTTATTGGATTTTCATTTGTTTACGTATGTTAGGTACACGTCATAACTTAAAAACTATCGTAATTGAAGGTGCTCCTCTCTTTCTGCAAGGTCCTCATTTACATGGGGCATAGGTACTTTAATTATCCAGGGATACAGTTCCCTTGATTTATTCATAACGATGTATAACTTTTCTGCTCGAAGGGCTTAATTTACAAAGTCAATAACGTGGAGTATGAACCAGGCGGGCGTATCATAGATGACACGAGTGATTTAATCGAGTCTGCGGTTATAGGTTGTTACAGCGTACCGCCAATTTGTATGCAACGTTACACGGCATCGTGTTTAAAACGCATTTAGTAACTGACGAACGTGTTTTCTTTTTTAATTAACTCCTGTGGAATATCACCGTTCAATTTGGAAATATAAATCTCATCACGAGCACATTTTTTGTAGATATCAACATTATAACACGGATCCTTTTACCTAGAAATTTCGACGATATTTGAATCAAGTAGGATTCAGGTTATCTGTAGGGGGATTAAAATTCAAATCTGGGTATAGTCAGCTGTAAAATTTGAGTTGAAAGCGTGCTTACGCTCTCGACTGCGCATTTAGGGGATTATGGCAGTTACTCCTCCTATCTCCATATTAATCACAGAGCATTTTGTGATTTAACAATTAGTTTCTACGAACGATTAATTCATGTGTATTTTTTATACGTACGTTGCATATTTCTAGGATTTCATCTCTGCATCTACTTTCAAGATTTGCAGGGGTAAAAACAGGGTAAAGAAAATAATCTTCTATAGAAACTATAACTAAATGAGCTCGACCCATTAAAAGTTTCATGGCAGAAAAATTAAATAAAAATTTTCTTTAAGAGGGCTTTAATCGTTCAGCTTTAGAAATCCATAAATCGATATTTTAAAGTCTTCGTTTTTCTCAAAGGTACTGAAAGTGTAGACAACTTCATAAGCTAAAAAATGCCGGAACATCTGTACTTATCCAACGCAATGTTCAAAATATTTATTGAACTGACCATTTGACAGATCAGTAAAATAATAAAAGGATTGCAAAAAGAGGGCAATGGTAAAAGCAGTTCTTTGCTTTAATACCCACGATCGTTTTCACTGACGGTAATATTGAAAATCCACGAAGCATCAATTTGCTTTGTAGAATGAAGGGTTGAGAAATTCAATTATTATTGTTCGATGCCAGCAATCTGTTCCTCCTACGCGGCGTGCGCATGTTAATCCGTCGTTTGCGTGTTCGCAGAGAGTATTGACTCTCACTTAATTTCGAGCACGATTCTCGAGTTTTCCAAAACCGAGCAAACATTCTGGTACACGAGGTCTTGTGTACGTATATATAACGTTACCCAGGGTGTTTTGAAACTAGCCTTACTATTTGAGCCTGGGCGTGATATGCATAAATCGATTATATGTCTTTGAACAATATAAGTATTTTCCAGCGACGATTTCTAACTACAGCATAGACTGATAATTAATTTCATTTATCTGAATAAATTAGGATGACGTTACGTTAACCAAACCCTCACAGACAATGAACTAAAGAGTTGAGCATTAACTAAATAAAAAAGATTATTTAAATAACGGATCGAATAAAAGTTACTTAAACTTTAGTTTATTCGAGGAATAAAGTTAGCTTTTTATTCGTCGAGCGTTTCAACTTCAGCGTCGAATAAATTTTTCCAGTTTACCTTTAACCGTATTCGACGTCGAATAAGTTTCTGGCCCGCGTTCGAGTAATTTTTTAAACTTTCATTTGTTATTCGAAAGTTTTATTTAAATACAAATTTTGACCATTTCTACCCTAGTCTGACAAGCGTCTGTCGCCCTTGCTATGAAATATTATAAAATATTTTAATTTAAAAGAGTTGAGACAATTTTGAAATTAATTCAATATGACAACTCAGATATGAATTTTCGCTAATTTGCCGCAAGAAAAGAAAGTGAATTGTTTTTAAAATTGTTTCAAGCCTTTGTGTTTAAACATTTTTCAATTTCTTTCACCCAAAATTTGCCAAAGTAATGCGGTACTGCGTGAGGTGGAATGCTTCACACTTTCCAAGGCAATCAAATTCAAAGTTTGATCTCTGAATTGGAGTACTGAGTTGTGTTTATATGACAATGACTTTAGATGAAATCTTTGAGCTGCTGATTTGAGCAACGTAATAGAAGGATGGTACGCGTTTTCATTGCGGTTATTGTGCTTTTACTTTGCTCTAGGTCCTCCTAGGACCTCCTAGGTCGTACAATTTTTAGCAATGTAAGTGTTTCACTATAAGTGTAACCTACTTCAAAAACGAATTCAGCGCTGGAGAAGAATAAAAACAGTTCAAACATATGTATATAACGTTTGATCTGGTCCAATAAATATTGGTTTGTTTGAAACAGAAAAAATAGGAATTATGTTTGCGGGGGATAATAGAAAAACTTATGATGATTTTTATTTCGATAACGAATTATATGCTTCTGAGGGTGAGACGATGCAACAGTAAAAAATAAATTTTAGAGAAAGAAACCAGAATTTAAAACTCGTGGTATTTAGACTGTCGTTGAAGCAGCAACACGGAGCAATTGCTTTTTAATACTGCTTCGTATGAAGAAACGTCGAAGCGGTAGATATTCCCGCAAAAACGAATCGCAATACATCATTGGAAAAGAGAAAAAAGACGGAGAAGATGAGAAACTGATAACGACGAAACTACTGATGTCTAGTTATTGAGAAAGGGATTCTATCTTCCACAGCGGAGTTTCATTTCGCTGTGTGCATATTTTGCTCGCAAGAAGACAGATATTCAATTCCTATTTCCACGGTGCATCCACTTTGATGCCTATGCAAACAAAATTTAAAAACATCTTATGTTTATCTTTCAAGTATTTCCCAACTGCTTCTCTATCCACCGTCTGTTTATTTATACGTTTAATTAGGAATGGAAGGATTAAATTCGATATCATGTAGAATATCCAGATAACATGAAACAAAGTTCATATAGTGTATGTAGAGAATAAAGCAGGTGGAAAAATGTGAACGAACCAACGTTTGAAGTTACTTTATTAATATGTTATGAATGATTAGGTTTTTAATACTCTGTCCACATTATTTCTATGTATTCGAATGTTTTTCTTCCGGAAGAACACAAGTTTATAACTAATCTAGCAAACCGTTTCAAATACTAGTTACCACATATTAAGTGGTTTTTGCCCATCAACTCACTCAGAACTAAATTGGTCTATTTAATTATGCAGAAAGCTTCCAACCCCTAAAATGACAAAAAATTAATTAAACACAGTGTGGGTCCCATAATTTTGTGATCTTTATTTTGTAAAAAATTACCGAACCATAGAACAACTCTTACATTATACAATTAATAAAACTACCAAGGCATAGTTTCATTTTAAAAAACAACAGCTACAGAAAATTTAAAATAATATTATACATACTACTCACCATAAAAAGGCATTGTAAAATAATAACAAGAAATAAAATATACCCAATAGAAATAAAGCTACTTGTCTTTAACAATTAAAATCTTCAAACTAAATTTACTCAATTTCAGATCATTGAGGATTGCAAACTTTCTGCACAACTAGGCCCAAATATGAATTGTTACTCAACTTTTGACGTACTGGAAAGGGGTGATTTCCATGTTATTTGTTTTATAACTTCATTTACCAATTAAATCACGTTGCCATGTTTTCTTTCTAAGGAGATAACACTTCAGTTGTTATCGAATGTGGATACCTCGTCGTGCTAAACAATTTAAAATATCAGAAGGCTGAAATGTTTGCAATTTATAGAACCATCGTGAAACGTGTTCACTGAAAGATCATATCACAATATCATTATTTCTAAGCAACATCTAGCGGCTCCATTTATACAATTTACAATGCCACGAAGAATTGCAGAGTGCGCCCTGCGGCGATGTTAAAAAACCCTGAGCAGATTACAGTGTCGCGTGCATACACACAAGGATTATCTGCCTCTAAACTAATATCACAAAGGCGAGCAGCCAATATGTATGTAAATATTTTCTAGGGAGCAAATATATGTAGTTATATATTAGCGGAAAGAAAGTCGGTTTTCTAGGCTGGAGCTTGGTCCTCTTTATTAAATTAGATTTTTCAAAAATATGAGTCAGGTATTTGTTGCATTTATAATGTTCAGGTCATTTACATTGTGGGGCACTAAAAGCGAAATGAGAATAAACTTCATACACTCGTGCAGAAAGATTGTAATATAAACGGAACCAGAGTACTTAATTACTTATTCAGTATGAAAGTATTACGAGTTAACCACGTAAACACAATTTAAACAACTGTGCTTCCTAGCATTTTATCATCACTGTGTCTAATATGTATATGTCTATCTACATCTTCATTTTCAACCGTGCAACAAGCCGCGAAATTTCATTTATTAATGTCTACTGTTATCGTATGAAAACATAGATTTTGCAGAACGTAACATAAAATCATGTCAACGCAAAAGTAAGAAACAGTGAAATCCACTGTAAAAGTCTTAACGTGTACTTAAAGGAGGACTATACTTTCGGCAATGCTAAAACTTTTGCTTTTAGGGAACTTTTTCTGGAACAAATATGAAGCAAATCATTTTGAACTTTTTATGGCTTTATATTTAGCTTTTGAAGATATGGAAATCAAATTTTGCGTTAAAAATATGCGTTGTAGATGTCGCTATCGACGCATTTTGCTGCAGCGTCGCCGCCGAAGTTGTAAGACGGTGGGGGTAATTTAAGGAAAACTATTTAACCGAAAGACTTGTCCTTATACATACCACTAGATAATTTCAAATTATTGTCGATCGACCTAAAAAAACTCCCAAAAAGTCGAAAATTAACAAAATTGTAGAGCTTAGGAAAAGAAGTACGAAATTGCAGGAAATTTTTTAATCTATTTATGCAACATTGAAGTATTCAAATTATTTTTTTTATAATACTAGAGGTCCATCGGCAATAGTTTGGAATTATCTAGTTGTATGTATAAAGGCAAGTTGATTGACTGGGTGTGCTCACAGTGACACAGAATTTAAAGCTTTTCAAACATTTTCATTAATCTCAAATTTGTATATTGGCAAGAAACGTGAAGCCACACTGATAGGATTTTGCTGTAGACCACATTATACTACCTAAACTTTAAGATATTATTACTTAGTAGCTTTTATCCTGGTGAAAGTTTTTTACTCTCAGAAATAAAATCCACGTCGACTTGCTGTATTTTATAGACAAATATCGCTGGCGTGCGCTTCTACGTTCGTGAAGTAACGTTCCAGTTCCAAATTCCATTAGCGTGAATTTGAATAATTATATGTGTGCAAATACTGCGCTACCATGCTGGCGTGCAAGCGGAATTGCTAACACATACCTGGTCCCTAACGAACTCCGCGGTTCTACGAGTTCTTAAGACAACAAAGCGCTCGCGGAGGCTGCGTGACAACGCGTTAATTTGTCCAACATTTACGGTCAAACGCCAAATAAAACCGTCTGCAGATCCAGCTCTGCCTACGAGCGTTTAAAAAGAGATTATTTTCTCTGGGGACATCGTCGGTTATCGCGATTCTGCGATTGGGAGTCGCGTGGCCGAGGAATTATCAATTTTGTTTGGCAGCTATTGGCGAGTAGAGGGGCGGAAAAAATATTTTCACTATAATCGGCTTTCCGTTGTCGAGGAAAAATTGATTACGAATCGAAATCGAATTGCACGGGATTGGGGGTGCGTCGATTTCGATGCGACGACACAAATGATGGTGCAATAGTATTTGTTTAGAACAGAGTGTCTAAAAACATTGTCTGCAATTCTTTGTTCTGTTTACTTGATTGTAAATAACGATTTTCGAGGGGACAACGCTAGATGTCCGAGCGTTGTACTGCTTTCTCCAAATATGGACAGTTTTTACGGATCCTATTTCATTGTCGTAGAATATGCGAGCGGAAGTCATAATAATAATAATAATAATTCTTTATTGCACCAGTAGACTGTAAAATAACTGTAAAATAAAATATATTAAAAAATTATCTTAAGAAGATAAATTAAAAATTTAAAAAGTTAAATTAATTTTTTTTGAGAAGATAAACTAAAAATTAATTAAAGATTAAAAAAATTAATTTATATTCTTAAGATAAATTTTTAATTTATCTGTTTACGATAGATTTTAAATTTATCTGTTTACGATAGATTTTACATTTATCTTCTTAGAATAAATTTTTAATTTTTCTCCTTAACCCTTCGTTGTATACTGTTGCAAATAGGCAACATATATTTTCTTTTTAATGTTTTTGTTTTAACTAGTGTGTATACTTGAGGTCATTTTAGAAGGAACCTGCCGACCGACAAGTTCAGACCTGTTCTGCACATGTTGGCGCTCATTGGTGCCGAAACAAGCTACTATTGGTTGTAACCCCAATCAAACGCTCTCTTAAAGCCAATGAGCGCATTCTACATGCGCGAAATGGGTTCCTTCTAAAATGACTTCAAGTATAGTGTGATGTAACTACTTCATCATGAAAGATACATATCCTAGTTTCTAAACATTTACATAGATCGCCCTGAACGTTGCAATTCTGTGTTTTTTAAGTAATCATACTCGTAATGGCGGAAAAAGTGGAAAAATAAAAGAACACAATTTTTGTATTATTTTTCTCTTATTATTATCACCTTCACGAGTCCAAAAATGTATTTTCTCCAAAATCGACGAAGGTATGCAACAAAGGGTTAAGATAAATATAGTAATTTATTTTCTTAAATGTTTAATAGTTTTATGTATATACATACCTATACGAAAACACGAAAGAGAAAATAGAGTTCCCTAGTCTATTCCTTTGAACGTGTTCCTTGTAACTGGATATAACTACGGTGTACCTCGACTTAAGAAGGTGATTATGTCGAAAATTAGACTAGCTAAGTGCTGTGCCTTAGTTAGCTAAGAGCACTTCATCTCGATTGCATTAAAGAACAAATTGCACAGTGGGTACTTACAATTAGGTTTCTGACTTCCCCTCACAGACGCCAAGGGCGTCAAGCTTCCAGCACTCATATCCCCCGAAGTGGGAAATATCAATAGCGTTTAAACGCGTCACGCCAAATCCATCAGCACGACCGATACAGCACAGTAACACGGATTTACCGAATACCAAGATATTATCCTCTCCCAGCTATGACGATTTCACTGAGACGTGCTCTGCCTCGAATTCCTTCGCGTCGCGGCTGAAACGGAAGAAAGGAGCCGCGCGTATCTCTTTAGATAAAGTCCAGCGCAACGAAAGAGGCGAGGTGGGAAAATGAAAAAATACCACGGGCAACCTGCTCGTAAAGAGTTTTTACGGAAGTTGGGCGAGATATCAAAGAATTTTGTTGAAAAGCAGAAAGTGGGCACGGAAGAAGAGAGAACAGCTACAAACTACGTGGCTGCGGAACGACGTGAAAGTAAACGATAAAAATACAAACGCTGGCGTGGGCGCTGGGGAGAAGTCCATCGACGAGGATTACGCCCGTTGGAGCCAGCAATTCGACAACTTTGTGAATCATCCTTTCTCGTTTCCAGGCCAAAGGTTCTCCTTGGAACTTATCTGCGAGACGCAACGATCTTAGGCTCTCATTTTCTTATCGAGATCCGTTCGAATCGGTTTGCTCGCACGCGTACAGCTTCCCTCTCTTTATCGATGCAGAAAATCAAAGGAGCCTTGCACTCATAGCGCGTGCGGAGAAGAGTGGGCAGAAGGGGTGGGGCAGGGGACAGGGGATAATAATCGAGTTCCACGGAATCAGATCACCGACGGAAATAGAGACGGTCGCGGAACATTCTCCGCTGAAAAGAGGTCCTCGCGATCGATCGCGCACGTCGATATCAAGACGGATTCTATTTCAACTCGCTGTTCTACTTACTTTGTTTCGGATAGGGTAGAAACAGACACCGGAGGGGCGGGCACGTCTTCTTGCCACCGCGCTCGGGAATCATTTCGAAGTTTCGCACTCGTTAATCGACTAGCGAATACTCGGCTCTTATCCTCCGGGGGAATTGTATCAGATGAAGAGACAAAGAGGGGAGAGAGATAGAGAGGGCTGCCGTCGGGTTATATGAGTAAACGACCCTTCGATGGAAAATTGCGAAAGTTCGTTAGGTTCGAGAACACCTCGGGCTGCTCCGCCGCTCTGCCCCCTTGCAATGGTAATGAGCCAGAGCCGTTGAAGGGGCTAACAGATTTTGAAAATACTGTGGGATTTGTGATATTGAGGATCTTGTTTCGTTTTCGATTGCAGAGTATAGACAGTGGCACCTATTTCGTTTGGGATTTTGTAGCTCATTCATAGGTTATTCTATCCTAAATCTGTCAGTTTTCGAATTTGGTACGACGGATTTTCATGAAATTAAAATATGATGTAGTCCGCGTTAAATTAGTGGGGGTTTAAATCATCACTTTGCTGGTTTCAAATTTGTTTAAAAAATACAGGCCGTCAAAGTCTGCAATTTTTACTTATTTTTATCTCAGACACTGTCGTTGGGAGTAGATTTTTTCAGACCGGCAAGTCGTTGTTGAAAAGTGTAATCTACTATACTAGTCACAATGTTGAACTAATTTTGGAAGAAAAGAACATCTTTATACGAAATGTATATTTTATACATTCATTCTGAAGACTATTTGCAAGCGGTCAGGCAGCTGCGGTCATGGTGAATCAGTGAATATATTTCGAAATTTGAAAATTTTACATATAAATTATATTATCGCAATATACTGTCGTGACTAAGTAAATTTTCATAAAGTAATTATGTGGGATAATTAATCGTTGCACGCTGACGACATGTAGCAGAATATTATTGAATATTATGCATCACGTCATATTATTCAAAATAGTTTCTCTCGAAGTTAACAGGCATAAATATTAATGCTTTCGACGTAACAAGGATTGAGAACCTCCTCCAGGTCAGAGATATTAAAATTTCAAGCTTATTTAAGTTTCCTAATGTGAAATATTTAACGACACAAATTTAAGCAAGTGGTCTTTATTGGAAAATTTAAAAATTAAAGGCATTTAAAATTAATTAGACAATTTATCTTTATTGCAATATTCGTCAATCTACTTCTTTTATTTTTTAAATAAGGAACACATAGTGTGCATGTTTACTCTTTCAGGCAAACACAACTTTTAAAACGCTTCACTTCCAAACTTTCCTATGAATTTGTGCAACACTAGGTATGCTTCTACCTTGTCACAAATATTTCTCACATAAAAATGATCACCAAGTACACTTATCTGAAACGTATCATTTCAACAACCAGAAACAAGTTGAAAAATTGTACCCAAAATTGTGTTAGGTATTTTTATATGTTTTTACATATACACGTCGGGCTTGAGCAGCTTTTACGCCCTAGGCAAACTTGTCCATTCGCGCCCTTTATTTATAATACATTTATTTGAACTTCTTGATGACCTTAGGTACTCTGAATTTTTATTCATAGCGTAAAACATTTATAGTTCAACTTCTAATATTTCATTCGAAACTTCAATTTCGCTTTTGGCTTCGCTCGCAACCACCGGCGCTTGCTCTTCGAAGGCAAGAGCAAAAGTTGAACGGACCTGCCCTAGACAGCTGCCTAATTTTGCCTATAGAAACGAGTCGGACCTGCACACATGCATATATCACTAAAAGTACCAAGTTTTCATTTATGAAGCTCCTACTTACTGCCTTCACCTAATTGCAATCCACTATAAACAACTAAACAAACACTTACACACTTCACACCCAGGGCTGGCATTCTCTATAAAGAAGCCCGGGTGCAAGAAATATTTTAGGGCCCCAAACAATTTCTCAACGGTCAAAAATGATAACATCTCTTCACGAAGAAAAGGATAATAATAACAAGAATAAAAAATTAAAGAATCATCAATAATATAAATATCAATTTTTTTATTTTTCATTTTCTTCCTTTTTCCTTTTCTGGGGCCCCTACAGAACCGAGGTGCCTTGCACCCTCTCCACCCCCTGTCGCTGGTCTTGTTCACACCCATTACCACAATATTTCTCAATCTACCAGCTCAACTGACCACGACAGTGTTTCAATCTCGCGCAGAACTGCAGCTGGAAAACAACACTATTGCACTGAATCTTAATCCCACTTGATCACTACGTAAATGTAATTTACTCACGCCAAAGGGACAAAGCCGACGCTCCAGCATTCTCACATTCGTCTTTCTAGTGTTTTGCCCCTCTAATGAATTTAATCCCCGTTCAAATCACGAAACCAGGTCACTAATACCGTGCCCATTGTCGAGGCCGCAGCTGCCTCGCAGCTGGTCCCGCTTATCCGACTCGTTTAAGATATTTTGCAAAACATTATCGTCCACGCACCGCCAGATGCGCCGTATTAATTAACAATTATACGGGAACGGCGTCATTGCCGGTGTTTGCATCCTCACACTCCCCGCGAATGATATCTACAACCGGCCATACGCCGGTATTACAGCCGGGCTATCGATTCAGTATTTACTCGGTGCTCGGCAGCGTGTGAAACGACAGTTCGTTGGGGCGGACGCCGCGTGTACACGTCCCTGTCGACATGTTTCTGGAACAATGTTTAGCGTCAACAAAGTGCTCGCCGTGGAATCGGCCGTACGTGTTCGGGCGACGATAAAAATATCGGCGGCATGATCGTTATCCGTTGCTGGCCCACTTTCGAATCGGTCGATCGAGATTGAAACAGAGGCGACGCTCGCGAAGGCAAATTGTTTTGCTTATCCTTTTGAGGACCACGTTGTGTTTCAGGAGGGATAGTTGCAAAAGTAGATATGTTGAATGTAGGATGAAAGGGGAGAAAATGAAGGAGCTGTTCAGTTTGTGGGCATTCGGCGTTTGGGAACAGCCTATAGTGCCTTTTGCACATAGATGGCGCGCCGGTAGTTTGGGTATTTGTAGAGTTTGGGAAAGAGTAGTATCGGAGAATCGGCGTTGGGGGAATTGGTAACGCGACTGAATGGTACGCAGAGGACCCGCAGATCTTGTGTTCGAGTCTCATCACCTGAGACTCTTTTTCTTCTAAAATTTTATCTCCTGGGACTGCTAGTCTCCGCTAGCTAATAACATCGCTGTAGGACTTTTAGGTATACTAGCTGGGAGAGGTATAGGGAGGTCTTAAAACCGGTGAAGGGTTAAAGTGTCGATACAAACACATTTACAGAAATACGAGTATAGGTAAAGGACCTTAATACTGACACTTTAAGCGTTGACGTTGACATTATCTTATAATGTTGTTCTTGTTATTTATTATTGTTTAATATGTTTATTGGATGAACAAAATTTGATGGATCTTAAAACTTCGATTTTTATGTATAAATTCATCAATTTCAAAAATATATTTCGGGATCTGTTACTGACACCCTTAGAATGTGTTTGACTGAATTACTGATACCCCAATTACTGCCAGCTAACCTAATGCTTTTTATCTCAATTTAAGGTTATGTCGACTCACGTACATGAGCGACTACTGCTATGACAGTAATATCAAAATGCTTGAAACGCTTGCATCAATCACTGTCACCCAATTAATAAGTAAAAAGACTTAATGAATCGTTGAATTCGGATCTTTATTACTTTCAATGATGCTTATATTATTTAAAACATTATATTTTGTTATGTTAATAGCTTAAATATTACAATTACCGCATTTGCTTTAAGGGGGGAGACCAGTGTCTCGGTCCGAAATGTAAGGGTGTTTTCGAGAATTTATTTCAACCAAACAACGCAAGGAAATCAATTTATTGCTTAGTATAGTTAGTAGTGTACATATCGAAGGGTAAGAAAATTTTTTTTTCAATCAAATTCATAAATCCGTTTCCTGTATACTCTTCGTCAAAATTTGCGCTCCGGCAAAAACATGCTAGTCACGTTGACAGTCCCAAGGCCATATGGTTCATCGAAATTCAAAAAAACAATAATATTTAGAAACTAGAAGCTTGCCTCTATTACGTGACGATCGAAAAATGTCAAAATTGTAAAAAATAACAAAATGGCGGACCACTGAAGAAAAAAGTCATGTTTTCGGAGTACAAAATTGGGGAAATGTTGCTGAAAAAAATAGAAGCAGGTCGAAAATTGAAAATGTCTGATCGTCACGTAATAGCAACGGGTTTTCCGTACAATAAATGTCCTTGATCATGCCAATTGGACGTATAGTTTTTTCTGTAGACTGTCAACGCGGTTGAAAAATGTAATTCTGTGGAAAACGCGTCCAATATTTCGCGTGGCTCACAATCAGTCGCGCGTTTGACACCGCTTCATGAAAAACACCATATCTCCGTCAATTTTTCGAATTTCTTCATAAAATTTGGAGAGAACATTCTTGAAACACACGTCTTTCAGAAAATGTAAAAAGAAATTTTTTTTTCAGATTTGAGACAGTGGTCTCCCCCCTTAACGCCTTGTTTTCTCTTTCGCTAGTAAAGAAGTCATCGTTTTCACTGTCCTAATATCTGCTTAAAATTTTTGATCATTTTATCCAAATTATCGAGAAAAAAATTAAGTGCTGTTTTTGCATCGTATAAATAACAGTTTCAATTGTATACTAAATTTTTTTATGCATTATTTTACAAGATTTATTCGTTATTTTACGTAAAGCAGCTGAGGGTAACAGTCAGGCCCGGATTAAAGGGGGGGGGCTAGGGGGGCTGCAGCACCGGGTCCCACTTTCCGAGGGAGGTCCCGTTCTAAACGATTAGCTCACTAAACCCCTCTTCCCCGCTGTTCATCCACGGGGGGCCCCGAAGGTTTGATATGTAGCCCCGGGCCCCAAAAATCAAGCACGGGGGGAGGCCTCGAAGCTTTAATAGCCCCGGACCCCAAAAATCTTAACCCGGGCCTGGTGACAGTAATCGGGTAGGTGGCAGTAATTGAGTCCTTTACCCTAGTACCTATATATATATATATAAAAGGTCGTAAATTAAACACTGGAACAGCGGCAGTTTTTGAGGCACCAGCACCCAGGGTCGTGCGCGGTATACCATTATAGGAACATCAGTAGGAATTGAGTCTCAGGCCACATGCCCTGAGTCCTAAGGCCGGCCCTGAGTGAGGCCCGAGCCCCTTATTTGCCCATAGATCTGTCAATTCACTCGTTCCGACTCTCGAAAAATGTAAACAGACACGCGCTACCACTTTTACAATCTCCTTATATCTTAGCGGTTTCTATAAATAATGCCCGAAAGCCGCAGTTATGGTGGCTACATCAGTCTCTACCGTCGATTGATAGTTTCCATTACGATGTCAATATACTTCTTCTAGCTACTATATCTAGCAAACTCTGGTTTAGACGCAGGACACATGTATGAATTGGTAATTGAGTGACAATTTGCGAGAGCGGGATCGGTTGACATATCCTCTTGTAACGAATGCAGAAGTATCGCTACGATCGACGACCAGCGTTGAGCCGAAATGGTTAATTCGTAATGGAGGGATTAAAGAAATAGTAGATTTGGACGCGGTGCTTTAGAGTATAATACCTACTTGTACATATATACATTCCTGATTAGAGGTTGACTTAACGAGGGGTTTTGCAGAAGATTCAGGTCTCCGATTTGGTTAAAATTTTGCGTGTAGGTAGTGTACAACGTGTATTGTGACGTGTCAAATGCACAGAATGCACTAGTCGAAACTTTTCGGATCTTGGATATGGAGTTATATGTAAGAACGAGACCAGAGATGGGCATAAATTTTATTTAAATAAAAATTTCGAATAAGGAATAAAAGTTAAAAAATGATTCGTCATGTGTCGAATAAAGTTAAAGTCAAAGTTAAAGTTAAAGTTAAAGTTAAAGTTAAAGTTAAAGTTAAAGTTAAAGTTAAAGTTAAAGTTAAAGTTAAAGTCAAAGTTGAAAAATTTATACGATGCTGAAGTTGAAACGCTTGACGAATAAAAAAATTAACTTTATTCGCGAAATAAATCCTCGTCAAATAAAAAAATTAACTTTATTCGTCTAATAATCTAAAGTTAAGGTAACTTTTATTTCATCCTTTATTTAAATACTTTGTTCTTATTTAATGCCCAATTCTGAATAATAATTGGCAACGATTGAAAATTTGGGAAAACGTATAGATGTGGATGGAATTAGTAGGCAGATTACAGTTGAGTTGTCACCGCAACTCAATTTCGGTTTTATTTTTAAGCATTGGTGCATATCAAGGTTCTAAAGTTCTATGTGCAAATTTTGAGGAAAATCGATGACCCGACCATCGCGCAATCCCTTTGTACAATTTTCCAGGTGATAAACCTGTAGCGAGTAAGCTAAGCTTCTCAAACTATACGAAAAGACCAAAATTCGACGGATTTGATTTTTATTGGACTTCTCATTTCATTTAAATAAACGCGAAAAGGCACTTCAGATCAACGAAATAACTACTTATAAGAAATATTTAGTGCAATTAAAAAGAATAATTAGAACATATTGAAAGATTACTTCATTTAGTGTTTATTTTTTAACATCTTGCCCCAATAATATTATGCGCAAAATAATTCAAAGAACCATTTTATACGAAACAGACACGTAATACCACTTAAATAGATGGAAAGTCGTGCCTCATCAAACTGTTCAACTTTTCTTGTACCATTTTCGTCAATTGTCAACCGTACCAACTACATGACAGCAATAGAATTTCCTTCACAAACGTTGCAGAATCGTTGCCACAAACAACGTGCCTGTCGAAAAGCAGCGACTTTTGCACGAATACCTTCCCTTCAAAATTTGCAGATAATTGCAAAACGTCATCCACCACGTGCCAACTACTATTACATACATCGTTAACTCGATCCTGGAAAAATGTGATGTACACGATTATTCGCGCTTCGGTTGCTCTGTTTCACGAATAAGCGAATTCCGTTTTCCTCTCTGTTCCCAGCGCTTCGTTCACCATTTCCCGAGTTATTCGCAGAATGAATGGTTTTACGAATAGCTTGAAATTTTCCATACAGCACAGCCATCCCCTCATTTCCATATTTTCCGCGTATCTCTGCGTGTTTCCACGTAAGGGACATGTGACATTATCTATTACACGATGTCATAAACTTTCGTCAACACTCAGCGTCCGGTAATTTCGACGGAAATTAATTCCATCCACCGGCGTACTACCGATTAACGGAGTGGGGGAGGGGTTAAACGCACCGGAATACTTTTGACGCGTTGAATAACGCCGATCTACGAGCAGAACCGCTATTTATTCGATTTTAATCAATGCAAATTACAATTACACCCGGCGACGAATACGATGCCGCTCGCACTCGCTGGGCTCTATTCCCATTATTTACCGAAAAAGCACGCAGACTGTTATTTCATTATCTAACTGACGCTTAATTATCCCGTTTCCCCTGTCTCCTTCGCGGTGAAAAAGGATTGTTGAAAGGCAGTAGTGATTTTGGATGCCTTAGGTCTGGTATGCATCCGAACAGTTAAAAACTTACGACTTTGCTATTTTTCCTATAATAAACGATGAACGCTCGATTAACAGTAACAGTAGTAATAATAACAGTAAGTGCTTTATTGCTCAAAAAGTGAATTACAATGTTACAAAAAGAAAAATCCAGCTCTCTGTTGCTAATCGAATTTATTGGATTTGCAGTAATTTATGAATTCCTATAACCGTTGAAGTGATATCAAGTAATATTTTATAGAAATTTTTTTTAAAACGTAGTATTGAACCTGTTTTTGTCGGAATTGTTTCCTGCTCTACACAACGTCGCACAAACGATTTTGACTGTGATAAAAAAAATAGCGGACGAATTTTGAAATTGTAAAAGCGCGGTTGGTCAGCTGCGTACACAAAAGTTAAATATTTACAAGAAATGTTGGTTAAAATAAAATGGTGATTATTTTAGTCGGGAATATAAGTAATCAACTTTTACGCGATTTGTTCTTGGTTTTCCGGTTGAAATGAATGAAAACTTATTTAACTAGTATTTGTAACAGTATTACAAAATATTTCATGAAACTTTCAAGTATTTCTCGACCAATATTGACCATTTTTTAAGATAGGTACCGTGTCCACCGTCTCGGGAAACGTAATTTTGAGAAAATCGCGATTTTGGATCTTAGTTCAAGATATTCCTAAAACATAATACTTATATTCTATTTTACCTGATACAGTGATTTCTGATCAAGCAACTTCGAAGAAAGTTTGTATACAATAGCAAAGGAGAAGCAACTATCCATAGAACATAATGGAATCCGAAATCCTACTGGGATTATTGACTATTGGGTTCTGCGCTCATGTTCTCGAAACTTGGTTCCCTTCAAATTCCGGAACTTCCTTAATTACCCATACAGCACACTTCGTTGCGGCAAAGTTGCAGGATGGTTGCAGTAACCTTGCGATGTTGCATGGTTGCAGTGCAATGTCGATGTATGGTTGCTGCGACGTTGCGGTGCAACATTGCACGGGGCGGACATAGAATTGTTTCTGCATAGTTGCTGCATAGTTGCGTTGCAATAATGCACTGCAACTTTGCCGCAATTATGCCGCAACTATGCAGCAACTTTGCCGCAATTATGCCGCAACTATGCAGCAACTTTGCCGCAATTATGTCGCAACTATGCAGCAACTTTGCCGCAGCTTTGCCGCAACTTTGTCGCAACTTTGCCACAACTTTGCGGCGTTAGCAAATTTTAAAACATAATATCTCCAAAACCGGCTGAAATAAAGTGTATACATTATACTTTATTGAATTCGTCTTGAAACGCACTATCAAGTGATCTGTTAAAAAAAAGAGTTCCGTAGAAAATTTGCCCCCTCCAACCACGCAATTTCATGTAAACAATTTCTTTTATATCTCCAATACGTTAGGAAATATCCAGGTGTTTACTGTTCCCGCGGACATCCAGTATAATGAACTAAAATATAAAATATATGTCGGAGAAGGCAACCATTTAATCAGTTCCAAGCATAAGTCAGAATCTACTTTACTGGTGGCACGTGCCAAACTGATGTTTCCGTGAAGGCGAGCACGGCGCACAGTGCTTTTAGAACGACAATATATGGGGGTCGTAGTACTCATGTAGTATGAAAGTTTTTAACGTACAGAGTAATCAATATATATACCATCTACAGTACACTACATCCAAGAAGGTTCCGTGGCCACAACAGTAGCGCGTCAGATTGTCATGCGGGCGGGCCGGTGTTCAAATCTGTCGTGACCAATAACTTTTTTTATTTTTTTTAAACAGTTTTTCGTTGCCTCAAAGTTGCCGTGCAAAGTTGCCTCAAAGTTGCTGTGCAACGTTGCAGCAGGCGGACATAGAATTATTGCTGCATAGTTGCGGCAACGTTGCGTGAATCGTTGCAATCTTGCACCGCAACTATACTGCAACTATGCTGCAACGAGAGTGTGCTGTATGGGTATGTTGATATCAACATAATGCTTTGAGAAAATAGTCTCAATGTTCTATACTGTAAGAAAATATGGAAAGGTTAAAAATGCTCCTGATATGGCAGCAAAATACAATATTGGATGTTCGATCGTTGCTGGATTTAAAAAGCTGAAAATTGCATAGAAATGACCATTCAGAATGAGAAATCAGAGTGTCTCAATTTACGTTGTAAAAATTGCAAGATTTAACTGTATCGAAGATTAATTGCTTTCCATAAAAAAAATGTTAAATCTCATTATGTAATAAACTAAGTTATTATTCACGTTAATAGTCTACCTCATTCCATTGACAGATTTCCCATTCGTGGTAATCTGGATCGATTATCTGAAAATTCGTTTACCGGACGCATTTAGTCTTCTCATTATTTCAGACAATCAAACGTTCCATTGTATTGAATCACAAACATATGCTGTCTTTTATTCGTGGAATGTGTACCTACAAATGAAACCTGACTTGTTGATGAAAACATTTCGACGAATAGAATTCTTTCACACGAACAAGTGCTCCTATTTCAGTAGAAGAAACGGACATTACGCGTTCCGACGGATGCAATTTACAGTCCCCTCTTCTAAAAATTCAAGATGTTGCTCTCTAAGAGAACAGTAAACACGCCCTAAAACGCTTTTACGCCGATGTTATAACCGCGCGAAGTGCAAATGGAATCGGCCTCTGGCGAAACGCAGTCATAAATAAATAGTATCGTCGAAAGAATCGACTTAACCGCACCAGGAAGGAAAATGAATTGATCATCGCCGTATACATATATTAGACTAGCAAAATACGCCGCGCTTCGCTTCGGGTCTAAGTAAGAGATATTAAAGATTCCATGGAAACACATTTCACTCCTTTTCACCACCCCTTTAGGGTTTGATTAGGGCAAAATCCTGAAATTGGTTTTTAGGCATTTAAGTGCGTAATCTTTGTGAGTAAGAATCAAGTTGTTATCTAATCGGGCCTAAGAGATATTAGGGACTTCGAAAAAATATATTTTACTCCTTTTCACCCCCTTGGGGATGGAATTTCCCAAAATTCTTCCTTAGTGGGTGCCTACATCATAAAAATAATGTACCTTCCAACTTTCACGTTCCTATGTTAAACTGTTTAAGCTGGTCGTTGATGAGTCAGCCAGGACTTTTTCTTTTATATATATATAGAAGATAGATAAAAACGTGCTGCTTGGTCCCTTATTTCATACGTTTGCATGAAAGTATAATACTGTGATCAGATCCGTGAACCACGTTCATTTTGAATTTCTCAGCAGTCACGAATATGCAAATACTAAGTCAACAGACCCTGTCGCCTATTTTCACATCTCTGGTGCGATTCTAGGATCATAAAATCCAAATAAATCCAGCCATTAAACGACTGTTCTTCTCCTTCCTTATCGTAGCCACTATCGATGAACCGCTTACTTACCATTCTGTCGCTAAGACTTTCTCTCTTCACCGATCCCTTTTCTCGTATTCCACCCTTTTCTCACATCCTTTCTCCCTATCTTGCAGTCAGACCGATTTACGTAACGCTCAAACGTTTAAAAGAGCATTTTTACCACACACACACGCATACCTTATAGATTGAACGATATTTTATGAGAATTCGAGCACAGGCGTGGTTTTGGTCAATTAGGATTGGGTGGATTTGAAGCCTCAACATTGTGGAAGAAGAACAATATTGAATTTTCTAGTGACAAACCCGATAGGATTAGTCTGACAAGAAAATTGTAATTTTTCTTTATTATTGAGGCATTTCATTGATAAAATTTGTGATTATTTAAAGTCGATCTGAAATAACTCATGCATAAGATTCATTACAGTTTTGTGAAACGGAAATAACATTTTGGAATATCATCTTGATGAACTTTCATACCTTTCTTTTGCTTCAATTCACTGGTATACTGACAATGAGAACTTGATATTTGTAATCTGGGTCAGGTTCAAAAGGTACGCTTTCATTGATTGCTTTTCCCTTCTCGAGAGCCTTCGTTTTCTTCAAGCAATATTGCATTCCTCTGATTTCACGTTCCCTCTGCGTGCCTTATAGTTTCTTCATCTTCTTAAAGGCATTCCTTTGCAAACAGAGTTATCAAACTTTTTCTCTGTTTACTTATCTCAATATAGTAAGCTCATTGCGCGATTCATGTCAAAATATCAGTTGGTACATACTATATTAACATTTTGAGTAGTAGTGGAGAATTGGAAAATTCGTCTCAAGACTGGCTGGCCTTTCACGAATTTACTACTTGCAGCGAACGAATTGCTAAGCCCGTCAGAGTTAGGCATTAACTAAATAAAAAATTATTTAAATAACGAATCGAATCAAAGTCACTTTAACTTCAGATTATTTGACGAATAAAGTTAACCCGGGTCAACTGTATTCGACACATGACGAATAATTTTTTTAACTTTTATTCGTTAGGTACTCGAAATTGTATTTAAACAAAAAAATTTCCCATGTCTGCCTCCTGTTACCCAAATGTTCCTGCTAACACTGTCTGCATTTTCCATACGTCAACTTATCATAAATGAAAGGTACCGTGATTTTGTGCAAAGACAGCTATATTGCTTCTATAGATGTTACAACAACAAATGTTAGATGTGTTCCAAGCTGTACTTAAGGGCATTCCACGCAACATCGATCACTGTTTGTACTCGATGCGAGGGATTCTCGTGAAATTGAACTACGATGCAGTCCACATGAAACTGGGGAGCGGGTTGAGTCAATATTTTGTTAGTTTTGAATTTATCTAAAAGAACATAGGACGTCAACGTTTGCAAGTTATTTAGAGGGCGTTCAACTACAGGTGGGCATCCTTTTAGTGGGTGATTCTACATGGTAAAATAAGACGAAAACCAAGCATGACGAAATTGCGTTTAAGGCTTCGTTTCCGAGTTATTAATTGTTAAAAATTCACGTAAGAAGCGTATGACTCGACCACTGCCGGTCCGCAGTAGTACAGTAATTCGTTGTTATATTGATATATAACGCGATGCGGACACTATTCCCTTAGAGTAGTATATGCTCTAAGACTATTCCGTGCGGCCGTTGTCGTGAGTGAGAAAACCCAAGAGCCGAGCGAGAGGAAATGAAACAGTTGACACGAAGTTGCTGTCGTCTCTTTCGTTCTCTCACTCTCGACCGAAGGATTCCAAGAAATGGTGGGGATAGTGAGCGCGACTATTACACATGGTAAAAACGGGACAATAACGACGAATTACTGTACATAGTTCGCTATGTCAGACACAGTGAGGGCAGTAGTCTAAGTCACAGGTGTTATTAATATCTATATATTAATTTAAAACAATTATTATATGGTTAGATATACTAAAATATTTTCGGAACTTTTACTATACAACAATGTGTATGTCAAGTTATGAGTTCATTCTTATGAATTTGTATGTTAATCTTTGAATCTGTCTCAATAAAATTATGCAATGATTACTTTTCAATTAATTTTTTCCCCTATTGAATCTGCTCGACACATCAGTAATTCGACAAATATTATTTATAATTTTTTGTCACGCGCAGATAAAAATGTTCGCCACTACTGGTCTAAGTCCCTCGAGTCAGACACTTTTGATGCGTACTTGGAACAATTAATAATTCCGAAACGGAGTCCCAAACGCAATTTCGTCATTTTTCACTTTCGTCTTACTTTGCCATATAGACTCACCCCCTGAACGGATGCCCACCGGTAGTCAAACACCCTGTGCATATAAGTTAGTCTGTGTAATATACATATGACGTGTCTGGCTGTATGACTAAGTGAATTAACAGAAGAAAACAGCAAAGAAGTCACGCCCATATTACAATAACTAATCTCCACTCTTTAAATTGTATTTGGTGCTATGTCGAAACAGGTAAATCAAATCCTTAAGTACAGCTCAAGCATGCACGTGTAACAGTTACCGCGAATTTCGCCATTCAGTGTCTTTATTAATCTATCCCAAGCTCTTCATAACCAAGTAATTATGTACTCATGCGTCATGAATGCATAATTACACATAACATCAGTAATTGTTCAAAACTGTAGAACAGCTACGTATGTTATCCAACAAAATGTCATAAAATTAATATTCTGCATGTGTGTATATTAAGACATTCTTTATTGCTTTAGTCTCAAGCGCAAATGAACTAAATCTCTGATAAATAACGTTCTAAAATAATGCTCCAAGAAACGTATTCATCCTCAACTAGTAAACCGGGTGCTCCAGAGTTTTTGCTCCCACCGTCGTCACTAGCAGGTACATGTGCCAGAAACCCAGGATGTTTCGAACAGCAAACTAGGACCTAGATTTTGATAATTTTTTACCGACTGGTGTACAAAACAAAAGTTCAGGCCTGAAGGATATTTACGTTTCCTAAAGTTCCGAACATAAAGCATGTCTCATGGCATTCATTGCGCTAGAATGGAAGGAAGGTCACGACACTTTCAACTAAACAGATACTCAAAGAGAACTTTGAAACTCGATGCCAATCAGCATTTAATTAAAGTAGCAATTAGACTTGAGTTGTCGGTCGGGAGAAGCAAGTGCAATCGGGCTCGTTAATCAAATCCTAGAAACGATCAGATTTCACATAGTTCCAAAAACAAATAACTCCCGTTCACCACCGTCAATCTACGCACAGTTCTAATCATCGTTCCAACCTCTCGAGACTAGTAGCCATTATGATAAACATAGTTTTTCCGCGAGTTAGCACCTATTCTGCAACACTTACAGGTCACTGTCTTTGGAGATAAGTTCCTAACAGTGGCGGATTTAATGGGCAGCTGATGAGCAGTTGTCGCCTGGGCCCAATTTTCAAGAAGAATTTATGATTTTATCAAAACCCTGTAGGGTAGATGTCCCAATTACTGCCACCTTAAGATTATAACTGAACTTCATTTAATCATTTCACGTGTTGTTTAACCTAAAAATCGTCTCAGTTTGAATCATAATATTATGTAACATCTCTTTCATTAAAAAAAATAGTTTTATGAATTAAATATGAAGAATTGATTAATAATTAATTAAATTTCGCGAGCGATCCTAGTGTACCTATAACTGTCACCTCAAAAATCGTCTTATCCGAATGACTGCCACGCAATAACTGTCGGTCCTAATAACTGTGACCAGAATCTCCGTTTAATAATAACATGTTCTTGTACATTTTTTTATACGTTACGTTTTTTATTACATAAAATAAATAAAGTGGCAGTAATTGGGACAGTGGCAGTAATTGGGACATCTACCCTATTTTTTTCTGTACTACTAAATTTACCCCGTTTTTAGTAAACTACCTCTTTTTTCGAAAAATGGACCTCTCAGAACGTTTGGCACCCGGGCCTTTTTACCGGGTCTACCGCTTTTATTTAAGGATTTTTGCCACATCTGTTAAAGATTTTTATGATCCGATACTTGAATCTATATGTTGAATATGTTTACTTTATGATACGGAGTTGAAATAAGGTGAAAAAAAGTAGTGTTTGTTTCAAATTCTATATTTAAAATAAAAATCGAATATTCGGTTTTGAAAGTGGGATCTAAATATGGGCTACTATTAAAATAATTTAAAAGAGCAGTGAAAACTGGATATTTTCAGACTGAATCTTTTTAAAACATGTCCATAATGCTAATAAAAATAAACTTAAATGGTGATGGTGTATTTACAGTAGTCAGAAATGCATATGTTCTTTTCAACAGCTGCACGGGCATAATGTGCCCACATACAATATTGAAAACACTTCACCAAAAGTTCTCCCTCTGCGTCTTTAGAGAAAAGTTTTCTGCAAAACATGCAACTCGCATTATTGTCATCTGGGCGCCCCGTCTGATGAGTATCAATGTCGCTAAAATCGTTTTCAGCTTTGTAGCCCATATTTAGAACGCTTGCTCATGGATGCTTTGAGCAGTGAAAGTCATTGCCACGCGATGCGATTCATTATAAAAAATTATGCGAAAAAAAGCTTACAACGTCAAAAATATAGTGCTCATAACAAATTAACTCTTAGTTCACCAGATTATTGTTAAAAAAATAAAACAAACATCCCTGTAAAATCTTTCAGATTTGTTCGTTCGTTCGTTTAAGACGTTTTGCTGCAACATGTTAACCAAACAAATGTAAACCATTATCTGTTTCCCACAGCTTCTTTTTTTCTCAGTCGTACTTTTACATCTTTGCCGATGAAGTGAAGCACCCACTATGACCTAATAGCCCATATTTGCACCACTTCCTCTACAGAAATATACACATACAGACCGACTCCCCAATTTGAATAGAATTCTGTGACTCCCCGAAGCAAGCAAACGTTTCGATTGTGACAGGATCGCATAGTAGGACAAAAATACTTGGTACATAAATCAGTATTTATCTCGTCGTGCAGCGTAAGTAATTTATCGCGTGGGAGGAACAGGGTGTACGCTGTACAGGGAGTAAGGCACTCCTTTCCCTGAGACGGTTAAGTCGAGCTGACTACGTAAGTAAGAAAAATCTTCCCGTTCGTCAGGCGGAGAACGTGGCGTCCCGTATAACAGGGAGGCGAGTTCCTTGGAAAGTCCGCCCGACGCAGCGTTCGCCAATTCGTAAACGACTGGAGAATCGATGGATCGAAGTCTTTGTTGGCCCCGCCGTCTGCGTTTCATTCTGGTCACGCGGGCAACCAGCGAGCCTTTGACTGTTTTCACCACCACGGTGTTCTCTCGTTCCCCGACGTATCGAGAAACTTTGGCGTGTTCCACGGCTACCAAACGCGCCTAACATTTTTCTCCGGCGATCAGCCGCTCCCATGGAATGTCGAAATGGAGCTCTGAATAGCGCCACGGGTCACCGCGCGTTCAATCGAACTTTAAGACCCTCTCGCTGCGTCGGTTTGTTCCACGAATTCCTTTTTCCTTCCTTCCCGAGACGCCGCTCGTTTCGCGCGCTCCGTCACCTACGCGGTGGGTTTGGTTTACCGGGTTCACTGTGCCGCGCACAGATACAGTGACGCCGTGGGAGCAGCAGGGGCAAAGTCAGTAGCACCCTTGAGCGTCTTCCCGGACGAGACAAGAGCCCAGGGAGGTCCTCGACATACTTTTTGGGCATTAGTATAGTGCGCAGCTGACAATGAGATATGGTGACTCACCTGCGACCCCCTCAAGAGGTGTAAAGTGATATCCTTAAAAGCAGAATCCAACAAACGTGTTCCTCGTCGCTCGTTACAGTGCTGCGATTATTTGGTCACATTTTTGTGCGCCCCGTGTCAGTGGCGCACCCAGGATTTAATCTTGGAGGGAGCCGAGTTGAACGGTTAAAAATATTTTTAATGTAAATTCAATAAAATTCATTAGATGACTATATAAATTTATTTAAAGAATAAAATCCAGTCTTCTTTTCTTCTACAAAGCGCAAGAGCTACTTCAGTCGTGGTTACATTAATCTGCTTTTTCCTTTTCTTGGGGAGGGGGGGTGCCAGGCCCCCTCTGAGTGCGTCACCCCCCCCCCCTTCGTGCTAAACCTGTTAACCGGGCCTTCTCCACTGGAACCGTTCCTTGTGCATTTTAAAATGTATGTTGGGAAATGATTATGCACGAGTTATGACAATGTTTTTTGATTTTAGAAGAAAGCAACGTTGAAGGAAAAATTGTTTTCATAGGAAATGTGATATGAAATTGTAATTATTTTAAACGGAACTTGAATTTGATGATAAAACACAACTATTGTCAAATTTTTCCGGAAAAATTAATTTTATTAAGTCAGGTGTCCCCAAGAAGACCCCTTAGTACTACGCATTTGTTTTTTCTTAGCGCGAAGAAACTTTAATATGATTCTGCTGATTCTGAAATTTAATATGACCTGCTATTATATCAGGTGGTGGTGGAATTACACTTCATTGCAGGAACGAATTAATGGCACAAAGAAATGAAAATTCTATTGATGAAAAAACTCTTTTCCACTGGGCCCCTTTATTGCTGCAGATTTAGTCAAGTATTTTCTTCCGCTGCAGGCGTGTGGTTATTGTATTAAGACGGTGCAACAGTTCGTTCGCTTTATTGAACCAAAGTCTTTATTAAAAGTGAAAATATATTATAGGGTTTGTTAATTAAAGCATTTTCCTTGGCTATCTATGACGTTTGCCACTTTTTTCGTAAAAGTAGAAGTAGGTATCGGTGTAGTAAAAAAAGACATTTTTGCACTTATGTAATAATATCATAGTGTAATATACTAATTGTAAGTCGTCGCGATTAATGCAAATTTCAACACATCACAATTTACATTTCTAGAAAAAGGCGTAAGCATGAGTAACCATTATAAATATACAGTTGTCTCAAAAGTTAATAGATTCAAAAATACGAAAATGGTAACTCAAAAACGACACTGCCACGTGACCAATTTGTGATTATAAGAAGGGGTGATCGTGGAGGGTTAAGAACAGCATAACGCATGACTGCTCGGTTAATCTATTTAATACATTTTATCTGTGCATACATGCAAATATGCATAATATAGTCTAAAGCTGCTAAGACTATAGAATATTTTATAGTGAGCCATTTTTCAACTGAACGGTGGTAGTGAAAGTATTAATGCAGCTCTAGAAGAATCTTAAAAACTCGTTCCTCGTTGATTTCCTTGGGGAATAAACCCCTTTTTGTTTTTTAAATCGAAAGCAGAAATAGAGTTCGGGTTATTCGAGTACTCTTCGTGTAATGGTTTCAAGCGGTCCCATTAATCGTGCCTCCGTAGGAAGGCGCAGGTCGCTCGTCGTATCAGGATGGAGGGTAAGAGTTTCAAGTGAAACATCTGAAATTTATTTAGCTTGCCAGGCTCCAGGGACGGTCAACATAAATTCCGGATAATTACGAACCGCTTTGTACGCCGCGAGGAACCGCTTAAAAGTGCGCGGTTTTACTTGAACCCCCGCGTGGAACTTGGCCGAAACAAGGGATAGCCGTACTGTCGCCGCGTAACTTTGGAGCCGCGCCACAATTATAAAATGGAAGTTGAAAGTTCGCGAGACAAAAGTGGCTGGCTCTGTCGCGCTGGCAAAACACGCTCCGCGGCCGTGAAATTAATTTCTCCGCTTAACGCACAACTTTTACATGTCGCGCGAGATGTCAAGCTTAAATGGGGCCCCTTGTAGGCCAGACCAGCCTTACACGGGTCGACGTTTGCCCAGCCACGGGTAACGGTAGACACAAAGCGAGACTGTTCATCCCTTTCTTCTCCGCCTTCGCAAGCAATCATTTTCAAACAATTTTCAGCTGCCCCCCGCCGTGGAGCATTACCGATACCCATACAGCACACTTCGTTGCAGATGCATTGCAGGAACGTTGCTGCAATATTGCGTTGTTGCAGGTTGCATTGCAATATTGTAAGAACGTTCCTGCAATATTGCCGTGCATTATTGGAGTGGCAATGATCCTACAATATTACAGCAAAATTGCAAGAACGTTACTGTGCAATGTTCCATTGGCAACGATCCTACAATATTGCAGCAATATTGTAAGAACGTTGCCGTGCAATGTTCCATTTGCAACGATTCTACAATATTTCTGCAATATTGCGCGCTCATCGACGTGCAATGTTCCAGTGGCAACGATCCTACAATATTTCGGCAATATTGCGCGCACATCGACGTGCAATATTCCACTGGCAACGACCCAGCAAAATTGCCTACATATTGCCGTGCAATACTGTAGTGGAAATATTGTAGAAACAGTACATCAATATTCTGAAGCAACTATGACTTTAACGAAATTTGAAGTATGACGACGAGTAGATTCTACAGCATGTTTCTGGATATGCTAGAATTTCTCGTTGACCGTTGAAGATATGAAAAAAGTGTTATTGTGAGAGTTGATTGTACATGAATTTAAATTATAGAAGAGATTTGAAAATGAATTTAATTTGTTTAGATAGAGTAGATACTATATATTTTAATGTGTGAAATTATTATTATTATTATTATTATTAAACGTATTTATTGTACAAACACGTATATACAATCAAGAGAAAAGAGAGATGAAAAGACAAATGCAAAGGTTTAGTCTAAAGACTACTTTCCAACCTAACCTAAAATGACACCGAGTTATAGTTAGAGTCCGCACCTACAGTGTTAAAATCCCTAATAGGTTTGTCAAATGAGTCTTCGTTTTTTAATAATTTGAGTTTAAAGTTTTGTAAGGTAGGAGTATAAGTTCGAATACGTAAGCAATTTTATCAATCAGCAGTTGTAGCTGCGGCGGTAAAGTGTTCGCCTACGATGCTACAGGTCCTCGGTTCGAATCCCCGTGGGGTAAACATATTTTCTATGAGAAAAACACACGGGCGTTATACTACTACGATTCTGCACACATATTCATGACGTCGCGTCCCTCACTGCCCGAAACGTTACGGTGGGACCATTGCTGTAAAATTTCCGAAACGTTGCGGGAATATACTCCTGCAACATTGCTAAGGCGGACATAGGAATGAACCTGCAACTTCCCTGCAATGATACGGTGCAACAGTATAATCTCTCACCGCAATATTTCCGAAGAGTTGTGCAGGATCATTGCCACAATTTTGCCGTTTCGTTGCAGAATCATTGCCGGAACATTGCAGGACTACATGTTTGCAATGCTGCCACAACATTGCTAAAATACATACCTGTGATATTGCGAAGGCGGACATAGGTCTGAACCTGCAACGTCTCTGCAATGTTATGGTGCAACATTGCAATCTTGCACCGCAATATTGTAGAAACGTTGCTGCAATATTATGGTGCTGTGTGGGTATGTCTCGTTTTAGCTGCAGCGGGGATTTGTATATAGGCTAAGTAGGTTGCAGCATAGGGTGGCAAATTTTGAGGGTGGCAAATGTTGGGCAAGAGCAATTGAAGATTGCAGCATAGTCTTGAAACAATTTGAAAGACAATTCACTTTTCTTCCATCTAGCAAATTATATAGCAATAACTCATATGTGAGTTGTCATATGGAATTAATTTTAAAATTGTCCCAACTTTTTTAAATGAAAATATTTGAATATTTGATAATATGGCGGCAGATAGTTTCTAGCTTAGGGGTGTTGAATCTCTAAATCCGCCCCTGATTAGCTGAATTAGTTAAAAACCTTTATCTATCTGTTCTTCCTCATAATTTAAGTGTGTCTCTGCTTGAAATTAAAGTTAAATAAAAACCACATTTTCAAGACCAGTAACGCCAAAGTTTACGATAAATACATACAAAACACATTTCTCCCGAATTTTATACGCATAAATGCAAGTAAGTTAACACCCAAAGAAGCAGACACTTTTTTTATCCATACCTTGTCACTTTATTAAGCTGAGAAGGGGTTAATATGGCTTTTCCATATTTATGAACTATGTGCACACAAAAAATGTCAGTAAATCGCGTTTTACGCGACGAGTAACCACGCGACATAAATTCTGCCTCGATAAGGGATGGGGCTACAGGATACCTCGGAAAGGGCGCGAAGGTCCGTTGCTGAAATGCGTGCCATGAAGTCACGGGCTGCCATTATAATTTATAGTATACAATGGTAAGCGAGTAACGTTGGTAGTTTCGGAAGGTTATCATAAGGTGCACACAATTTTCTCGTTCCTCATGATCACTGCTCCTGGGGCGCCTCGAAACGAGTGCAGCATGTAGAAATTGAAAGGAACAGATACGGAGGGAGAGAGATAGGTCGCGCGATAAGGATGTGCAGCAGGTAGAGAAGTAGCGAAGGCTTGGTGCACGAAAGGGAATAATACATGGGGGAAATGGTCAGGGGGTAGGAAGTGAATGGTCTGCAACTTATAACAATTGTCCTGGATGTCATATCTCTATGACGTTGGCACAGCGCTACGTAAGTAGGTACGTTGCAATTTCCCTCTGCTTCGAGACCACTTCTTCTGTTACGTTTAGAAACGGAAAGAGCAGAGAAGAAAATGGCGATTCAAAGAAGGAGGAATACGAAGTTAGAGAATAATAAATGAACCCAGCTATATGTGAGCGTAACCTTTGCGCTTAAAATTTCCCAATGAAAATGTTAGTTTAAATTCGTCTGCCTTGTGAAAGTAAAAATTCTTTTCAACCTGTGTAGGATATTTTAGATCTTTTAAGTATTTACAGTGGAAATGTTACTTGTACAATAGTTTGCTTCTCGATACTGAGAATTCTGTAATTGTGTTTCAGTAGGTAAGGTATGTATTCCATATTCTGCTGGGAGTGAAATAGATGACTTTTCGTTTGTTCTGAGAATGCAAAGGGGATTCAAACGTTGTGTCACAAAATGTACAAGTGTATTGTGCACTCGTGGGCTGAGAAAATGGCCCTAGTAAACATAAATCTTAAAACTCATGAAACTTTTTCTAGGGATGTAGAGATAATTACTGGGATATTATGGATATTATAGATACAAATGGGAAACCGATATCTCAAAACAATCTTCAGCCAGGAATCATGCAAATAAGATGCACAATTTAGAAAATTTTTTTTTTTTGAATTTTTTTCACACATACAAAAATTTTCTATTTTGTATTTTGTCTTTTTGTATTACGTACTTTATTTTATTTTATTTTGTAACTTATTGCATTTATTTTCTCCTTCTATTATTATTGTACTTTGTCATTAGTCTTCGGGTTAGACTTAAAAGCAGCAGATTGCTGAGTCTCACCCATTACTTTTGTAATAAAGACGTATTGTTATTATTATTGTTGTTATTATTATACACTACTGGAAATATTTATTATATCAGTCAAATATTCAACACGTTATCACTTGTATGTCACTTAAATATTAGAATTTGAAAAAGCACTTTATGAATGAAGTAGGTATGAAACTTACGCTACGTGGATTTGTGGCGGATACAATAGACAAGCATCGTACAATTCTCATGTATCTTACATTTTCCCAAAATATGCCTCTTACTTTTGTTAATGTAAAACAAAGTTGCGATTACTTCGCCATATCCTCTATACAATATTTAGAACACCCGCTGGAGCCTGCCACGTTCTCTTGAGCTCCTCGGGAGAAAGAATCGCCACGTTTTTCTTCACTCGAAATGAGGAAAACGGACCCCTGCGCACGGTGAATCTGGGTCAAGTGAAAGCGTTTGCTTTTATTCCTGATAATGGTGAAACACAAAGAGCCAAAACCTTTTCTCGCTAGAGGCATTAATAGAGCCTTAAAAAGAGAATACAATATCTTCGATTACCATTGGAATCTCTCGAGCGAGCAAACTATAAAAGATTGCATATTCGATGCGTAATGAAAGACTCTAATTACAACAAATAAAAGTACTTGTGCATTACAGAGCGCATCGCCAATGAAGTAAAAGAATAATCTCAAATTGTACGATCAATAACGTATTGGAATAAAATACAGTAGCGCATAAATACGATTTGCAGCGCATGGATTACTTATCCCAGTGAATTGCCATGAAACACAAATAGCGAGAAAAGTGAAATCGAAATTTGTCACTATTGAAGGAACATCGAGCTCCCCTTTCGCTGGGCAGAAAATAGCTTCGCTGGGGACGTTTCGTTCTCTCTAGGGCAAATAGTTTCGGTGAAGAGGAATCGAGCACCTTTGACTTCTTGGTAATGTTATTTTCGACTTGCTCACGGAGTCCGGGAACGTTGAATACACCCATGGCTGTCGGGCAGGCGGCATCGGGGTGCTGTACGTATCGGAGGGAAAGATTTCCAGTCCAAAGAGCAACGGGGTAAATTTAATTTTCAGATCTTGGAGGGGTCAGTTCGGTTTCAGGAAAAGTAATTTCTCCCTGCGCCCAGCGCGGTTATGAGGCAGTTTCGTACCGCTTCCGGCAATGCAATTTCCGTCAGCTAGCCGTGGATTCTTTCCCGCGGAACTTTCAAGATAAATGCGGAATCGTTCCTGGAAGTTAAATTATTTCTTTCGCTCTTCACGTTCGACCTATTTGCCGTGCGTATAATTTAATTTGCACAGAAGTGCCTGCGGGACTGATGAACGATTCCGAAACGCCGCGATGATTAAAAATCTCAATACGATTATGTACCAATGTCGCGATAGCGCCAGAATATTCTCCAAAGTAAATTTATTATTTAAATTTATCTCCTGCCTCCGTGGATCTGCAATCTGATTTCTTTTCCATCATTCGTGCAGATTATGTTTCACTGTGCTCGAATTGAAACGCGTAAGCTTAAAGGGGATAATCACTTTGCTCGGTCGAAAAATGAAGTAGATTTCGTAATTTATTTCTGGGTTCGGTAATATTTTTATTACAATTCGTTAGAGTGTTTTGTGGCTGTCAAAATTTTCGGAGATTTATGAACGAATTAACTTCATATTTTGATGATATCTTGTCACGTGCTCGTGTTTTTTTCCAAATAATAATTTGCACAAATACAGTTGCGACGTAAGTTTGAAAATTTCATTTTTGACACGAAATTTCTCGTCATTCTTCTATCGAAAAAAGAATCTCTACCAAATTCCAAAATGAACTCTGGAGTTTCAGATAATATATGGAAAACGACTTTAACGCATCGATATAAGAGTAAGATAGTTTTGACTCGACATTGCTAAGATCACTTTGACTTAACATTAAAAAGAAAACACTAATTGAAAACTATATATATACACACAGTAAGTACTATCTAAATATTGAGTTGATGTTCTTATTTCTGTTTTTGGCGAAAAATATTAATTCACATTAATATTTCTATTTTGATTTATTTGCATTAAATCGATGCACCAAACGATGTAGAATTTTTTACGCATATTACAAGTCATAACTCAAAAACTGCCAAAAATGGAGCTGCAACCATCTTTGCTGCAGGGTCCACAATTGTCACTTAAAATCTTTGTGTTTTGTGTCTGCGTGAGTACAAGACGTATTCACGTGATCTGTAGTCACGCCGAATTCCTCTAAATGAAAGTATTTTGGTTTCCTAATTCCAAAACGACTCGTTTGGGGGCCCGTCGCTTACTCACTCTTCTCTGTACTGACAGAGTTGGGCATTATTCGACTAAATTTTCATTCGGATACGGATTCGTATAAATCCCCAAGATTTATTCACGAATAAATGACGATTTTATTCGACGAAAAATTATTCGTTATTAGCGAATAAATCTGTACCGTTATTCTAGCCAGATTCGTTCGAATAAGAATTTATTCGTTATTCGACCTGAATGAACGACGAATAAATGTGATACCCGACATCTATCGATGGAAGTCTGTACTGTGTCCAATATACGTTTGGACGTGTGTGTCTGGAAGTGTGCGTATACGTCTGAACGAGCTGAGGAAATCCCGCCTTAAAAAAGTATTCTCTTCTGGAGGCGTCGGCCATCGGTTTTAAGCGATATTTGGGATAGAGAATTATCAGAATATGTGATTGTGTATTACGTGTGTCTTAGGCAATGCCAGGGCACAACATACATAAGTCTCTAATTGTGGAAGTAACAAGCCACGTTATTTTTCAAGCAATGCGATATAACGTTATCTAATTTAATTATAACTTGGTATAATTTTATTTAAAACAAATCAAAACGCCCCTCTATGTAGTACCGCGGTCATACATCTTCCTGCAAAATGCGAGTAATGACAAGAGTTACTTAAGGGGGAACACCACTGTGAAAGTTGAAAAAATTTCGATTTTTTTTTCTTCACTTTCTTAATGTTTAACTCTTCAAAAATACTCTCTGAAAATTTCAAGTTGATATTCGAAGAATTGACGAAGATACAGTGCATTTTGTGAGACGCGTCACGACGCCGTTCCGAGCGCGCTATGTTAGCGGCAAATAGCGCGCCGACATTTTTCTTACCCACTGTTCCCCCACATTGTTAAAGGTTATAAATTTTGGGTTTTTCCCGTTTTTACGCACGGTACGCTGTTCGTTCGAGAATCGAAGAAATGCAACCGTTGATCGGGCATTCGAGTGACAGTGAACGTCACGAACGGAAGTATGATTTTTCCCGTGCAAACTTTAAACGCGATTTTCTCGAAACGACATTTTTCTAACTGATCGAATCAATAGCTCTGTCAATTGTTATCCGATCGACTTGAAATTTTGATAGGATCTTTAAAACAAGAGTATCTTCAGTTGTACGTACCGATTTTTTGATCGAAAACATATTTTTTTAAATACGCTCGAAAAACTATCCATTTTTTTGCGGATTTTCGAAACTTTTTCTTCCCAAGCGCACCATTTTTACAAAAATAATTTTTTTTAAAAATCATTTTATTCGTCCGTTGAGTCGACTAAATATTTATTCGAATAAGAAATTATTCGAATAAATTTTCAGTCAAATAAAAAATTATTCGTTATTGTCGAATAATTTCATTTTATTCGAATTTTTTATTCGGTGATTATTCGAATAAAAATTTATTCGCACAAATTTATTCGAATACTTATTCGGATGAAAAATTAGCCGAATAATGCCCAACTTTGTCTGTACATACATGCTTCAGTATTACGTTAGGAATGTTTCAGCACCTTGTATAAATATAGAAGCATGTTCACCGTTGAGAAACCGATTGACGAGCTTCAGACTGCAATGCTACACAATCGTAATATAAAGGAGACTGCGGTTGTAAAGACACGGGGGAAAAGGAAGCAGAATATGCTGTTATGCGCGCCCCAGCTGGGGTAACACGTTTGTACGTTCTCAAGCCGTCTTTACCTCCGATAGTGGGATAGAGTTACAGTGCGGCTAAGGCTCTCTTCACATTATGCAACGATCGTCTCCTTTATACCGGCCGCTTTATAGGACTAATAAAATAAATTTACTTAGGCTCAGTTTATAAGAATCGCCGGCTTTGTGACGTAAAGGATCATAAAAAGGAAAAAGGAAATCGCTCTATTGCTGGGTTCACCTTTGGCGCTGCTCCGAGCTGGGGGAGCGTTTTAATTAGTCCCTTACCTCGCGATACCCTGCTACTTTGAGGCTCCTTTTAGCATGCAAAAAATTCGTATCTGTCTCGAGGTACTTGAACCACTGAACGAAGTAAGTGCTTGACGTGTTTACTATGCTAAGGAAATTGCTTGAGTGTGGAAGGACAGCAGCAATTAAGTGTCGAATTAGCACATTATGTGACATCAGCAGAAGAGAGCTGCATATATGAATTTGAGGTTTAAAAGGTACTTTGTGGCTAATTATGTAGTTGCAACTATTTGTGAAAGTGTAATGTGTAATTAACTTTACACTTCCTTTTATCGTAGTTTATATCGAAACTATTAATAGTTCCATCGATGAAGAGAAGTAACTGATTTCTTCTGCGAGGTTTCCGTGTAAAACTGACATTTGTCGCGTTTATTTAGGCTTTGCAACTCGTACGAAATCTATTTAGTTAAAATTTTGCTACTAAATCGAATCACACATGTGTATTGCGACTCAATAGTCTCTTTTGCTTAACTTTTTATCAGCGACACCATCTTCTGAGATTAATGACACGCCATACCTATGTCGTTAGAAAGTTCACAGTTTATCCTTTCCTAGAATTGCGTCATATAGGAAACTACTAACTCCTGCAACATAACTTTTATGCAAAATATGTATCAGTTTACTTTTACATGTTGCAAACACCTTTGTTCACTTCCACTTGTTAGAGCTTTCAAGAATATTCATTGATATCCTCCAAGTCATTAAAAAAACTAGGGATACAAAAGACTTTTGTGTCTTATGATGGATGTTTTGGATAAATTCACATATTTCGTGTCTTTTCCTATTGTTTTCAAACTATTACCACCTCTACTAAATAAATTCAGGGGGTGTCCGAAAAGGGATGGTGTCCTTGGGTGTGTAAAATGAACTAAGAGAGACGTTATTATATTAAATACTAAATACTATCAAGAACATTAAACTTCCGTGTGCTATATTTATCAAAAGAATAGAAATACAAGTAATAACAATAGCTTCTTCAAACATATTTTACCATTCAAAATTTTCTTCTTCATCAGGAAAAAAGAAACTATCTACACGGACACATTCGATAATTCTGAAGAACCACAAAATCTTGCACCAGCTGCCATAAAAAACACCACACCAATTGCATTACAAAATATGCCAACGTTATTTCTACAACGCATCGACCTTAGCGTACACAAAATATATTGTACATTTCAAGAACTTATTCTAATTTTGTGGCAGTGGCAGTACAATACATATTTCTCTAAACACGATTATAAGAATATTTTACTTTCACAATTGAGGAGTTGAAAGGGTAAACGATGTAAGTGGCAAAAAAGTAAAACATAATGTTTTTAGTGAAAAAGGATGTGAATATGGTATCAAAAGTTAGAAGTGCTGGAATAATTGATTTGAACTGTTAGGGCAATATTTTTGTAATAACAAAATAGAGATAAAATCTTAAGTGCCAACTTCCCTGTGGTGAACAACGATGAAAATGCCAGCAATGTCCACGGTCAAAATCTTTTCTATTTCCCTCTAAATCTGTAAAGGTGGTATACGCTAAAAGTCCATAGCGATAAACGAGTGATAAACGATGTAAGTGATAAAATAAATAGATACCCGTTTTTGTTTCCACTGAAAATTTTAACTACTGGCACTTAAATCATTTCAACTGCTCATTACCTCCATCAGGAGATTTCTTTTATCCGATCCACTCAGTACCAAGACACACTTCACTAATGTTTCAGAAACATCGAATTAATTATAATACCCGAAAATTTATCCGCGATGCCAATCACCAGCGACAGAACACTCGGGTGAAAAGGCTCCATAGCAATTATATTCACAGAAGCTAGACACCGCAGCTTCCCATCCGTTCGTATCACATTAACAAAATTCTAAAGCTGAAACGACCTCGCCTGTGCGCCGAATATCCTTCGGTCCCGTACAAGAATGGGGAAGGCGATCCGCGTTTTCGACTACTCCGAAGTCGTGATTCGGTGCGGTTACGTGGAACGTAGAATGTGCTAAGCTCGGCGCGCTGCAACTTCGGAAAGAGCCAGGAGCATTGTTCGGGCCTGCAAAGGGGAGAATTGGAACGACGAATTTCACGGAAGTTGAAACGTTCGTTCGCGCGGCGTTACTCACGGGGAACATTTAAACGTCCCTTTTCGTATCCTCGTTAGGACGAACAAAGCGTTTTAAGACGATGAAAAAAACCCTGCTCCTCGCGGATCTTTTATAAACGGACCATCGCATTGGGCGTCTTTGCCGCGGGAAGGACTCGCGGTGAATCTTTTATGATTTCGCAATGCGGTCGCAACACCAGTGAAAACGCGTTCCTCGCAAGTCTCTCTGATCGTTCACACGAATCTATTAAGGGTACCCTCCTATCAAATCACTCCAGAAATAGGTCATTCTTAGGAGTTTATTCTTAAAAGAGTGAACGTTGCAGGATCAAAAAACTTTTTCGGCTGTATTTGCCCATCTTTAAAGATAATAAAAAAATTGTTTGGAAATTGTATCTACTAATGCTGACTGTTGGTGGCTGTGACCATCCGGGTGATACAAAAAAAATTCTCCTACTGCGGAATTTTTACCGCCTCCTAGAATTATGTAAAATCAACAAACCACGCGAATTCTTAAAGTTTATAAGATTGATTGTCGAATCATTTACGGTCATAGAAAACTATTGTAATCTCATGAAAGGCCAAACGTTTAAATCACAAACATGAAAAACGGGTGATTCTACGCACGAAAATGTTTATAAAAAGAAAACGATTGGTCGCACAGTTACCGTCATAGATGATTCCACGGAGAATTTAGTAACGAACGAAATCCCGCAAGAATTTTTGAAATCGGTCTATTGTTTTTTTGTTAGAACTTCCGCAGTTTTAAGAAAATGTGTTTTGAGAAAAAAGCGCTTAAAAACTGCTGTAGATACAAACGCGTCACTTTTATACCTGTAGACTTGCCAAATTTCATCTAGGCATTCTTCAGATGATGTACTTCCAAAATATATAGAAAAACAATAAATCGATTTTTTGAAAAATTTCATTGTTAGGATACTCTTAATTGAAAACCCAGCTACACTGGAAATTTCGTCAACTTCAACTCTTTATCCTTTTACGTGGTTCCCCTTGTTGGTGAATTATGTTACATCCAGAATTCCATTTTTCTATCATCGAGAATGTAATTTTCTAGAGACCAATTAAGCAGCCACTTCGATTCTCATTTTCATTGGTATCAGTCCTCATATTAAATTCCACGGGTAAATCGACACATGCTGGCGTGAACGTTGGGAACCGTAAAAAAACCGTCGACTTGTATCTCACGAATACATCGCGAGCTCAGCAAGAAATCGCGAAGCATCATGCGAAAGATCCGACACCGACGAACGTGCGGTCCCGTCGCAGTGACGCCAACATCGAGCCTCGCGTGCTCGCTGCGTCGTCGAAACGAATGCGAAGATTATGCAAAAATGCGGTACGTTGCCTCTCGCGATCCCAAGCAGTCGTCAAAAAGTCGCAGGTGAACGCGCCTGACGGAACGGACGCGTTTCAAACTTGACTCCACCGCGAACTTTCTTAACTTTTCAACCCCGCACGACCCCTCTGAGACGAGCCTCTGTTTTCCTCCCTGTCCCGAGCTTTCCTCAGCTTCACCTGATGCCCCTCCACTTCATCTGTCCCGTTATTTCTTTTCCTCCTTCGTTTCTTTAGATTTCTTTAGATTTAGATAGAGATCTCTAGATTTCTTTTCTCTTTAACCTTGACTCCGCCGTCTAGCCCCTTTCCATCGCACACTCCTTTTTTTTCATTGCAGCGTTTCTTTAGCCACCCTCACTTTTTGCGTGTTTTACGTTCGGCACTGTTTCATTTCCCCCTTGCACGCTCCTTCTTTCTCCCTTCGTACCTTCCACGGTCTCATTCTCCTCGGGAATGTCCGAGGATGTGACGCGAAATTTTATGCATCGACACACCGGCATGCACGACACCTCCGGCATCGCGGCGGCCTGTAAAATATTCAAATGAGATCTGTCGGGTTGCCGGGACGTCGCCCCCTGAATTTCACGTGCCCCGTAATGCCTGCGTACCGTGGAACGTATTACGCGTACAATTTCCCCGCAAACGAGATTTTATTCTCGTTTGACTGCGATCGTTTCGGGTTCCGTTTTTCGGGGGATCTTGCCTGTTTTGTAGGCGTTCCGAGGCAACAGACAGAAAAACATAATGCGTGCGGACAGCGAAGCGTAACTGAATTTATCGTTCCATAACGTGATTGTTTGTGGATGTAACATGTTTGTATAAATTGGAACGTGGGAGGTATCCGATTTATATTTGTGCAGGCTACCAAACTGTAGGAGCGTATTCTGTTTATCTTGAGCATGGAAAAAGGTGATATAGGCTTGAGCCTGAAATTTTTTTCTTTTAGGAGCTGTTTCTGTTTCTTTTTATAATTTCCTGTTTCCGTTTCCTTTTACGATTTTCTGTTTCTTTTTTGTCTATTTGATTATGTACACGACGACAAGTTTTTGCGAGCGGCAAATTTTGACGGGCGACAAATTTTGAGCGAAAGAAATTGGAAAAGATTTAAACACAGAGCCTTGAGACAACTTAAAAACTTATTTTCCATATTGCGAATTAGCAATGACTCAAATGTGAGTTTCCATATTGAAATAAAATATTTGATATTTTGCGGAAAGGGCGGCAGACGCTGGATAGCCTAGCGGTGCCAAATCTTAAAATATGCCCATGGTAATAAAAACATAATAACAATAATAGTATGAAAAATTGATCACATTTACACTTGACACCAGAGATTTGAATGTAATTGAAATATTATATACTCTACGTGAAATTAGAGGGAGTGTAAGTCATCATTTTGTCAATTTTGAATTTATCTAAAAAATATAGAGCTTCAAAGTTCCCAATTTATAAGCTAGTTTTATAACATGTAGGGTAAATGTCCAAATTACTGTCAGTGTCCCTATTACTACCACTCTGTTTATTTTACTTAATAAAAACGCAAAGTATAAAGAATAATGCAAAAAAATATTATTAAATTGGGACTGTTCTTCTGCTTCTTCTTCTTATTATTATTATTGTACACTATTCTTTACACGTTACGGTTTTGTTAACTAAAATAAATACAGTGGTAGTAATAGGGACACTGGCAATAATTGGGACTTCTAGCCTAAATGATATATTTGACGATTCCATATTTTTCTTTATACCTAAATCTTCTCTAAAAACAAATGGTACTTTTCTTAATTTGTAGGAACTAAGAATGTTAACACAGCCAGTTTCACGATACACAATTTAATTCTACTCAAACAGGGGTAACACGAATTCTACAATTTAATATAGGTACTGCTCCTCGAATGGGAATGCTCCACCAACCTTTTTCGCTAACAGAAATTTGCAAGCTCAGAGAAAAATTCTTGTATGTGCTCAATGTCTGACATCACGTCCCGTGTTCACTTTGTCCCCACAGTTTTCGATAGTCTCACCTCGGGGCGGGGAATGGAAAAGTTGAACATGCAGGTGGAACAGAAATTTTCGCCCGAGTGGAAATTTCACGTCGCTCCATACGAGCTGGTCAACGATTATGATTTCCAAGTATCTTCCGCTCTTCGGTATTACACCAAACTTCGTCCTTGTAAAAATAGGGTGTACCAATTCCTCGGCGAAAATTTCGGAGAAGCAGACAGATAGTCTTGCTCATAACAGAAATTTCGTTTGTCATGTATAAGTCACTTTAACTGATAAACTTTCGCCGTGGTTGAAGAATTATTGGCAAAATTGCGGACGTTCGACAGAATTCTTGACCAATTGCAACTTATCACCGCGAAACGATGTACATGTATCGAGATTTATTTTTAGTGGACATTTTGTCTGTATTTCGCGGAATCACAGCTTATCGATAAAGGATATCGATACTCTTCTCAAGCAGTACATCCCGTCTCCTCCGTTTCTCCAATAATCACAGTGTGTTCCACGTGACCTGAGACGCAAGAAAGCACTTCCTGACTCGGTTCAATACACATTAAAAGTAGCAGCCGATGTTGTTACGGTTCTAACGGAATTGCACGCATCGCTTGATGATTTTAATTATGTCGTCTCGCCGTTCGATTTGTCATTCAATGGGCTTCACGTTGAATAAGTTCATTTTTTGTTAGCATGTTCGGTGCTTGTGCTATTAATCAGTCGCAAATTAATGTAACATTGACAAAACGATAATTTAATACTGGGAAGAAATTAATTTGACTTTCTTATATCATAGTAGTTCCTTAAATATTATGTTAGAACTTAATTGCATTGTATGCTTGAAAAGTGTCCAGCAACATATGTACTTTGAATTATCGTAGACAATATGAGTAAGCTTAGTATGACATAAGAATTACAATTATATGATTAAACGAACTTACCTGTAAGTGAAGTTCTATCATAATTGTATGAAGCGCCTCTTCCGAAATGATCAACATGTAGTCCTCCCGCTTCCTGCCGATGTCGCCACATATTCCAACGCTTAGAAAACAAAGGAAGGCACCGTCCGTGCCACCGTTCCTGTTCGCTCCCGTGCAACCTTATTTCGTTTAAAGCTACGCCGTAACGCTTATTTAGGGGTTTTAAGACTTACTCTTAAAAGAAGGGTGAATGTTGTGAGGTGGGACTGATCATTTCGGAAGAGGCGCTTCATACAATTATGATAGAACTTCACTTACAGGTAAGTTCGTTTAATCATATAATTGTATTACGCGCCTCTTCCTCATGATCAACATGTAGATGTTTAAAGTAGTTACGGCGAAGAGAAGAAAAGGACGAAAGAGAAGGAACAAGTGTTTCAGCAAAGGAATAACTCTTCTATAATATAACCAGTCCATGAGCAAAATGAGTCTTTTATATAAAACAACATTTCAATCCTTTATGTTAAGAACTTACGGTAAACTTTAGTGAGTGAGACAAGGAATTAACACAATTAACTTACATGTTTAAGATAGTGTTTGCGAAGGCACTTATGTCTGTCGCTAGCTCTAAATTATAAAATCTTGCAAACGTCTTAGATCTGTTCGTCCAGCCTGCTGTTTTTAGTAATGTACTTATGTCTAATCCGCCTCTTTTTGCTGCTGAAGTTGCGGCATGTCTAGTCGAATGAGCTGTAAAGATCCCTGTGTTTATACCGCTCTCCATTAACATATCTTTAACCCAATGACTTAGAGTCTGTGACTTGACGGGTCTGTATGGTTTTTTATTAGTAATAAAGAGAGATTTGATCTCTCCTCGAATATTCTTTGTTCTCTGAACATAACATTCCAATGCACATGCCGCACAAATCTTTTTATTTTTTGAATAATAAGGTAGTACCAGAATTGGTTGTTTTCTATTTCGACCCGTTGTTTTTATTCGATTCGGTATCTTAATCTGTATTGAATTTTCTCGTTTTTCAATATTTTCGATCTTTATTAGTGAAAATGTTTGCATTCTATGCCCCGTGATTAAGGCTAATAGACACACTAGTTTTTTACCTAGTTCTCTTATGGGTAATTCTTCATTACAAGATAAGGATGAGATATAATCAAGAACGATCTTTGGATCCCAAGTAGATTCGTATTTCGGTTTAGAAGGTCGTAATTTCGCTATGCCTTTAAAAAACCTTGTTACTCTGTAATCCTGAGCCATCTCTGGTCCCACGAGTAGGGAAACTGCCGATCTATGACAGTTAATGTAACTGTGCGCTGCGCCTTCTCCATATCCTTCTGTTAGGAACTCTATGATCCTTGGGACTGAGCTCTTAAATGGATCTGTATCTGTTTTACAACAGAAATTCCACCATCTTTTAAGGCAACCTTCATATTGTTTAAGAGAAGAATCCGTTAATGAAGAAATCATAATTTCCATCGATTCCCTGGGAATATCTTTTAACTCGAAGGCTCTCCTGATAAGATCCCGGCCACCAGGGTAATTTTGTCCCAAAATCGATCTGGTTCTCTGTTCGAAAAAACAACGTTACTCTTAGCTCTAATTTTTAATATATCCGACGATAACATCTCGCAAAACACCGGGTACCATGGCTGCGTTGGCCATTCTGGTACCACCATTATACCCTTCGCGCAATCTTCTCTAATCTTTTGTAAAGTCTTTAAAATAATTGCGCATGGAGGAAATGCATAAAAGAAATATTTTTCCCATCTTACGGTGAAAGCGTCAATTGCAAATGATCCGGGATCTCTTTTCCAGGAAACATATTTCTCGCATTTGGCATTTACCCTGCTCGCGAATAAATCAATTTCTGGTTCTCCAAATTTATTAACTATTCTTGTAAAAGCTTCAGTCGACAATCCAACTTCAGCAGTCGACTCTTTGCGACGCGACTCGAAATCAGCTTCGACATTCTCTCCAGAGCTTATATATGATGCAAAAATCCAGATGTTTCTTTTTTCACACCAAAGCCAAATTTTCTTAGCTATATTGTCTAAGTTTCTATATTGAATACCTCCCATTCTGTTAATATAAGAAATTGCCGTAGTATTATCGATATAAAGTAAGATCTGACTATTCTTATGAGTCTTAGCAAAACACTTTAGCCCAAAATAGGCTGCTAACAGTTCTAAGTAGTTGATATGTTTGGATTTTTCGTCATTACTCCAATGGCCCTGTACTGTTTTTCCCTTGGAGAATGCCCCCCAACCTGTCAGGGACGCGTCTGTGCAAATCTCGAGGTCAAATACAGTTCTTTTAATTGGATTTTTTGATAAACTACCTACCGAAATCCACCATTTAACCTCCTTCATTACGTCTTTAGAAATTGTCATACGTGCGTTATAATTACCCTTGTTCTGTTCAACAGCTATATATTTTTGCCTCTCACAGGATTTCGTATAGCCCCAACCATAGTTTACCGCAGGGCAACACGATACCAAGAAACCTATGATTTTTGACCCTCTTTTAGATCCTTAAGTAACTTGATTATCTTTACTCTCTTAGTCTCTGTTAGTTCCACACTCATTTCCTTGGAATCATAAATAAAACCTAAGTAGCAGCATCTTTGGTTAGGTGTAATTTGACTCTTGTGAAAGTTAATGATAAAACCTAATTCCGTTAACAGCGTTTGAGTTTCTATTACGTTTCTTAAGCAACTGGAAAACGACTCTCCTAAAACCATTATATCATCTAAATAAATGACGGAATGGAAACCTCTTCTCCGCAATTCTGCAACTACAGGTTTCAAAATCTTTGTAAATACAAAAGGTGCCGTGCTTAACCCAAAGGGTAAGCAGGTGAATTCAAATAAATTACCATCAAATTTGAACCTTAAATATTTCCGATATGAGTTATCTATAGGTATCGTGTAATACGCATCCTTAAGGTCTAAAAACGCCATAAAACAGCCTTGTTTCATTAATTTGGTTACGGTTCTACCGTCTTCTAACTTAAAATGCTCTGTAGCTATAAATCTATTTAAACTCTTTAAATTTAGTATAAGTCTGTATTCCCTATTAGGCTTTGGAACCAGAAAAATATCTGAAACAAACTGATACTTCTCATATTTACATTCACGAATAGCACCTTTCTTCTTTAATTCTAGGAGCAACTTCTTAACCATTGCTCTTTCTTTTACTAACCACTTCCTTTCTTTTGTTTTAACTTTCTGAACTGGTCTTGACACGAAGGGAATTTTATAACCTCTAATCCAAGATAATATAGTCTTATCCGAAGTAAGTTCTGTCCATTTTTGTAAAAAACTATGAAGTCTACCAGCTACCTGACTTATTGACTTGTCTAGTGTCGCCTCCGCCGATATTGTTGCTGTTGTTCCTTCTTCGGGCGATATCTCTAAGAACTCGAGTGCCTCCTCCGATTCAGAGAGTCCTTTTGAAACTGTTTCCGCCCGCCCACCGTCGATGTATATTCTTTCTTGTACTGACGGGGCGGGGTCTTCCAGTTTTTTGGAAATTTATTACCTTGATTCCTGTCTTTTGGTCGCAAATTATTAGAGGCTGCTTCTAGTGCTTTTGAAGATTTTAAAACATCCTCTAATTTACTACTGAACAAATATTCGTCCGTCTGTGTCTCCCTTAAGGGGGTAGACACGTCACGTGGTCTGGCCGATTTGGCCGGTCGGTATTACAGCAGGTTTTTTCTGCACAGAAATGGTAATACCCATAGATATGCGGCTGCCTGTACACACGAGAGGGAGCTGTTTGCTATTTCCATATTCTATTTTGAATGTGGAAAGAAATTCTCAGCTGTTGCGTTGTACTTTTTAAACAGAAAGTCTGCTGGTACTGCAAACGTAGAAAATGCATTGTACATTTACTTGAAATGTGCTTATGATACAATATTTTACGGTGGCAGTAAGGAATTATAAGTGAAAAGGAAAAATAGATGAGGGCATGTCCTCAAAAAATGAAGTTTGTTAGGATAGACATTTTTTAATTATCAAAACACTGAAACAGAACATGAAATACACATCCTATGCAGAAAGCAGTTATGAACAAACATATATATAAACTCGTGTTTGACGTTGAATCCAACGCGTGATTATTATGTGGTCCCTCCTCGAAGTGACAGAAAATATAACCTATGTATATGCTATACGACAATAAATGTTTAGCGGCTATTTCCTTCTATTTCGCTACATTTGTGAACTTTTTATCATCCTTCCGAAACATTATTATTACGCCGCAACAGTATCTTTAGGAAATCGGGTATAGCATATAGGTTATATTTTCTGTCACTTCGAGGACAGAAAATCTGCACCTCCAGCTGACAGAAAATTCGCCCCTGCACGTTGTCACTAGCCCGGTCGGCAGCATGGAAGGGGTACCTCTTACACCCTGTATTTCTGGTAGTTGCAACGATATTCCCCAGCCCAGTGTACATATGTACACTCTGGTTTGATCTGGAAAAATAAATGAATTCAATAAAAATTAGTTTTTGTGTTTATACCACTTGAATGTAAAGACTGATACTTACACTCACTGAAGAAACCATTATTATTGTGTCCTATTTCTCATAAATATTTTCTTGGAATGGCACTGACCCCTTTCGATTCCAATTAGTTGTCATAGAACCTGTGATAAAAAGTTAGAACGAGTTGTAATCTGAATACAATAAAAATGTAAATGTGTGTATGTTATTTACTTATCTTTATGCTTGTGGAGAAAACTGCCTTCCTTTCCTCGCCTCATAGAGCATGATTTTCAACGTTGATACTGATTGGTGGAAATATCTAGAACAAATTCATATATGAGAGAAACATTCATGATGATTTCCAATTAATCTAATTATTTGCATTACAAAAGTATGTGTCATACTTACGCTTTTATAGATGTCACTTCCACTTGGTATGAAAGAACAGCTATAGGAATTTATCATTAGGAGAGTGTGAAAAGGCCCACCACCACCCCCGTCATAGACGGTCCTATTCACTCTCCGTATGTATCTTCTACATACTTTTTTACTTACATTTTGAAGCATTACTTATACGACAGCTCTTCATATGCGCTGGATGCATTCGCCGGTGCAATTGTCACTTTGAATTGGATTTGCTTATTCGACAGCTCTTCATATGCACTGGATGCACTCGCCGGTGCAATTGTCACTTTGATTTGGATTTTTTTATTCGACAGCTTTTCATATGCGCTGGATGCACTCGCCGGTGCAATAGTGACTTTTGATTGCAATTGTTCATTCGACAGCTCTTCATATGCACTGGATGCACTCGCCGGTGCAATTGTCACTTTGAATTGGATTTGCTTATTCGACAGCTCTTCATATGCACTGGATGCACTCGCCGGTGCAATTGTCACTTTGATTTGGATTTTTTTATTCGACAGCTTTTCATATGCGCTGGATGCACTCGCCGGTGCAATAGTGACTTTTGATTGCAATTGTTCATTCGACAGCTCTTCATATGCACTGGATGCACTCGCCGGTGCAATTGTCACTTTGAATTGGATTTGCTTATTCGACAGCTCTTCATATGCGCTGGATGCACTCGCCGGTGCAATTGTCACTTTGATTTGGATTTTTTTATTCGACAGCTTTTCATATGCGCTGGATGCACTCGCCGGTGCAATAGTGACTTTTGATTGCAATTGTTCATTCGACAGCTCTTCATATGCACTGGATGCACTCGCCGGTGCAATTGTCACTTTGAATTGGATTTGCTTATTCGACAGCTCTTCATATGCGCTGGATGCACTCGCCGGTGCAATTGTCACTTTGATTTGGATTTTTTTATTCGACAGCTTTTCATATGCGCTGGATGCACTCGCCGGTGCAATAGTGACTTTTGATTGCAATTGTTCATTCGACAGCTCTTCATATGCACTGGATGCACTCGCCGGTGCAATTGTCACTTTGAATTGGATTTGCTTATTCGACAGCTCTTCATATGCGCTGGATGCACTCGCCGGTGCAATTGTCACTTTGAATTGGATTTGTTTATTCGACAGCTTTTCATATGCGCTGGATGCACTCGCCGGTGCAATAGTGACTTTTGATTGCAATTGCTTATTCGTCAGCTCTTCATATGCGCTGGATGCACTCGCCGGTACTATTGCGATGTTTTCATCCATCGATTTGTGTACTTTTTTGTGTACTCGTACCTGCTCCTCCTGGTTTTATGTACGGAGGTTCTCTAATCGGCTGTTGTCGATTGTATCGACTATCTATAATTTCTGGCAACATGCAGTCCTCATAGAACTTCTTCAGTTTTTCCTCCATCTCTGTTGCCCAGAATCGATCATCTCTCGAAACTGTTGTAATTTTCATTCCTTTTGGCGTCCATAAACAAAAATAGGCCCGTTGCCTTTTCGTTATGTGCAATTGTCCTTGCACTTGATAATAGTAATGATGATTCTTATTCATTTCATTACCCTTGTAAATACGCCTAATATTATCAAGTTTCTTTATTGCTTCAGCAGGTGATAAATCCTTGGCCGATTCAGGACACTTTACTTCGACGATTTTATCATGGTCCACGAGGCCGTCAGGAGTTGCACCTAAGTGAGGCACAGTGTCATCGATGAAGAGGCCACACGGTAGAATATGCATTCCTAATTCTTCTTGCATTTGTTTCAAGGCGTTTGCCTCATTTTCCCTTCCGTATTGGAGAGAATGTAAATTGTGGAGTTGCGGGTACATTATACTCTTCACAGTATTTGCCCGTGGTGTAGTCTTTCGTAATCGGCATACCTTGCCGAAATTGGATGCAGTTAATAATTTCTTCCTATAACCAATCCATTTTTCGCTATTCGTCTGATCGCGAGTTTCCACTTGGATCTCGTCTCGCCTCGTTTGCCAGTGAAGGAGTATATCCGCGTGCCTTTTACACTCGGAAGAGTATACTGTCTCTTCCATATCTGGTTTTGCCGCGTTGGGGCCGTAATCGTGGTCGCACGATTGTTTGTTATTTCGAAAGGAGGATGCTTTCGCTTCTTTTTTATACTCCCTTGCTTTTTCTGCTGCGCGCTTCCGACGTCCTTCCAGCTTTCTTATCATGGTTGGCGGCTCTTTATTCATTGCCGTACTCAATCTGCTGAACGCCTCTTTTGTGTTATATTGGACGACTGCAGCGGAGACTCTACCCTGATACGAGCCTCCTCGTCCAAAGTTTATCCTTTTGCCTCCGATGAATTTAGCAATTATGTTATTAAAACCTTCAACAGCATTGTTATTTAGACCGCGCAGCAAACTGTCAGCTTTAACGAAAAGTTGCTGCATCGCTTCTTCGATACTTTCATAAATACCAGCTTCTCTTAGTTGTGGAACGTAGTCTACTCTGTTGGGATCAGAGTATTTCTTACAGAAGTATGCTAACTTCTGACATTCCTTGTGTTGACCGAAAACGTGACTCGGTACATTTTTCAAGTCTTGCTTCAAATTTTGAATTCGTTCCTCGAGTGGTACTTCTTCTCGCAACCGGTATTCCGCAGCTTTTTTTATACCAGTACGCAGGCGGAGAGCATTATTCTGTACGACAGCTCTTAGATCTTTATTGCGGCCTTTTGTTCCGATTTCGTTTATTCTTTTACTGAAATTGCGTAACAGGTGATTGGTGCATTCGATTTTTTGTACCTGCACCATATACTTTCCATATGGATTACTGTCCAATATCTTCTTGTACACACTGCTATCGCCATCGGCAACTAATATATGGTATATTAGGCCGTGCATATCTATGCTGCAATTGAATCCTTCGACAATAGCAACACTCTCCATGCCAGTTGAACTCTGATAACGACCCCAGTTCTTGAAGCAACGATGCTCGCGCAGTTCTTCCTTCCTCGTACCTGCTATTTGGCAAGTCATGCAGAATTTATTCTTCACGCTGATGTACAGCACTTTCTTCGTGTGGTATCCCACGATGGCTCCTACGCCAGAAAGAGAATTGTAATCTCCTCCGCGGTAGGATCTTTTCATCCAGCTGCCATCCGCGACAACTGGGATCAACGGTAGATTGGATTCTGCATGTACGTCGCCTCTTTCGATAGCTAATGCTTTTTCCTCATTTCCAGCATCTTCCATTTCGCGTTGTGCGGCCACTTCGAGGGCATCGATTAGCTCAATCTGACATTTCTCGTAGATCCTTTTCGTCATACAGGACACGTTCACGGCAGTCAGTATGTCCTCCAGTTGATTATACCCGCCGCCCGTCATCATTGTTGCGGAAACAGCGGCGCTGTTGATATCCATTTTGGAATCACTCTTCCGAAGACAGGATATGCACTTTGTGTATTTGCACATTTTGCACTCTACATAATACACATTTTCTAGTCCATTCCGTTGACATCTAATTATTTCAAAATGTTCGATGCCACAGCCAATAGTCGAATGTTTTCGAAGATTTTTTATTTGTTCGAAAACATACGGAAAATCAACGAAGTCTCTTCCTTCTGAAATTGGATTTTCCGGCTGCTCTGGTTGCGCATTCTCCACCACCCAGTAATCGGCATCAATTCCAATATCTTCATCCGTTTCTTCGTTGATGTCTCTTACGGAATGTATCTCATCCCTGTCTATGTGGAAATCTATTTCTTGTGCAATTTCTTCTTCGTTCGACTCGAAATGCACTTCTTCTACAATTTCCTCTTCGTCCGCATTGAAATGTATTTCTTCTTCAATATCTTCTACGTCGGTATCGAAATGTACTTCTTCTACAATTCCTTCCATAATTGAAAAATCTTCAAAATTTCCTACGTCTTCTTCGTGCATTCTGCCCGTAGGACAATCATCCGCAGCAGATGTGCTTGGAAGTGTTTCGTACGAGGTACCTGCACGAGTACCTGCTTCCGCCACGGTGCCCCGACCTACCGCGAGGCACGCTGCTCTTTTTAATCGTTGCCTGCACGTAAAGAGTCAATAATCAGTAACACGTGACACATACATATAAATAAGAAAAACATACAATAGAAAAGAAAAGCAGGCATAGTAAAAGAAGATATAGTACAGTAATGTCTCGATGTAAGCGAAAACCTCGGAACGTAGGAAAAGAGAGTGAATGGAAGAAAGGGCTGCCGATTGTCCCTATCTTTTTCATTCGCTGTCCTTCTCTGTGGCCGACGCGCATTACCACTAAATATGAATTATCCAAATTATATCGTGTTTGGTGTCATTTATCATTAGGGAAATATCACAAATGTTACGATGCTTTATTTATGAAAATATTATTATTGCATTTCTGTGAATATCATTCTAATTTATCTTCGCGATACGAAGAGGGACGTAGCGTGATACAAATGTTCCTCTTAGACAACGCGATTCCCTCGCTACGCAAACCCAAGGACATGCACTTTTGGCCCGTTTTCTTTTCACACGCACACATCTGCACAACCGTCTCCGCTACTCGCAAGCGAAGGCAGCCACAAGCAGACATGTCTGCGCTGCAATACGCGGCTGTGTGTGTATGCAGGCACGCGTGCACTTGACCGCGTGTGAAAAGAATACTTTTCGCATTTCAATCCTGGGTCATTCGACGCGAAATCGGACACTTTTCGGAGTACCATTTGGAATGTTTGTGAAACTTGCATATATTGTGGTCTTTAGTGATACATAAACGTATTTCAAAGGATTTTTCAAAATTGTCAATATCGTGGAAATTGACTTTTTTTCATTAAATTATAACTGTTGAACTAAGAAAAAGGTAAGAATGAGCTTTTGGATGCTTACACTGGGGAAGTAAGAGTACCTAATCAAAATGATGTCACTTAAAAAAAAAATTTTAGACCATTTATTCTGTGATTGTTTTAAACAAATGCAATTTTATACCAGCAAGGCGCTATTCCAAAATTTGAAAAAAATTGAGAAAACAGCCCTACTTGTGCTCTTTGCAGACACGTTTTCAGAAACGCGGATGCTTTAAAATTGGTCGCATGAAAATTAATTGAATGTGACGCTGCATCGCCCGATACCGGCTGGATTAGCTGTAAACCGCGCGGTACTAGCAGCGGCCAAGTGGCTATATCTGATATTGTTATATAGGGTTCTCACGAATGGTAAGTATTTGACAAAAACTAAAAGAGGAAAACATATTTTTTATATCCAACATAATACGGTATGTCATCTTTTGGTGTTCGCGATATTTTCCGTGAACCGAAGGTGATCTTCAGTTTTTTAAATGGAATGCTACATATTTCATTACCCGATATGAGTGTATAAATCTCAAGCCAAATTCAAAAATATGGTGTACTATGACTTTCAATGCCACGCAAGGTTAGGAAAGAAACAAATAGATAGTTGTATATTGTAGCACGGACGGCTCAGTCTGTCGAGCCGGTGCTGGGCGGCGCAGCGGCACCTTCAATTAATTTTTATGCGACCAATTTTAAAGTATCCGCGTTTCTGAAAACGTGTCTGCAAAGAGCACAAGTAGGGCTGTATCCTCAATTTTTTTCAAATTTTGAAATAGCGCCCTGCTGGTATAATATTGCATTTGTTTAAAACAATCGCAGAATAAATGTTCTAAAACTTTTTTTTTAAGTGACATTTTTATTAGGTACTCTTACTTCCCCAGCGTAAGCACTCAGAAGCTCATTCTTACCTGTCTCTTTCTTCAACAATTATAATTTAATGAAAAAAAGTCAATTTCCACGATCTAGACAATTTTGTAATTCGCGTGGAATGTCCCTCCTTGAAAGTCTATAATACTGGAGAGAGAGAGAGAGAGAGAGGGAGAGAGAGAGAGAGAGACAGAGAGAGAGAGAGAGTTGGTAATAATATAATTGAAATGATACAACATTGTGTAAGACACATAGGACCATATTTCTAATAAATTATAACCTGAAGGAATAAAAATATTTCCAAACAAACATTTTGCCTTTTGCATGCTCAGACAATACGACGCAGAAAGGATAGGCTATTTTTAACGTTGTACCTCCTACAACAATTCAACGAGGGGCTGCAGGGTGGTATTTCGTTTTATGGAACGTTGTAAAATAACGGCGAAACGAAGGGTCCGAGAAACACGTGTCGTTTGCCTTTCGCGAAGCAAACCCTACTTCACCGCGCCGGTGTTGGAGATCCGTCTGGTTCTTGTCAACGAGCACGCTTTCCAGCGCATCACCCCGTCTCTTTAGACAACTTTTCGAAAGCGTGGGACTGACCTCGACTTTCGTTACCCTCACACAAGGCGAATCGATGGGGGCGCGAAGCGTTGGTTTCGGTTTTTCGGCAAGGGCTGCCTGCCTATAGCTCAGATGGGCGAAATTTTTGCCTGTAAGGCCCTTGGGGTCAGTTGGATTTTGGCTTGAGTCAGAAAAAATATAATTGTTTTCTTACGTCCGGATAGATGTTTGCGGTACTCAGAAATGCATGGAAAATTTCAGGATCGATATTGCCAGGAAACGGGACCGAAAGTTCTACGGGGACGTCGACGTTGTTCTTCATTGATCATTCAATGTGATCAACATCTCGGTTACGTTTTTTTATTTCAGATAAAGCCAACCCTTCACATCGGTGGGGATACCGATTACATATTACCACGGGCGAAATCCTCAAATAGATCCATAGCGAGAAATCGAAATACCATACCGTGACACCTCAATAAAAAAAATATACCGTTCTATTGCAAAAAACTAACATGACCTTGACATCGCTTCCAATACCTCATTCATAAAAAAAATTTGTACTATTATGTTCGATGGAACTGATACCAAACAGGAATATGTATATTAAACAATTTTCACTTATTGGAGTAGTTGGTAAGTAATAAAAGGCGACCCTCGGTTCGAAATTGAATTTGTACGATATAGGTATAGGTATTCAGCGAACAGAATTCTCCGATGCTCGCGGTTACTTTGTCGCTGTCAATGGGTCGTAAAAGAGAAGGACAGAGCGGGGGTCGTAGCAGCCGAGAAATAAAGTCAGCGCCTCGATCTGCTAATACAGAGCCACAACGTTATTTAGCGGAGGGGGTACACTTACAGGAGTGGTAGTAATGTGTGCGTCAGCGATCGTCATCACGTACGCGTTACCACCACTCCTGTAGGTGTTCCTCTCCGCTAAATAATCGGTTCTGCATAATGTTGCTGGCAACCCTGCAGATACGCAACAATTTTGATATTGAAAAATTGTGGTAATGGTATAGATAGAGGGCAACCTCACGGATTTTGAGGACCTTGAAATATGTTGTCAAGGACGTCATTCTGAACAACTTTTTCCTCTAAACTTTTTGGCGGTCGACCTTGGTTTCCGAGATATTTGGGACAAACTTCTATTCATTTATTCCGACGCAACGGACACAGCGATCAACTTGAGGTGGTTGGTCATCGGGGGGGATGTGTTTATATTTGTCTCTAGACACCTCGGGGCGCTTCGCGAGGTGGATAGCACGTGGGAATGTGATTAAAAAAGAAAGTAATTTTTTTCAAAAAGAATGTAATTTTTTCAATCACATTACCATGAGCCTATCTACCTCGGGGCGCTTTGCGCCCCGAGGTGTATGGAGACAGGGATAAACACATCCCCCAGATGACCAACCACCTCAAGTTGATCGCTGTGTCCGTTGCGTCGGAATAAATCAACCGAAAGGTCGACATTGTATTCTACCTATACGTACGCGTTCGTAGCAGCACAGCGTTCGGCGATGTTCTGTGCGAATATCTCGGAAACTACTGCCGTGCGACGGTAACATGTATAGGAAAAAGTTGTTCAAAATCTTGATCTTGATAACATATCCAAAAATCATTGAAATCGGTGAGGATGGAAAACTTCTAAATAATTACCAAAAAGTTTAGAAGAAAAAGTTGTTCAGAATGACGTCCTTGACAACATATTTCAAGGTCCTCAAAATCCGTGAGGTTGCCCTCTATCTATACCATTACCACAATTTTTCAATACCAATAATGGCTCAACTTTTTTAATTTTAATTTTTTCTGCATAAACATTTCTTTCAAATATTCATAACATTTTCCTGATTGTGATGAGACCAAACATGATACAATGTCGACAATTTTTGGTCGAAACAGATATTACATCGTGTAACGTGCACGAGAAAATGTACTGTGTGAAAATATCTTTCTACGGAATAGAATTCTCTTTTCGCGTAGTAGTATCCACAACTGCAGGGTACTTGAGATGTCGTAAACATGGCCCGGGCTGGGACAAAGGTTGCCAGTGAGGCCTGGAGAATGTTTCGAAGACTGCGCTTTTCAATGAAAAAATTTCGTTGAAGGTACACATGGACGTATATATTGCGGACAAAATTCGACAGAAGAAAAAGTACTGTGTATTTCGTATTCAACAAGTAACTACATATGCATTATGCTGAACATCGAATCGCGAATCATCGATGACTGTTTGCTAATTTTAAACATTATCTTCTACATCACATAAATAAAATCTAATGTGTATATTTTATCCATTCGAAACTACGTACAACTATTGAAATAGTCGCAACTGTATTATAAAGGAAGCATATCTAACGAAACGCGTATAGTTTGAAAGTTTTATGCTAATAAAACGTGCATAATTTGTATAACACATATAACGAAGTTTAAAATTTCTACGTTTCGTCTCATCGGCATGAAAGTTGCAGGAACGCGCTGCTGATGTTTTTCACATGAAAATGAGTCCAAACACGGTATAAATCGGGTTATTAATTAATTAAATACTGATGAACATACAAATTGGAATAGAATGAGTGGGGCAAGAGGGGTAAAGTAATGACATGCGTTGCGATGCGCATAGCATAGAATATGTGTACGTAAAGCGTCAAAGATAGCTGTTGATATACATATTTGAAGAATATGAATAATACTGTATTATACACAATAAAATACCGTGCTACTACTACATCTCAAACTGTGACTTCATACAAATCTGTACCATAACACGTAACTTACATTTCTCGACGCTTTCTATTTTTCGACAAACGCTTTGCAAATAACTTAGGCTGCTTCCGTTTTGTACCATCCCCCAAATAGCGTTTATTTTTTGCATCTGCGGCTTCCTTCTTTGATTCCATGGCAATGATGAACGTGAATGGTCACACACACTTATCAACACTACAGTAACGAACCACGCGGAAATGGAACAATTCACAAATTATGAATATTCCATATATCGATATCCGCGCATCAAATAAAAGCCCGATTGCTTTCTGCGTCTTCACTGTAGTGCAAACGACAAGAAACTGATCAGCTAGCGTCGTCGCTGCATTGTTTACAGATGCTGAGAGGCTAAACAGAAGATAGTGGGAAAGGGACGAATATACGCGTCCTGTTCCTCTCTTTCTCATTAGGTTTGGTGGTATGCTCATACATTTACGTAGAATATGTACTTCCGGGAATACTGTTTGGTGCACAGAAATGTGCACAGGAAAGAATTTTTTATTATCCTGTGCATATACTGTTGACGTATCACTGATTTCATTAGCGAAGGATTCATATTTCGTTCTACCATTATCCTTTCCCATTTGCCTGACGGTGATGAAGGAACACCCCGCAAGTATGCGCGGACACGCGCCACATTTTCAAACCTTTGCGCATTCGAACTTTTACGCGGGCCGATGACGCCCCGCTCCGGCCTTGGTGCGAGTGAAATACAAAATCTTGAGGGAGTGAGAAAGGCAGTTTGGGCCCTGACCCACCCTCGAGGGTAGCAAAGGCTCGATCGTCAGAAAAAAAGCGACTGTCGAGCAGTAAAGACCGTAAGTACTTTCGCGCTTACTATCCCTGTCTTTTTCACTATATGTGCCGGTTATTATGAAAGTGGTCCAAGTCCAAAATTTTCGTTTGTTACATTTCACTTATTTTTTTACGTATTATATCAACGTGATACATGCTAAACGTAAAGTTCAATTTCTTTTTTTTTTAAATTTGGCACGACGCCACTTTCATAATAACTGACATCTACATTTTACTTCCAACCCAATACTGTATTTAGACATATTCCGGGTAAAGTTTCCGATTACCGTCATAGTATTGTTGTAACTTTTTGTGCAAAATCTATCGTGTGAAGTGTGATTGTTTGAGTGTCCGCGTGTTTCTCAAGCTGCGTATCGCCATTGCGGGACTGCCTCGCATGGCACATCATTCGCGGAGTGGAGAGTCTGGAGACTACCTCGACCATGATCATTTTACGAGGCATCAGCCGTCGATTTTTTGACGTGCTCACAGGTGCCTCGCGGCCTCCAGATCAAAAATCGCTAGCTCGGGCGACGCAAATATCATGCTGGATGGAGCGCGAGACTGTCGAAATAGCCTGCCTCGCAAAGTGATCATGATCGAGGTAGACTCCAGACTCTCCATTCCGCGAACCGTGCCTCGCGCGGCATCGTCGCAATGTCGATACGCAGCTTCACGCTCAGAGATTCGTGTATTCATTATCGCGTAGAATAACAAAGTTATGTTATAATTTACCCGCGAAATGTCTAGAAAAGGTATATACATTCGGGTGGAATTTAGGTTTCCTTTAGTTGAAACTGAAAACAAGTGATGAAAATTAGACTGTTTCTAAACATCAGAAGTGGAAAAATCGGAAATTTTAAAATTGAAGGCTCGGATGCAATAAGGAGACTAGCGCTCGAAAATGCGAAAGAGTATTGTCCAAACGCTAAGAAAGATTGGAAAATTAAATGTTATTAACCTGAATTTTAAAAAATATAGTGTTGTAGAGCTCGTTACGACACACATTTTTCTTTTTACAGTTTCTTTATCGAATCATTACTTAGTATTCGAGATGAAAATTATAAACCAACAAATTTCTTCCACCAAAGTCAATATTTTTTAAACATAAATTGCGATAACTCGAATAAATATTAACGGATCGTTATGAGACTTGAAACATAAATCTCGGAAAACTGTAGCGAAGCTATAAAATGTATGCACAAAATCCTTATGTTAAAAAAAAGTAATAATATTTCATTAGAAATGAATACTGGACATACCCCATGTTTTCCAACGTTCGCCGTTAAAAAGTATGAAGGCAATTTTGAGGTACATGTAACTTGCAGCGACAAAGTGTTTCTTAATGTATAAAGAAGATTTTCACCAATTCTCACACTAATTAATAAATAATCGTAGAAAATATGACGATATATACAAATCTCGCGGGCCACCAACAGTCAGCAGCCGCGTATAATGCTCTATACTTAGCAGTTTTAGCACTCGCGTTGACTGTTGGTGCCGCGCGGGATTTATATACAGTGCCATATATTCTACAATTATTTATTATTCAGTGTGAAAATTTGTGAAAATCTTCTTTGTATATCAAGGAAAAACTTTGGCGCTGCAAGTTACATGCACGTAAAAATTTCCTCGATACTTTTTAACGACGAACGATGAAAAACATGGGTTATATCCAGTATTAATTTTTAATGAAATATTATTACATTTCTTAATATAAGAGTTTTGTGCATATATTTTACGGCTTTGCTAGAATTTTCCGAGTTTTATGTTTCAAGTCTCATAACGATTCGTTAATATTTACTCAAGTTATCGCAATTTATATTAAAAAGATATTGACTTTGGTCGAAGAAATTTGTTTGGTTTATAATTTTTATCTCCAATACTAATGATGAATATCCAATACTTCGATGAAGAAACTGTAAAAAGAAAAAATGTGTGCCGTGACGAGCTTTACAACACCATATTTTTTAAAATCCGGTTTAACAAAATTTAATTTTCCAAATTTTTCTAACGTTAGGACAATACTTTTTCGCATTTTCGAGCGCTAGTCCCCGGATTGTATCCGAGCCTTCAATTACAGATATTTTGAACCTTGATAACCTCATAATTACAAATTTTGGAAATGTTTGAATTTCAACGCATTCAAAATTGGAAATTCAAGCATTTAAAAACATGAAGATTTCTCTCCTGCGCTAAATCTTGGCTAAAGAAAGCCTATATTGCACCCGAATGTACCGAATTGATAAACGTTTACTCTTCTACTGCACTTTCAAATCTATTTCAATAATTTCACTGTTTCTTCGATTCGCTTTTAGATGGCAAGCAATGCAGGGTCGCAGAATCTGGAGGGAGAAAGAGAACGAACTCCGTCGCGGGGACGGAGTCCGTCTCAACGACGGAGTCCGCGAAGAGAGAGGACTCCGTCCTCACGGAGAGCGCCCACGCCGCGGCCGTCCTCGCGACGGAGTCCGCGAAGAGAGAGGACTCCGTCCTCACGGAGAGCGCCCACGCCGCGGTCTTCCTCGCGACGGAGTTCGTCTCGACGACGGAGTCCGCGAAGAGAAGAAATCAACTGGATGGAAATGGCCATCCAGTATAGAAGACAAGTATGTAGATACGTAGGCGATCTCACGCAAACATTTCTTACATTCTCATGAAAGTATGAAAATGTCTAGACATTATTGCAGTAATTGACATAAGATTTATGTTTATTTTTCATATTACAGTACACTGAGATGAGGAGACAAATGAGAAGGCTGGAGTATGAGCAGGAAAGAGGAGGCAGAGGAGGAAGAGGAGGAAGAGCAGGAAGAGGAGGAAGAGGAAGAAGAGGAGGAAGAGGAGGAAGAGGAGGAAGAGGAAGAAGAGGAGGAAGAGGAGGAAGAGGAGTAAACAATTATTTCTATTTTTAAGAATGTACTAAAATATATAAATTTTTTTAATAAAAAAATGTAATAATTTCTATATTCCAAGGTCTTTCATCCGTCGGCAATGAATAATTTTCTCGTATTTATTCCTACTCTAGTCGAGAGTAGGGTTGCCACCTTTTTTGCAGAAAAATAACGTACATTTGCTTTCGTGGGGTATACAAAAAAGTACGCTCAACAAATTAAAAGTACATTTGAATCTTATTAGTTTTTATTTCTTCCAAACATATTTTCCATTGCTTTTAGAATTACAGAGTAAATTTTTATTATTTTGAAATATCTCAATGGCATCATAGCACTCAATATTCATATTAAAATAGATAAATAATTTGATTTTTATTAGATTGAGAGAGGCCTTGTTTCTTTCATCCCGCCACTTCACATTCATGACAGAGAAAACTCTCTGAATAAATGCTAAAGTGGCAGGAACAGATAGAAGATAATAATATTGCGTTACTTTCGCGTAGGTACTTTATTGTTATTCAAAAGTATAGAGTACATTTACCTATAATAACGTAAGATACTTTGTTTTAATGTACGAGTGGCAACCCTAGTCAAGAGTCATATATTTAGTCGAGAAAGTACGAATAAACACGAGAAAATTATTCGTGGCCGACAATTGAATTCCCCATGATTAATTAATTCAATGATAACGCTTTAAATACAAATTGTCAGGGGTTATTTAAGTAATGCTCATCTCTGATATTTTGCCATATAATTGAAGCAGTGAGCGCAACAACCAACTAACCCACATTATTTACGAAATTGAGTTAGCAGCAATAACGTATTCCAATAGGCTCTACTAATTATATCGATGGCTTACTGCACACATATTGTAGGTCCACTTTTTATAAAATTTGAGGTTTTATATGCAACAAATAGTGCTTGACTGTGTCTTTCTGCTGTATAAAATCACATTTTTATCTTTTTTATAAATTTATCAAAAATAATATTTTTGTTTATTGTATGTCCCTAAATATCATATTGAAGTAAGATTATTTCCAGTATTATTCCTTTCATTCATTTTTATATAATATCATTCAGTATAGGGTAAAGCCACCAGTAGTCGACCATTTTCAGAAAAACATGAAAAATAAGGTTTTTAAAAGTGACAATCTTTTGAACAGAGTGCAGTTATAGTGCAGTTCGAAAACTGCACTTTGTTCAAAAGATCGTCACTTCTAAAAACCTCATTTTTCATGTTTTCTGAAAGTGGTCGACTACTGATACATGGTCGACTACTGGTGGCTTTATCCTAGTATGTCCTCCTCTGTACTTGGTTACATGTAGCATGTCCATCTTCCAAGTATTATTATCAAATTATTATTGTAATTTTGCAGATTCTAACTTATACTACTAATTACACATTATATATATAATGCAACAAGTATTTATATTTAATTATAAAGTACCATTGAATGTTTGAACCTTTTTTCTCAAAAACGTTAAAACTGGACATACAATGTGTGCGCTAAGCCATCAATGTACAATAGGAAAAATTTATTTGCAGGTTATTCCGTTTTGCCCTAACTGTCTCAATTATTAAATAAGTACGACAGCGATTTCATGTGAGGTATGTGTTACGGTAAAAGCTTTAGTAAATGTATTCGTTCCCAGCAGTTTCTAGTCAATGTATGCCTAAAATGCATATAACGTAACCTAGAATCGTTCGAAAATGCATGCATTGACAGCATCACGCTTTTACTGTGGCTCGTGTATCCAGCTAACACTTCAATTTGCTATGATTCCACGTTGGCAGTCCTCCCGTGTAGGCGCCATCTCGTGTGCACTAGCTCAACTAAATTTGTCACGTGACTTGCTCTGTATTATCGTCAATATGGCGTAACTCTGATTTGGGAATGCAGTCACGAGGATACGTTGTTTGTCATTATATGAGCGAATTTTGGGCTGGGCGAGGTCTCATTCGAAAGAGGAAGGTTCAATGCAACACGCTCTGGACATCGTTTGAGTCACAAAACTCTTATAGTGACCTAAAAATACTTGAAATCTGCGAGTGTATTTTCTCCATTTTTTCTCTACTTTGGTCACTCATATTATTACATATCAACAAAATCTCGTCGAACCATGGCCAGAGCGTGTTGTACTGAACCTTCCTCTTTCGAATAAGACCTCGCCCAGCCCAAAATTCGCTCATATAATGACAAACAACGTATC